>CM065429.1:59645000-60362500 GCA_033030585.1 Hippophae rhamnoides | reverse complement strand
TTGCACTGATTTTTGTAGTGTCCGGTTCTTCCACAATTCCAACACTCGATAGTCTTCGAGCTATGGGAATTATTAGGATTCCTGGATTTGGACCTCCTATCCTTTGATCTACCTCGGTAGTCTGTTCTGCCACGTCCATTCCCTTTGGTTGAATTTCTTCCTCTTGACTCTGTATGCAAAACTGAAGAAGTTGACGATTCACCTGACTCTCTACGTCGGATCTCTTCACTGAGAACCAGATCATGAACATCTTCAAATTTCAACTTATTACTTCCGAACGAGCTACTCACAGCTATGACAGTAGCATTCCAACTTTCTGGTAAAGAAGACAAAAGTATCAATGCTCATACTTCTTCATCGAATTCAATTTCCACTGAACTCAATTGGGTTGTGACTGTGTTAAGTTCATTAAGATGTTGAGCTACCGATGCGCCTTCATTCATCCGCAAATTGAACAAATGCCTCATCAAGTGCACTTTGTTTGAGGTTGATGGCTTCTTATACATATTTGAGAGAGCTTCCATAAGACCCGCCATGGTCTTTTCCTTTGCTATGTTAAAAGCAACATTACGGGATAGCGTCAATCGAATAACTCCAAGGGCTTGTTTGTCTAGAAGATTCCAATCTTCTTCCTTCATATCCCCTGGCTTCTTCCTTGAGAGAGGTTGATATAGATTTTTTTGATACAGATAATCCTCTATCTGCATTTTCCAAAAACCAAAATCAGAGCCATCAAGTTTCTCGAGTTTCACCCTTCCTTCATCTGCGGCCATTACTCCCACTCAAATCTAACTTCCTCCAGATCGTTTCTGACTATTTCTGTAAACTACCGTGTATTAGAACACCTTCGTCAACGAACAAATATCTTCGACAAAATATCACTATTCACATAATTCACTATTCACGTAAATAGTAACCTTGTAGAAAATTGACAGAAATCACCACCAATAGCTCTGATACCAGTTGTTGGGAAATTACGCAAATTCCCGATAAGCCAGATTTATGAGAAAACAAAAATAGAAAAATAACACATAGATTTGATAATGGAGTTCGGCCAATCTTGCTTACGTCTCCGGACCTGCTGTAGTTCTTTTTATTAAAAGGTGAGAAATTACACAAGGTGTTTACAACACTCACAACTCACAAACCAATTGTACCCAAGAAAATTACTCTCAATTTTCTCTCACAAAAGCTTTTCTCTCAATTGGAATGAACACTTTGGATGATTAATTCATTACAATTACACATCTATTTATAGGAAAATTCACTCCTTGAATTACTCATTAAATTACTCATTAAATTAATGGTTCCTTGAATTGCTCATTGAATTAAGCTCCATATTTTGTTCCATGTTTTACTCCTTGTTTTGCTCCATGTATTGCTCCTTAAATTAATGATCTTTATAACAATCTCCAACAATAGATCATCAATCCCTAGTCTTGGTTGATGACTTCACCCTCAACTTCAAAGATGCTTCACCCAATTCAAACTTTATGATTAACACGAACGATGAATAGGTAATAACACGTATCAATCTCTTTTATTTTTTAAGATATTTTAAAATATATTTTAATTTTAAAACTTTAAATTTTAATTGCTTGAATTCAAAAATATTATGTAAATGATTCAAATTTAAAATCTTAAAATTTATTAAATATAATTAAATTAATATTAAAAATATTAAAAACTATAACACAAGAGTTTTAAAAAGTTAGTAAACAAAACCCATTACATAAAAGGGGATTTTTTTAAAAAATTAAATTTTAAAAAAAATTATTCAAGTTGGATTAATTTTTTAAATTTTTTTATTTTAATTAGTTCTTAAATTTTAAGAACCTATCATATTTATTCGGTTTCAATCAAATCATATCATAAATACACACTCTTAATGTTATGTTATCCTTTTTTTATATTGATTTTTTTCCTTTGTTTTTTTTTTCAAAAAGTACCACAAATATTATTTTAAAAAAGTATTTTCATATTAATTTTAATAGAGTTAATTTTACCATTTTTTTTCCACCATAAATGGAGTACAATCCAAATAAGTTTACAATTGTGAATCTCAAGTTTATCGATTATATTCACCTCATTTTAAAATAATAATATATTTTTAATATAAATATTAAAATAATAATATATTTTTAAACAATAACTTTTAATTTTAAATAATATTACTAATAATATAATAAAATATTTTGACTACAAAAATCAATAGAAGATAATAATCATCAGAAATGACTACTCGATTTTAATAATGAAAAAGTCTCACTTTCTCACTATGTCTCGAGAGAGGGGAGAAAATATTGGTTATTAAAATTTAAAATTATTATAAATTTTTTTTAAAAGATAAATATTTAATAAAAGATAAAAAGGTAAAATAATTTGATTGATTGAGTACAGAGATACATAGAAGTAATATAGAAAGGTGTGAATTAGAGTGTGACCCTAACTTTTGTGTTTTGTTTCTTGAATCGAGCTTTAGAGAGGTAAATAGAGAATGAGGATTAGAATTATAGTTTAGGTTCAGTGAATTTGATAAAAGATGACAGAAGTGTTGTGTATGGAAGCAATAAATAAAGGTATATGAATATATCAAATCGGTAAAAAGAAACATATAAAATTTATGTGGTTCGGTAATTTGTCTAGATCCACGAGAGACAACATATATTATTGAATTGAGTAGAAAATATACAAAATACAGATACAGATTTCCTCACTAATAATATCTCTCAAGTGTTTCCTCAAACTCATAGAAAACTTTCACACTCACCAAGTATTTTCTCTCTTTGAGTTTGCTTATGCTCTCTCTAATTTTTTCTTATTTTGCCTTTCTTCAATGCATGAACTCCTTCATATATTCATAGATGAAACAAGTCTACTTTTTCCTAAATTATGTCATAATTTAGGCCACAAATTAGGCCACTTATTTCCTTAAATTATGGTACAAATTAGGCCATTAATTTGTTACTTTAGATCTCCTTAAATTATGCCACAAATTAGGCCACTAACTTGTTACTTTAGAGCCAATATTCAACAATTTTCACCTTGGTGAAAAAGTGCTACCTCCAAATGCGCCCTAGGTGCTCTAAGCTCGAGAGATGTTGATCAAGTTCAAACAGTGTTGAAACTTGATCCATGTAACCACCTTTGTAAGCATATATGTAGGCTTATCTACAGTTCCAACTTTCTAGAGTGTAAAATTCCCTTCATTAACGATTTCCCAAACAAAATGAAATTGAACATCGATGTGCTTGGTACGCCCATGATGAACTTGGTTCTTTGCCAAAAAAATGTCACTCTAGCTGTCATAGAAAACCTCCACGTTCTTTTGAACAATACCCAAATCCTTGGTCAACTCGAGAAGCCATATATCTTCTTTGAATGCTTATGTTACAGCCATATACTCTACCTCTATAGTAGACAAAGCTACAGTTGACTGCAATGTTGATCTCTAACAAACTATTCCTTCTACCATTGTGAACACAAAACCAGTTGTAGATCAACACTTATCCAGATCTCCAGCATAGTCAAAATCCACATATCTGACTAGATGTTTGCCTTCAGTCTTGTCTCTCTCAAAATTCAAACCAATATCCACAATACCATAGATGTACCATAGAATCCACTTTACTGCTTGCTATTGTCTTTTATCGGGATTATGCATATAGCAACTCACCATACTAACAACATGTGAAATATCAAGTCTAGTACATACCATTTCATACATCAAGGCACCAATGACATTTGCATATGGAACATGTTCTATTTGCTTCTTCTCATCGATTGTGCTAGGTGACATCAATGTACTAAACTGAAAATGAGGAGCAAGTGGAGTACTTATTGGTTTGGTTTTCTCATCAATGTCAAACCTTTGAAGTACTTTCTTCATATACTGAGTCTGTGTCAGACAGACTGTGCTTGCAACTCTATCTCTTATGATTTTCATCCCAATAATTTTCTTAACTTCTCCAAGATCTTTCATTTCAAATTCTAAACTCAATGGAGCCTTCAGTCTGTTGATCTCCACCTTGCTCTTAGATGCAATCAATATATCATCAAAATATAAGAGCAAATAAATGAAGGTACCATCTTGGAGTTTCCGAAAATATACACAATGTTCAAACTGGCTACATGTGTACTTCTGCTCTTTGATGAAGCTATCAAAGTTTTTTTACCACTGTCGTGGTGATTGCTTCAAACCGTAAAGTGACTTGCTCAGCTTGCAAGCTCAATTATCACATCCTATAACTTTAAAGACATCCAGTTGAGACATGTAGATCTCTTTGTTCAAAGTACCATAGAGAACAACTGTTTTGACATTGAGTTGAGCTAATTCGAGATCAAACTGTGCTACCAAAGCCAATAGTATCTGAATAGATGAATGCTTAACAATAAGTGAGAATACCTCATTGTAGTCTATTCCTTCTTTCTAAGCATAGCCTTTTGCTACTAGTCTGGCTTTGTATCTAATGTTATCTTTACCAAGAACACCTTTTCTTCTTAGCATAGACCCATTTGTAGCCAATAGTTTTCTTTCCTTTGGGAAGTTGAACCAACTCCTAAGTCTGATTTTGGTGTAGAGACTTCATCTCTTCATCCGTTTCCATCTTCCACTTCATACTATCAACTCTCTACACGACTTCTCTGTAAGTGCATGGAACATCATCATCAATTACTGGAAGTGCAAATGCTACCATGTTTGTGTATCTCGTAGGCTTCCTAATCTCCCTTATCGTTCGAGTATTGGCAATAGATTTTGGCATTGATTTTTCGATGGTGATAGTGAGAGAACCTCCACCTCAACTGAGATCTCTTCTTGATAATCAATTTCATCTTCACCATGATTGGTAGTCAGTGCAAAAAAAATTTAATCTTCTGGAGTCTTAAGCACCACCTTAGAAAGATTATTTGAACTTTCATTCTCTTTCTCAGAATTTTTTTGTCTCAACATAACACATTCATCAAATATGACATCTCAACTTAAGATGATCTTTTTGGATTCACCACACCAAATTTGAAACCCTTTAACTTCTTCATTAAAGCCTAAGAAAACAGATTTCTTTGCTCTAGATCCAATTTGGATTCACTAACATGAAAATATACAGGACATCCAAATATTCGCAATGAATCATAATCAAAAGAAGGTTTTCTAGACCATACCTTTTTAGGAGTTTTCCCATCTAATACAGTTGCAGGAAGTCTGTTGACTATATGAGTTCCATATGATAAAGTCTCAGCCCAAAATGCCTTACTTAATTTCGAATGAGATAGCATACATCGAACTTTCTCAACTAAAGTACGATTCATTCGTTTTGCAACTATATTTTATTATGGTGTACGAGGAACTGAAAAATGTCTGATTATCCCTTCATCCTAACAAACTTTGAAGAAGGGATCTGAATGTTTCTCGCCATCATTATCAAATCAAAGACCCTTAATTTTCCTACCTTTTTGAGTCTCGATCATTTTCTTCCATTTAAGAAAGATATATAGAACTTCATCTTTATGACTCATAGTGTATATCCAGACATATCTAGAGAAATCATCAATAAAAGTCATAAATCAGTGTTTACCTCCAAGTGAAGCATTCTTGGAAGATCCCCAAACATCCGTGTGAATATAATCAAGAGTTCCCTTAGTACGATAAATGGTAATGCCGAACTTGACTCTTGTTTGTTTTCCCATTACACAATGCTCGCAGAAATCAAACTTTTTAGTCTTGGCAACTTTCATTAAGCCTTACAAAGCCTTTTCATCGACATGCCCTAAGCGCACGTGCCACATGCGAGAAAAATCATGTCTTTTTCTTCAAAATTACTTAAGAGAACTACTCTTCCTGTAACTGTACTCCCATCTAGGAAATACAGGTTCGCCTTCCGAGTTCCTTTCATCGCTACAAATACACCTTGTACAACTTTCAAGACTCCATTTTCCAATGTTACATTGTAACCATCAGAATCTAGAACACCTAAAGAAATATGGTTTTTCTTTAGATCAAGAATGTACCTCACATTCGTAATTTATCTGATTGTACCATTGTGCATCTTCAATCATATTGTTCCTATCCCTTTTGTCTAACAAGAATTTTTGTTGCCCATAAGCACAAATCCTCCATCAAGCTCCTCAAATTTCAAAAACCAATGTCTATTTGGACATATATGATAAGAACATCTAGAATCAAGGATCCATTTATCTAAGTAGATATCTGATAATGAAACTATAAAGGCTAATTGTTCATCTTCATTGACCTTCTATGCAACGTTTACATTTGACTTGTCCTTATTTGGAAAATCTTTCTTCAAAGACCCTTTCTGGTGACAATAGGCACACTTGACCTTCGTAGGACGTCTATTGGATGACTATCCTCTGGACTTTGATTTGGATCACCCCTATTGCCAAAGCATTTGAAACATCTATAAATTTAGCCTCATCTTTTCCATATAACAGAGTTATGGTTAAATGCTCATAGCTCTCAGGTGATGAATTTAGCAATAATAAAGCTTTATCTTCATCGATAATTTCAACATCTAAATTTTGCAGACCAGCCAAAATTTTATTGAAATTATCTAAGTGCTCAATCATAGGGGTACCTTTCTTGTACTGAAAACAAAAAAGTTTCTTCTTCAAATAGAGTCTGGTCTTTATACTTTTCATCATGTGCTTGTCCTCTAGCTTCTTCCAGAGAACTACGGCTACATTCTCTTTTATGACAAAGTATTTCTGATCTTTTCCTAAGCACAGTCGAATTGTGCCGCAAGCTTTTCGGTTGACATAATTCCAATCTTCATTAGAATAATCTTCTGGTTGAGTTTCTAAGGCTATATTAGCTCTTTCTTAGAATAATAGATCTAATACTTCACATTTTCACATGCCAAAGTTATTGGTGTCGTCAAATTTCTCCACCTCAAACTTTGCGTTGGATAATATAGTTCTTCAAGTAGAACAACTTGGTTTGCCAGAAATTCTAAGTTCAGCTTGTTCACCTTTTTTGATCTCTCTTTTATCAACCATAAATACAAACGGATAATATAAAATTTTCACTTGCAACTTAAGATGATGTTTTTCCAAATTTTATACCTTATTTGGAAAAACAAAGTTCGCGGTTGAATCTAGAATGGTCCAATTAGCTAGGAATAGGTTTGACTCAGTTGAAAACTATTGAAAAAGGACCAACTTGATCCAAAATTCACTAATGACTGAGTTGACTTGGTCCAACTTAGTGAGTTGACTTGGTCCAACTTAGTGAGTTGACTCAGTTGCTAGTAGTAGCACTCTGGCGAATTCTGTTGGTGATTTTGACCTTCGATTTGAGCGATTATTTCTCATTTGCATTCATCTCGTCGAGACCTTCGATTTGATATATAATACTGTTACATTTGGCTCTAATATTATTTTTTTGTGCACGGAAGCAATAAATAGCGGTATATGAATATATGAAATCGATAAAAGGAAACATACAAAATTTACATCATTCCACAATTTTCCTAGGTCTATAGGAGACAACATATATTATTAAACTAAGTAGAAAATATACAAAATACAGATACAAATTTCTTCACTAATAATATCTCTCAAGTGTTTCCTCAAACTCACAAAAGACTCTCACACTCACCAAGTATTTTCTCTCTTTGAGTTTACTTATTTTGCCTTGTTTTTCAATGCATGAACTCCTTCATATTTATAGATGAAACAAGGCTCCCTTTTCCTAAATTATGTCATAATTTAAGCCACAAATTAGGCCACTTATTTCCTTAAATTATGGCACAAATTAGGCCACTAATTTGTTACTTTAGAGCCAATATTCAACAATATCTTTGAGGACGGTATTGGCCTCGGCGGTATTTTTCACAGCGTTGTGCATGTCCTTTCTCTCTCTCTCTTGCATTTCTTGTTTGTGTTTCTTAATTCAGTGTTAAGTTGGAATTCTGTAAATTTAGATTGAAATCTACTTGGGTTTTAGTTTAGGGATATTCAGGTTATTGTTGACTATGTGGATGTTTATGTACATTTTATCAATAATAGGAGTTGTATAGGTTTACTTTTTCAGTTATTCAAATGATTTTGCACTTGTTGCTACAATTTATGTGTTTGCTTTGTATGTATGTATTCTTATGTCATTGTGTGGCTTTTTAGTATGATACAATTTTCTGCTCCTTTTTGCTTTGAAAGTGATGAGTTGGAGTGCAAAAATTCTAACTGGTTGGTTTAAGCTATACACGATAGGTTTATGGGGAGGATGAATGGTCATTTGGTTTCTACGAGCAAGGTATTAGTGTTTTTAGTTGTTCGTATGGAAAGAATCCAACTGAAAGTTTATAAATTAAAGACCTGATTAACCTAGAAGGGGGTGAATAGATTATTTTTAATTTTTATCAATTTATAATCTAATAACCTAAATAAAGCATTCAAACATGAAATCGTGTGTAAAAATAAGTACAGAAATAAAATAATAACACATGATATTTTTAGGTGGAAACAACCTAGGCCACATCTATGACCTAAGAGGAAAACCATCGGACCACCTAACTTTCCACTATGAAAATCAAATATTCAAATACAAACTCGGTCTTATGCTACCCTCCCTAGGAATGTACTTTACTTATGAGCCACTGCTCCATTTTCATAGTTTCCAATATTAGTGTGAACGGTTTCCAGATTAACGTTCTAATAAGCTTCCTGCCAATCAGATACGTTCGCGAAGTAACTGCAAAATAGTTAGCACAAAAACACAAGTGCCCGTGTGTGTTCTAGAACGGATTTAATAATGAATAATCCTAGATGATTCAAAACATATGTCATTTAAATTAAATCAACTAGTAAATCCTAGAGCAAAAAGATCAAGCACAAGTTCAATAAAAATAGCTTCTTTAAAGCTTAATAATCAAATCAAATAATTATGATATGACAAAAACAATTATTTGATCTAACAATTTAAGAACAAAAATAAATAAGAAGTCATAAGAACATATTATCAAAATATCATAAAATAATTAGGCTTATTAATCAATCAAATATAACCACCAATATTTGATAAATTAACTAAATAAAAAAGCCTAAAGAATTATAATCTTATAGTTGTAAAACAAGAAAGAGAAATTAAGAAGAATAAAATAATTCTCTTTTGTGGTTGATTGAAACAATGAGCAATGAGTTTTATTTATAGGAAAAATTAAAACCCTTAATGCTATGTAATTGATAAATATCTTTTCTATTATAAATAGAATTAGTAATACTCATTAATTAAGATAACTCATATATGATTGATAAATATCTTTTTTATTATAAATATGATTAGTAATACTCGCTAATTAAGAAGACTCATATTTAAAATAGATTCTTTTAAAATAGATTTTATGTTATATTTTATGCTAAAGATTTTAGATATAATTTAGAGTATATCTTATCTAATATCTTTTATGCTAAAGATTTCAACTATAATTTAGAGTATATCTTATCTAATATCTTTTAGCATATTTTATTTTATAGTATATCTTATCTAATATCTTTTAGCATATCTTATTCTATATTTTAACACTAAAAATAATTTCATATTTATAAACATGTGCTATTAAATGCATAAATGTAATCCTATGTGTCGTATTTATCAAAGATATACATGAAGTACAATTATTTGGAACTCGAGCATTTGTTTGGCTTTTCTTGATAGACTTGATAACAGACCTAAAAACAAATTTACAGATAAATATTTTGTCCATAAAAATAACCAATACTCATAGTCCTTACACAACGTATACTTACCGTGAATCAATGGCTCTTGGTAAAACAAATTGTTCAATCTTCAAGGTAAATCAGATCTTAAGGGAACTCAGCAGAGAATGGCCTGGATGTTCATATGACTTGTTATCGAGAAACTGCAATCACTTCTGTGCCAAAGCTTCCAGGTATTGATATCTTGGTTATTGTTGTTTCCTAGATATTTCAATTTCTAATCATGTCATGTCATGCCATGCAAGTGAGTTTGTGCATTTGATTTTTGGAAAAGAAGGGTACCAATAGTCTTATAGTTGCGATATTTCGCTATGCTTCAATGATGACCTCCTATGAAAATCTTGATTAGGCAGATTCTTTTTTATGCAGGGTAGTGATTATAGAGCCACAACAATTTGTTATTTATCTTCTTATTTTCTCACTTTTATCCTTCTCGTTCTTCCTTTGAAGCCAACTGAACCAGTGCATGCTCGTAAGAAGCTGGTCTTTATCAGTGTCATTCTGCCTAAAATTTGAGATATTTGAGAAGAAGATTATTTGAGAAGCTGATCTCAATGAGTTAAATGGTTTGTTTATAAACTTATGTCAACATTATGGATAAGGATCCCTGAAAATTTGCTAGATTGTGTTGTCAATTATGAGCTAAATGCTTTGAACTATTAGTCTTTTCATTGGAGATATTTTTTTCCAAATTTCCTAGATGTCCATATCCTTATAGCTTCTGTAACAAGTTGGGTTAATTGATTTGCACATGCTGGGGATGTTGTTGCTGAAGTAGCTGGAAACACTGCATTACGGGTAAGTTGCACTAATTAATTTCTTGATGATTTGAAGCGTATCAAAATCCATGGACTCAGCTCACCAACTGGTGCATTTTTGAAGTTGAGTTTGGAATTGTTGCTTTTCTCTCTAGGATGGAGGGCAGACTTTATCCTTCTTTGGAAGCAACAGACCATTTTAGCGATTCAGATCATTCTCTAAGTGTCTCTAATTGTAACCAGAATTTCCATGATCGGTTTCAATTTATTAATGACGCTTCCGCAATCGCCTGTTTGTTTATATGTGATATGGGATTCAAAGCAGAGATGCTTCAATATGGCATGCTTAAGTCTCATGGCTTCCCTTTTTTTATTTTTTTTCTCTCTCTCTTGTGCAGTTGAGACAAGCAAAGACAGAAGTAGTTTATGCTAGTAAAGTGGCTTACCGCTTCCTACTAGGAGGTACTAGCAATGTGGGAAGTGCTTCTGAATCCCCTTGCAACGATTGGAATAGAGGGATTTCTAGATTTCAAAGTACTTGGCTTTAAAATTTAGTTACCTCTGGATCAAAACCTTATAGTAGTTTATGTAAATCATAATTCGATCCAGAAACGTTTAGGAAACCATGTGAGCGTAAAATTTAAATACAACGGAAACAAAAATTGATTGAAAACATACCTCATGCCATTGATCAAGTTTCAGCACTTACATAATAATTCCAATAGATTTTTGATTTGATGCTTTCCCTGGTTTCTCACACTTACTATCTATGTTTTGATGGTATATATGAATAATCTTGATGGTATATATGAATAATCTAGTGAGTAGTGTGAGGACCAATGCTTTTATAAAGGTTCTCCCATCAAGAACCTCGTATGGATTCGTAACTGGCGTACGGTTACGAAACCAAACTATCACCATTGTTCACCATTGTGTTGCACCACTTTGATGTTACATTCTCCCACTTAGTGCAAATGTTAAGTTAAATTCTCTTAAGTAAAAAAATACATGAATCATGACAATAGGTCCTCTAAGAGCGAGTATTATCTTCTATGTATTACAATGTATTTAGTTTCTCAAGTATTATACTTTATGTGGTAATGAAACTTAATGAATAAATCCTATATTTATTCTTGGTCCAATAAAATATATATTTTCTTAAATAAATTAAGGTGCACATGAATATGAGAAAATATCACAATATATAAGAGTTTCATTAATAAATTGTTTATATATACATTTATAAAGTGAAACCAATTCCCATTTTTCCCACATGATCCTTAAATTTTAGTGGTGGCATGCCTTTAGTCAAAAGATCAGCAATCATTAACTCGGTGCTAACGTGCTCAATGATCACTTTCTTTTCCTTAACACGTTCTCTTATGGCCAAGTATTTAATGCCGATGTTCTTACTATAACTACCACTTTTTTTGTTCTTAGCCATAAACACAGTAGTTGAGTTGTTACGGTACAATCTTAATGCCTTGGAAATAAAGCCAACTACTCTAAGCTAGGAAATACAACTCTTCAACCATACACCATGTGATGTGGCCTCAAAACATGACATGAACTCGGCCTCCATAGTGGAAGTAGCAGTCAAGGACTATTTTGCACTCCTCCAAGACACGGCTCCACCGACAAGCATGAAAATGTAACTAGATGTTGATTTGCATGAATTAACACAACCAGCAAAGTCTGCATCAGAGTAGCCAATTACTTCTAAATCGTCGATTCATCTATACATGAGCATATAATCCTTGGTTCCTTAAAGGTACCTCACCACATTCTTTGTATTTTTCCAGTGGTCAACACCTGGGTTACTTTGATATCTCCCTAGCATCCCAACAACAAATGCAATGCCAGGTATGGTGCATACATGAGCATACATCAAACTTCCAATAGTTGAAGCATATGGAATGGTTTTCATTTTTTCTCTTTCAAAATAATTCTTTGGGCATTGGTCTAAATTGAACTTATCACCCTTCACAATGGGAGCAACACTTGGTGAACAATCTTTCATCCAAAATCTCTCTAAAACTTTATTGATATAGGTTTCTTGAGATAAACCCAAGATGCCTCAAAGTCTATCTCTATGGATCTTAATGCCAATGACATAAGATGCCTCACCCATATCCTTCATATCAAAATTTTTAGAGAGGAATTGTTTTACCTCATGTAGCAAACCCTTATCATTGGCTGCAAGTAAAATATCATCCACATATAGTACCCAAAAAAAAATCTTACTCCCACTAACCTTCTGGTATATACATTGATCCATGATGTTCTCTTCAAAACCAAATGAAGTGATGACGTTATGGAATTTCAAATACCATTGATGAGAAGCTTGTTTTAATCCATATATGGATTTATTAAGCTTACAAACCAAATGCTCACCATTACTAGAGAAAAAATCATTCAAGTTGTTTCATATAAACCTTTTCCTCTATGTTACCATTAAGGAAATCCATTTGATGCAAATCCAAATCAAAATGGGAAACCAATGCCATGATCACACGAAGTGAATATTTCTTAGATACAGGAGAGAATGCCTATGCGTAGTCGATTCCCTCCCTTTGAGTGAATCATTTGGTAACAAGTCTTGCCTTATGTCTCTCAATGTTTCCTTGTGAGTCTTTCTTTGTCTTGAAAACACATCTACATCCAATGTCTTTCATACCATCAGGCAACTTGACAAGAACCCAGACTCGATTAGACGCCATAGAATTCATCTCTTCTTTCATGGCATTGTACCATAAGTTCAAAACCTTAGAACTCATTGCCTGTGAAAACGATTCAGAATCATCCACAGCTCCAATGTTGCAATTAGATTCTTATAGATACACAACATAATCATTAGGAATTTCCAACCCTTTAGTTCTAGTAGATCTTCTTAATGTCACACCACCATCTTCCTGGGAAGTATGAGATTCAACTTGTTCTTCAGAAGTTCCAGTTATCTCCTGAACAACATAATCTATTGAAATATTGTCAACAACTTATGGAATTCCAGTGATTGGTTATTCAACACTAGCTTGTACTTTAGGGGTGTTGTGAACAACAATCAATCTATCTCATGAAGTATAAGGTTGAGACTCTAAGTGATCAGTATTAGAAACTATGTTCTTGATTTGATCGCTCCTACTAATCAAGTCATATTCAAGAAACTTTGCATTTCTTGATTCCACAAACCTAGTGATGTGAGATGGCCAATAAAATCTATAACCCTTAGGCCGTTTGGCATATCCAATGAAATACCCACTAATGGTCCTTGGGTCCAGCTTCTTCTCTTATGGATTATAAATCCTCACTTCAAACGGCCATCCCTAAATGCCCATATGTCACAAACTCTGTTTCCAACCTTTCCATAATTCAAATGGCGTCTTTGAGACAACCTTTGTTGGAACTTGATTTAATATATACACAACCGTCTTTAAAGCTTCAATTCACAAGGATTTAGGAAGATTGGAGATGCTAAGCATACTCCGCACCATATCCAATAATATTCGGTTTCTCCTTTCTACTACACCATTTTGGTCTGGTGAGCCAGGCATAGTGTATTGGGGAATTATCCCATGTTCTTGAAGAAACTTGGAAAACGAACCAGGCACTTGTCCATTCTCAATGTATCTACCATAATATTCACCATCTTTATATGATCTCACGACCTTTATTTACTTTCCGCATTGTTTCTCTATTTCAACCTTAAAGCTCTTGAAGGCATCTAATGCTTCGCTCTTATTAAAAGCATATAGAGATACATATATTGAGAAAAATCATCAATAAAGGTGATAAAATATTTCTGACCTTGAATGTCCATATCTAGACAACATATATATGTATGTATGATTTCTAATATGCTTGAGCTCCTATTAGCACCTTTCTTTGACTTGTTAGTCTACTTTCCCTTAATGTAGTCCACACATGTCTCAAAATCAATAAAATCTAGAGTACTAAGTACCCCATTTTTCACTAATCTTTTAATTCGTTCTATGGAGATATGTCTTAATCTCTTATGCCATAATGTAGAAGGGTCATTGTTAATAACACACCTTTTAGTGCCAACTTGAACATGCATAGCATTATGAGTGGAATTATTTCGTAAATTAATTCAGTAAAGACCATCAGGCAAAATAGCATTCCCAACATAATCAGATTTATTAAATAAACTGAAAGATGTTTCTGAAAAGTAAAAGGAATGACTAAAAGGTACAAGTCTTGAAATCGAAATCAAGTTTCTAGAGAAACTTGGAACATAAAAGGTCTTTTCTAATTCTAAAATAAAACCACTACTTAAAATCAAACTGCATGTCCCTACAACCTTTATATGTGAGCCCATCTTGTTACCGAATAAGATGTATTGCTCACTTCCCACTAGCTTCCTTAGATTTCACATACCCTGTAAGGAGTTTGCAACATGGATTGTTGATCCAGAATCAATCCACCAAGTGTTAATATTAACATTAACCATATTATATTCATAACAAACAAACGAGGTTGGATTGCCTTTATTCTCAAGTCATTTCTGGAATTTAATACATTCCTTCTTCATGTGTCCCTTCTTTTTACAGAAGAAACACTTAGCTTATTTCTTAATATCAGTCTGAGGTGGAATTATCCCTTTTACTATATACTTGTATTGAGATTTTCCTTTCTCGTATGTTGTAGCCAACATTGCACTTTCACCAAATTCCATAACAAGTCTCCTTTCCTCTTGAACACACATGGTCATTAGTTCATTGATTGACCATTTATCCTTATGTGTATTGTACGAGATTTTGAATGGCCCATACTGATGTGGGAGAGTGTTAAGGATATAATGCACCAGGAAGGATTTTGACATCTCAACCTCGAGATGCTTAAGTTGAGCCACAATGTCCCTCATTTTCATAATGTGCTTGCACACACCTTTCACACTGGTGAGTCTTAAGGAAGAGAACTTCATAATAAGGATGCTTGCTAAAGCCTTATCTGAAGTGACGAATTGATCATCAATGGCCTTTAGCAAGTCGTGAACATTGTTATGCTGGTCAATAGAACCACGAATACCTACAAAGATCTTAATCTTAATGAATATCACACTAAGGTGATTAGATCGTTCATATTGTTCATAAAGCATGATATTCTCTAGAGTGTTGGTTTCAGTAATTTTAGCTGGTTCGTTTTTCCTAATAGCATAGTCAATATCCATCCACCCTAGATGAAGGAGAATTCTTTCCTTCCATATTTTATAATTATCCTCTTTCAGATCGAGAATGTGACATCGGATATCAGAGAAATTTACAGGTTGAGAAGCTATAACTAAAGATTATATGCTTATTAAAATTTGAGACCTAAATTATAGTCATTCTTTACCAATGTAAATCATGAAAAATATGAATCTAGTGACATAAAACTTGTCTGTGGACTAAAATTTTAATTCAAGTAGATTCATCTTAACTTTACGATAAAACTATCAAATTATGTTTTTTTTCCTAATCCTTATGGATAAATTAGAAAATATAATTTGATATTTTATCATGATTAATCACACAAAATATAATAAAAATTCATGTGGGATAAGATTTATTATATCACATATATTTAATTACAATTAATATTTATTTTATAAATGTGATCCTAAATAAACCTTATTATAGTTTTAATTAATTAAAGCTACTGTGACTACTCTCTAATTAATTAAACTATATGAATCACTTAAATATTAGTTAAATCATTAGGTTTAATTATTGCATAAAAATATAAGCAATATTAATTTAATTCTAAATGTATAAATATTATATATCTTAAGATTGCATGCATGACAATAAATTATACAAGCAAAAATAAATAATCACTAATTAAATCTATAAAGAACCATTAACAATTAATTTCATTATATATAAATTATTTAACTAAATTTTCATATGTATAATTAATTACAAAATTTATACATACAAATAGCAAAACAAATAATTTAAGCATAATGTATTTAAATAAATTTTAATGTACCCAAAAATTATTTAAATAAATATTACATATATAATAAATATTCTATATATGACAAAACTAAGTTAAATAATTAATCACATTAAAATTATATTCATAATTATTTTTTAATAAAATCAAATTCCAAATCATATATAAAGATAATCAGATACACAAAATAACACAAACTATGTTATAGTCTAGTGACCGTGCACTCTACCGAGATACTCAAATTCAAGCCGAGTGATTCATGGTATCAGTTTGAATCAAAAAATTCATTTTAAATAAAAAGTTAATTAATGATTCAAATGAATGTCCACGAAAAATTGGATTTATTTTCTTCATTGTTTTTCAAGTTTCAATTCATAGAATCACTCTAAAATCAATATTAAAACAATTTATAACTTCTATATGCATCAAAAACAAGCAAAATAAAAAATCCAAATTCTCAATTTCTCATGAAACAAAGCAAAACATGGATGTTTTCAAAATGACTTTGATACCAAATGTAAACCATAATTCGATCCAGAAACGTTCAAGAGGCCATATGAATACTAAATTTAAATACAATAGAAACAAAAATGGATTGAAAACATACATCCTGTTATTGATCAAATTTCAACACTTACACAAAAATTCCAATGGATTTTTTATTTGATATTCTCATTAGTTTCTCACACTTACTCTCTGTGTTTTCATGGTGTATATGAATAATTTAATGAATAGTAAAAAGATCCGATGTCTTTATAAAGGTTCTTCTATCAAAAACTTCGAATGGTTTCGTAATCGACGTACGGTTACAAAATCGAACCGTCACCACCGTTTACCATTGCGTTGTACCACTTTAATGTTGTAGTTTAGAAATTGAAAATCAAGAAGAGGATACTGAAGCAACACTGGCAATCTGATGCAGAGTTGTTATCGGCTCTAGAAAATTCACAGTCGTGACACGATATTTGAGGGTATAGTTCCTGAACATCATTGTGTGTACTATTTGAAGCCATGCAAAGGCAATTGATAACTTATTCATTTGTGTATCAAATGTAAAATCGGAATTTATGTACACTCAAAACATTCATCTTGGGAAAAATAAATAAATAAAAAAGATAAGGTTACTTTGTATCAATATATAACTCGGATACTTAACTTGTATTATTAATCGAAATCGAATAATACACTTGCTGTTTATTGCAGATTACGTGGAGGAAATTGGAACTCACGTAACAATAAGATAAAATAAGAAGATATGTGTTAATGCATTTTCCTTCAAATCACCAAACGCAACAAGTAATCCTGTTAATCGAACCTAAGTTGATAAATAACATTCTGTTTTATATTCTTTGATATTTTATATTATAATCCAGGTTATTTATTTTTTTAATTTTAAAAAATAGATCAATTAAAAATAATATATTATCTTTAATCTACTGTTTTTTTAAGTAATTTAACTAATATTATGTTTAATTTGATAGAATGAAATGAAATGAAATCAAAATTAATTTCTTTCATTTTTTGTATTTGATTGGGTTGAAAATATGAATATAATAAAATCGATTCATTTTTATCCCTTAAGGAATCATGATTTTATTTTCATCTCAATTTTTTTCAATTTTACTCTAATCACAAATATAACCCAAATCCCAAAACTTTATACCCTAAACCTCAAGTCTATAAACCATAAATCCTAAACCCTAAACCTTAAATTCCAAATACAAAAACCCTAAATCCTAAATCCTAAAACCTAAAACCATATTTATAAAAATAATAATTTTAATCATAAACTTTAACCTACAAATATAACACTAAACCCCAAATCCTAAATCCAAAATCCCAAACCCATAAACCCTAAACCCTAAACCTTAAATCCCAAATCCTAAAACCCTAAATCCTAAATCCTAAAACCTAAAACCATATTTAGAAAAATAATAATTTTAATCATAAACCTAAACCTACAAATATAACCCTAAACCCCAAATCCCAAATCCAAAATCCCAAAACCATAAACCCTAAACCTTAAACCTTAAATCCCAAATCCAAAAACCCTAAATCTTAAATCCCAAAACCCTAAGACCAATTTAGAGAAATAATAATTTTAAGCTTAAAGCTTAACCTACAAATATAACCCTAAACCCCAAATCCCAAATCCCAAATCCCAAAACCATAAACCCTAAACCCTAAATCTCAAATCTCAAATCCTGAAACCCTAAACCCTATTTAGAAAAATAATAATTTTAACCCTAAACCTTAACCCACGAATATAACCCTAAACCCTGAATCCTAAATCTTAAATCTCAAACCTCAAAACCCTAAACCCTATTTAGAAATATAATGATTTAATAATATATTTCTTTTTAAGTAATAATTATTTAGAAAAATAATATTTTTAATAATGTATTTTGTCTGACGAAAAAATAATAATTAAATTATATTATTTAAACTTTATTGAATATAGGAATATTAAGATAATATACAATATTTTTCATTCCATTTCAATTGTAAACCAAACAATGTAATACTGATTCCTTCTGGTCAAACCAAACAAAATTATTTCCTTTTCCATTTCATTACATTCCATTCCGATTTCGATTTTGATTTCATTCTGCGAACCAAACGTCACCTAAATAATACAATTTTTAATTTAAATGATCAAATGACGTTAATGCTCATAATAACAGGAATGTTAATGGGGTGGGTTAGGACAAGGAGATTATCCTCATCCCCGTTTAAATATTGTGAGTGATGGGCGGGATTTTTTCATAAAAGATTCGAATTTTTTTATTGATATTGATGATCCTCCGTTAATAAATAAATTATAATAAATTAAATACTCAATACGAAGTATATTTATTTATTATATAATTAAATTATTTATATTATTAGTTTAATAAATATTATAATGATTTATGTTTAATGTATCATAATATTAAATTTTTATAATTGAAATATTTATTTAATAATAAAAATATTTTTTAAATAATAAAAATATTTTTTTTATTAAATTATAAAATTTTATGAATATATAAATATTTTTTTTGAAAAAATTAAGAAAACGGGGTTTAATGGATAGGTCGGGTGAAGAGAATAATTTCAAACCCCTCCCTATAATGTTGTCAACGATACTGGAAGAGGTGGGATGGGGTTAAAGACTCACTCCTCATTCTCTGTACACAATTTAAAATTTAATTATTATTCACACTTAAAATTTTTGCAAAAATATATGGAAGGTCTCAATGAAAAATCAAGATTTCTAAATGGGAAACGGGAAATCAAATAATATTTTTATTTTTTTAATAATTTTATATTTTTATTATAAATGAAAATTTATAAAAATAATAAGCTAATAATAAATATTTTATATTAAAAAAATTAAAATTTTGAATTAAGAAATAATTAAAAATAAATTAAATTTATGTTAAAGAAAAAAATATATATGTAACAAAAAATACATAATTTTTTTATATTAAACAATATTGATAATATTTTGTAATATAACAAAAAGAAATTATAAAATAATTATAAGATTTTAGATTTTTAGAATTTAAAAAAAAAATTGAATAAATTTTTTTTATAAAATTTATCAATATTTTAATAGAATAAAAAATAAAAAAATATCAAAATTTTTATAAATTTATAGATTTATTAAAATATGGTATGATCTCGCCCCACCGTGTTATCAAATAATGATTTTTGTTTCCCATTTCTTATTTCTTGTTTTATTATTTTTTCTTTACCTCAAACCAGATAATCCTAGCAGTGATTTATCATGCATAAAAATTTGACAATCATATCTATCAATTTTTCACGAGAGAATCATATATTTTTTTATATATATAAAAATAAAATAATATAAGTTTATTATTTTTATAAAATTATCATATTTTTTGTCGTAAATTTAGTATATTTGTACTAATATTACTTAAAAGAGAATTAAAATAATTTTTATTAAAAATAACAACTTAACTATCATTTTAAAATTAAAAAAAAATTCTTTTTTTAATGAAATTAAACCAATAATAAACTTCTCGATGCAAAATTCATAGCAAAGGAAAAAGAAAAAGAGCAATTCAGAATTCAAAATTGAAGAGTTCAATCTCAGATTCTACAGAAAATGAAGAAACCGTTCCTCTTCAACCCCTAAACAACTCACATATTATCGATTCATCAACTTAATCCGTTCTTCTCAAAAAAAAAAATCCATTCCACGGAAAATTGACAATGCTCCCCACAATCTTACACAATCTCAAACCCGTTCACAACCCCATAACCCTAAACCCCCAAATTCCCAAACCCTACTCACCATCCCCATTCACCATACGGTCATCTCTCCAATGGAACAGGAAGCCCCAATTAGCCGGTGAAACTCCACGCGTGGTCGTTATTACCTCCGGAAAAGGTGGCGTCGGCAAGACCACCACCACAGCCAATGTGGGTCTCTCTCTCGCCCGTCTTGGTTTCTCTGTAGTCGCAATTGATGCCGACGTCGGCCTTCGCAATCTTGACCTTCTTCTCGGCCTTGAAAACCGAGTGAATTACACTGTCATTGAGGTCCTCAATGGTGATTGCAGGTTAGACCAAGCACTGGTAAGGGATAAACGCTGGTCTAATTTTGAATTGCTTTGTATTTCAAAACCTAGGTCTAAATTACCAATGGGGTTTGGTGGGAAAGCTTTAGTTTGGCTTGTGGATGCATTGAAAACAAGGCAAGAAGGTTGCCCTGATTTCATTATAATTGATTGCCCAGCTGGGATCGATGCAGGGTTCATTACGGCGATAACTCCTGCGAATGAGGCCATTCTGGTGACCACACCAGATATTACAAGCTTGAGAGATGCTGATAGAGTCACTGGATTGTTGGAGTGTGATGGAATAAGGGATATAAAGATGATAGTGAACCGGGTTCGCACCGATATGATCAAAGGGGAGGATATGATGTCGGTGCTCGATGTGCAGGAGATGTTAGGGTTGGCATTGCTCGGGGTGATTCCAGATGACGCAGAGGTAATTAGGAGTACAAATAGAGGGTACCCTCTTGTATTGAATAAACCACCTACATTGGCAGGGTTGGCTTTTGAGCAAGCAGCTTGGAGGCTTGTTGAGCAGGATAGTATGCAGGCTGTTATGGTTGAGGAAGAGCCAAAAAAGCGTGGGTTTTTCTCCTTTTTTGGTGGGTAGGATTAGGAGAATCTTTAGAGAGTTTTAAGGTTTTGAGTATTCAAGAATTTTTAATTCAACCACCCCTTTTGGAGTTTGAAGCTTTCTAATCAATTGTGGTTAGTCTTGGGGAGTTTTAAGGTTTGGAGAATTCAGGAACTTTTGCCACAATTCTGATTTAGCCAACTGCTGCTAGAAGGTTAAAAGCTTTGTACAGTGGGTTAGTAAAGTTTGCTCTTTTGTTTCTTTTCCATAATTGTGTTACTCTTTTTGATGGCTAGATTTTGCTATTTTCGTAGGATTATTATTGTCTGTAACTCACAGTTGTTATTGGTTGAAGAGCATTCTCTTGTTTTAAGTTAGGATTGTTTGTTTATTGAAACTCTAGTATTGCTATTTTTCTTTTGGAAATCGATAATATCGGACCAAACCGATTTTAATAATATATTAAATTTTTCATATTATTTTTCACAAAACTGTTAGTTAATTTCTCATATTTTAATCAAAAATATATCATTAAGTATCATATTTATGTATTATTAATCGGATTAAACTAAACAAAATTGTTCAGTTATAATATTTTTAATAACCAAACAATCCGATGATCCGGTTTAATTAATATAAACAGTTCGATCCGATTAATTATTTTTTACTCAAAATCAAACCGAATCGAACGATAGAAACCGCTAGTTGAAGCAACCCAATATTATCTTTTTCAGTGTTTCACAGAATTACAGTGTGCAGTTGACTGCTCTTTTTTCAACTATCTTTTCTATATAAAAAATTTCATATATCTTGACATATATTGCCATCCCTTTGTTCATTAAAACATCACTAAGCGTTCCCCAAGTAATAATTCAGTTTTTTTATTGAAGAAAAAAAATAGAACAAAGCCTAAGTTATTATATATGGGTTATGTTTGGAATAGTGAGTACTTGGTATTGAACTAACGGCATGTAGAAAAACTGATATTCAAGTACTAATTATAGGTTTACAAATAATGTAATTATTTTTTAAAAAAATAAGAGTACTGTCTTACACCAATTTTTAAGATTATACAGAGGGTTCTATTTTATTTTTCAGAAGAAAAAAAAGAAGAATCACTGTTAAATTTTGGGCTAAATTTGCTATCCAAACTAAAGGAAGAAAATTTAAAAAGGAGAGTTGGAACTTTCCAGGTTAATATTACCGAAACTTTCTACTTAGGTTTTGCAAATTGAAGCTGTAAAATCAAGACTATTGTTTGGACATCTAGATCAATATGGTGCCTGACCCATTTGAATTGCTCAAGCAAAGTCATCAACCCAATAACCCAAGATGGAGGACGAAGCACCCCAAATGATGTCCTACCTGTAGACCAACCCAAGCTCAATAATCAACCCGAGTCCAATAGTCAGACCGAGCCTATAAACAGATCAAACCATAAGACGAAATAACTTAAAATGCATCAACAAGTAACAGGTCGGTTTTAAGAAGTTGAACCTCTTATATGGTTGACCACCAGACTGGACTAGGATCGACCTCGATCCATAATATATTGCACTTTATATCAATTATATTTCTATGACATGTAAATATGTGTATACATTATATAACCGACATCTGTATTTGTAATGTTTTATAAATAAATGACCCTCTTATGGGATCTACACGTTACGTCAATTATCTTAATTTCTCTCTAAGTTTTCTGTCTTAAAACAGGTTGAATTTTAACAACTATCACTGTGATGATAAGTCTTTACACCAAATAATGGTAAAATAACAGTAAAAAACAGAAGCTTGTTGCATGTTTGATGGCTCTTAAATAAAATTGTACTTACTCTTCATCTGAACCAGAAATTTCCGAACTTGAGTCATCAATTTTATGTACCGTACCATTCGCAGGACCCTTCTTTTTTGTATCCTCTTTTTCGTCATCCTCATCATCACTATACTCACTCTCATAATCATCATAATCCTCCTCTTCATTCTCTTCTTCCTCTTCAACTCCATCCTCTGTAATTGGTCCCTCTTCAGCCATGAGACCACTCCGAGTTCCAGCCCGAGTACGCTTCAAAATCTTCAACTTCAAGGTTGTCTTACGATCGCAACCAATCCAAGAGTCACACAAAAAATAACAAGTCAAATTATAGTTGCCCTCTGCTGGAGCCTGAAACTTGCCCATTACCAATCTAGATCCACTCTTCACCTTCTCAACTGCTTCTTTGACTGCACTACTAGTCTCCTTTGCACTTGATCCGGAACCTTCCATAGTCTCCTCAATTGCCTTGGAAGCTGCTGTTATAGCTGTAGCTTCATCCATGAAACTAACCTTTTGGGAAAACCATACATTATTTGAGACAGAGTCTGCGAGCAAGAACCAGAAATTTTCTTCCTTGTGAAATGGATAGAAGGGGGCATGAGGAAGAGCACCAATCAAACCGTTAGCACGTTCAAGTGACACCCAAGCTTGAAGTGTGACAACGTCACCTTCTTGTATACCCTCTTCGCCTTCAGTCTCACAACGTGCTTCAATTGTTATAGAAGGCATCATTTTTAGCACCATCTCAATATCTTGTACTTCAGTAGAAGATAAAGCAGCAGTTTGAGAAAGCAGCTCCACACGATCTTCCAGTGTCATATCTTGAAGATCCTGGAAAGTTCTCACCTTCTACAGAAGAGGAATCAAAAAGTTGTAAAGGAAAATATCAAAAGATAACGAGGGAAGAAGACAGAGAAGCATCAAAAACACAGAAACCAAACTATAACTTATGATTCATAGAAACTACTGACACACTCAGCGTCTGAATCTTGATAATGGAGGTCAATGGAGCCTTCTCCAGGCTTATCATGGATGGCAGAGATTCCACAAGGACCAGAACATAATGTTTTCACAAAGCACAAACGTTTTGAAGGACATGATGAGTTTAATCAATAATTTTGAATACATAATTATGGGCCAATGGTACCTAATTAAGAGCTCTGAAGAAAATCGGAAAAACAAAACAAAACAAGTGACATCATTAAGAGAGAAGACAAATGAGATTTGCAACTGGGACAATGTGAACCCTTCTTCCCATTTCCATGTAAAAATTCTATGCATTATGATAACTCAAAAGTTTTGCCTTTAATAATGTGAATTCAGCATGCTAGTAGCCTAGCACCAAAGACCAGAAACAGGAACCAAATCTGCATTAGTTTATTTTATACAATCTTAAGGACTTACCTTGCGAGCTATCTTTTTTACAACAGCCTCACTAAAATGTGGAAGCTGCAGAAAAGGTGCAATGCCTTCACTGGACCCTCCAGTAGACTTTCTTGCACCGAGAGGAACAGCCTGCATCACAACCCAGCAATAAATAAGAGAACATTGTGTGGGTGGTGTATTTCTGAAGAAAATAGCTATTATCATATGGGATTTCTGAGAATTTTCAAGAGACAATAAGTGAAATGCAAAAAATAAAAAATAAAAAGAAATATTACTTGCTGTTACTTCTGATTTTATCCAAAACCAGCTTGTCTCTTCCTATAACACATTACCTGAATAATACACTGAGAAAGCTCAACAACTCCAATTGCAGGCCTTAGCCACCCATGTCCCTGTGCAGTGCGAGGTATGAGAGCCATCTGTTCAGAGAAGAAACATTTAGCACAAAAAAGAATAAGTTATTAAGCAAAAGATAGGCATATCATAAACAGATAAATGGCAACAATAAATATGTTAAATTTTATTTTATTTTTACTAGAACAATAAATAGGTTTAATTGAAGTCATTCAGAAATACGAGCAAGTGAAACACCAGCTGAACTACAAATACTAATAGACAGACAGTAACTAAGAATCGTTATTGGGTGCAGGGGTAGGAACTCATTAAGTGACATGAGTTACCATTCTAGAAGTCTACCAGAATAGAAGGATGCAAGATAAGGCATATGAAAATTACCTTCATTAATTCTTCAAGAAGGCGAGGTGCAAGTTCTAGTACACGTCTAATATCAACATGCAAAGAAGGGGATAAAGAAGCTGACTCATGAGTTAAATGAGCTAGAATCAACAATTCTGTCTGAATAAAAAAACACATAAGAAAGTAAAATTATCATGTACAGATCATCATAAATGGATTTCTTTAATATTACAAAAAAAGCACATGGACCACCTTAACAAGAGATGGATGCTGTTTCCAAAATTTAGCCTGCTCTTGCTTGATGTTCTTGAGGTCAAGATTCAACTCACTCCTAACTAACAGAAAGAGCTTCTGAAGTGGCTCATTGTCAGTCCTACGAACTGGAATTTCCATATATTCAGCAGCTTTTATGAAGACATCCATAACTTTGCTGCAAAATAAAGTTATTCCGACAGATGAGAGCCTTTATAACAAATAATACAACTTAATCTATACAAGAATTAATGCCTTAGGAAAAATACTAATTTAAAATGCAATCTGATGAATCATAGTTTTAGAGCAAAGAGGTGCTCATAAATTATCATTGTGCCATGGATAATTCATGAGCACATAATAATGCATACTAATTATCATCATGGATAAAATCCAATTTCTTTCCGATTATGGTTTTGGCCTGAAGAGGGGGATGGGTCATAACCTATACTGGGCAAACACAAATAACCCAACATACTATTCACGATTTAGCTGAACTTATAATTTGAAAAAAGGGATTTTCAATCAAATAAATGGGGAGACATAATCCACTTCTTGAACAAAACTAATACTAATAAGGTCCTCAGAAGAGAACAAGCACCTAATACTATATATAGGTCTAATTAAATCGTGAAAAGCTTAATTTATTCATCAACCCAAATGGGTATTCATACACATAAACATGTCCTATTTAGATTAGGATAACTAATCCTAAATATACTCAATCATATATACATATGTTAACTGGCCTCATAACGAAGATGAGTACCTTGGAGCCAAAGAAGGTTTCATAAAGTAATAGTAAGTCGACAACGTCTGATGCATCACATAATTGCCTGTATATTTAGATGACCTTGAAAGATACACTACAGCTATCACCAGAGGCAAAAGAATGCAAACCCCAACAATCCAAAGTAGCAGTATTCCCCCAGATGCCCCATCAATATTTAGAAGAAATTGAGGCAGAGCTATACCCATTTGAAAACCCTGTTCCCATGATGAGCCAACTTTAGTTGCATAAACATGATTAATCATATGTGGCTTTATTCCTGGCAGAAAATCACAGGTGGCTTCCCATTTACTACAAAAATGATGGTAATACCTGCTTCCCATCCGGATGGCCATATTTCTCAAAATTCTCACGAGATACTGGGTCAATCAGAGCTTGATAAGCCTTGGATATGTACTCAACAAAATATGTGTGGGCCTCTGTGAAAATAAAGGCAGAAAAATCAAACCATTTGAATTTACAGATTATTAGCATAAAACCTCATCTTTTATCTTTTACTGTCCTCAAGGTCCTGTCATGACAAACATACACAAAAAAATAATCCCCAACCTGGATCTGGATTTTTATCCGGATGGTACTGTACAGACAGTTTCCTATATGCCTTCTTAATTTCAGAATCCGAAGCTCCAGGTTCTATCCCAAGAATACTGAACGGCTCAAAAACTTTAATCTGGCATGCAACGAATAGCAATATAAGACCGTGAAAGAAGCAAAGAAAACTAATTAAAACAAAAGAGAACAAATTATAGGATCCCTCGGCAGGTATGCGCTTCAATATTAACATCCAAAGATGGTAGCCACAAACAATCACCCTTTCCTACAACATTTTATTTGCTCAGGAGTGGCCATCAGGGAGAGGGATCATAAGATGCTTTAAGCATAAACTATACCTCACTGCTCGTATTTTTGATGTAGTAAACCAGGACAATCATCACAACCCAAAGCACTACAAGGGTCAAATTGCTACATGTTGAGAAGTTTGAAATCTGCAGAGTAAAATCAGATGTGTAAAGTATGCATATATTAATAGGCAAATCAACTAGTGAAATGTCAAATGCAATTGAGAAAAAGAAATATAATTTGGTGGATAATGAAGGAACTGACCCGCTTGAATATTGATTTGCGATATTTCCCTGAATGAGAGCATTCACAGCACTGACAATGGATTGTTTTTGTCTTCTTAGTTGCAGTACGACACAGTTTTAGTATAGTGTAAGGTACAAGAGGAATTGCCATTATTGTCAAGATGAAAATTGGGAACAGAGCACTATTCTCTTCTGAAGCAGCCATGTCTACCTTGTGCCTATAATCAACTGTACAAGGATATTATGCCTGGAGGATAAGAAACATCCAATCAATGAGTAAACACAATATTTCATCAACAAGTGATATAAAAAGTACTAAACAACTTCATTATTTGATTGTGGTTAACTTAGCAATATGGCAGTAAAACTCATCACACTAAGTCGAAAGGTAGTAGTACCATTTGATCAAAAAACAAAAATCAGTATTTGATAAACCGACCAAGAAATAAGAACAACCATTTCATATCTACAACAATGAAAGGCGACAGATAACTTCTCATCAACCTTCAATAAAAACAAAACCGATTTACTAACAGTAGCCCTTAAACCTAAGCATTAGAAAATTGGAGTAGCATATCCCATTCCCCGACTACCATGCAATCAGTACTTCAGTACCATATTCATCAGCAGAACAGCTTAAAAATAAAAAAAAGTATCAGTATAAACAGATTTCGATTAGAAACCAGATATACATAAAAAATGAGCACACATTTAGGGAGGGAAAAATAGCAAACGTAGCTAAGCTCCTTCAAACACTGAATGGAATCCAAACACTACTAGAATGCCATATTTTAAACCAGAAAAATATATATAATCAGCATGTGTACATTAAATACCTGAATTTAAGAAAATCGAGGTCGCGATCCGATACGGAGGAAAATCGTCCGCACGAAGTCGCTAGGAGATACAGAAGATGGTGCACTTTTGAGACGAGAACGAGGAGTGTCTCCTTTGGGCCTTGGCTTTCAGATCCAAAACATCGAAATGTAAACCGTATTGCTATATCGTCTTCCAATTTTACCCTTCCATGTATGAGAGCTGGATGAATACTTTTTTTATTATTAAAATGTACATCTTAATCCCCTTTTTTTTAAATCGTAAAATGGACGCTTTATTTAATGGATGGATAAAAAGTATGTATTTTATGATGTGTTATTCGTTATTTAGAGTATATCTTTCATGATCAGATTACATTTTTATTTTTTATTAGATATTTAGTTTTAAAAAAATTATATTTATCTTAAATTTTATTTATTTTAAATATTATATTATTATTTATTTTAAAAATAATAAATAACCAATCATTTGAAATTTTTTTGTATTCACAAAAATGTATATTTTTAATGAAAGGGTAGTATTAATCCTTGAGAGCTAATACCTGTTTTTAGTGTTTTCTTCAATTTATTTCCTCTTTTTCCACTTTTCATTTTTGGATATTTTAATGGAGTTGATATTTTTTAATATGTACTTTAGAATTTTTTTACAATATAATGATTAATTATTTTTAAAATAAATTTTTTATTATGATATTAGTAAAAAGAGATAATATGACTATTGTATTTTTATTATATATGAAAAATATAGAGAATTAGTAAATTACCTTACTATTTTTACTTTAAATAAAATAGTATTTAGTTTACCTTTTGATTTTCATATAATTAAATTATTTATTTAGTTTGACTTTTAATTCTCTCTAATAAACATATACCTTTTATCTTATATAAAAATATATATGTATAACATTTTGAACATAAAAAATTATATTTTTACACTATACAAAAAACCATATAATCATGAATAAAAATGAAATTTCATTTCTAAAATTAGATTATAACATGTAATTAAATACTTACTATAATTAATGTAAAATAATAAAATAATAATACACATTAAAAAAACTATTTAAAAACATTAAAATATTATGCTTGTATCATAAATGAAGATTAGGATTGTCAATTTTTTTTGTTGAGAAAAATTCTTAAGGAGATTATTCGATTGGAGGTAATTATAAGAACAATAAAATAAAAAATAGATAATGAGAAACATGAATATGTATTTTATAATATGAAATTAGATAAATATGAATATTATATTTTTTACCCATTTTAAAAATTATGTATTTTATTTTAATAAATATATAAATTAAATTAAATTTAAATTCAAACTAATCATAACTAATATATTTTATATTTTATATTTCATCCTTAAGTTATTTTTTATCATTTTTAATAAATTTTTTAAAAATTATTTATTTAAATTCTAAAAATCTAAATTCTTATAATTATTTAATAATTACTATTAATGTAATAAGATTCTATTAAAATTCTTTATATAAATTGATTATGTATTTATCATTACATATATTTTATTTTTCTTACTTTCATATAGAGTGTTTATTTTTATTATTATTTGTTTTATTTTTCTTTTCATTATAAAATATTTATTATTGACTTATTATTTTATAATTTTCATAATAAAACTAAAAAATAATAAATATTTAAAATATCATTTGAATCTCCGTTCATCATTTGAAAGTTTTCGTTTTCCATTGAGATATCCAATATATTCATGCAGGATTTTAAGTGAGAATTAAGACAAATTTAAGATTAGAAATAGGAAACAGAGAGGAGGTTTCTATCCTATTGATGATCTTAATGAAGATATTATCTTAAATACTATAATTGTACTTGAGTTTTAAAATGTTCAAAATGTATTGTAAGTTTAGAAAGTAACTCTTTAAAATTATCTAATTTATAGTAAATACTTGTGAATTTTTTGTTAATTTTAACCAAGCATGATCAATTTTGATCGTATATAGTGGTCTTTCATGGCTAATTTTGTTACAAACAAACTAGATATCATCTTAAGTTTATACTAAGCGATCTCAAAATCGAACAAATGTTGTTTGATTGAATGTTGATCTAGAGATAAGAGAGTAGGAGTACCAATAATATTTTGTTATGCATGGTTGTACATTTTGATGGGATTATGGATAAATGGGATGTGAAAAGTGCTTACATATTGTCCAAAATTTATTGACAAAATGTGAGCATCAAATTATAGAGAATGTGATAAGAGAGTGAAAATCAAACGATAAAAGTGACACTTGTAGCAATGATAATGATGGCATTTGTATATTACCTTATCGTCGTCCATTATTCTTTTTCTTCATTTTTTCTTCTTTTTTTTTATAGAAGTCAAAAAATATGTTCTTAAAATAACTCTTTATAATAAAAAAAATACACACAATAATAATGCTTTTGAACTTACATTCTATGTATGAAATACTCTACAATTATCATTACATTATAAGATTATTATTATTATATCATTTTTCTAACTTATATTTGCACCTAAATAAATTTTTCTATTGACTTTCTAAATAAGTCTTATTTTTATTATCTAAATCAAGTATATGCAATTAGTCAATTAAAAATAATAATACTTACAGTTGCAAAAGAGCATACCAGTTTCGAATCTCGTTATTACAATTTATAAATATGGATTTATCTACTAAGGTAATTCACACGTTTATCCAGTCAAGCATGTCCAATTTATACAAAAGATGTGTAATTAATTTTTTTTAATTTTAATCTTGTAGGAAATAATGCAATAGAAAAACAATATTTTATTTTGAATATAAATTAAAATAAATCAAAATACAATAATAAAATAAATCGTAAAATTATAATGGAAATCAAAGAACAAAAAATTAAAGGAAGATTGAATCCTATTTTACACAATCTTTTTATGATAATTGTTTTTGGGTATTTGAAATTAAAGAAAAAAATACATTCAAAGATAAAATGATCAAATAGTAGAGTTTGGACACCACCAAACTTTACTCTAAAGAAATGAATTTACCTATACTCCATCACACTAAAACCTAACTATTGAATAGAAATTTATAAAAAGAAAATAATTTTACTGTAGGAAAAAATGAGAAAGCAACGACTATTTTTTCTATCTTTTCCCTTAACTGTATAGTCAATTTTATAGGCATTTAAATATAATAGTTAAAAACCAAAACTGATGCAATTAATGACATTCAATAACTGTTGAAACTACTGTAAAAAATATCATTGAAACTGCCACAATAAATACTTTTAAATTGCTACAATAAATGACATTGAAATTGTTACAATAAATATCATGAAACTGCTAACCTAATACAGTTAATGAAATTCATTGATTACTAAAACTACTATAATGAATGTTATTGAAATTGATGTAGTAAATATCATTAAATTGTTGCAATAAATGCCATAAAATTGGCGAAATAACTCTTCAACAGTCAAAAAAGTTATTATGAGAAGGAAAGCAAACTTCATCTAGCAAAATTTAGAGTGTATAAGGCCCATTAAAATTAGATGACAATCATGTCCATAGGACATGTAGGCATGAGGTAGAGAGAGATTTTTTGCTATACTAGCTTACATATAGGAAAACAAATGCTATATAAAGTATTGCATGTGTTGTTAGTTTTTTCATGTGAGACAAACATAAATAATTACATTTTTTTTTAATGAGTAAACTTTGAGACTCAATTTTTCATTCATCCCAATATCCATGTAAATATATGATTTTGAAGCCCCCATAAAGTAGAATTCAAATCAATCACGACCACACACTTATATCAAGTGAATCCTATTCAAAATGATGCCTCATAATGGCATTTAACCATGGCTTAAAAACCTCATTCTCTAACAATCACCCATATGAATGAAAATTGACTGAGTTTTTCCAAAAGAAATTGATTCAAATCAATTTGACACATGGTGATAGAGTTCAATGGTATAAGACTTACATAAGATATGTAGGTGTTACCCTTTAAATCTTTCCTTGTGAAAAATATGTTTACTTTACTGGCTGATGATAGACGCGATTATCTTAAACCATTCTATTGTTTGGGTAAATGATGACATATTTTACACATGATTTTTTTCTGATATAATCCAGTTCTCATTGTTATGTTCATTTTATCCATGAACATACGTTTGGTTCTGTAATATTTTTTATAGAATTGAACTCGACATAATTCTATTTCAAAGTGACCCCACTTCTCTCTCACATAGGTGATATCTTATCATCAAGAGTAATTTGCAAAAGTAACCCATAATACTCCGCTCGATATTCTCTTCATAAGAATCATTAAAAGCTTTAACTTAACCTTTTTCTGTGGGTATCGCTTTTTTCATCATAGGAAAGGATTTCAGGATAAATCTCTACAATGATCTCACTAAGTTTTTACAATTAGGTTGTCCATTTAAACCTAGATCTTGGGATTTCAAGTCAATTAGTTTGGGTTTCCTTTACAAATCCTTATTCATTCATGGGCTTTAGTCTTATTCCCTTTGATAACATCTCAACTAACTCTTTACTTAACCTTTTGATTAACAGATCTACTATATTATCCTTTAACTTCACATAATTAATGGAAATAACCTCAATTGAGAATAATTGTTTAATGGTAATATGTCTACAACGTACATGTCGAGATTTATCATTACACATATTGCTTTGTGCTCTACCAATAGTTGATTAACTATCACAATGGATGCAAATTTCATACATATGATTTACCCATTTTAGAGTATTATTTATGAAATTGTATAACTATTTGACCTCTTCATCATATTTATCTAAAGCGATAAATTATAATTTCATTGTGGATCTACCAATGCAAGTTTGTTTGGAGGACTTCTTCAATACACTTACACCACTTAGTGTGAACATGTATCCATTGATAGACTTTGAGTCTTTCATATTAGATATCCAATTTATATCACTATATCTTTCTAATACACTTGAATATCTTATGTATTGCAGTTCAAAGTGATGAGTGCTCAAAAAGCACTAAAATTACCATGATTTTATGCACATTAATTGATTAAAAATATATATATTTATATGTTTTATCATATATTTATATAAATTTGTCTTTTTCGAAATCACGGGTATTTTTATTGTTTTTCAGGTACTTTGGCTTAAAAACGCAACTTAAAAACTCAAAGAGGAATACTAGAAGCAATACATCACAAATATATTAATAAATAAATGGGGAAAGGTCAACAAATATGGAAAAATTGGATAAAATGGGTCAAAAAGGACAAAAATGTCAGGAGAAAATCGCGACCACGCCGCGCCCGGCCGGCCGCCGCAGCCGGCCTCTCATTCTGCTGAACTGTTCATCCGCGTACTGTTCATCCTCTTGTGCGGTAGCCCATCATGTTGACGTCGTCAAATGACGTCAAGAATCACTAATCCGCGTTTTTACATTTTTTTTTTACATTTTTTTCTCTATTTTTTCTCTCCATCCTCACCTATAAATACCCCCCTTCCCTTCACTTCAAAACACACCTCAAAACCACACTTCTCTCTTCTTTATTTCTCTCATTTCTTAGTTTTTGAGTTTTTCTTAGTTTCTTTCTTAGTTTATAAGCTTTTCTTAGTTTTTCTCTTAGTTTTTAGTTCAATTCTCTTAGTTTTAGAGTTCTTCTCTTTTTGAGAGGAACTTGCAATATTTTTGTAATATTTTAGTTTTTGATTCGATAAATGGAAGTGCAAATTCCGCTTGGAGGTTTTCTAGCAACGGGAATAGCGTCGAAGTTCTGTAAGGATTTTATTTTCTTTACAGTTATTTTTATGCTGCATTCTTACATGTTATAATTAATTTGTCGTGATTAAATTTAAGCGTAGCATTTATAATTATGATGTAATAATAACATTGTTATGCTTGTAAAATATTAAATAGGTGAAAATTTCTAAAATGAATTGATTTTATTTTTATTCAAGATTTTATATTAAGGATGTTAGAGAGAAATATATTATTTTTCATTACAAACTTAAATCTGAAAATTAGATTTTACGGTTTAGTTATCCGGTCTAATTTAGAGTAGTGCTCTTTTATTTGTTGGTACAATCGCCCGGTATTTAGAGTGAAACTCTATTTCAAAAGTTTTTATAAGAATTATTATGTGAAAATGTATTGACAACATGTTTTCAATAGTAGTTTTAAAACTTGAAAGTTAGTACTCGGATAATTAAATTTTTATGTTTAATTTGGACACCTTGAATAAAGTTTAAACTGTCTAACCCCACCAAAGGTGTCATTTAAATGGTTCATTTTCAATCTCTTAGAAAAAGGAATTAATTTAATTAAGCAAATTAGTTATCAACCCCACCCATAGGTGTTAATTGATTTGTTTAGTTAACAAAGAATATCTAACCCCACCAAAGTTGGTATTTATATAAAAAAGAGAGAATCAATAAAATATCAATTTATATCTTTAATAACCTAGATAATATGAGCAAGCAATAATTAATTTAGTTATTATATCCATAAATACTTTACTAATATAAATGATAAAATTTGCATGAATATTTATTGAATCTGTATTTATATTTATTTTTAGATAAATATTAATTGAATTTGTATCTATGTTTATTTTTATGTTATTAGATTATATTTAATTAATCTGTATATATGTTTATTTTATGTTATTAGATTAGGAACACAAAAACCAAACTATCGTGACATGATGTTTAGGATTTAATTTCGTTTTTAAAAGTTTGAATAATAAATTAAAAACCACATACATTCTTTCCTTAGATCGACCTTGGGAGTATACTTATCATTTTCTACGTAATGATTCATGCACTTGCGAGAGTTTTACAAATATTAAAACCAAAGTATTTGCGAGAATCGGCGATGCCGGTTTTCGTTCATCACAAAGCTACGCATGTATATGTATCTTAAGTATCTAATTAATCTTTTTGTACCTTTCTAGTAATCAAATAACGGATTATTAGTATATCTACTTAGTTTTCTTAAATCGTAAGTTTATTTCTAATCTTGTACAATTAATTAAGTACATAAAAATTTTATCATCCTTGAATATTTAAGTTGATATACACTCTAATCTATATTTTTAGATAAGTGTATATAAACATCTACATGTGTTTTGACAATTGTAAAATCATTATTGTTGAATTTATCAAATATTTTATCAACATAATGACACATACAATGATACTTTTAATTTAATATTCATGTAATAGATTTGATCATTATTAATAACAATGTGAATGTCATCAATGTAAAAACACAAGATGACATAATTAACATTGATCTAAAATCTTACAAGATTAGAGGTGATTAAAAAGAACATATTTTGATGACACTTGAAAATTAACTCTCAAGTTTCTTATTATGATTCACACATGAATCAAAACCAACTAAGTTGGAATCACATATTTTGTCCAAATGCTTCAAATATGTTAAATCTTCGTTATGAACTTTATTTTTTAACAAACTCAATGCCTTTGGAAAATAAATCATGATTTGTTACATGTAATAGTTTCAAAAAATAATCAAAACTAATTTAGAACTATAAAATAAATTCAAAATTTAAAAAATTAACGATAATTAAATTTTTCAATATTGAAAAATTATTTTTTTGAAACAAATTTAAGTAATTTGAAATTAGTGAATTTAAAATTCTTTATTTGACAATTACAAAATTTTCATTTCTATGAAAACTAAATTTACTTCTTTTAGAATAAATTATTTACTTTTTTTTCAATTTAAAAAAAAATTATTTCGAACATTATAAAATCTATTTTATAAATTATAGAATTAATAAATAAAAATGATCTATTTTACAATATGAAATACTCATGTTTAATGAATATAAAAATGTACTCTTTATGTAAATATAAAATTTAGTTATTTTGAAATTAAAAATCAATCAATTTTTTCATTTTTGTAAAATTTTATTGTTTCATATATATCAATTCATTTATTTCTTAAAATAAAATCAAGTAATATGTTAATTGAAAAATATTACAAATTTTCAATTATGAATTCATACTTTCATACATTTTGTTAGTTACCAATTCATATAATTCTTCAATCGTAAATTTTTTAAGAAATAATGTTTTTTGAAATTTTCTACATTTCAAAACCAAAACAATGCTAATATGTAAAATATTAATAAATAATTAAATAAAAATAATCACACGTTATAATACCATAAATCAATTTAAAGTTTTAGAAAACCATGCTATGTAACATAAAGATTAATAATCAATCAAAATCAAAATCAAAATCAAAATCAAAATGATAATGAAGAAAGAAATAAGAGATTAACCCTCCATCAAATAATAGTTAAAAAGTATATAGTTTAATGTCTTGTCATGTGCATGCCTTTTAACTAATTTAAGCTTCATATCAAATATGTATGTTTAAAGAAGTAGATGATTTTTTAACATATAATAATAATATAAAATCATAATATTAATTGTCAAATTATGCAGAGTCTATTTCTATAATAATTTCTTCTCATCTTCTGTACAAATAACTCCTCCTATGTATACTAAAAAACCGAATATAATTCTAACCCTAACAGCTGTTCTACTTCCCTAATTTATGGTTCACTAACAACATTGTCTGCCATTTCCTAACTCCACTAACTTTGTTGTCTTCCACTTTCACTGCACACGCCAACACCTCCTCAAGTCGGCGCATATACGCTTCTTACGCCCAACTTGTCAAGCTGTTGTGTCAGGTTCCTCGCAGCATACATAGATTTTGTGAGTATATCACCAATTGATCTTATGATTTAACAAATGGAAGCTTAATAATCTTTTCTTCAAGATTCTGCTTGATAAAGTTTCGATCCACTTCAACGTGCTTCGTGCGATCATGTCAACGGATTAGCAGATAGAGATGGCAACGGCCGCTTTGTTATCACAAAATAAGTTCATTTCAAAGGCAGTGGCTACACCAATCTCGCTAGAAGTTTTTTCAACCAAAGCGAGCTCACATATTCCTCGACCATTCCTCGAAATTCACCAAAGATCGATAAGGCAACTCGCTTTCGCTTCCTCCACGTAACAAGATTTCCCCCCACAAAAGTAAAGTACCTAGCAAGAGATTTCCTATCCTTTATATTCCCCCGCCCAAATCAATCAGATATACAAGGATTTCCAATTGACCATTCTTTGAAAACATAAGTCCTTTCCGTGAGAGGATTTTAAGTAACGAAGCATTCGTGACGACCGCATACATATGGTTTTCACTGGGCGTTGTACGAATCGACTTACGACACTCACAAAGATAAGCAATATCGTGTCGAGTACGAGATAAATATTTGAGTTTACCTACTAACCGCTGATATCTCTCGTTTATCCGCCGGTACTCGGGTCCACATATTCCCCGAGTTTATGATTTTGAACCATTGGAATATCGACAGTTTACAATCTAGTAGTCCCCGCTCTACCAAGAGGGTCCGCAGTGTATTTCCTTCGGGAAAGACATACGCCTTGTTTTTATCTTGTTACCTCAATACCTAAGAAGTACTTCGAGCTCTCCCAAATCCTTCATTTCAAACTCCTTTGATAGTTTTTCTCGAAGCTAGAGATTTCTTCTTTATCATCCCCCGTAATGATCATGTCGCCTACATAGACTATGGGTCTGTTATCTTCCCCAATCGATGTTTTAGGAAAAGAGTATGATCGAGGAGTTGCTTGTTGGAACCCATATTTCTTCATTGTTGAACTCCAACCTACCAAACCACGCTCTAGGTCGTTGTAATTCTACATGCAGTTTCTTTTCCTCGATGTAACAAGATATCCCTAAAGGGATATCCATATAAATCTCTTCTTCAAGATCACCATGCGAAGGAAGGCATTTTTTACGCTGCTTGGTGCAACGGCCAATCTAAATTTGCCGCAAGAGATAACAAGACTCTAACGGTTTTTAGTTTAGCCACACGTGAGAAGGTTTCTTGATAATCTATCCCGTGTTTTTCGTGTATATCCTTTTGCTACAAGTCTCGCCTTGTATCGATCAACTAACCCATCCGTTTTATACTTAACGGAGAAAATCCACTCGCATCCTACCACCTTCCTCCCTCGAGGCAACTCGCTTAACACCCACGTGTCGTTTCTTCCGCAATGCCTCAAATTCCTCTTTATACGCGAGCCCATTTTGGATCAGAGCAAGGTTTCTTCAATGCTACTTGGAATTTGGACACGAGGAGAGTTGTTCAGGTAAAATGCCCGATAGGTTCTCATAACCTTTCGAAAGAGATACATAATTTGCTATTGGATACTTGATCTGCCGTTCTTCTCTTTCCTGGGAGTATCGATTCGAGGTTTGCCTCTGATCGGTCAGACCGAAAGGTAAAACATAACCAAATGCATGTATCTATAGCATTAGTGTAAAGGTGTGATAGGATAACTTACCTCGTGAGTATTCTCATGAGGATCACGGTACTAGAGAGGACGGGTACATCAACCACTTCATCTTCAAGGGCGTTCAATCACTACTCGCCTTCGCCTGGAAGTTCAAGCTCGGGTCTAGATACTATCTCCTCCATATTATTGGCACGATCCGAGTACGTTGACTAGTATCTAATATTTCAACATCAAGCCAATTTCGTTTTTTCACCATAACTCTCCTCCCGAAGAAAGGGAATCGGGATACCGTGACGGGAAAACATTCTCGATTCGAGGAAAGTGACATCCACGGTAATATAGGTTCTTTTAGTAATTGGATCATAGCATCGATAACCCTTTTTTGTACACCATACCCCAAGAACACACAACGGACAAGACATGGATCCAACTTAGTTCGTTGATTTTTATGGAGGTGGACAAATGCAACACATCCAAAAATTCAGGGCATGGAAGCATCAAAATAGTAGTGCAAGAGAAGATGATCGATAACACCTTTAATGAGTCCGAAATTGTAAGGTTTTTGTGGGTATACGATTCAAGATACACCGCCGTAGTAATGGCATCACCCAAAGATTTATTAGCATACGTGCACCGATTAGTAAGGCCCGAAATCGTTTCTAAAATATGCCGATTCTTCCTCTCCGCAGTCCCCATTCTCGTCGCTGGCTCAGGAACACGAGGTTTCATGGGAGAATACCACGGTCTGTCCAAGCATGTCCGAAATTGTCGATTAACATACCCCTCCATTATCGACCTAAGTATCTTAATTTTTTCGTAAAAATCGTGTCTCGAATCCACGCGTGAAACAAGTGAAATGTAGCAAATACTTCATCTTTATGTTTGATAAGGTAAAGCCACGTCATTCGTGTACAATCATCAACAAAAATAACAAACCAACGACGACCACGACGAATGACCGGGGAAGCGTCCCCAAACATCGAATGTACTAAAGCAAAAGTGAGTCACACTTTTATTCACGCTCATGTGATAAGACGCCCCATGACTTTTTGCTAGATACAAGTATCACATTTGAAATCCGAATGTGTGATATTTGAGAATAAACTGGGAGTGCTTTTAAATACCCGAACGATGATGCCCAAATCTACGATGACATAGCCAAATCTGTCGTTCCTTGTTACCAACAATGTTTTGCATATGATTGCGCTCTTCCAGTAGCTCGAGGTCATCCACATAATATAGCCCTCTCCTCGCCTAGTACCACGCCCAATGATCTCAAGTAGAATATCCCGTAGAAGGAAAAAGTAGAATACATCAAGCACTTCACACGCTAAGATCTCACTGGACTGACTTGCTGCATACATTAGTCCTGCTTGGACGCAGGTACAAGTAAAGTATTAGATAATGATAATGAAGGAGATAAGTGTCACTGTTCTAGCTTCTAGAATCGGGTAAGTGACCCCATTTGCATTGGCAACACGATTCCGTCTCGGGCCGGGTTGTTTTGGATAGATCGTTTGGGTCAAATGTCATGATCCGTAGCCAGAGTCCGTAATCCAACCCTCCTTATCACTACGAGTAGAGATGTGAAATGCTTTACTTGAAATACCTGGATCCTCGGGAAGATTCGGCCCGAGAAGTGTGCGTGATAGCGAGGCATTATTGGGTAGCCACAAGGCTCGTCCAAAGGGTGTCCCGTTTCTTCCGTGTCGAAGATCATTCCACCATTCTCGATACCCACGTAGTTTGAAGCAATTTTCACGGCGTGTTCGAGTTTCCGCAATGGCCACATTTCATGTCAAGCAGGAGGTGGATTTCCCATGGATTTCTTGCTACCCAAGGAAGTTCCCGTTGCGTGGCATTAGATTACGGTGTCCTCGACCCCTTTAAAAGCCATAATCGCTCCGGAGTCTTCTCTACACCCGTGATCATCACGGTCTTCTCTCGATCTCTTCCCTACTTCGACGAATCCACAGCTGTTGCTCCACCGTAGGAATGGCTCGATCCGAAGCACATCACTTCGAGTTTTATCCAATCTATCATCAAGTCCATCGAGGAAGGTATACACTCGATCTTCCCGTGCATTTATGGAGTTGTATTTTTGTATATCAATTGCACACTCCATTGGATTAGGACGACGGAAATCAATTTCACGCCACAACCCCTGAAGGTCATTGTAGTATTTTTCAATGGATCCACCCGCTTTCTTCGTACGAGTAACTTGACGACGAAGATCATACACTTGAGACGCGTCCGTCCCATCATAGCAGGCCACCGAATCCCAAACTTGTTTCTAAATGGGGAATCGCATAAAATTTGTAATTGGCGAGGGGTCCATCGAATTGATCAACCATCCTTCGACAATGGCATTTTCAAGACGCCATCTCCTAAACGAGGACGGCTTTCAACAGTGTCGATGGGGCGTCCCCATTAATATATCCCGCCTTATCTTTGCCGCATATATACATCTCCACCACCCGGGGACCATAAGGCATAGGATCCTCCTAACCGGATACTAACGGGAGCATTCGACGCCTACCATGAGGTCATGGAGCTGATCTGAGCTCTAGTTAAAACTTCCGTCATTTTCGCCGTTAAATCTTCCAATATGAAATTGGTAGTTAAATCTCTAGATTCCGTCATGAAATCTAAAATTTTTTTTCTTCCTTTTTTATACAAAAACGGCACTATATAAATGAGGAAAAAAAACACAACTCGTAACCCTAACCCTAATCTCTCTCGCAAGTGGCACCTTTTCTCTCCCCTCGTGCGCTTAGCCCCTCATGCCCTCGAGCCGGTGTCCTTCTGCCAATCGAGCACGACCTCGCTACACGTGAGAGCCGGCGCCCATCTTCTCGCAACGAGAAGCGAGGCAAGACGGCCGACCCTTACCGGCCATGCATCCGGCATGCAGTTAACCTTCCACCGGGTCCTCCGTCTCGAAAAATAACCTCACTAACCAGCGGAGCGAAAGCAGCCCAAAGGAAGTCGAGTAGTTTATTTTTTTCGTTCGAGCTATATCTTGCACTATCTCGAGTCAAGGTTGCTCTCGAGCCAAATCTTGCAATCGTTTGAATTTTTTTTCCTTCCCTCGTTTCCCTTCTTCTTCTTTTTTGTTTCAAATGTTGCAGTAGAAATAGACACCTAATTGAAGCCAAGAATCGTTTCCATCTTTTCTTGGTTTCTTCTTCTATTTTTTTCCAGTGGAAACCAAGATTGAAGATGGTCGCACCGCACCTCACAGTATAATATTCAATGTAATCAACTTTGCACGCATGCAGACACTCGAACTTGAATTAAAAAGTAAGAACTTTGAACTCCACAAAGATACGGGAGAATCACAGAGACAAGCCAGAAAGTGTTTACACACAAACACCCATCCGATGGAAGGTTTGAGCAAACTGACCAAGATAACAGTTCTTGAAAAAAATGGATATGGGGTATTATTGATCTGATCTCTAGATTTAATAGATCAACCAATGTTGAGGAGAACAGGTAGCACCGTAGAATTTTTATTTCTTTAGAGTCATGATCTGCTCTGATACCATGTCAAATTATGCAGAGTCTATTTCTATAATAATTTATTCTCATCTTCTGTACAAATAACTCCTCCTATGTAAACTAAGAAAACCGAATATAATTCTAACCCTAACAGTTGTTCTACTTCCCTAATTTATGGTTCACTAACAATATTGTCTGCCATTTTCTAACTCCACTAATTTTGTTGTCTTCCAATTTCACTGCACACGCCAACATTAATCAATTATTAAATCATCATATTAACAAAATATCATAGAAACATGCATAATTAAAGATCAACCAAAGAGCATATTAATTAGATATATTATCAAATTGAATTGAAAGAAACAAAAGAATTATGCCTCTTTAGATTCTGAAAATAAAAATCGCTATCACTAATATGATTGATACGTACAAATAAATTCAGAATAAAACATCTATTAATTTATCATGTATTAGGTGTAAAAATTCATAATCTCATAACAGAAAAACTAAAAATTAGTAAATCTGACCTAAAGTAGAATACTCACTTCTTGAAATCTGAAACAAATTCAAAAAATTCAATAACTCGTAGTTATCTAATCAAATTTCTAAAAGGATAAATTTAGGAAATAAAATTAAATCATATTAAAAATTGAGTTTAGGAAATTAACACAAAATTACTTATAGAATAGAGAATCTAGAAGTCACAGTAATCATATGCCAGCAAAATTTATAAAATATGTAAAGTTAACAATTACGTATACAATATTCATACATAAATAAACTTACGTATTTAAAATATACTTAAGAAAATATTTTATCATATTTCTGAATCAATCACAAAAGAGATATCAATTTGTCAAAAAATATAGAGTAGTTCATCTATATTAATAATCATAAATATAATTTAATTGTAACATAAATCCATTAGTTACCTCTTTAATAATCATTTGAATAATAAACCTGATTTCTATATATAGAGAAAATAACTTACAAACAATAAAATATTACTTCATATATATATATATATATATAAGAGTCAAGTTAATGAAATTAACCATCCAAAAAGCTACATATTAGACTCTTGAAATTAGAAAGCTAGACAATTAAATGTGTGAATAATAGTATCAAATACCAATAAAATTGAATAGATATATTTCATTTGTATCCATCAAATTTGAGCATGAAAGCTCAAAACCATTAAAAATTAAAATAATTAAGCACCATAGAAAATATTTTTTTTTCTCAAGCTGAAAGTAATTATAAATAAATAAGCTAATTAAGAATGAGTATAACCACAACGGTTTGAATCCGAGACCATGATAAATAGCAGCTACTAAATTATCAAATATCTACTCCTTAAACACTAATTAACTCTGAATACAAATATAATCACAGTAAATATCATAATTTGAAATACAAAACAATCAGTTTATAGGTTGCAAAAGCTGAGTTGATTTACAAATAAATGATATTTTTCTAATTAAAGTTTTCATTAATAAAATAAATATCAATAATAATTATAACCAAAACTGTAAAAACGCAATAATAAAGGAGCAAATTGTTAAAAAATTACGCAAATTTTTGATAAGTCAGATTTATGATAAAAGAATAATATAAAAATAACACACAAATTTAATAACGGAATTCGCCCACTCTTACTTACGTCTCCGGACCTGCTGCAGATCTTTTTACTGAAATAAGAGAAATTACATAAAGTGTTTACAACATTCACAACTCACAACTCACAAACTAATTACACCCAAGAAAATTACTCTCAATTTTCTCTTACAGAAGCTTTTCTCTCAATTAGAATGAACACTTGGATGATTAATTCATTACAATTACACATATATTTATAGGAAAATTCACTCATTAAATTACTCCTTAAATGAATGGTTCCTTAAATTGCTCATTGTTTTGCTCCATGAATTGCTCCATGTTTTGCTCCTTAATTTGCTCCTTAAATTAAGGAGCTTTATAGCAATCTCCAACATGGAAGATTGATTTCAATCTCCCACTTGAAGACTGATTTCAATCTGTCTTCACACCTCGATCAATGCATCAACTTTTCTAGTTTTGTTACTCTAACTGACCAACTAAAGTTGAGCACAACTTCAATTTCATGGCAAGCTCCCACTTGCTGGCATCTCAAGTATGAAAAGCTTCATCATAGCATTCAGGCTTTCCTTCATCAGTCAGCAACATATAGTTCATGTATCTCTTGTTAAACACATGAGGTCAAGAAGATCTTCTCAATATAGGAGCTGTAGTAGGAGGTTGTGGTGTGTTGGACTACTACACACTGCTCTATCCAATGAGTTCCTCCGATTGAGGACTTGCTACAATTGGTTCCTTCATGGAACTATCTAGGACATCATATGCATCTACAAATACTGATTCATTCTGCTTTGAGTCGTTGGTGTCTGTTTTATGCATATCCTTATACATCACTCTTTCATTAAAAATCACATCTCTACTACGGATCACTTTCTTGTTTTTGTCATCCCAAATGCGGTAGCCAAACTCATCCTCACCATAGCCGATGAAGGTGCATTTCTTAGATTTGGGATCAAGCTTATTCCTACCTTGATCACTAATATGCACAAATGCTACACAGCCGAAAACTTTTAGATGTGATAGTTTTACCACTTTTTTGCTCCATACCTTTTCTGGTACTCTGTGCTCCAATGGAATAGACAGACCTCAATTGATTAAATAAGCTGTTGTGTTGACTACTTCTGCCTAGAACTACTTCGGTAGACCTAACTATATACGAATACTTCTGGCTCTTTCTGTCAACGCTCGGTTCAAACGCTTAGCTACACAATTGTGTTGAGGCGTGCCTAGCACAATTCTTTCCATTCTGATCCCATACTCATAGCATAAATTTTTGAATCTGGTGTCTTCATATTCATCACCATTATCGGTTTTGAGCTTTTAACATTCAAACCCGTCTCATTTTCCATCATAGCTTTCCATTTTTTGAAAGCCTCAAATACTTTAGACTTATGCTTTAGAAAGTAAACCCATACCTTCCGAGAGTGATCATCGATGAAAGTCACGAAATATTGTTTCCCACCAATGGATGAGACAGTCGTTGGTCCTCAAACATCAAAGTGAATGAGCTCTAGCCTTTCTTTTTTTGGGTTCTACCACTTATTTGAAAGCTGACTCTCTTCTGCTTTCCAAGTATGCAATATTTACACATGTCTATCTCTACAAACTATAGACCTGGAAGTTTTCCCTTTAAGTGCACAATCTTCATCCCCTTCTCACTCATGTGGCCTAGTCTCTGGTGCCACAGATTTGGTGTTTCATTGCTTGCTACAACTACGATTGAACATCGTGCTCTTGTTGTCATGTAAAGAGTGTCACTTTTCTTGCCTCGAGCAACTGTCATTGTGCCCTTTGAAATATTCCAATCATCACCATGGAAGATCATAGTGTATCCTTCTTTGGCCAATTGCCCTACTGAGATTAAGTTCCTTCTTAGTTCGGGAATATATCTGACATCCTTCAGCTCCCAAACAGACCCGTTCAACTTAATCTTCACTACACCTTTGCCAATAATAGCACATGGTTGGTCATCACCAAGATATACCTTTCTAAGGTTTTCGGAGACATATTTCTCGAAGAATTCTTTCTGTGAAGTAGCATGGAACGATGTTCCATAGTCTAACACCCAAGATTCTTCCTTGCTCTCCAAAGAGCATATCAATGCATCGTCTCCTCTTGAGGTGGAAGTAACATTTGCCTCTGCCTTCACTTGTTTGTCCTTCAGTGCACTCTTGCACTGATTTTTGTAGTGCCCGGTTCTCCCACAATTCCAACACTTAATAGTCTTCGAGTTATGGGAATTATTGGGATTCCTGGATTTGGACCTCCTGTCCTTAGATCTACCCCGATAGTCTGTTCAACCATGTCCATTCCTTCTGGTTGAATTTCTTCCTCTTGACTCTGTATGCAAAACTGAAGAGGTTGACGATTCACTAGACTCTCTACGTCAGATCTCTTCACTGAGAACCAGATCACGAACATCGTCAAATTTAACCTTATTACTTCCTAACAAGCTACTCACAGCCATGATAGTAGCATTCCAGTTTTCTGGTAAATAAGACAAAAGTATCAATGCTCGTACTTCTTCATCGAATTCAATTTCCACTGAACTCAACTGGGTTGTGACTGTGTTGAGTTCATTGAGATGTTGAGCTACTGATGCACCGTCCGTTATCTACAAATTGAACAAATTTCTCATCAAGTGCACTTTGTTTGAGGCTGATGGCTTCTCATACATATTGGAGGGAGCTTTCATAAGACCTACCGTAGTCTTTTTCTTTACTGTGTTGAAAGTACCATTGCGGGATAGTGTCAATCGAATAACTCTGAGGGCTTGTCTGTCTAGAAGATTCCAATCTTCTTCCTTCATAGCCTCTGGCTTCTTCCCTGATAGAGGTTGATATAGATTTCTTTGATATAGATAATCCTCTATCTGCATTTTTCAAAACCCAAAATCTATGCCATCGAATTTCTCGAGTTTCACCCTTTCTTCATCTGCGGCCATTGCTCCTACTCAAATCTGACTTCCTTCGGATCATTTCTGACTATTTTTGCAAACCAGTATTAGAACACCTCCGTCAACAAACAATTATCGTCGACAAAATTTCACTATTCCCTTGAATAGTAACCTTGCAGGAAATTGACAGAAATCACCACCAAAAGCTCTGATATCATTTGTTGGGAAATTACGCAAATTCTCGATAAGCCAGATTTATGAGAAAACAAGAATAGAAAAATAACACACAAATTTGATAACGGAGTTCGATCAATCTTGCTTACGTCTCCGAACCTACTGCAGATCTTTTTACTGAAATGGGAGAAATTACACAAGGTGTTTACAATACTCACAGCTCACAACCTACAACCCAATTACATCCAAGAAAATTACTCACGATTTTTTCTCACAAAAGTTTTTCTCTTAATTGGAATGAACACTTGATTTATTAATCCATTACAATTACACATTTATTTATAGGAAAATTCACTGCTTAAATTACTTATTGTTTTTTTCCATGAATTATTCCATATTTTGCTATCTACAACCCAAACTTCTAGAAAGTGAACTAAACATTAAAGCAATGGTATAAACAAAATGAAAAACTACTAGTTATAGTTAATATAAGCAGTAAAAAGAAAATAATAAAGTAAATACAAAAAAACAACAATCACAGGGGAGGAAAGACTGCAACTGCAATTGAAATGAACCTGCAGAAAAAATGATTAAAAGAAACAGTAATATATTATCTATACAGTTTCAGAAACATGTATACAGAAAACAAGTTAATGCAATCAATTCCCAAAAATTTGCAATGAATTGATATTAGAAGATTTATGAAGTAATTTCTGCAAAGAAAAATAGGAACCGAGAAATACAACGGTTGTATTAGAACCACAAAATAATCATATGCTGCTTGAAAAATGAATATGATAACAACACAATTTTAAAGTAAAAACGTTAAAAACAAATACATAAATATTAACAATAATCAACAATGAATAAAAATCGAAGTTAACAGACATTATGAAAAAATAATAATAATAATAACAACATAAAACAGTAAGCATTTTTTCAAAAATCTGTAAAAGTTTAAATAACCATGTAAAAATTCAAACCAAGAGATCAAATATTAAAAGTTTAGGAAACTAACTAACACTTTACAACCTTAGCAATTTGTACTTTTTTTTGTTTGTCTCGTAAAAAGATAATTTATGAAATAATACAATGAACAAATAATATTTTAAAAGAAGATCGAGTTCCTTGTTACACGATCTCCTTCAAATAAATTTTTCCTTGCGTGGGTATTTAAGATTAAAGGAAAAAAATCCTAAGATAAAAACAATAAAATAGATAAGGATGAAAACAATGTAGGAATAATATTATCGATAATTTGAAATGAACTATTTGGGTTGAGTCGCGGACTATGTTGCTCTCTTTAAAACATTTTGCAACTCTGTCCAAAATTGTGCAAGCAAACACAACCTTGTCGTCTACAGGATAAAACAGTCCAGAATCTTTGTTTTCTGTCTCGGAACTTCACTGCATTGATGAAGACTGGAATGTTATATCTATAAAATTGTGTTGCTAGGAAAACTCAAAAAAAAAATTAGTATCTTCTTCTTTTTCTTTCTAAGAGCTTTTTCTTAGTAAGAGATGTTTGCAATTAATCTATAGAAATTGAGAGTTGAGGTTCTCCATTTATAGGTTTGAGAAAACGTGTGACTATTATGATAATAACAATTATGTTTGGGTGGAAAGAGTAACGACTATTTTATGAAAAGAAAAGTAATGACTATTTTCTAAGAAAAGAAAAATAAAGGCCATTTTCTAAGTAAAGAAAAATAATGGCTATTTTCTGAGTAAAGACATTTTTTAAGTAAAAAAGTAACGACCATTTTTCTGAGTGAAAAAAAATTTTAATAAAAAAATTTTCCAAAAAAATAAAATGTCACCTTACCTCACACACACGCACTCACATTTGCTTATGTCCTCTCCTCTTCCACAAAAAAAGGGTGCTCCTTGGGGCCCAAACTCAATAGCCAATCATTTTCTATTTATAAATCTCCTAAGTGATGTAAAATAATAATGTGGGACAAGGTATAAGTTGGCATAATTTATTTTATAAAAATTCATTTTTTTTCAACAATTCCCCACTTGAATTTTATATAAAAATAGTTTTTATCGAGCAACCGATAAATTAAAAGTATAAGATTGTGCATAAGCAAAATGTGTCTATCGACTTGAACCTTTGCATAGTGTTGATGTTTTAGAATATACTAGAGTAACTCGTAGTTTTGAACTCTATCTCTAACGAAATTACATACACAACCTTTCCAAGGTGTAGTTCGAAGAGCATATGCTTTACGATCATGCACGTGTATCCCAGTATAGTAAATGCTCTAGTAAATTTTGCCTAAAATCTTCATAGGAAGCGACCATACTTTCATATTTACATGGGTGAGTTTATCAAAAGTACTCCTATAGTTATGTACTCCACTCCATATAGAGTATATAACTCATTAAGAGTTTGATAATTAACTCATCATTCTCTGTCGCTTCAGAACTTTATGCTTCTAACAATATAGAATGGGACTTCATAATAGCATGATTCATCTCATATCACTTCATGACTTGTTATTACCCATTGAACTTATTTCTTGGGATCTCCAGTCTATAAGTTGGGTTACCATCATGAGTGACTCTTCATTCTAAGCGTATCAGCCCCATTCCTTTCGAGGTTTTGAAAACCTTCTCTCTCAGTAATCCTTTCAACAAAGGATCAGCCAAATTTTCATCAGAACGTACATGATACACTCTTACAGCTCTTGTAGAGAGAAATTCTATAACAGTACTATGCTTACGTTGTATCTATCATCTCTTGCCGTTGTAGTAATGGTTTTATATCTTTACAATAGCCATGGTACTATCGTAGTAGATCATGACAACTGTTATCGATTTTTCCCATAAAAGGATCTCAGCTAACAAACTTCTTAACCAGCCTACTTCTTCACTAGCAGTAGCTAGTGCTATCATTTCAGACTCCATCGTAAATTGAGCCAATATTGTCTATTTCTTAGACTTCCAAGAAACAACTCCACCAACAATGCTAAATATATAGCCACTAGTTGCTTTGGAGTCTTCTGATAGAGTGTTCCAATCATCATCATTGTATCCTTCTAGAATAGTGGGAAACTTTTTATAATGTAATTCAAGGCTCATAGTTCTCTTAAGGTATATCATGACCCTTTCAATAGCATTCCAATGCTCTATACTAGGTCTACTAGTAAACCTACAAAGTAGTCCCACAACATAAGCTATGTCTGGTCTAGTGTAGTGAGTAGCATAATGTAAGCTACCAATAATGCTCGCATACTCAGTTTGTCTAACACCATTTCCAGTGTTCTTGAACAACTTTACACTAGGATCATAAGGAGTACATGCATGTTTGCAATTAAAGTAATTATATTTCTTTAAGATCTTCTCAATGTAATGAGATTGATCTAGAAAAATTCTCTTTTCAAACCTAGTAATCTTTATACCAAGGATTACACTCGCTTCTCCAAGATCTTTCATATCAAAGTTAGCACTTAACAAAGTTTTCATATTATTCACAACATGAATATTTGATCCAAAAATAAGCATGTCATCCACATATAAACATATAATAGTGCAAATATCATTTTCTAATTTATAATATATGTATTTGTCACTTTCATTTATTTTGAATCTATGTGAGATAACTAGATTATCAAATTTTCATGTCATTGCTTAGGTTCTTGTTTTAGACAATAAAAGGGATTTATCTAGTTTACAAACTTTATTTTCTTGACCTAGGACAACAAAACCTCCAAGTTGGTCCATATAAATTTCTTCTTCTAAGTCATCATTTAAGAAAGCAGTTTTGACATCCATTTGGTGCATTACTAAATCATGGATAGCAACAAGAGAGAAAAGTACATGTATGGAAGTTATTCATGTGATTGGTGAAAAGGTATCAAAGAAATCTACATTTTCCCTTTGTCTATACCCTTTGACTACAAGATGAGCTTTGTACTTTTCAATAATACCATCGAGTTTTAATTTCTTCTTTAGTATCTATTTACATCTTATGGTTTTGCAACTAGAAGGCAAGTCAACTAAATGCCAAGTTCTATTATACTCAAGAGAGTCTATTTCATCATTTATGGCTTATTCCCATAAGTTGGCATCTAAAGAAGATAAGGCTTCTTTAAGAGTTTGGGGATCTTCCTCTAAGGTATAAGCATAAAAATTAGACCCAAAATCCTTAAGGGTTCGTGCTCATTTACTTATCCTAATTTCAATGTTTAATTCCTCATTTTGTTCACTAGTTCTAGTTATGGGTAAACTACTAAAAGATGAGCATCGACTATTTTTTAATTTAAAGGAAAACCTATGTTCATAAAAGTCAATATCATTTGATTATATAACTACATGATCATTTAAGTCATAGAATTTCTAAGTTTTACTATTCACATTATATCCTATGAATACACATTCATATGCTCTACTAGCAAGTTTATTTCTTTTAGGATCAGGGATCCTAACATAGGCTAAACAACCCCATGTTTTAAAGTAGGTTAATTTAGTTTTTTTTTCTTCAAAATTTCACCATATGAATTTTAGTAGTAGATTTAGGCACTCTATTTAGCACATAGAAATCAGTTAATAAAAATTCTCCCTACCAATAGGAAGCAACACTAGAGTTTAATAAAATTGCACCAACTGATTGAGTAAAAGTTTTATTTTTTCTTTTAGCTTTGCCATTCATTTCAAGAGAATAATGTGCAGTTTTTTCATGAATGATTCCATGAGTTTTATAAAAATCATTGAAAATATTGGAAACTTCAATGCCTCTATCACTTCGAAACCTTTTTATTTTTCTGTTAAGTTGATTTTCAATTTCAGTCATAAATATTTTAAACATGTCAAATGCTTCACTTTTATTTTTCATTAGATATACATAAGTGTAATCTGAATAGTCATCTATAAAAGTTATAAAATAGCGATTTCCATTTCTTATTAAATTTCCATCAAATTCACATATGTTAGAGTGTATTAAGTCTAAAGGTTCAGATTCTCTAACTATTGACTTATGTGAAGTTTTGGTTATTTTAGCTTGATTACAAAAGTCACTTTTTTCAAAATCATTCAAAGATAGTTTAGGAATTAGTTCTAAGGTACTTATGTTCTTGATTATGCATTTATTAACATGACAAAGTCTAGCATGCCAAATATTGAAAGAATTCAACATACAAGTAGAAGAAGATTTATTAATTTCAACGTTTAATTTAAACATGCCATTAGTGGCGTACCATTTCCCAAAAAAAATATTATTTTTAGTTATTGTATATAAATCAGTCCCTATAGTTTGAGTAAACCCAGCTTTGTTAAGAAAATATCTCGAAACTAAGTTCTTTCTCATTTTTGGAGTATGTAGAGCATCCTTCAAGATGACAGTCTTTCTAAAGGTAAACTTCAATTCCACCTTGCCAGTACCAGCAACTTTAGTGGAGTAGGAGTCGCACAGTAACACTTTCTTATCCTCAGACTCAGAATAGGACTTGAACATGTCTCAATCATAGTAAACATGGCGAGAAGCACCATTGTCCACTTACCACCCCTCAGATCCACCAACAAAATTGAATTCAAATATCATAACAATAAGTTGATCTTTGGTAAGGTTCACTTGCGGGGTAAGATGATTCATGTTCCGGTAGTTCCTAGTAAAGTGGCTAGGTCAGTTACAACTATAACACATGAATGTGTTATTTCTTGGGGGGGTTGAGGTCCATTCTAGAAAGGTTAGTTTTTGTTTCTATTTTGGTGGTTGCAATTTTGGTTATTATTACGATTCAAAGTTTTCATATTTCTTCCTTTAGGTTTCAGAATTGCAGAGAAGGATTTCTTATTGGTACTGTTGTTTGAGACAAAAAGTACTTCATCTATTTGATCTTGTTTTCGGGCTTCTTCTTCTATTCTTAGACGGGTTATAAGACTTTCTAAAGAAAATTTCTTAGTTTTATGTCTAAGTGCATTCTTAAAATCTTTCCAAGTAAGGGGTAATTTATCTATAATAACAGTTACTTGAAATTGTTCATCTAAAGTCATACCTTCAAAATTTATTTCGTGTGCTATCTTCTGCAATTTGTGTGATTAAGCTTCCACAAATTTTTCATCAATCATTTGGTACTTCATTTATCTACTGACAACATACTTCTTAGTTTCAGCTTCTGTAGTGTCGTACTTCTTTTGAAGTGCATCCCAAATTTCCTTAACAAACTTATCAGAATTATAATAATCGTACAAGTCATTAACTAATCCATTAAGAATAAATTTTTTGCATAGAAAATCATTTTCCATCCAGGTGTCTAAATCCTTAGTTGTAGCTTCAGTAAGAGGATTAGACAATGTTGGTTTTTCAGTAGTAATAACAAAAGCGACCTTTTTCATGGTTAAGAAAAATAACATTTTTTGTCTCCATTTTTTAAAGTGTAGTCCCTCAAAACGAAATGGTTTGTTGAGATCAACAGTTAACATTTCAGTAGACATGGTAGATAGAAAATCGTCTTAAAATTGTTGAAATAAGTACGTGAAAACAATGTTGGAACAATATTATCAATAACCTGAAATGAATTGCTTAGGTTGAGTCGTAGACTAGATCGTTCTCTTTACGATGTTTCACGGCTCTGCCCAAAATTGTGCAAGCAAACATAGCTTCTTCGTCCCCAGGATAAAACAACTCAGAATCTTTTTTTTCTATCTTGAAACTTCACTCCATTAATGAAGACCGAAATACTACACCTATAAAATTTTGTTGCTCGGAAAACTCAAAAAACAATTTCGTATCTTATTCTTTTTCTTTTTGAGAGTTTTTTCTTAATAAGAGATGTTTGTAATTGATCTGTAGAAATTGAGAGTTGAGGTCCTCTATTTATAGGTTTAAGAAAACGTGTGACCATTATGATAATAACGGTTATGTCTTGGTGGAAAGAGTAACAGCTATTTTATAAAAAGAAAAAGAACGACCATTTTCTGAGTGGAAAAATATTTTAATTAAAAAAAATTTCCAAATAAATAAAATGCCCCCTTACCTAACACACACACGCACACGTACACGCACTCGGACTTGGCTCGGCAGGGCCGGTAGGACGAATAGTGACGACGACGGTATCATATTTGCCTATGTCTTCTCCTCTTCCACGAAAGTGGGTACCCTTTGGGGTCCAAACCCAATAGCCAATCCTTTTCTATTTATACATCTCCTAAATTATGTAAAATATCAATGTGGGAAAAGTTACAAGTTGGCATAATTTGTTTTATAAAAAATTATTTTTTTTCAACATTTTTTGACCAAATTATCACGAAAATGTCGATAGTATCGTTAAAATATCGATAAAATGTAGCTCAAATGTCCTAGATATTATGGATATTTTCATTAAAATGTCAATAAATATTGCTAAAATTTTGAACAAAATATCAAAAAAATTAATTCTTGATTTATTTTTCTTAGTTTTAAGTAATCATTTCAATTCAATTTTTTCTCACTTTCATAGTAGATAATATATTATTTTATTCTTATTTGTAGCAAGCTCGTTATACATATGAGTATTTTTAAAAATAAATAATCAATAAAATTTATTTTCATATTATCGAGATTTTTGATGAGCAAAACCGGCATCGTCGATCCTACCAATACTTTGGTTTTATATTTATAAAACTCTTGTAAGTGCACGAATCATTTCATAGAAAATGATAAGTATATTCCCAAGGTCGATCTAAGGAAGGGATATATGTGATTTTTAATTTATTATTCAAACTTTTAAAAACGAAATTAAATCATAAACATCGTGTCACGATATTTGGGTTTTTGTGTTTCTAATCTAAGAATATAAAAATAAACATAGATATGGATTCAATAAACATTTATGCAAATTTTATCATTTATAATAGTAAAGTATTTATGGATATAAAAACTAAGTTAATTATGCTTCCTCATATTATTTAGGTTATTAAAGATATAAATTGATATTTATTGATTCTCTATTTTTTATATGAATACCACCTTTGATGGGGTTAGATATTCTTTGTTAACTAAACAAATCAATTAACACCTATGGGTGGGGTTGATAACTAATTTACTTAATTAAATTTATTCCTTTTTTCTAAGAGATTGAAAATGAACCATTTAAATGCCACATTTGGTGTGGTTAGACAGTTTAAACTTTATTGAAGGTGTCCAAATTAAACCTAAGAATTTAATTATCCGAGTACTAACTTTCAAGTTTTAAAACCACTACTGAAAACATGTTGTCAATATATTTTCAGATAATAATTCTTATAAAAAATTTTGAAATATAGCTTCACTCTAACTATCGGGAGATTCTACCAACAAATAAAAGAGCACTACTCTAAATCAGACCGAATAACTAAACCTTAAAATCTAATTTTCAGATTTAAGTTTGTAATGAAAAATAATATATTTCTCTTTAACATTCTTAATATAAAATCTTGAATAAAAATAAAATCAATTCATTTTAGAGATTTTTACCTATTTAATATTTCGCAAGCATAACAACGTTATTATTATATCAAGTTTACAAACAACCAGCAAAGTTAAATTTAATCACAGAAAAATTAAATATAACATGTAAGAATAAAGCATAAAAAATAACTGTAAAGAAAATAAAATCCTTACAGTACTTTGATGCTATTTCTGTTGCTGGAAAAACTCCAAACGGAATTTGCACTCTCATTTATTGAATCAAAAAGCAAATAAATTGCAAAAACATAATTAGTTCTTCTCAAAAAGAGAAGAACTCTAAAACTAAGAAAATACTAAAAATTAAGAAAAACTAAAAAAAACTAAGAAATGAGAGAAAGAAAGAGAAGAGAAGATGTGTTTTGATGTGTGTTTAGTTATGAAGAGAATGTGGATATTTATAGGTAATGATTAGAAGAAAAAGTGGGTGAAAAAATGATAACAAATGGTGAAAACATGGAGTAGTGGATGGTGATGTCATATTGATGATGTCATGGTGATGTGGGGCGGCAGCGGGCGCAGATGGGCAACGGCGCGCGCGATTTCCTCCTTTTTGATATTTTTGACCCATTTTGTCTAATTTTTTCATATTTGTTTACTTTTCCTCATTTATTTATGAATATATTTGTGATGTATTGCCTCCAGTATTCCTTTTTGAGTCTTTAAGTTACGTTTTTAAGCAAAAATACCTAAAAAACAATAAAAATACTCATAATTCCGAAAAGATAGATTTATATAAATGTATGATAAAATCATATAAATATATATATTTTTAATCAATTAATGTGCATAAAATCATGATAATTTTAGTGTTTTTTGAGCACTCCTCAATTTTTTAATTTATAATAATTATAATTAAATGGTCTACTTAGTTATTTCAAGTCTTTTAACTACTCATTCTACGATATCTAACAAAAAATATATATTTTATTATATAATATTTTAATTAATTGAATAACTTATTAATTAATATAAATATTTTAAGTATTTAAAAATATATGTATTAAATAAAAAAAATACTTTAAAATATAAGTAATTGATTGTTTTGATATTTTATAAAAAATCCATTATTTTTGATAAAGTTTTTATAATTTTCGTGATTTTTTCAAAAATTTTGTCAATAACAATAATATCTTTGATATTTTCATGAAAATTATATCTGAGTATCTTCAACGGCATTGGCATTTCAAACCTTGCAAATAGAAAAATGTGGACACTACTCAACTTTGCTCTGACGAACAAAATTTACTTGTATTTAATCATATTGAAGCCTAGCTTTAGAATACAAATTTCTTAAAAGAAAATGATTTTACTACAGAAAAATGGGATAAAAGCAATGTTTTTTTCTATCTTTTTCTACAATTGTAGATTCAATTTCAATTTTATAAACATTCAAATGTGACAATTGAAACCAAAACTGATTTAGTTCATGACATCTAATGTATGGTGAAACTGCTACAATAAATGTCATTAAAACTATAATAATAAATGCCATTGAAACTAGCAAAATAATTTTCAAACAGTAACAAGAGTTATTTTGAGAAAAAAATTAAAATTTACGTATTATAAAATTTAGACCGTATAAAGTCTATCAAAATTATATGATATTTGTGTTCATAGAACATGTATGCAGTAGAGAAAGCTATCATGACACACTAACTTAACTCTCGTAAGAAATCAAATGTGATGACTTGAATGATTTGATATAATTTATCACTTCTTAATTTTGACTTTATTTTAGTTTTATCTATTTTTATTGAACGTAGAATTCGTTATTATTATTTAAATTTTATTACAGAATTGAAAATAATAAAGATTTAAAATTTTAAAAATATATCATCTAAGAATTATCAAATTAAAATTAAAAGAAAAAGAAACAAGCTGACGACAACAGGAAGGAGACAAAAACTGAGCAGAAACGAACGGAGGAAGATTGACGCAAAATTAAAGCGAAAATATATTCTTTTCCGAGTCAATTTTCTTTCAATTTCTCTAAAAAAAATTACTGTGAATTCATTTATATTTAATTTAATTTTTAGCATGAATTAATTTATCTTTATTTTTTTAAAAAATATAATTTAATTTCAAACTATGTTTGATTTTATATGTTAATTTGAATTGTTTCTCTTCATGTTTGTCGAGTTTATTCTGAATTTAATGCTTTTAATTAACTGGCCATTAATTAAATAATTTTATTCTTGTGATTTACTATCGAAAAAAAGAATTGTAGGATAGATTTAAAATATTTTGGCATAGGTAAATATAGAAATCGAAAGATTTGTATAAACTTATGTAGTTTTAAAAATCATTGGTCTTAATGATTTATTGTTTTATTAAATTACATATTTTGGTGTAAACCAATGAACAAGATTATTTTCAATTGACTATCGAAAGTGACTTTTAGATATTTTTGGAGATTGTTAACAAACATAGAAAATTAAATTTAATTAACTAGATGAGTAAAACATAGAGAGAGATTAAGTGAAATCGATTTATTAGAAATTTTCTTACAATTAATTTGACATTTGAATAATATCTTTATTTTCTTTTGAGAATATTTCTTTAAATTAATTTTATTTTAAATTTCAATTATAACAACATGAGTGAGGGATTATAACGAATACAGGTATTTGGAGTTGTATTTGTTAAAAGTAAGTTACCAATCTACGAGGACGATACTTTATTTATCAATTTATTATAAAACTAAGATACTATGCACTTACAATTTTACACAAATCAAAATGCTATATAAATTATTCCATGTGTTGTTAGTTTTTCTACGCGAAACAAACATAAATAACCACATTTTTCTTTCTCAATTATAGAACTTTACGATTCAATTTATCATTCATCTAAATATCATTTTGAACATGTAAATATATGATTTCGAAACTTTCACATAAGAGAACACAAATCAATCAAGACCACAAACTTATACCAAATAGATCCTATTCAAAATGATACCTCAAAATAGCACTTAAGCATAAGTTAAAATTTTCATTTTCTAATAAATCTTACTAGGACTATAATGTTATTGCAAATGCTTATGAATAAATAAAAATACCTTAAAAAATAAATTAAATTTTATATTTACATATAATATTTTAAATTAAAAAACAAATTTAAGTAGAAATTAACATAAAAATATACACATATTATTTTGTTAAGTATATTAAAATGTTGAGTTCAAATTTTTCATTAACTACGTTATAAAAATATTAAATTTTATTTTAGGTCAAATTATTTTTTAAAATATAATGTTTAAATAATAAGAAAATTTTAATGCCCATTTTTTCATCAAATATATATATATATATATATATATATATATATATATATATATATATTTGTATATATATATATATTTGTATATATATATATATTTATGTATTTGTATCTTGGTACATTTTATATAAATGAAAAATATAAATGATAATATAAAATAATTTATAATATTATTTTAAATTTTATAATTATGTAAATTATATTATTTTATTAAATTATTTAAAAATATAAAATAATTTAAAAAAAGGATTAGGTAAACATTCTCCTCACCTAATAATGGTTAAAACATTAAAAGAAAACAGAAATAATTAGGTTTTGATAGGTTTTAATTTAAAATGTTAGTCGAATTGTTTTATATCAACTTGTTAAATTAAGAATTGAATTAATTGATAAAACGTGGATCAGAGAATATTTGATCAACTTATTTATATTAATTTGATATATTTAATTTGTAATTTAGATTTATTTATTTTTTTAAGTAAATTTAAATAACTTTATATTATTTTAATATTAAATTAATAAATAAAATTTATTATTTAATTAAAAAATATATTTTAATATTTAAACTATAATTTTACTTCATTAAAAAGTGAACATAATGGAAGATGAATATAAGTTTTTTCAACTTTTCAAATAATATAAAAATTTAAATTAAATTATATGATTATAAAAACTCACACATATATATATTATAAATGTATAAAATTAAAAAAAATATGTGTATTAATAATATGTAGATTGGTTTATCGGTTCATAAATACAAGTTTGTGTAAATTTTAAAATCTTAACTAAGTTAACACACATCATTTTTTGCATTTTTAAAATCGATATAAATCTATAAAACATAAAACTTATTTTGATTTAACTCATCTTCGATTAGATATATTGATTTATCGATTATTATATTTTACTATTATCATTAATTATCCTTTCACTTAACCACTACATAGAATTTAAGTTTCGTTTACTCTATTTTTATTTTTAATTCCTCTATAAAATTTAGGTTTAATTTTTTAATTTATTTTTTATCATAATTATATTTAATAAATATTGAGAAAAGTATTCATAAAATTAAAATCTTATAGTAAATATATAGTTAGAATGGTACAAAAATTTAACATGTAATTAATTTATTTACAAAGTTTTAAAAATTAATCATATTGTCATAATTATTTTTATTAAAATTATAAAAAAAAATTATTGAATAACTTTTATAACCCTATAATTAATTATATTTTGTTGTTATTATTGTTGAATAAAATTCAATTAATAAAAAAATTATGATAATAATAATTTAAGTCGGATAATATCAACTATTTTAAAAGATTATTTTATTTAAGTAACATTTACTAATACAGATATGAATAAAAATAAATCAAAATCTATAATATAATCACATTTGATGTTATTCGCTAACTATTTTATGGAATCGAAATAAACTGAAAATACATTGTTTTGTTATTAATAAACATGAAGAATCAAAATAGGAGAGAATAAAAAGAGTAACTTTACTCAAATGTTTACATAATATTAGTTTTATTTTTCTTTTCCATATATTGAAAAAAACTAAAAAATGTTATATTTTTCATAAATAAAATAATTTTTTTATAAAATATAATATAACTTCTTATTTTAAATTTTGATTTCTCTTAAAATATAAATAATGGTTTGTAATGGATAAATAAATAAAAAATTGAAAAAAACTGATAAATAATTAAAGAAAGTATTATTTATAAATAATAAAATAATATATGTGTATAAGGTAATATGTAAGAGAATTATAAATAATTTATTTTAATAATCGTTAAATTTTATAAAGATAATTTTATCAAATTTTAAAATAAAATAATAAAAAATTAATTTTGATGAAGAAAGGAAATTAATGACATACTTGGAGTTGAGAATAAATTTGAATCTAAAATAAGAATGAAAATAGTTATTACCTATATAATTTAAGAATAATAATAATATTATTATGATAATTTTTATTATTTTTATAATAAAAAATAATTATGATAATAATAATTTTTATTATGACTATATGATTACTAGAAATGAGAATTAATGAGTTTGATAAAATTAATGTTATTCGTTATTATTTATTAATTAATTATTTTATTATTTTATATTTTAAATAAAAATTTATACTAATTCAAAATATTATTTACCTAAAATAATATATATAAAAAAAATGAAAAATTTATCTTCCTACACTTAAATAGAAAACATGTGATTCATTAGCTTCCTCTTTATTCAATAACCAAAGAATTGGGCCCTTATCTTAGTATACTAAGATTTTATTTTTAGTAATATTTTTTATCGGGTGATATTTTAATAATATTTTATTTAAAAAAATATTAATTTAATATAATTTATTATTTAGTTAAATTTTTTATATATAATAATGTAACAAGATATTTAAATATAAAATTAATTTATTATTTTAAAATATTTTTTTAATATCATTTAATTAATTTATTATATAAAAATTTCTTCTTATATATATTTTTATACATATAAATATTTTTTAATTAAATAATAAAATAAATATATTTTTAAAATAAAATATGATTATAATATCATTTTAAATATCTGAATAAAAAAGTTAATATAAATAAAATGATAATAATATTAAAATAACTAACTCTAAAAAAGTTAATTAATTAATTAAAGAGGAAACATTTTAGTAGAAACGGATGCTTCAGTAATTTGTCTAGAAGTCTTTATATATTTTCTCTCACTGACTCAATCTATTACCGGGCTCAAGTCAATCATATTCTTATTCCTTTCCCTCTCATCATCTCTTCCATAATAATTCACATAAAAATCTCAAAAATTATCCTTCCAATTTTGCTTCCAGATCCTTCTTTTCTCTCTTTGCCCTCTTTTGCATTCTCTGTGCAATATTCTAGATCTATGGCGTCTGATCTCGAACAGAAGGCTAAGGAAGCTTTCATTGACGATCACTTCGAATTGGCTCTGGAGCTCTACAATCAAGCTATCGATCTCAACCCTAACTATGCTGAGCTCTATGCCGACCGTGCTCAGGCCAACATCAAACTCAACAATTTAACTGGTAACATCGGAATGCCCATTTTTAGTACTGTTCTTTTTCTCTTTATCTTGTTGCTAGTTATTTTGTTTTTGGCTAAAATATATCATTGTTCTTTAAAAGTATGATTTTTTCATTAAATTTTTAGAAGATTATATATAAGTCATTAAATTTTTATATCATATTATTTAGTCCAAAACTTATAAGTATAGTTCTAAAATTTTGATTTTAGTATCTATATTTTTAACTAAATAGGAAATTTTAAAAATTTAAGAATTATATTTGAAATATAATTTTTTTTGACTAAATTGTAAGGGTCAAAAATTCAGGTACTACTTAATTTACTAAAAAGTGTGTAAAAGTGTGGGTATTCATTAGTTAAGCCTTTTCTTTTTTACTGGTTGCATAGAAAATAGAAATGAAGAGAAATTCTCTCTCTCTCTCTCTCTTTTTTTTGTATTTTCAGCACGAATTTATTGTTATCGCACCCAATTTCGTCCAATTATAATTGTAATGTTTGGTTACTGGTATTAAATTAGTTATTAATTAATAGGAGATGAACTCTTAGCTTTCATTAGAGTTTTCCCTTTATGTCGTGGGTCCTTTTCATTTATATTTAAATTTAAAATAATGAGCATGAATAATATGTGACTTTGTTTACTTGTTTCAATCATTAAGTTGAGCTGTTATTGATTACTGTGACCCTAAAGAAAATGGAAATGCATGTACAAATAATTGTTACTATAATTACTTAAATCTTATGTTTCAAAGTTATCATTCAATTTAACATTAACACGTTGCATATAGCATTAATCTAAAGAAAATATATATATAGAAAAATGAGAGGATTTATAGAGGATTATTTTTGTGTTCCCCTTTTTATTGATAAAATCTTACTGCTTTGACAGGTTGGTTTGCGTAGTATTCTTTTAAATATTGGATAAAGATTAGTGTTATGAGAATTAAAAACAAACACATGTTATGAGTAGGATCCAGACTGCTTTTTCATTATTTAATCGATGCAATCAAGTTATTATATGTGTTTCATATTGTACATACTCCATAATGTTACGGGCTCTCATTGATATATGCTTCAGGTAAGTTGTTTTTTTTTTAATTACGAAAATCGGTGTGGAGTTGTGCTAACTCTGGCATGTGTATCTCCAATCTTCACCCTTCTGCTTTTTTGCATTCCTTTTCTCTTCAGCTCATCTTCTACATCTATGTTTCAATGTCCTCTACGATTGCATTTTAGTAGATGCTCAATTGGGCATGTGGAATTTTATTACCTTTCCCTCCTTGGTTTCATTCTTATGTTTCTGTTTTTGTTCCTCTGTTTTCTTATGGAAAATTGTGCGAATAAGTGAATGACATTTTGTGGTAATTTATGCGCAGAAGCAGTTGCAGATGCAAACAAGGCAATTGAGTTGGAACCATCAATGTCAAAAGCATACCTGCGTAAGGGGTGCGTGAACCGTAGTCTTTTTGGTGCTTGAAATAATGTACTGATTGTAATTAAATCATCATTTGAATCTCACGCTTCTAGGTTGGTCGTGTAAAGTTACAAGAGTCAGTTTGCTTACGGGAGCAAACTAAATATGCCTTTCTTTTAGTTTTTGTGTATTTGTTGCATGCACCTTTTTGGCTTTACTTCTTGTCTTTTCTTTGTAGAGACTCCCACCTACAAAAATAATTACAGTCAGTGCTTTTTGCCATCACTATCACCAAATCCTCTGAATTACTTGCAGTGAATTGTTTGCCTTTTGTCCTTCATCATTTGGATCTCAACTATTTCATTTTCTATGAATTACAAATTGCTGTGCCATTATTCTTGGGTCTGCTGTATCATCTTTATGGGATGTAAATTTATTCTTTATGGTTTTAGCGTTGCTTGCATGAGGCTTGAGGAGTATTCAAATGCAAAGGCAGCCTTAGAAATTGGCGCTTCTTTGGCACAAGGAGAAATAAGATTCACTAACTTGATGAAAGAATGCGATCAGCACATTACAGGTGGGTTGCTTGCTAGAACCTCCTAAATTGTAGTGACTGATGAACTGTTTAGTTTGACCTTTAGTCCATAGATCCAGCAGTTTAGCCTTTATTCTGGTTTCAAGTAGGATTTTATTTTGGTGGGAATGGAATACCTTGTTACATATCTTATTGCAGAAGTGATTCCATGATCTCTTACTTTTACATTTATTGTTACTGCATGTTGTTGCAGACGAAAACACTGATCAACTAAAGAATTCAATGGAAAATAACAATACAACAAATGTCTCTACAACAGATGTTCAGCCTGAAAATAACGTTTCCAATCAGGCAACAGAGTTATCTGTAAAACCAAAATACAGGTCAGTGCACTTTTGCATGTGTTATGTATATCTTAATTGTTTCAGCATAGGGTTTAACAAAAATGTTGTTGCTGATATTAACCTTCCACAGTTATTCAAGAGACAAGTATCCTACTCAAAAAATTTACGTTATCTACCCCTTCAGTTTTTATTTACTGGAGGTCATGGAATAAATCTATGAAGCTTTATTTAAACTTGCCATCCCTTATTTCATCTTTGTCCATAAATGTACTTCAAAATAAGCATCATTAAGAAAGGTTTAACTGTTGAGGTAGATTTTCTTATGTTGTCAAAACACCTGTGCAGGCATGAATTCTTCCAAAAGCCAGAAGAAGTAGTAGTGACTATATTTGCTAAAAACATTCCAGCCCAAAATATTGATGTTGACTATGGTGAACAAATAGTATGGTTTTGCTTGTTCGCATTTCTGTTGCTTATTGGTCTTATTATTGACTAGATCCTTGGAAAAACTCTACAATTGTTTTACTGTGATTTATGTTGGGTGGTTGCAGCTGAGTGTTAACATTGTTGTGCCCGGTGAAGATCCTTATCATTTTCAACCTCGCTTATTTGCAAAGGTATTTATTTGACTTTTTAGAATGATTATCCAGTGCAAAATAAATTAGTCTCCAGGAGTAATATCACTAGAAATTAGTTTTTCAATCTCCAGGAGTAAGGAATCTAAAGACAATCCTTATTTTTCTTGTACTATCAGTTTTATTTTTTATTTAAATCCTGTCTTCTCTAGCTATTTGTCTAGTTTAGTGCCGTGTGCCGTGTCCCGTGGAAGGCTTATCTAATCCACGCCTCCTATTTTACATAACTTTGGGATTTATCTACGAACAGATAATACCTGCCAAGTGCAGATATGATGTTTTTTCTACGAAAATTGAAATTCGCCTAGCAAAAGCAGAGCCAATAAGTTGGACATCTCTTGAATTTAGCAAGGAAATTTCCGTTCCACAAAGGTTTAGTGCCTCAGGTAGGCTAACATTTATATGAAGCATTTTGAATATTTCATTGTGTAATTCTTGAAAGTTTTTCCTCTTGTTCAACATGAGTAGTTGAAAGTTCTTCTGAAGTAATTAATTATTAGAAGCATGCTATAACATTATTTGGAGTGACTTGGACTCTCTTATTGTACAATGTACATTCTGCTTTGATGCTTGTGCTACCCGTAAACCCTGATATAGTAGTGAAATTCCTTTATAAAGACAGTGATAAGGCAAGTTGTGGTTACAGCTACTGATACTTTGTTTCGTACTTTTTTTAAACCTATAATATGTTTTGATTTTGAGCTTTGTGCTTGGTTGCATATGAATCAGAGTCTTCTTCACACTTGTGCTTGTACTGTTTATTTCCTTTCCTAAGTCTTAATTAACAGGGTTACTTATTTGATTTAAATTCGTCTGTAATTATTGGTGTCATTTCCCTGTGAATCTAAATGTGCTTTTTTGATTAACAAACCCTACCGATATGAGTGATAAGGTTTGGAAGTTGGAAAGGTACAGCAATTCCATATGTTGGAAGTGTTTAGTTTTGTTTGTTTCTTAAGGGTTTCTCATCAATGATATTTCTTATTGTTTGCTCAATTATTTTGTTTAAATTTACAGCTGTTGGATCACAAAGGCCTGATTATCCATCTTCAAAGCCAAAAAAGGTTGATTGGGATAAGCTTGAAGCCCAAATAAGGAAAGAGGTTTGATCGTAACCTGTTTTGATTAAAAAATATTATTATACTTTTTATGTTTCCTCTTACTCTTAGTCCTCATTCTAGGAAAAGGACGAGAAGCTAGATGGTGATGCAGCATTGAACCAGTTTTTCCGGAATATATTTAAGGATGCTGACGAGGACGCAAGACGAGCCATGCAAAAATCTTTTGTAAGACTCATCTATCCAACTTTATGATCTGTAAAACGCCAAATCTCACTTTTTAGCAGTGGTATTTATTGTTTCAGTGAAAATTTATCTTTGTCTTATTTTCATCCGGTACATAAATGGTCAATTATTTAACTTGTTTCACTTTTAATCCCATCAGTTAAAAAATGTTCATTCACGTGTATTAAAAATGAACATATATTTTATTCCCAATAGTAAAAAATGAAACTCTATCTCTATGTTTGGTTGACTCGAATGGAATAGAATTAAAATTGATTCATTCTAATTTTATGTTTTGTTGGCCTGAAAATTGAGAATGAAATTAAATCAATTCCTAAAAGAGAAGGAAACATAATTCCTAAAAGAGAAGGAAACATAATTACTTCTTCCCCTTAAGGAATCATGATTCCATTCCTATCATAATTTTTTTTCTTTCAATTTTACCTCAACCCCAAATATAACCCTAAATCTTAAACCTTAAACACTAAATCCTAAATTCCAAAATCATAAACTCAAAACCTTATTTAAAAAAATAATAATTTTAACCCTAAATCTTAACACATAAATATAAATCCTAAATTTTAAATCCCAAAATCCAAAACCTTAAACCCTATTTAGAAAAATAATAATTTTAACCCTAAACCTTAACCCATAAATATAATCATAAACCTTCAATCTCAAATACCAAAACCCAAAATCCTAAATCTTAAATCCCAAAACCCCAAAACCCCAAATCTCAAATCTCAAAACCCAAAATCTTATTTAGAAAATAATAATTTTATAATCCTAAACCGTAAACCTCAAACCCCAAATTCTAAATCCCAAAATCCTAAATCCTATTTAAAAAATAATAATTTTAACCCTAAATCTTAACCCACAAATATAACCCCAAATTCTAAATCTTAAATCTCAAATCTCAAAATCTTAAACCCTATTTAGAAAAATAATAATTTTAATAAATATATTTTATTTTTAAGTAATAATTATTTAAAAAAATAATTATTACAATAATATATTTTGTTTGACGAAAAAATAATAATTAAATGATATTATTTAAATTTTATTGAACATAATGTTTTACGTTATATTTCAGTTGTAAACCAAACAAAAGTGTTTCCTTTCTATTCTTGTTCTCATTTCGATTCTATTTCGTGAACCAAACGTCACCTTTATGAAAGAAATTATGATACGAATTAAACCTTATTTCTTTCTGTAGCTCATATTCGGTGATGATTTTGATTTGTAAACAGGTGGAGTCAAACGGGACGGTGCTCTCTACAAATTGGAACGAAGTGGGTTCAAAGAAAGTGGAGGGAAGTCCTCCTGATGGCATGGAGGTGAAGAAATGGGAGTATTAAAACTATTGCACAATCTAATTGGATTGTCATATTAATTTTTGGGTGAGGCAAATTTGTTGTGAATTGCTTGTCTGTTTGAGTGTTTTTTTTAATTGGACCGTGCCTTGAAATTAATTGATATATTTTTTTAAAGAAAAGTTCTATTCTATCAACCATATATTCCATTATTCAATTTGTTAATTATTAAGCCATTACTTGTAAAACCTATTAGGATAGATGATTTGTTATTTGTGTAGTATCCTGTTAAACAAAAATTACATATTTAGATTCATATTATTAAACTAGTATATTAATAATTATCTCATTTAATAAAAGGTATAACAGTGATCTAATTTTGAAAAAAAATGTTTAATTTGTAGAAGTTTAATTTTGTTTTTGTTAAAATATTTATTATTTTATGCATTTTTTAAGTTTTCGTTCATGTTCATTTTAGTATTAAAACGTCTCATACTTTGTCAACCTTTATTGTCTTTTATGTCCTACTCAATATTGTTTTATTTCTTTGTCAGTTAATCAATTTTTATTATTTGTTATAGAATAATAAAAAGTATAATTTTTTTTCTAAATGGTTATCATTAGCTCATTTGAAGTATCAAATTCTATTCCTGATCATTACTACCACTAACTCATTCCTTTTGATTTCATTGGTTCTTTCATCTTTTTGTAACACCTTATATTCGATCAAACTTGGATATATATCTAAAATGTTATTCAGGTTCATCATATCTTCATTTATATTCTTGAGATTTGTAGAAAATTTTAAAATATTCTTAAACTTTATGGTTAATGTCATTGATGTCTTCAAAATTAATGGTGTTAACTTTTTCATCCATATGTTGTTAATATTCTTAATGGTTCTGATACCAATTTATGGGTAGTATGTTTTGGTCGCCAGAGATTATTATGGTCGAATTTCAATCAATTTGACCTTGATGTGTTGGTTAAGTTATTAAAGTAATGATAAGTCATATGTTTTGAGTGTACATTTTTTCTTATTTGTAATATACAAACAGTTTTTTCTTGTGTACATACAATATACTTATAATTTTCAAAAAAGCAGTTATTAAACATTAAATTATTGAATTTATCTTCTTCAATTCTTATACATTTTTGACTAAAATAGTCTTTTAATGTTCTCAAAATAGGATGATGTATAATATTTGTGAACTTTAATATAATCTGTATAGATATCTAATAATGAGTTGAACATTCTAAAATTTTCAAGATAAGTTTTATAATATTCATTTTTAAAATACATTTAAGGCTAAGAGATAACCTTTATCAAATTTTTCTAATAAAATAAAATTTTTATTTTTCATTTTAATTTCTTTTAAACTAGTTATTTCATGTTTAATTCATGTTACCTAATTTTCATGATCATAATATTGTGATATTTTTGTCTTCATTTTTTTGTTTATTAGTATTATCACTTGGTATAAGTAATGGGTTTATCATAATTTTTCCTTTTGTTCGTCTCCTCTTGTTGCATCGGTTATGTCTTAGCTTTTTTCAAATCTCAATACCCTCCTAGTAATGGTGAGCATTTTGCATCTATGCATAAATGATGTCCAATTTTGACTTACTTAGAAAAGAGTAGCTAAATTTCATTTTATTCATAATATAATTATTGTACACTTAAGGCCAATTAAGAACCTTGAAAGGATTCTTAGTCGTTCATATTATTGAGTATATCGTTTCTAGTTTGGGATTTCTACATAGAGGGGATTTTGTATGTTAGATTTGTGTGTTTTTCAGAGGTGTGTGTTCTGATTTGTTTACAAGACAAAAATTACTATTTTCTCCTTGCCTTAGTAATTCGTCTGCTTTTCTGCTTTAAATAGTAGCCATTGCTTTTTTCCTTAGCACATGTTGCTGATTAAGATGTGGGACTACATTGTTATTTTCTTTGTCGTTTTCTATCGACAATCTTTTTGATAACGTTGATGATGATACATCTTATTTTCAATTTTTGATGCAATAAATGTATCTGTGATCTTTGATGGCTTTTTTGGCATATGAGTATAATACATTTGATCTCAATAGAGTTGTCAATCTTTATGAGTTCATGGTAAATTTAGCTTAACATTTGACCTCTTAGTACACAGAGTTCTTCTGTGTTGAATTCCTTTTCTAGAAGTGTCATTAGTTTAGAAATTTCTCTGTTTGTGTTAGAAATCCCTATCTTAATGAAGTGGTAGGGACTGATACATCCTTGCTCATTCCAATCTATTAGTGAATTGAAAACTTTGAGATAAATAAGCTTATTACCTACTTTAATCTTTTTTCTGAAGTTCTTGATTGCTCTCTTAAAGTTTTATGAAAAATAATTTAATTCACTTAAATTAATTCCTTGATATATGTTTTCTATTAGTCTTACATGGAAAGCTTTGTAAGTAAATATTGGATCAGCTCCTTCCAAGATATTGAATTTACTTTCTGCAAGAAATTCCTTGTCTATAGTGTAAAACTTCATATCTTCAATATGTTCCTGGGTAGATTTTTTGGCCAAATTGTAGAGACTCAACCATTGTGGTTTGTTGAGGCTTCTATATTGGTCCTTTTCATCTTCAATGATTGATGAATTTTTGGGGGATGTTTCCATGAATAGCACCGAATTCTTTACAGTCTTTAATGTCTTTGGGAAAGATGTTTCTCTAAATAGTACTAGAGGTATTGCTATTCTCCATAGAGTTGTCAGCCTATTTAGTGTTGCAAAATAATTTCTTACTATCTCATCTAGAGTTAGTTTTGGTATTTTGTAATTGACATAACTGTCTTTAGCTTTTATTCTGTTGGTGAAGGCCCTATAAGTTACTCTACTAAACCCCAGAATAGATTTACTAGCTTCTATTCAATTGTTATAGATTCTTGGTTTTAGACCATTATAAACCACATAAAGTCTTTTTATGCTTTATTTGCCCAATTTAGCTTTTTTGTTTAAGAGATTGTAGTCTCTTTTGAATTGTTAGGTTCTTCCTTTTTATTTTAAATTTTTTCTTTAAAAGTTTCACTTTCTTTAGATTAAGTTTTAATGAAGATTCTTCTTTTGAGTTTTTGGACTCTAAGAGTTGTTTTGAACAATTAAGTTCTTCCTATTTATTTCCTGTTTCTATAAGATATTTCTCGTGGTATAACAACTCGAGTTATTCCTATAGAATTTTTATCCCCTTTTCCTTTATTTTGATCTTAATATCAAGATGTTTCATTCCTAAAAGCATAAAAATAGTTAAAGGTGCTAATTTTCTAGTAAGAGTATTTGTTAAACTATTCTTATTTCCTAGAAGATGTTCAATATCAAAATTGTAATGGTTGAACCATTGTTGCTATCTGACTAATCTTTCTTTTTGTAATCAACTACAATATTAATTCTTACGAAATAACCAAAATTCTTATTATCTGTTCTAACAATAAATCTTTCTAACAATAAATCTGAAATTTATAACATATATTGCAAATTTCTTAATAGCTCTTTTGATAGCTAAATATTCTTTTTCATTACTGTAATAATTTAACTCTAGACCTTGAAAAGATCATGATGTACAACTACAAAGATATTCATTTTTGTCATGTACTTTTACTTTCAGAACTACTCCCCAATATTCTTGTGAAACATCTATTTCAATTATCATTTTATCATCTGGCACTAGATGGTATAAAGTTGACAAATATTTTACCTTTGCTTCATTTACAGAGTATCTTGTTATGTCTATTTTTAAATGTGGTCTTTTTTCAATTTTGCTTGTAAAAGTTTTTAAATTTCTACAAGTTTTTTGATATATGCTTCTGCATATGTCAAACATCCAAAAAGTCTTTATAGTTAGGATTTTGTCTTTTAATTCGCTAGGAAAACCCTGAATATTTTTTAGTATATGAGATTGTAGATTATGTTTTTCATCTTCAATTTCCAACCCTAAATATTTAATTTTTTTGCTGAGCAAGTATTGTTTTCTTTCTTGAGAGTATAATGCCTTCTTTCCTGTACTATTGTAAAATATTAATAATATCTAAATAGTGTTTATTTGATTTATTACTGAAAACCAAAATATTGTCTATATAGACACAACAAGTATTTTGTAATTTTTTGAGTATGTTATTCATATATTTTTGAAAGATACTTGAAGCTTGTTTTAATTTAAATGGTATAACAATCCATTGTAATTGTCCTTGAGGGTAACTAAATGCCGATAATTTTTGAGATTCTTTATCCAATCTTATTTGCGAAAATCCACTTTTGTAATCAAAACTTGATAAGTATTTCTTTCATTTTATTAATGATAATAATTATTCTTTCTTTGAAATAAAGTATCCATCATCAAAAGTTTCTTTATTCAATGCTTTTAAGTTTGTTATCATTCTCTTTTTTCCTCTTCTTTTTCAACTAGGAATGTTGAACTAGAGTAAGGTGAATTATTTGACATTATGACTTTCAATTCCAAAAGTTCTTGAATTTTGTTTTCAAATTCAATCATGTCTTCTATAGTATAAATCACTAGTTTTACTCTTATAACCTTGTTAGGGTCTCTTAATTTTACGTTGACAATAGTCTTAGATTTATTTATTTTTTGATCCATATGATTTTATGAGCTTACTATTTTTAATAGTTTCTTGATACATGTTAAAGCTTTATCTTCATGTATTTTATTAAAAAAAGAGTTTTGTTTCTATTCTATATCTAATGAAATATTTTCTAAATAAGATTTTTTTTCTCTATCTGACCATATTTTTTCTTTTTATATTATTGCATAAATGTTGGGTTTGATGCAATCAAAGCTTCCCTTATTTTTGATACATAAATGGTATTACCATATAATATTATTAAACTTATTTTGTCTAAATATTGTGTGAAAGGTTGATATAAGTTTAGAAAACTATTTCCTATTAATAAATCAACTCCTATTTCCTATTGATATATGGTAGGAATATGAAAATTTTCTCCTCTTATCATTGTATATGTGTCTTTTAAAACTTTATTAAGATTTATTGTAGTATAATTATGAATTCTTACAATTAAATCTTTTGGTGCATGTTTCTAATATTCTTTTGGAAACACATGTTTACTTGCTACAGATATGTTAGCTTATGTATCTATATGTGTGTGTATATGATAATTGGTATAACATTTAAATTTAATTCATACTTTTATATATGTACTATTCGTGTTTGTAATACTATACAAATCATTTAACTTCTGATGAAAAGTAATCATAATCTGAGCATTTATATTATCAGTTTGTTATTTCCTCAATTTTCTCTAATAGATAAATACTATAAGTATCATCTATATCATATTCTTCTATTGACTCTAATACAATCTTAAAAGCTTCTTCTTAGATTTTTGCTTTATGTGAAAATTCCTTTTTTAAATTCTTTTTCTATGTTGAAGTCTATTTGAATATTCATTGGCTTAATGTTCTTCTTCATTACAAATCCAACATTTTCATTTTTCTTCCCTTAAGGATAATAATTCCTGTTTTCATGAGTTTTATACCTCTTTCTTCTAAATATATTTCCCTATAGGTTTTTCTATTGAATCTTTTTTATAGTTTTGAAAATCTTGTTTTCTGAATTTGTATTTTTTAAATCTTTCATATTTTTTATATTTTTATTTGTATGATTTTATGTTACATCCATATTTTTCTGGTATTCTAAAATCTCTTGTATCATAATAGATTTTATCATTTTCTTCTTATTTGTTTATATTCCTTTCTTTCTTGCCATTTAATAATTATCCAGCTTTTAAGGCTTCTTATTTTTCCTCTTAAGGTGTCTGGTATAGTTATCATATTTATTTGATTCCAACTTTATGTCAAGGTTTTATGTAATATTCCAGATAATTTTTGGAAAAAATATTTTCCTACAAGTTGTTTGCATAGAATGTGGTAACTTATGGTAATACATTTTATATTCATAAATAAAAGAATTTATGTAATACATGTTACAAATTTCCATATTTTTTTGATGCCATATGACTTCACTAATTTCATTTTCATTGGATTTAGTAATATTTCTTCATTTATCTTCTCCAATAAATTCCTTGTATATTTTATTTATTACTAGATCTAAGTATTCTTTTCATGTGGGAGCATTCACTTGTATTAGTAAATGTGTTGTTATGTTAAGTTTGAAAACCAAACTTTAACATTTTATGTCATTTTATGAGCTACTAATATCTTACAAATTGAAGGATTTATTTGTATAGTTTGGAAGGTTTGTATGAGTACACTTATACCACTAGTCCATTCATCTAATGTTTTTTTTCTTATCTTTTATACAATCTAAATCTAAAAGATCAGATTTATAATTATCATGAAGTTTGAATTCTAGTGGGATACTAGCTACCTCTAGTCCCCAAATGCAACTCTTCTTCCATTTTGGGTAGTTGTCTTCTCCTATCTTTGGTGTCACGCTCTCTTAACCTTTGCTTATTTCTTTCTTTCCTATGATGGTCAGATGTTGATTTTTGGTAAGAAATTGGTAATGGAATTGGCTTCATATGGCCTTTTGGGGTCATGATTTCTCGTTCAGAATCTGTCTCACTGATTATTGTCATATTGTCTTCTTCTTTATTTGTACAAAGTTTTTCATTATAATGTTATTCTAATTCTTCATTAGTTAGTGCTAACAAACTAACTAATTTTTCTATATCTCTATTTTTGGGGTTCATGAATTATTCCTCTAATTCTTTTCTACATTCCATTAAATTGAAATTATATCTTTTTCATTAGATTTTTTTTTTATTTTTTCTTCTCTCATTTTTAGGAATCAAGGCATCTGATCTCCTAGGTGGTTTTATTTTTAATCCTTCTAAGGGATCATATGTATGGCTTACAATATCATTGTTTCTATGTATGTTATATACATCTTTTCTTAGTTTTGTAAATTTCATATGTATATCTTGTTGAAGTTTATTATAACCGCATTACTTTATTTTTTTTAATAATTTTTTTTGTGTTTTTATTATACCTTATAGGTATTTCGTGTTTACTTCTTTGACTAAATCCATTTTCTCTATTAAAAGTTTCAAAGCTTTCATTAATATAACTTAATTTTTTGCTATACCTACTAGGCTTTCATCTATTTTCCAATTGTATATTTTTTAATTTATCTTTAAACATTATTATTTTTCTAATATGATATCATGAACTAGTACCCTTCATTACTTGGATTTCATCTTTTAGTTTTTTAACCTCTTCTTGGTTAGAAGTTTCTTCTTTATGGTCTATAAAACTAAATTTTAATATATTATTATTTTTAACAACATTACATTTTATTCTTGTTATCAAGGGTTTTTCTTGATGTCTAAATGTCATTCTTTTAGTATTTCAAAGTCTATTAGTATTTTTGATTTTATTATTTGTCCAAGTTCTTGAAAAGTTTTGTTTATTTTTATAAATTCATTTTTTCCATATATTAAACTATTATGACTGTTTGTTAAATAATATCTTAATAGACAGTGTATTCAAAATGGATAATTTACTTATTTCATTAAATCTCCCATTTCAAATTCATAAGTTAGACTTAATACATAGTTTAAGTTTTTATCATGGATATTAATAGCAAACTTGGGATATGTTGTAAACTTTAGCTTTTTGTATCATAAATTATCATGGATCATTTCTAGTAAAACATCTTTTTTATTTATTATTTTGTTATCTAGTAGTACTATTTTTATTGGTGTATCTATTCATTTTCTAAAATGAGTCTATCTTAATATTTGAATTCTTCCTAAATAAATATATCCAATTTTTTCTTTATCCTTTTAGAGAATTTTGGATAATTTTTTTTAATATAGTTTCCTTGTGAATTAATGATATATTATACCTTCTTCTTGCATCTGTGATATTAATATGTATTTTTTTATTACTTTTTCATATTAAATTATATCATTTATTGAGAATAATTTTCTTAAAGATGAAAATGATGGGTGTTTAAATCCATCTCTTTTTTTAATATTTAATTTTGTCTTTTGAATTTCTTCATTTTTTTACTTATTATCATTTCTTGTGAAAAATATCTTGAGATGTTTTCTATTTCTAATTCTACTGTTCTTTAATTTTTTATTATTTCTTTCATTTTATTTATGCAATGTTATTATTTACTTTCATAATTTAAATTATGTTATATTTGGAGGTATTTTTGAATTTTTTAAAACTTTAGGAGTATTTTTAAAAATATCTCAAAACTTGAAAATATTTTTGATATTTATCTATCAAAACTAACGAAAAAGTCATTTTAATCGAATAAAAGTGATTGAGAAAGGATAAAGTAGTTAAAAAAATACGAGGGAATGAGCCAATGATATCACAGACATTGGTATAAGAGTAAAGCAAAAAAGGAGAACATGGTTGTTAGAGTCAATATGATTGTTTTTATAATGAAATTTGTACAAAAAAAATATGAGAAAAGATAAAATAATAAATATTTTTATAAAAAAAATAATATATTTTTATAAATTAAGTTTTTTAAAAAAATTAGACTAATTATTTAAATGTAAAAATATATTTATTTGATAATATATATCAAAATGTGTACAAGGATAACGAGTTCGGATGCAGAATATTATTTTGGTTTTAAATAGATGTTTGAGTTGTTGAGTTAGGTTCGGTTAGAGCTGTTAGTGAGAGCTTAGAATTGGTACAGTGGCTTAAGGCTATTATTTTCAACGCATGCATCAATTATGAACCTTAAACCAATTGCAGCCTTGCCGATTATTAGCGAGAAAAGAGGTGACAATGGTTATCTGTTGAACTCTGGAACTATCTGAACTCATGGGAAACAGAGGCTGGCTAAGACGATGAAGAAGAAAATGGGTGACTAAGGTTTTTTTTTTTTCTGTGATTTTTGTATTTCTAGGGAAAGGAGTTCAAGTTAATGTATTAGTATAAAGTCCTTATTTGCGACACTTATGGGTGAATTTGTGAGGGGACAAAACCGTATAATTTGCTCTATTTAGTCACGAAAATATCAAAAAGAGAATTAGAAGGCTCATGCTTGTTGGATATCATTGAAATAATGAAAATACCAAATAGTGAGTTAGGGTTTTCATTTTTGATACGAATGTATTGAGGAAAAGAAATAGATAAAGTCAATTTATATTATAAGGGGTCACCAGATTTATATAGACCGTATTCTCATGGTCATTTTTATATAAATAGAAACACTTTTTTATTTTTTCAATTAAATCAAACAACAATTTTATTCTTCCTTTTATTATATTTGTTTGTTTTCTAATTCTATAAGGGTTAAAGATATTTTTATTAGAATTTATAAAGCTTGCTAATTAAAGATTTTCTTTTTTTCTTTTAAATATTTTTATTTTTATTAATTTTCATAGTTCTGATATCATTTTATGGGTTAGTTTTTTAACGTTAGTTGTTGTTAATTTTGTATCTTATTAATTAAAGATAAATTTTTAATTTACTTATTATAATTTTTTTATTGTTATTTTCTTATTTATCATTTTTATGAGTATTATGAACAAATATTTAAACATTCAAGATTTTTAATTGACTTAAAATCATAATTATCATACCTGAATTTAATAAGTTCATTTCAATCTTCTTTTCTATTGTTCGTCTCCTTTTATTACACTTAGTATGTCTCAACTTGCTCAAACCTTAATAGTCTCTTGATAATGGATTAAGAATTAAAAACATTCAAGATTCTTAGTTGTTCATGATTCATAAATACATAACTAATAGATTAATACTTTTTTAGGATAGAGAGTATGTTTTGATCGAACAAGGAATCATTTTATAAAACAAAGAATCCTTGTTTACAAAATAAAGAATCACTATTTTGCCTTTATTTTAATAATTCATCTATTTTTTCTACGTTTGGCTTTTGGATTTCAACTATTCATTTTCCTTGCATGTGGTCCTAACTAAAGATGTGGATTTTACATCTTTATTTTTCTTTGTCGTCTTCTACTGATAGTCCTTCGTCTTCATACTTCCTTGTCATTTTCTACTCACAGTTGTGATGATGTAGATGATGATGCATCTTCGTGTTCTCGTTTCTTGATGTAGTAAATACATATGTGATCTTTATTAGTTTTTCTAACATAGAAGTTAAAAACCTTCTTCATTTCTTAGCAAATTTTTAAGTTGTTCCTATTAAAATTTGCCTCAAACTTGCAAATATTTTCACCATCTTCTTTGGTAAGAGCCATATTTGATGCGGACCCTGTAGGCGAACAACCCTAGGAACCCACGAACTTAAAGGAATAAGAACGATTGATTTGTGAAGAACGTGTTAAAAATGATCAAATTAAAACCCTAAGGAAACAAAGTCTTTAAAACCCTAATCTTGAGACGCCGTAAAGGATGATCACTCCTTTTGATAAGGAGAATTCAAGCATTCAATCAAGAACACAAAAAGGCAAAGCAAAAGCTTTTTGAAATATACTTTTCATTAATGATATTCATTGTGCCCTCTAAATTACATAGTTGCTCCTTTATAAGTAAGAAACCGTAATAGAAAAACCCTAGACACAGATTCAAGCCTAAATAAAAACCCTAGGCATAAATTCAAGCCTAAAGGAAACCCTATGTGCAAATTCAAGAGATAAAAGACTAATGGACTTATTTAGTGGTAGATTGGGCCTAATCCATCCTTCAAAATAAAAAACTAAAAAGACTTATGATAAATAAAACATAAAAAAACCCATAATTCACTAAAATAAAAATTGTTAAATATAAAATGCCCACAATTAATTAAAACAAAAATTGCTTCCTAAAGTAACCCTTGCACCCAATTTGATCTTTCAATTCTATCCCTAGTCATTAGACCATCAATTCCTTGTAAAAGATCATGAGAATATTTGGAAACATTAAATTGATCAGCACCTCAATCTCCATTATTCCCCTCATCTTTGAAAAGATTCATCCTCAAATCTTAGCTCGATAAGCAAGTTGATTTGGTATAACTAATCCATAAATGAAGTCTATTTGATGCTCAATGTATCTCAAAGAAGGTAATCCATGGGGAATCTCTAAAGGAAGTTGATCCTCAAAGTCCTGCAATAAAGATACAATGACACTAGGAAAAAATAAGTTAAGATCGTTAGTAGAAAGATAAACATCTTTGTACATAAGTACAAGTACTTGTTGCCTTGCCATCATTGCATTCATAATCTCATGTTTTTTAACAATTACACTCATTTTTTTTATTTTTCTCTCTTGTTTGCTCACTTTTCTCTCTCTTTTACTCACTTTCTCTCCTTTATGCTCACTTTTCTCTCATTTGTCCTTAGGTTGTATATTCAAGACTCTCCTTGTGACAAGTAAATCTCCATGCACAAGTTATTCCACTTTAATATTAGAACAATCCTCCAATAGTGGTATCTCATCATCACTTGAACTAACACTTTTGATTTCTCCATTTGTTTGTATATCCATAACCTTTTTGTCATTGGAATCAACATATCCTTTCTCAAACTCATGTCTTCTATGTCTTCTCCTATGTAATTTAGAATAGGGGAAGGATTCTAAATCATCCAACCTATCATTCAGTTTCTTAAATTAGCTAATAAAAATCTTGAGGACGAATCTTAAATTATCACTCTTCTTTTTTAAAACTATTTTGGCCTATATTTTTTTCTCACTATTTTGGCCTATCTTGTCTTGTGCCATTCAAAGCTCAAACCAACCTTCTTTTGTGTTCTTAACAAAATCAAAGAATTTAATTAATCTCAAGAAGTAACTAGTTTATTGGTGACAATCTCAAAAATCATAATTTTAAAACTTAATGAAAAATGATGACAAAAAGAAAGTCTAAATAGGAATCTAAAGACCCAAAAAAGAATCTTTTCAATATCTTGAAAATCAAAATTTTAAAAACTTAATTGAGGATAGAAAGAAAGTCTAAAGAAGACTTTAAAGAAAGAATCTTGACAACAATATGACTCCTTTTTTTAAATCAGATTTGGATAGTAAGTTTGATGATTCTCTAGAATGAAATAGAAAAACCTAGAACAAAATAAAAAAATCAATTTCAACAAGAACAAGAAAACTCAGCAAGAAAAACAAGAATTGAAATCTTGAACAATCAGCTACTTTGTTCTCCTTTTCTTCTTTTTTTCCCTTTTTTTACTGTTATTGCGGCTATTGTGAATAGAAAATTCACAAAAAACAAATTCGCAACCCTAATGAACAAGAATCGAAAACAACGCAAAAATGTGTGACAAAATTTTAACCCATCAATTAGTGGTGTAAACGATGAAATTTGGGGTCGAAAATGGTTCATAAAATAGCTAAAGTTCATTCCACTTATAAGAATAGAAACGAGCTTCGATTTGATATATTATAATAATTGTTTCGTTACTCGAGTCAAAAGTTATGGTCGTTCAAAGTTGCAACTCTGATTTTTGAAGAACAAAGATAGATTGAGCACAAAAATAAAGAACAATAAAAAATATGAACACTTCAAAGAGAACTATGAAATGAATTCTAAAGACGAAGACAACGACACAAAATTGAAAGGAAATAAGGAAACCAAACAAGAATATCACGAAATCAAAATCCCAAAATAAGAATATCTTTGCTCCACAAAGATAAGAAAAGAAAATAATGAAATTTAGAATCAAGACATTTTTTTTATGAATTTGGAATCAAGAAAACAATCAAATGCATAAAAGGATGATTTTGTTTTGTTAAAAGAACGTAGAAACAAACAAGGATCATATATATATATATATATTCGAAATCAAGAATTCAAAACAAAGATAGATAACCCGTTTTTAGCAATCAAAGCTTTGATATCAAATGATGGAGACCCTTTAGGTAAAAAATCTTAGGAACTCACAAACTCAAAGGAATAAGAATGATTGATTTTCTAAGAACTTGTTGAAGATGATCAAATTAGAACCCTAGGGAAACAAATTCCTTAAAACCCTATTCTTGAGACGCCACAAAGGATGATCACTCCCTTTGATAAATTGAATTCAAGCATTCAATCAAGAACACAAAAAGGCAAAGCAAAAGTTTTTTGATGTATACTTTTCATTAATGATATTTGTTGTGTCCTCTAAATTACACAACTGCTTTTTTATAACAAGAAACCATAATAGAAAAACCCTAGACATGAATTCAAGCCTAAAGAAAAACCCTAAGCATAAATTCAAGCCTAAAGGAAACCCTAGGCAAAAATTCAAGAGATAAAAGACTAATGAGCTTATTTAGTGGTGGATTGGGCCTAATCCATCCTTAAAAATAAAAGACTAAAATGACTTATGATAAATAAAACATAAAAAGCCCACAATTCACTAAAACAAAAATTGCTAAACATAAAAGACCCATAATTAATTAAAACAAAAATTGCTTCCTAAAGTAACCCTTACACCCAACTTGATCTTCCAAATCTATTCCTAATCATTGGACCACCAATTCCTTGCAAAAAATCATAAGAATATTTGAAAACATCAACTTGATTAGAACTTAGGAATATCAACTTGATCAGTACCTGATGAGCGAAAACTGGCATCGCCGATTCTCGCAAATACTTTGGTTTTAATATTTGTAAAACTCTCGCAAGTGCACGAATCATTTCGTAGAAAATGATAAGTATACTCCCAAGGTCTCGATCTAAGGAAGGAATGTATGTGGTTTTTAATTTATTATTCAAACTTTTAAAAACGAAATTAAATCCTAAACATCCTGTCACGATAGTTTGGTTTTTGTGTTCCTAATCTAATAACATAAAATAAACATATATACAGATTAATTAAATATAATCTAAAAAAAATAAAAATAAACATAGATACAAATTCAATAAATATTTATCTAAAAATAAATATAAATACAGATTCAATAAATATTCATGCAAATTTTATCATTTATATTAGTGGAGTATTTATGGATATAATAACTAAATTAATTATGCTTGCTCATATTATCTAGGTTATTAAAGATATAAATTGATATTTTATTGATTCTCTCTTTTTTGTATGAATACCACTTTTGGTGGGGTTAGATATTCTTTGTTAACTAAACAAATCAATTAACACCTATGGGTGGGGTTGATAACTAATTTGGTTAATTAAATTAATTCCTTTTTCTAAGAGATTGAAAATGAACCATTTAAATGCCACCTTTGGTGGGGTTAGACAGTTTAAACTTTATTCAAGGTGTCCAAATTAAACCTAAGAATTTAGTTATCCGAGTACTAACTTTCAAGTTTTAAAACCACTATTGAAAACATGTTGTCAATACATTTTCACATAATAATTCTTATAAAAACTTTTGAAATAGAGTTTCACTCTAACTCTTCAAGCGATTGTACCAACAAATAAAAGAGCACTACTCTAAATTAGACCGGATAACTAAACCTTAAAATCTAATTTTCAGATTTAAGTTTGTAATGAAAAATAATATATTTCTCTCTAACATCCTTAATATAAAATCTTGAATAAAAATAAAATCAATTCATTTTAGAAATTTTCACCTATTTAATATTTCGCAAGCATAACAAAGTTATTATTATATCATGATTATAAACAGCTAGCACAGTTAAATTTAATCACAGACAAATTAAATATAACATGTAAGAATAAAGCATGAAAATAACTGTAAAGAAAATAAAATCCTTACAGAACTTCGACGCTATTCTCGTTGCTAGAAAACCTCCAAGCAGAATTTGCACTTCCATTTATTGAATCAAAAATCTAAATTATTACAAAAACATTACAAGTTCCTCTCAAAAAGAGAAGAACTCTAAACCTAAGAGAATTGAACTAAAAACTAAGAAAAGCTTAGAAACTAAGAAAGAAACTAAGAAAAACTCAAAAACTAAGAAATGAGAGAAAGAAAGAAGAGAGAAGTGTGGTTTTGAGGTGTGTTTTGAAGTGAAGGGAAGGGGGGTATTTATAGGTGAGGATGGAGAGAAAAAATGAGTAAAAAAATGTTAAAAAAAATATTAAAAAATTAAAAAACGTGTAATGGAAATGCTGAGGTCATCAATGACGTCAGCATGACGTCACAGGGACTGCTTCACGTGAAAAATGGGGTGAAAACACGTTGGGCACGCGGCAAGCGGCGGCTGTGCCAAGGCTCATTGTGCTGCCAGCTCGACGCGTGAACGTGCCCACGCGCTGCGGCGCGCGCGGACGTGGGAGTGTCAACGCGCGGCTGGCGGGCGCAGCAGGCGCTGGAAGCGGCGCCTGGTCGCTGCGCGCGATTTTCCATCTTTTTGACATTTTTGACCTTTTCGATCCATTTTGTCCAATTTTTCCATGTTTGTTGACCTCTTCCCACTTATTTATTAATATATTTGTGATGTATTGCTTCAAGTATTCTTCTTTGAGTCTTTAAATTGCGTTTTTTAAGCCAAAATACCTGAAAAACAATAAAAATACCCGTGATTCCGAAAAAAAAAAATTTATATAAATATATGATAAAACATATAAATATATATATTTTTAATCAATTAATGTGCATAAAATCATGGTTATTTTAGTGCTTTTTGAGCACTCATCAGTACCTCAATCTCCATTAATATTACTATAGGAAGTGATAATGACTTTATTAGTTGAAAATTTTACTTTGATTTCAATAAAATTGTCAATTCATAGTAAGTTTGTCTTAGCATCTGGTCTCTTAATACATAGAGTTCATCTGTGTTGAATTCATTTTCTAGAAGTCTTCTTGGCTTGAAAACTTCTTAGTTTGTATTGAAAATCCTTAGGTTGATAAAATGGTAGGGACTAATACAACCTTCATCATTCGAGTCCATTATTGAATTGAAAAATCTAAAATAGACATGCTTGTCACTTGTTCTAATCTTCTTACTAAATTTTTTAATAGCCTTATTGAAATTTTCAAAAAAGTAATTTAATTCACTTAAATTAATTCATGGATATAGCTCATTCAAGAATATTAAATTTACTTCCTACAAGAAATTCCTTTTCTATGATGTATAATTCCATATCTTCAATATGTTTCTGGGTAGATTTTCTGGATAAGTTATAAAGGTGCAGTCATTTTGGTTTATACAAATTCTTGTATTGATTTTTTTTCTTTTTCAATAATTGATGTATTCTTGGAGGTTGTTTCCCTTAATAGTATTGGTGATCATACTATCTTTGTTATTTCTATGAGGGATGCCTCTTTGAATAGTATTGGGGGTCAAACTATATTTCCTAGAGTTTTTAACCTACTTGGTGATATTGGTTGTTGTAGTGTTGTAGGGTATTTTTTTACAATTTCTTCTAGAGATTAATTTTGGTGTTTTGTAATTGATATAACTGCCTTCAGCTTCTATCCTATTGGTGAAGGCTATAAATTACTCCACTAAACCCAAGAATTATTTTACTTGTTTCTACCCAATTGTTGTAGATTAATGATTTTGGGTTATTGTAGACTACATAAATATTTTTTTTGTTCTTCTTTTTCTACTTCATCAATCCAATTGAGTTTTTCTTTTTTTCTTTTAGAATTTGTTTTCCTCTTTTGAGCTATTAGGTTCTTTGTTATCATTTTAAATTTTTTCTTCAAAAGTTTAACCTCATTTAGATTGAGTTTTTTATGATGATTCTTCTTTAGAGTTTTTTTAACTCTAATAGTTATTTTGAGCAATTAAGTTCGTCTTGTTTATTTTCTGTCTTTAAAAGAGACTTCTCGAGGTATAAAAGCTCAAGTTGTTTCTAAAGGATTTTTATTTCCTTTTCCTTCATCTTAATCTTGATATCAAGATGTTTCATTTCTGGAAAAACAAAAATAGTTAAAGGTGCTAATTCTCTTGTAAGAGCATCTGCTAAACTATTATTGTTTTCTAATGAATCTAAAACTTATAACATATATTGCAAATTTCTTAATAGCCTTTTTAATAACTAGATATTCTTTTTCGTTACTATGATAATTTAATTCTAGACCGTGAAAAGATCTTGATGTATATATGCAACGATATTCATCTTTATCATCTGCTTTTGCTTTCAAAATTGCTTCTCAATATTCATGTAAATCATATGTTTTAATTATCATTTTATCATCTAGATTTGGATGGTATAAATTTGATAATTTTTTTACCTATGCTTTTACTTTATTCATATATAGAATATCTTCTTTAGTTCATTTTCAGACATGACATTTTTTCAATTTTGTTTGTAAGGGTTTTTGTATTTTTGCAAGTTTTTTGATATATACATCAACATATTCAAACATTCTAGAAATTTTTGTAATTGATTTTTTTCCTTTAATTCACTAGAAAATCGTTGAATATTATTTAGTAAATGGGGTTATAGATTATGTTTTACTTCTTTGACTTTCAACCCTAAATACTTAATCTTTTGTTAAGCAATTATTGTTTTCTTCTCTAAAAGTATAATGTCTTTCTTTCTACATTCTTGTAAAATATTAATAATATCTAAATAATTTCTATCTAAATTATTACTGAAAATCAAAATATTATCTATGTAAGTACAACAATTATTTTGTAATTTCCTAAAGATGTTATTTATATATCTTTGAAAAATAAATAGAACTTATTTTAATCCAAATGGTACAAAAGTCCATTGGAATTGTCTTTGGAGGCAAATAAATGCTGTTAATTTTTAAGATTTTTCATCTAGTTTTATTTGTCAAAATTTACTTTTGCAATCGAAACTTGAGAAAATATTATTTTCTTTTATCAATGATAATAGTTCTTTTTTTTAATAAAGCATCCATCATCATTGGTTTTTTTATTCATTGATTTGAAGTTTATTAAAAATCTCTCTTTTTTCTCTTACTTTTTCGACTAAGAATGTCAGAGTAGAGTGAGATGAATCACTTGGTATTATTACTTTTAGTTCCAAAAGTTCTTTAATTTATTTTTCAAATTTTATCATGTCTTATGGAATATAAATTATTGATTATACTCTAATGATCTAGTTAGGATATCTTAATTTTATATTTACAATCATTTTAGATTTTATTAATTTTTATATCTAAAGGATTTTCTAATCTTATTGTTTTTAATAATTTTTTGATTCCTGCTAAGGCTTTATCTTCCTATATTTCATTAAGAAAAGAGTTTTGTTTCTCTTTTATGTCTAATGAAATATTTTCTAAATAAGATTTTTGTTGCTACTTTGTGTTTATCTCATCACGTTTTCACTTTTTTATGTTGCATAAAAGTTGAGTTTCATACATCAAAGCTTTTCTTCTTTTTTTGAACATAAATGATTTCACCATCTAATATTAGACCTAATTTATCCAAATATTGTGTAAAATGTTGATATAAGTTCAGAAAATTATTTCTTATTAATAAATCAACTCTTGTTTCTTGTTGATCTATGGTAGGAATATAAAAATTTTATCTTCCTATCATTATATCTATATCTTTTAAAACCTTATTAAGATTTATTGTAATATTATTAACAATTCTTACAATTAAATCTTTTGGTGTCTGTTTTCATTGTTCTTATAGAATACATATTTACTTGCTACACAGATATTAGCTCTTGTATCTATATATGCATGTAAATGATAGCTAACATAGTCTTTAAATTTTAGTCCTAACTCAATATAGGTACTATTTGAATTTGTAATTAAAGATTCTCATACATAAGAATAATTATACAAAGTTTAAATGTTATTTTTGACTAAAATAGGTAACAGAGACCTAGATTAAGGATGGAAACGTTAACAATCTATTGAATCTTTTTCGAGCTTTATATCTTTGGCCAAGCAACCTCACAACGTGAATCGAATAATTAACATAGCAGAAGTACAAAATAATATATTCAATTCAACACATAACAAAAACAACTTGTAATGAGAAAGGAAAAACTACAACAAACACACTAATGACGGTATGCCTCATAGGATCCCGTCCAAGCTAGCAGCATGTATAAACATAGTGAACATCACACAGCATATAAGACAATCATACATACTGAAAAGCTAGAAGGGATCTTCAATCTCTTCAAGACCTCATATGATTGTACTTTCACAACATGCAATCATATATTACATAACAAACCATAAAGAGTCCAATACTTGATACATTATCATGGTAAAGATATACAGATTTCTTAGAGACTCCCACCAAACTCCCACCAAAAATGCATAATCAAAAATAAAAAGTAATAATTAGAAAGTTATAGGTATGCTACATGGAAAGGAAAGAAAGCATGCAATAACGCAAAACAGATAAGCTTTATAATCATAGTATAAATCAAATATGATGGAATATACACAATAGAAACTCAGATTATACTAGCACAATAATAGATCATGTATAATAACATACATAAAGAGGTAAACTTACATAGAAACTCTATCTATATGGTAAGATTTTTGGGTTGCTTAAGGCAACCACTCAGCAGTAAACAATCCACTAAAAATAATAAACACACATAACTCGATAGAAAAATATAAATCCAAATACCTCTATTAGTCGACACATCTGTCCTAATTACCTATTGTTGTTCTCGCTTATTATTTTCACAATAACTTGGTTTAATACATAAACTCGGCTTTCCTCCAAAGCCTATACCACCCAAAGTGGTGTGATCAGTAACCACATACTAGTAAAGTGTAAAATGAATAAGAAAATGTTGCACAAATACAGCCACCAGTCGACACATGACTCATAGTCACATAAACTCTTCACATAAGAAAAATTTACATAAGGGAAAATACAAGCCGATACACGACTCACATACCACCCATTCACAAACACAGTCTTGAGTACTCACCAATCACATGTACACTACAAAAATAAACCTTGTGGTGTGTGTAAATATGCTTGCATATAAAGTATTCCTAATTATATATGTGTGTGCATTACAGATTCGTAGTAACCAATATTACATAGAGGAAAATAGAACATTGTGTAAAATAAAATAAACATTATGTTTTGTACATAGGAATTCAACACATAGATACAAGTACAATGAGACTTACAATAATACTATACAAATTATTCATCTTTTGATAAAGAGTACCCATATTCTGAGCATTCATATTCTAAGTCAGTTATTTTCTTCTCATTTTTCTCTAATAGATAAATACTATAAGTATCAATTATATTTGATTTCCCAATTGATTCTAGTTTCATCTTAAAAGCTTATTCTAAGATTTTTGCTTTCTATGAATTTTTTTAAAATTATTTCTTATGTTGAAGCTTTTTAAGGCATTCATTGGCATAATGTTATTCTTTATTGCAAATCCAACACTTGTATTTCTTTTTCCCTGATGACTAATAATTTTTGTTTTATGGAAGTTTATATAATATTTTCTAAAATATCTCCTCCTATAAGGTTCTCTATTCTATCTTCTTTTATATTTTTGAAAGTCTTTTTTTTTTAATTTATATTTTTTAAAGGTTCTATTTCTATTATATTTTTTAATACTTTTGAATGTAAGGTTTTATATTACACCCATACTTTCCTCATCTTCTAAAATCTCTTGTATTACAACAGATTTTATCATATTCTCTTATTTGTTTATATTCCTTTCTTTCTGGACATTTGATAATTATCTAATTTTTAAGACTTTTTATTCTTCCTCTTAAGGTATATGATATAGTTTTGCTATTTCTTTTATTCCATCATTCTGTTAAAGTTTTATGTAATGTTTCAGTTAATTTTTGAAAGAATATTTTTTATAATTTTCTTGCATAAAAGGTGGTAATTTATGATAATATATTTCATATTCACAAATAAATGAATCTATAAAACACATGTTACATATTTTCATATTTGCTAGATGCAATTTGGCTTTCTCAATTTTGTTTTCAATGGATTTAGTGACGTGTCTTCCTTTATTCTCCGATAAATTCCTTATATATTCTCCACATATAGGGGCATTCCTCTACATTAATAGATATTGTTGTTCTGTTAAATTTGTAAGTTATTAAGACTCTACAAGTTCAAAGGTTTGAGTGTAGTTTGAGAAGTTTGTAGGATTACATTAATACCACTTAACCATTCATCTAATTTTTTTTCCTATCTCTTATACAGCCTAAATCTAAAAGATTATAGTATAATTTTCATAGAACTTGAATTTTGGCGGGATACTACCCCTAGTTCTCCAATATAATCTTTTTTCCATTTTAGGTTCTTGTTTCCTTCTATAAGAATATCATGTTCTTCTAATCTTTGTCTATTCCTTATGTGGGTCAAATGTTTCTTTTTTTGTAAGGAATTGGTAATGAAATTAATTTTATATGACTTTTTGAGGTTATGATTTCTGGTTCATAATTAGTCTCGTTGATTATTGTCATATCATCTTCCTCTTTGTTTGTACAAATCTTTTTTCATCATAATGTTTTTCTAGTTCTTCATTAGTTAGTGTTAACAAACTAATTAATTTCTGTATATCCTTATTTTGAGGGTTTATAAATTGTTCTTATAATTCTTTTCTGTATTTTATTGAGATGTGATTATAGCTTTTTCTTTATTTTTAGATTTTTTCTCATTTTTTCATTCCTAAATATCAATGCATCTGATCTTCTAAGTGGTTCTTCTTTTAATTCTTTGAATGGATCAAGATTATGACTTATAGTTTGATTATTTTTGGGTATATTATTTATATTTAGTCTTAATTCTGTAAATTTTTCATATATATCTTGTTATAATTTTTTATTAATTTCTCTTGTCTCATTTATAAGTTCTTTTTGGTTTTTATCTATGTCTCATTAGGACTTAATGTTTGATTCTTATACTATATCCATTTTTTTTCCTAAAAGAATAAGGACTTTCACTATTGTTATTTGATTTTTTGATACACTTGCTAGGCTTCCATTAAGTTTTAAGTCTATATCTTGTAATTTGTTTTTAAACATCTTGCTATTATTTTCTTTCTAGCATTACATCATATACTAATGCTTTCATTACTCGAACTCCTTGTTTTAAGTCTATAACTTTTTTTCTTTGTCAGAAGTTTCTTTTTCATCTGAAATTTCAAAATTTGTTAGTATTTTTAGTTTTATTATTTGTCTAAGTTCTTGGAAGATTTTATTTATTTTTATAAATTTATTTTGTCCATATATTGAATTGTTTATGACTATTTGCTAATGAATACCCTACTATGTAGTGTATTAAAAATGGATGATTTCATTCTTTCATTAAATCTCATATTTTAAATTCATAAGCTAAATTTAACACTTGATTTAAGTTTTTATAGTGAATACTAATAACAAACTTAGGGTATGTTGTAAATTTTAGTTTTTGATATCTTAATACACTATCATTCATTCCTAATAAAACATTTTTTTGTTTATTATTTTATTATCTAACCATGCTAGTTTTATCGATGTATTAATTCCTTATCTAAAATGAAGTTTTATTAATATTTAGATTTCTCCTAAATGAATGAATTTAATTTTTTCTTTACCATTTTTAGGAATTTTTTATAGTTTATTCAGTATGATTTTTTTTATCAATTAATGGTATATTATATATTCATTTTGCATATGTGATATTGATATTAATTTTCTTATTAGTTATTCCATAATAAATTATATCATTTTTTAAAAACATTTTCCTTGGTTTTGAAAATGATTTATCTTTAAACTCATCTTTCTTTAAGATTTAACCTTGTTTGTTAAATTTCTTCAAATTGTTTTTTACTAATTATCATTTTTTATGAGAAGTATCATGAGATGTCTTATGTTTCTACTTTAATATTCTTTGATTTACTATCATTTCCGTCATTTTTTTTTATTATTTGTAATGTTTTACAAATTTTTCATTATTATATATTAGGTCTTACATAAAAAAAATTTAAACCTAAAATCTACTAAAAGGTAAAATGGTATTTTCACAAGAAATAAAAATGTCATTTTTCTAATTAGATAAAAAATTATGTTTCTTTCTTTTTTAATCTATTTTAAGTAAATAACTTTTTATAGTTCGAATATTGAGAGTGTGTATCTTTAGATTACCCTCATTTTCGCTATGTTATTTTTTTTTTACTTTTATTCTTAATTAGGATACATTAGATATTCTTATTTAGTTTTTTTTATATATTTTGATCAATTTCAATGATATCCTAACTCATTAATATAATTGTTGAATTTTACAAAAAAAATTTATATAAATAATCAAAATAGAGTTATTTTACGTGTTAATTGAAAATAGGGATAAAAAATGCAAAAAAAAAAAAACAATAATATAGATTTCCTAAAGTTATTGATCCCCTCTAATATTTGTAAAGGTTTAACTCATCTTTATGAGATTAATAGTAAAATAACCAAGATGTGATATCCGAGGTTCATTCATCTTCTTGCTTTCTTATTGAAATTGTTGTTGAGTTTTTGGTGAAGAAATGTCCTACATTCTTTATTTTTAAGGGATTTATTTTTATTTTATAAAATATTTAAAACAACATTAACTCTGGACGAATTGGCCTCATATATTTCTCCTCCCCCAGCAAGGTATTCACTATTGGAAACAAGTCAAATACAGTCTCGTAGATACGTGATTGAAACAATCTATTCTTATTTTATTAAAAATAAAAGTTCACCGTATTGCCTAAAAAGACAATATTTTCTTGTGGGGGAATGGGATACTATTTAAATAGGATTTATTATCTTATTGATAATATAATTTTATTTTTGATATTTTTTTTTAGATTTTGGAGTTGATAATTTTATTTAAAAAATGTACTAATTTAATATAATTTGTCGTTGAATTTAAAAATTTTCAATTCAAAAGATATTTTTGAATAAATTATTAATCGATTTTTTCAAAATATTTTTTAAATATCATTTAATTAATTTATTATCTAAAAATAACATTTGAATATCACACGTATATTATTAGTATATATATAAAAAATCTTTAATTAAATGATAAATTATATCAAATTGATATATTTTTTCAATGAAATACTACTAAAATATCACTTCTAAAATCTAAATAAAAAAGTAACAAAAATAAAATAATGATACTAGTGTAACGTAATAACAAACCTATTTAAATATGCATTTAATATATTTTAGTTATAATTTTTTTCCCTTAAAATAACATTATGCTACTTATAACTTTACATTTACAAGTGTCCTAATGAGATTTTATTGGTTGGTTTTATAATGTTAAGTATCTTTATCTCGTCAGAATCAAAACAATAATATTATTTATAAATATAAATAATCTTTAATTCAATGAAATCTTATTAGGTTGAGTTAAGTTTGAGTTTTTAATCTGGTATTAGAGTTATGTTCCTGATCTATATGTGTTTGGATTCTGAGTTATATCACAGTTTTACCGTGATGTTTATGCTCACCTCTGTTTGTCGTGTGAAGAGGGTTGTTAAGTATTTTTATCTTACATCATCCAAGAGTAAGACAATAATACTACTTATAAACTTGAACAATTTTTAACTCATTAATTTTTTATTGAATTGAGTTATACTTTATATTTTTAACTATTAAGAAGCATCTTAATAATTTAACATTATTTACTTCTAAATTCTAAAGCAAACGAAAGTAAATATGTATCTAAATTCTAAAGTAAACTAAGTAAATATGTATGCGGGATGCATAAAATTAAGCCACAGGAAAGAGAAAAAGCATATTCCTTAATGAGGTTCTGTGATTCCATCTTAAGATATTCTCCAATTATATTTATTGTGTATTTATAAAAGATTACACAGAGACCCATAAAAGCCATTCTTGTTGAAGATGTACTGAATAAACAAGGAAGCTCTGTGATCGAGAAGCTTGCTGCTGATAATCGATTTGCAATTAAGCAATTTCCTTACTCATACGTTATCATTCATGGTTCGTCAGCGCATAATAACTCGGGTTAGTCAACTTGAACTTTATTTTTCTCGTGGTTCATGTCTACTAGTAAGATTCAAGGGGTTGGTAATTATTTTTATTTTGTTATCGTTTTAATCTTTATTTTTAATCAACGGATTATTTTTATTTATTTTGATTAATTTTAATAATAATATTATCTCTAAACTATTTTAATTTATTAAAATTAATTAAAATAATATCAATAAATTAAATATGTATACTTTAAAGATACTAAGATTAAATCCTCTCTATTTTAAATTATAACTTTCTATTTTAAATTATAATTTAATTAAACTAAATATCATTTGTTAAAAGAATTATTCTACTTTCTAATCAAAACACTCCAAGTACTACTTGATTTAAATTTATAAAAAAAAAACTGTTCATATTAGTTTATAAGATGATCCGATGTACTTTTTTACTATAAATATTTAAAGTAATTTAATTCATATATTTAAAGTAATTTAAGTCTTAACAATAAATTATTAGATAAATCACTTAAAACACATTAGACGACCAATTAATTAGCATTTAAAAACTATGAGATTTGTTTGTTGGCCAACTAATTACAAGGTTAAGGGGGATTTTTTTTTTTGAATAACTTGAAGATATCTTCGGGTTGGATTAATATTGGATTCGTAACAAGGGTAAAAGGGGTATTATTATTATTATTATTAATTCTGAATAACTACAAGGGTATAAATGGAAACTAGCTACTAGGGGTCATAACTTTTATAATTTGAAGGCCAAATAATATTTTTAACGAGTTCTTAACTTTTATTGTGCACCTTGCTTTAATGCTAATTTCATACAAAATTACACTTTGACGAATCAATGTATTCTGAAGTTAAAAAGCTTTGATTTTCTTAGATAATTATACAACTTAGCATGCAATGAGAGTGACTTAAATTAAATGAAATAAAATGTGTAACTTTATATGTTATATATAAATAAGAAGTGAGAAATATGATAGAGATAATATAAGATGATATTTAATACAATTTGAATATATGAATTTAAGTGAATTATGGATATTGAAGTATTATTTACTAAATCACACGAGTGTGTCATTTTAAGAGTTGTTTTTAAATATCATTGAAATTAATATAAAAAATTGATACTCTGGATCATATATATATATATATATGTTAACGTATATATAGTAATATATTAATATATATATATATATATATATATATATATATGCTAATGTATATCTCTAATGTATATCTCTTTATTTCTGATATATCTATATTTATTTACTTTAAACATATCTAGTTTACTTGTAACTCCTATATAAAGGCACCATGTATATTCATTTATTCACATAATAGAATACAATTATTAAGTATTTCTAACATAGTATCAGAGCCACTATTCTTGTCTTTCTAGCAGTGTTTTCTTTTTGGTGTTATTCAACCCTTATAGTTTTCGCTGTCACAATAGCTGCTGCAATCATTCACCGTTTAACCTCCGACGTCTTTCAGCCTTTGTCCTTAGGTTCCAGAATTATAGTGGCCATTGTTAAGGAGTTCCGCACCATACAAACAACTGCAATCACCGTCGCCGCCGTGCATATTGTTCCAAAATTTCTTCTTCATATACCACTGTGACCGCCTCTACCGGATCTACACAACCGTGGAAATATCGCAACCATCGGACTCCGCACGCTCCATCACGCGCCGCAAAACCAATATGTACGTCATTCACGCGCCGCCGCCGCTAATCTTAACCCGACGAACTATCTACAGATACCACTGTGATCGGCTCGACCATATCTACACACCCGTGTAAGTATCACAGTCATCAGACTCCATACGCGCCCTCACGTGCCACCAACATCCATGGCGCGTCAGATCCACGCGCTAGCTTCCGCGCTCTATTCGTGACGTCATCAGCACTAGCGTAGGGTTGACGTCACCGAACCGATCTGACCATCAACCAAAATGCCTATTGACTGTTGGCCTGCTCGTTGACCGTCTACCCTTGACCGGACTGACCGTTGACCGGATTTTCACATTACAGGTTCACCCTACCCAGTTTTTCGCGTAGATCTCATTTTTGCAGTCAGTTTTTGCATATTGTGTTTTGAAATGGATAAAAAGGATAATTTTGTTTCTTGCCCTATCAATACTATATTGGAAGGAACTAAGAATTATTTTTCATGGTCTCAAGCTATGCGTAGTTTTCTTAAGGGTCGTATGCTCTGGCATTATTGTACTGGTGCAATTATTATTCCTGATAAAGGAGAAAATGAAGAAGATGCTATCTTTCTTCGTCGCATGATTGAATGGGATAGTCACAACCACATGATCCTCACATAGATTCAGAATACTTCTATTCCATCCATCTCCAATCTGTTAGGCAGCTTTGATGATGCCAAATCAGCATGGGATATGTTGACCAAAAGGTACTCCACTACTCACGGATCCATGAAATATCATCTAATAGTTGAATTGTATAAACTACAACAGGGAACAGGGCAATCCATCAATGACTACTTTGATCAACTTTGCTTCCTTTGGGACCAAATTGACCTTTGTGATCCAATTTGGGCATGCTCAACAGATGCTCAACAATATGCTACAATTAGGGATGAATTTCGTCTCTATGAGTTCTTGATGTCACTCCACAAGGACTTTGAGCCAATCCGAGGTCAACTTCTTAATCGTAGTCCTCCTCCATCTCTTGATACTGCTGTAAATGAGTTGGTTAGAGAAGAAGCTCGACTTGCAACCCTTCAAGCTCAAAATAAGTTCAATGTTTTGGCTATTACTCCTCCTGCTCCTGCCATTGAACAACCTCAGCAATCAGGTGATTCCTCTGGATTTTACAATCGTCGCAGGTAGAGCAATAAAAGGTTCTGCAATTATTACAAGCGTCATGGCCACACCATTGAGACTTGTTACCGTCGGAACAAATCTACTGCTGTTGTTGCTAATATTGAGCCTACTTTGTTGATGCCTTCTAGTTCAGCAGAGTCCCAGTCTTCTGAATCCACTATCAACATCTCCTCCATTGAACTACAGAAGATCATAACTCAGGCTGTTCAAATGGCTGGTAATGCATCTCTTTCCACTACCCTCTCAGTTTTGCCCGGTAAGTCTCAAACTTGGTTTTTTGACTCTGCATGTTGCAATCACATGACACCTCACTCATCTTTATTCTCCAAACTTGACCCTGCACCACATCCCCTTAATATCCATATAGTTGATGGTTCCACCATTTATGGGAATAGTCTAGGTTTTGTTTCGACCTCTACCCTCTCTGTTCCTGGGGTTTTCCATGTACCTGACATATCCTATAATTTATGCTCTGTGGGACAATTAGCTGAACTAGGATATCGCCTTATTTTTGACTATTCTGGGTGTATTGTGTAGGATCCGAGGACGGGGCAAGAGCTTGGGACCGGTCCTAGGGTCGGACGTATGTTTCCCGTAAACAATCTTCATCTTCCACCTGTTGCTCCGGCCTTTATTGCTGCTGCAACTGCTGCAGTATCTTCCTTACATTCTCTCGCACTTTGGCATTCTCGTCTTGGTCATGCCCATCCTCTCGGGTACAACAGTTAGCTTCTAAAGGTCTATTGGGTTCTGTGTCCAAAGATAATTTTGATTGTACTTCATGTCAGTTAGGAAAACAACCAGCTTTACCTTTCAATAATAGTAAATCTATCTCTAATAGTATTTTTGAGTTAATTCATTCTGATGTTTGGGGACCTTCTCCCATTACTAGTATTGGTGGATCACGATATTTTGTTGTTTTTATTGATGATTATTCTCGTTATAGTTGGATCTTTCCAATGAAATCTCGTTCTGAAATCTTATCAATATATAGTAACTTTGCAAAAATGGTTGAAACACAATTCTCCAAACATATCAAAACTTTTCGATCTGATAATGCTCTTGAATATACTCAAAATGCTTTTCAAACTCTATTACACTACTATGGCACTGTACATCATCTAACCTGTCCAGGACCCTCTCAACAAAATGGTCGAGCCGAAAGAAAACTTTGTCATATTCTTGACACTGTTCGTGCTCTTCTTCTCTCTGCCAAAGTTCCTGCCCCATTTTGGGGTGAAGCTGCTCTTCATGCTGTTTATGCCATTAATCGCATTCCAAGCGCTGTCATTCATAATCAGACTCCGTATGAGCGCCTTTTTGGATCATCTCCTAACTATCATTACCTTCGCTCATTCGGATCTGTTTGTTTCGTTCTTTTTCAGCCTCATGAACACAAAAAACTTGAGCCTCGATCTAGACTTTGTTGTTTTCTTGGTTATGGTGAAACTCAAAAAGGGTATCGATGCTATGATCCTGTCTCACATCGTCTCCGTGTTTCCCGTAATGTTATCTTTTGGGAACACCGCTTATTTGTTGAACTTTCTCACTTTTGTTCTTCCCTAACTAATTCAAATGTTTTAGAATTTTTTTCAAATGAGTCTCTTGTTCCTTCTACAGATACTTCTAATCCATCTTTGGACTTCACTATTCAATCTTCAGATATTTTTGATGATTCTCCTAGACAGATCGTAGAAGAACAGGTTGATAATGAGCTACCTCACCACGAACATAGGTCCTCGCTCCTGCTCCGCCTGAAGATCCTCAACAAGACATTCCACCTCGCCACTCAACCCGGGTAAGATCCATTCCTACACATTTACTTGACTATCATTGTTACACTGCTCTTGCTACACTCCATGAGCCTCACACCTATCGTGAGGCATCTACTAACCCTTCTTGGCAGATTGCAATGAAAGAAGAAATTGATGCATTAACCAAAAATCATACTTGGGATCTTGTTACTCTCCCTCCTGGTCAATCTGTGGTTGGTAGTAAGTGGATCTATAAGATCAAGACTCGCTCTGATGGGTCTATCGATCGCTACAAGGCTCGTCTTGTAGCAAGAGGCTTTACACAAGAGTATGGGATTGATTATGAAGAGACTTTTGCTCCAGTTGCCCGTATTTCTTCCTCGTTCGTACACTCTTAGTTGTTGCCGCTAGTAAATGGGACCTTTTTCAGATGGATGTTAAAAATGCATTCCTTAATGGGGATCTGCATGAAGAGGTCTATATGCAACCTCCTCCTGGTCTTTCTGTTGAAACAAATAAGGTTCGTCGCCTTCGACGTGCAATTTATGGCCTTAAACAAGCTCTACGAGCATGGTTTGCAAAATTTAGTTCCACCATCCTTCGCTTGGATTACACTGTGAGTCCTTATGATTCTGCCTTATTTCTTCGTCGTAATGATAAAGGCACCATTTTGCTTCTTCTATATGTGGATGATATAATCATAACTGGTGATGATCTCAGTGGCATTCAAGAACTCAAGGATTTTCTTAGTCAGCAGTTTGAGATGAAAGACCTTGGACATTTAAGCTATTTCTTGGGTCTTGGGATAACTCATTCCACAAATGGTCTTTACATTACTCAAGCAAAGTATGCATCTGACCTCATATCTCAAGCTGGACTCACTGACAGCAAGACCGTTGACACTCCAGTTGAACTTAATACGCATCTGACACCATCAAAGGGGAAACCATTGTCTAATCCCTCTCTTTATAGACGATTGGTTGGCAGTCTAGTTTATCTTACAGTTACTTGTCCAGACATCTCTTATGCTGTTCATCAGGTGAGCCAGTATTTGTCTGCTCCACGATCGACTCATTATGCTGCTGTTTTGCGTATTCTACGATACTTGAAAGGCACTATCTTCCATGGCCTTTTCTACTCAGTTCAGTCTCCTTTAGTACTTCGTGCATTCTCTGATGCTGATTGGGCAGGAGATCCTACTGATCGCAAGTCCACTCAGGTTATTACTTTTTCCTTGGTACTTATTTGATTTCTTGGCGAAGTAAGAAACAAACCTTTGTGGCCCGCTCCAATACTAAAGCAGAATATCGTGCTCTTGCTGATACTACATCTGAGCTCCTTTGGCTACGATGGCTCCTTAAGGATTTGGGTGTGTCCATATCTTTTGCAACTCCCCTTTATTGTGATAATCAAAGTGCCATTCATATTGCTCACAACGATATCTTTCATGAACGGACTAAACACATCGAGATTGATTGTCACTTTATTCGCTCGCATCTTATCCATGGTGCTCTCAAGCTTTTCCCCGTTTCCTCCAATGATCAACTTGCAGATATTTTCCCTAAGGCACTTCCCAAAGGACACACTCGTAATTTGGTTGACAATCTCAAGTTGATCTCACATCCACCTTGAATTTGAGGGAGGTTGTTAACGTATATCTAGTAATATATTGATATATGCTAATGTATATCTCTTTATTTCTGACATATCTATATTTAGTTACTTTAGATATATCTAGTTTACTTGTAATTCCTATATAAAGTTACCATGTATATTCATTTATTCACATAATAGAATACAATCATTAAGTATTTCTAACAATATATGTATATTCGTGTATAACATCCCATTCCTTTCACAGTACTCTTACCTAAAAAAAATTTAGCTATTTCAAATCTTAAGAATGATGGTGTTTCATGCAATTCAAATGAATTACTTTTCAAATTATTATTAAGCTTTTTGTTATTATTACATAAAACCTAATTTTAGTTAGAAAAAGTTTTTTTTAAAAATAATATTTTTAAAACTTATAATTACAAAAAAAAATTTATATGGTTAAATTAGATTGATTTAATATTATTAAAATATTATAATTATTATTATAAATTTTAAAGATATTATATTTTATAATTACTTATTAAATTCATAACATGCTTTCATGTCTCAGATATTAAAGCTAGACAGCGTCTGCATGCTCAAAACATAGACATTCATTTAATAAACTTGCATTTGGTTTTACAGTTTTACTATTTACGACAATAACATATTTTCCTATATTTTTATAAATTTATTTCAAGAAAATTAGAAGAAAAAAAATGTCCAAATACTTGATGTTTGAACATAAATGTTTATCTGTAGCCCGTTGCTTGAAGAATCCAATTCATTTATAAGTTTTGTCCGAGATTATAAGATATGTTATCACTTAAAATATCTAAAATATTTTTGAAGTATTAAAAATCCGATCATTAATTTAATTTGTGAATATAATCAAACTTAAGTTAATTTATGTTTTTATTTGTATAATTTTTATATGTTGTGACGTGTTTTATTTTATATAATTGATATATGTATTTATAATGTTATATATATGTGTAAACATAATATGAAATCCATATTATTTATTTTATTTTATTTTTTTACTAAAATTGAATCATATGTAAGCTATTATACTCACCCATTAAAACTATTTGAATTTTTTTTATAACTACTAATAATATATGAATAAAGGATGACAACTTAATATATATTTTTAATTTCTCCAAATATATGTGAATCCTTTTTAAAAAATAAACAATTTTTAACTTATTAACTTAAATTTTTTATATGCCTACTTTATATTAATTTTATAATTTTACGATTATTTTTATTACTTGTTGTATGATTATACAATAAATTGACATAAATAAATATTGTATTTTTTTTATATAGAAAATGAGTTTAGATTAATTTTGAAAAAATTAATATACAGAACAAATAAAACATTACACTAATAATAAAAACATTACCATTAGTTAGTGAGAAATAATAATTGAATATGTAAGATTATAATTCATATTATATTTAATTCTTGATTTATATATATTACATGCTCTATTAAATTAAAATCTTATATATGAATAATATTGTAAAATATTACTCAGTGGAATAATACTTAGAATAAGTGCAATTAAGGTAATTTTATTTTTATATTGATTATTTTATTTTAAATTATTACATTTTAATTATCTAATTATATTATTTATGAACATTTTAGTTATTTTTAATCAATTTTAAATATTTTAATCACTTTATTTTTTATTTTTTAAATTTTTTGAGATATTTTTTTCTTTTTAAAACATCTACTTTAATTTAAATTATTATATTATATTTGTTAACATTTTAATATTTTTAATAAATTTATTTTTAAATTTTTAAATTCAACTTAAATTTTTTTTTTAAATAAAAAAAAAAAATTAGTAATAAATAACAGGTGTTTAAAAAATGATAATAAGATAATTATAGTGTATTAATATTTGGTTAATATATTTAATTTATAAAAATAAAGTATTTTGTAATATTTTAAACTCACTAATAGGAAGAGCGATGTGAATCTTTCAGATTCACCTGTGCCATTCCTCGCTTCCGTTAAATATACCGAGCCAGTTGGTTCGTTTCATCCGACCCTTATACTCGGTCTCATCAATTGCTTTGACGGCCCAGATTTATTTTCGTCACCTCCCATTTTTCTCCCTCTAAATAGTCTAAACCTTGCAAGGCACACACTTAAAGCTCAGTCTCTCTCCAATTTTCCGTTTCTATTTCTCTTCCTTTCTCCCCCCTCCCCCTCTCTCCACAAGAAAGCTTCGAGCTTTGCGTATTGAGATCAATGGCGGAGCACAAAGGCGAGTCAGAATCTTTGATGGAAAAGATCACCGATAAGATCCGTGGAAAGGATTCTTCATCTGACTCCGACGACGACAAGCCGTCGAAGATGGATTCCGCTAAATCCCAGATTAGGAGGCTATTCGGTCGAGAAAAACCCCTCCACAAGGTCCTGGGTGGTGGGAAACGTACTTTTCTATCCTTTATTCCATACGTGGATAGCTAGATATATACAATTATACGTCGATATGCATTTATGTCGATAGATTTGTTAATTTACCCGTTCGTTGGTCCAAAAGTATGGAATATGAATAGAAACGATAAATTGCTAATCTTTGAGGTAAATTGTTTTCCGATCTGATTGTATTACGGTGCAACATTGTCGGTAGATATTGCTCACGGATATTTCATGTTCATATATGTGAAATTGATTGAGTTGATCCATTTGCTTTTCACTTTGTAGACTTTTCCGTTGGTATTCGTTGGTTTGATTGTAGTTTCTTGGCGATTTCATAAATAAAGGATATACAATGCTTGCGGTATTTAGTTCCTTTTTTTTAATATTATGTTTGACCTTTTACTACGGCTAGAATAGTTCATGGAGTTGGTTTTACTTTTATCAAAAGTTTAGATTACATTTGTAAGGTGGTTCACCTAGTCGTCTGGTGCGGTAAGAATCACCCTCTTTCCGTTTCAAGTTATATCAAGTAGCATTGATCTAAAAAATATTACATTGTGAGGTGGTTATACCAATATCGTATTGTCTCTTTGATGTATGTTCTTTACTGTGGAATAAATGTTAACTTAGTATTTAGATTTGTTATTATGCATATGGAGGAGAGTTAGGTTCAAAACCAAATTTCTCAATGGTCATATTCATAATTGATGTATCATCTTTTGGGTGATACTGTTTTGAATAAACAATAAATTAATACTCATGATTGCACATTCACTCACTACTTGTACACGTATTGAACACACATCCTAAAAACTGCAAGCAAATGTCATTGTGCAATAAGGCGATTGACCTTTTGTTTTGAGTGATATTGATGGTTACATTTGTTTCTGTTTGAAGTGCTCGGAGGTAAGGATACTTCTATGAGTGGAATTTAATGGGTTTCAAAACTTGTGACCTCCTTTTTGTCCAGATTTTGATGAATCATGCAATGCATACGAGTATTGAGATAAATTTTAATCTGTTTTTTTCTCCTCTGCTCCCCATCATTTTAACATCAATAGTTTATCAACTACCTTCAAATCCCTGTTGCAGCTGCTGATGTTTTCCTATGGAGGAATAAAAAACTTTCAGCAAGTGTGCTTGGTGGAGCCACTGCATTGTGGATCCTCTTTGAGGCTCTTGAGTACCACTTACTTACTCTTGTCTGCCATATAACGATACTTACTCTAGCTATTCTTTTCCTATGGTCAAATGCATCCACATTTATCAACAAGTAAGATTTTTTATGTTCGTACAAGTTTTCTTAAATTATTATTCATAAATTCCTTTGGTGGTGACGACTGTGTCTTTCTTGACCAGGTCTCCTCCTCATATCCCAGAAGTCCATATTCATGAGAAATGTGTCCTTCAGTTTACTTCTGCATTACGGGTGGAATTAAACCAGGCATTGGATGTTCTGCGGGATATTGCATCTGGCAGGGATTTGAGGAAGTTTCTTGGTGTATGTTTCTCATCTCCAATGAATTTATTTGGAGTCTCAGGAATTGGAAACATCACTCACAGAAACTTACATTGCTCTCTGAATTCTATTAAAAAAATATTTGTGGTGGAATCTTTTTAATTCTTACAGGCTATGCACTTGATTCTTGACATTTCTTTTAGGACCGTCTTTGTTCTGGTTTGTATGGTGTTATACTACATATTAGGTATTGCTATTTTTTTCAGGTTATTGCTGGCTTGTGGGTCCTGTCTGTCGTTGGGAGCTGGTGCAATTTCCTGACTTTGTTTTACATATGTGAGAAAATACTCTGTTTCTTTGATATTAAGACTAACTGCATTTGTATTAGGCTATTCCATTGATGACTGTCCTTGACGTCCAAATGATATTTGGTATACAGGCATTGTCTTGCTGTTCACTGTGCCTGTGATTTATGATAAATATGAAGATAAGATTGATCCAATTGCTGAGAAGGCACTAGTTGAGATCAAGAAGCAGTACGCAGTTTTTGATGAGAAGGTATTGAGTAAAATCCCCAAAGGTCCATTGAAAGAAAAGAAGAAAGATTAGAGTCACCATGATGGGGTTTATTTTAGGTACATGTTGATAGCATTGAATATCTATGATTCTAGTCAAGGTTATGATGTTTACCCATTTCAAGGCTTCCATCCCTATCTTACTAGTTGCTTTTGGATTGCTTTGACACACTATTAATATATTTTGGTGAAACTTGGTAGCTCCAATGTTTTTCATAATTGGATTTCTAGACACCTTATTTTCTTGCAATTAAAATGTAGTTTAACCTTAATTTTAGACACTTTATCACTTCTATAAATTGGGTACATTAGTTACTTTTCTTTAAATTTGTGTATTTTAATAACATTATTATTACATTTTTGGATATTTTAATAATTTTTTGTTAATTTTGGTTTGTTTAAATCATTTTTTTTATTGGAAAAAATTAAGTTAGAGATTGAATTAAACTTTATTAGTAGGGAATTTGGTGGATGTTTAAAGATAAAAATGTTTCAAAAGTTAAATAATTTGATTAAAATTATCAAAATTGATTTGAAATGATTAAAGTGTCTATAAATGTAATAATAGAGTAATTGAAATGTACAAATTTAAAGCAATTGACCAGGGTATCCAATTTTTTTTTTTTACAATAAAGTGATGGCATGTGCATTTTTTTTTTCTTTTTTGTGATGTAATACATAATAGTACTCATTTGTTAAACTGGGGGATAAAATGTTTCTGCCCTTGTAATAGCCATAATGGTTTTGTTATTCCTGCTATCTTGATGACTCACCTATGAATTACTAGTATATTGGGGGAAATTGCAAATTTTCTAATCTGTGTTATTTTGGAACAAATCTATGGAGTTCTTCTTTCAGACTAATTTTCTTTTTAGTTCAAATAATATGTACTTATTTTGAGTGTGGAAAGTAGGGGTTGAGATTATAACATTTGATCTTTGATTAATGACATCACAATCTTACTATGTGAGCTATAAAAGTGTGTTCTTTTTAGTTTGATATTCATCCGATAAAACTAGGAATAAATAATGTTAATATTTCCAAAAAAGAAAATTCTAATGTTAAATCTTTATTTATTTATTTTTGTGGTAGATAAATTTATTAAAGGGTCAATTTATAAATACTTCTCGTCGTGTTCTTTAAAATAATAACAAAAATATATTTATATTTGAAAAATAACGACTATATCTTTTATTGTTAATATTTCTTTAACTTGACGAATTATTTATAATAAAAATTATGAAATTTAAGAGCCAATATTATTTAGTACGTTATAAAGTCGTGAGTTTGAACCTATTAATATATTTATATGTTGGTGTGTAAGTATATAAATGTTATTTAAAAAAATAAATTAAATAATTGATAAAATTTAATGCTAAATTTTTTTTGATTATATATCATATTGAATATAAATTTATATAACAAAGGGAAAAAAATCCTGAATCAAAATTAAGTCAATTTGTAAATACTTAAATCGTGAATATCGGAGGTAAGTTTTTAAAAATTGTTTAAAAACGGATTAAATCAAATAATAAGTTTTAATATCAATTGATTAAACTTATAAATAAATTTACCCAGTTCCAACTTAAATTGTAAATTTTATTAGAGAGGTAACTCAAATACTTATATATTCATTTAGATTATCATATATTTTTAAATGTGAGATTTTTGTTTGTTTTTATTTAACAATTTCTCTAAATCATACAACTTTTTTTTAAATTCAACATGTAGTCAAATTTATTATTATCAATGTGTCATTGAAGTGATACCACGTTTCTTAGAACAATTCTTAGACCCACATTTCAAGATCATTATATAGTTAATAACATTCTTGTCTCCAATACATTATTAGAGTTGTTTCGAGTCTATCCAACAAACTTTACCAAATTCACTTGATGATCCCCTTATTAGATTCTTTGCATGATACGCTTTAAATCACTCAATTTGATTAAACCCATCACCATCATGTAAAGTTCCAATGCATACTATCTCTTAAGAATTATCAAATAAAGCCCATCTCGAAAAACAATACCCCGTATAGGCATGCGTGCATGTATTAACAATCCTTCAGCATATTTTGTTTTCAATTTGTAGAAGTCCAATAAACCAATAAGCATTCTAAGCACTGTAGGTTCTAATCCAAAAGCTCAAGAATGAATGATTGATCGGTGCAAACTCTAACTATTTTATAATAAAATAATAAGAATAATATCTTATTAACTTACTTTTAATAATTATCAAGATTATATTAATCTTAGAAAATTTATTCAGATTGTTATAATTAAAATTTAAAATAAAGAAAGATGTACAAAATAAAATAAAGTTATTATTCATAAATTAAATTAATAGAGAAAAAAATTTCTAGGAAATCGATTTTACTTAATCCATCGTTATGTTTTACTCATCTAGTTAATTGAATTTAATTCTCTGTCTTGTTTAACAATCTCCAAAAATATCCAAAAAACTCTTTCGATAATTAATTGGAAATAATCTTATTCATTAATTTACAAATGTGCAATTTAATAAAACAAGAAAGTATTAAGACCAATTACTTTTAAAACTACACATGTCTATATAAATTTTTCGATCTCTATATTTACCTATACCGAAATATTTCAGATCTATCCTATAATTCTCACTTTCGATAGTAAATCACAAGATTAAAATTATCTAATTAATGATCAGTTAATTAGAAACATTAAACTTAAAATAAATCAGATAAATATAAAGATAAATAATTCAAATTAACATAAAAAATCAAGCATAATTTATAATTAAATTATATATTTTTTTACAATAAAAAAATTAATTTATATTAAAAATTAAATTTAAAATAAACGAATTGAAATTAATTTTGTAAACAATTGAAAAAAAAATTGAATCTTAAAAAGAATATGCTTTCACTTTAATATTTGGGGAGCTGTTCTCCCTCTTTTCTATGTTCGCTTATGCACTTTTTTTCTATTTTTCTTTCTTACTTTGCGGCCTCTTTCTCTGCCATCTCTCTATGCTCTTTTATATATATATATATAGTATAAATCAAAAACCCTCCACTTGCCCCTCTCTGCGTTTTCTTTCTGATATCAATATATAATATATATCCCACAACATTTGATATATATATATATATATATATATATCACGTGTCATATTATTCATATATAATATATATATCTCTAACACTCGGATGTTGTTTATTTTCTTTATATATATATATATATATTAATTTAAATTTGATTTAAATTAATTTAAATTTAAATTTGATAATATTTAGATAATATGTTTATAAAATTTTAGATCTTCTTTATATTTAAATATGTAATAAAATTTAAATAATAATAATAAAGTCAAAAATTAATAAAAAATAAATAAAATTAAACTAAAGTTAAAATTGAGAAATAATAAATTATGTCAAATTATTCAAGTTATCAAAGACATAATATAACATATATTTACATCTAACAATAAAAATTATAAAAATAACATGTTTAAGAATTAAAATATACATTATAATAAAATGTGAAATAGTACAAAAGTCATTTAGATATTTGTATTGTTTACTCCATCAAATTATGAATGATGTCATTTAATCCCTTAGTTTTATAAAAATGAAAAATTAACGATAAATTATATTATTTTAATAATTTTTATTTAAAATATTATTATTTTATACCAAATAATTAAAAGAGGATTAAAACACGAGTTTTTAATAAGAATAAAACTAAAATTTAATATGAAATATTCTAAGAAAAATAAGCTTTTTAAATTAAAAAGTTAAACTACTTAAATTTTTTATATGTGAGATATATTTTTTTATTGATTATTATTTATTTATGTAATCCAAATTAGCTTATGCTATTATATGTTATTTTTACCATTTCATTATAAATGGTTTTGCTTAACATAAAGTATCATCCAAAGTAATTTTAGTTTGTTACAAAAATAAATAAATCAATTACGATTGATTACATCCATTAATTTATTTTGGCTGAATAAATATATAAAATAATGATAATTTACAATTAAATAATTAAGTAATACTTTTATACTAAAAATTTCAATATTTAAAAATAATGATTTAATTGCACTCGGATCAACTTAGAATTTAAGCAGAATAACAAGCCCAATAAATAAAGATCACTTATCTTTATCACTATTGCATAACCGAGTTACTTCTTCCAAACAAATCATAACTAACTCAACTCTATTAATTCAGGGATAAGGTTCTTAAATTTTTAAAAACTTAAATTTTATGAAAATGAATAAACTAATTGGCATGATACTATTAGAGTTTTGTCGCCATCAATTATAGAGGTAAACCTTTGAGAAATTGAAGATCTCTAAGAAGGTAGATAAGAACCTTTAAAGATGTTAATATCCAAATGTTGTATAATTTCTCATAAACAAATTTATAATTCTTGAAGATTTTTAGGATTTTAAAGCTCTCATTTTCGATTATGTGGCTTAACCATGCAAACAAGGCTACTATTCTGAGTAAAAAAGAAGAAAGGTCGATGAAGAAGAAACAGAAGAAGATGAATCTTAATGTAATGGATTTTTTTCTACAAAATTAGTTTGAATAAACAAAATGATTTTTTAAGTTGAAAACTTACATGCTCGATCGATTGAAACCTTTTTTGATTGATTCAACATCGATTAATAAAAACCAAAGAGTAGGTAGATCAAACAAGATCGAATCTCAATTCTCGATCAATCTAGTCCAATTGAAAATCAACCCGAGAGCACAAAGATTATACATGATCGATTCTCGATTGATCTATTACTTCCATCGATCGACCTAATACTCGATCGATTGACTAGTATATATATACCATACTTTCCTATGTGTCTAAATTCAATTCTAACATGTTAATAAATAAGTGTATACCTTAAACATATTTAGTTGAAGTTCAAAAGTTTCTTCGATTTTGAATAATAGACATGAAAACGCGCCTAGAAACTACTTTACATTTAATTGTTTACGAATACTACCAACACTTATAAACCTTACAATATTTGTTTTTATTTCAACTTATAATTTTTGCATCTATGATTTTTCGATCATCAATAAATAGCATTAGTAATTTATGATTAATACTCGATCGATCGACTAGTATATATATACCATACTTTCCTATGTGTCTAAATTCAATTCTAATGTATTAATAAATAAGTGTATACCTTAAACATATTTAGTTGAAGTTCAAAAGTTTCTTCGATTTTGAATAATAGACATGAAAACGCGCCTAGAAACTACTTTACATTTAATTGTTTACGAATACTACCAACACTTATAAACCTTACAATATTTGTTTTTATTTCAACTTATAATTTTTGCATCTATGATTTTTTGATCATCAATAAATAGCATTAGTAATTTATGATTAATTTTTTTTAGTATTTTAATTAAGCTTGATGAATGTAATATTTTAATTTATACAATAATGGACGTTATTGATACCGTTGATAAATAATATTTTACTAGTGATATTTTTGGTGATAAATTTGAAAATCAAAAAAATATCCTTGCATGTGTTCACAGTTTTTTTCTCAAAGCAAGGCTATGCAACATCTATAAAAGACTCAAAGAAAGACGAGCATGTTACTATTGTTGTGATAAAGGTAGCTATTATAGAAATAGATGAAATATTTCAATTGAATATCGACGATGAAATATGGCATCTCATAAATTGTCTTTTCGAAAGTTAACATTCATTTTTGCCCTTAATTTATTATTCTTTATGAGAAAGTTGAATAACATATATTGAAATAATTTATAACTTAAAAATTCTTTAGCTATACAAAATATCATAAATCATTTATCCAATAGGATCCGTTCTAGAATATAATATTTTTTTTATCAAAAAATATTAACAATTTATATTTAATATAATAATTATATTTTTTATAAATTTTAACATAATAGTCGGAAGATTAACATTTATGGATGAAAAAATTATTTGAAAAATACTTATGAATTAATGATATTGAAAATATGATACCTTTATTTGCAAAGATAATAAAAACAAGATCTAGAAAAAAGTTGGAATAAAAACTGAGTTAATTACAAAAACTAAAGAAAATGTTAACGGTAAGAGGAAATTTGTATTTCAAGAAGGCATATATTTTATTTAAAAAGGGAAGAATTTACATAAAATAATAAGACATTTATAAGTTAGAAAAGAGATTAAGACTCTTAATAGTTGGCAGAGTTGTTTTCACCTTTATTAACTCCTTAACTTTTATTAAGGGTAAAGTAGTCAAGCACATATATTGATTTTATAATAGTGTGTTGGCTTCCAGTGTATAAAAATGGTGTATGTTTTCTTTTACTTAGTCTTTTTATCTTTCTCTACGTAAGGTTAGTTATTACAGATCAGTAATTCATACATGCACATAGTTAGATACATTTTGTATGTGAGCATGTTTATACACACCATGAGGTTCATTTTCATAATGTGCATGTTAGGTAGAATGTTGGTTTTCAGTGAGTGAGCATGCGAGCGAGCCAATGTTTTTACTTGAGGTTTTTGGCGCGTTTCATGTGCAGGTATTTATGGATCGTATTTAGCATTTTTGAAAACATAAAAGTGTAACTTTTTGGCACTTTACCACCACCCTCGACATGGACATTGATACCACCATTGCTACCTCCCTTGGCGAGGTGGTTGGTAAGGTGCCCAACTATTAGCTATAAATACCTCTCTCTTTAATTGTTTTCTTAATTCTAAAAACTTGGTGAAACTCTACAAAAATTTCCATTGTTTTGAATTGTATTCACTAATTATATCTGTAATTATGATACGTTCGTGTGAGCATAGAATAATGTGAATTGCTATTTTACATGGTAAGTGAATACTTTTCTATGTGAGTAGTATTCAAAGGTTGTGTTAGTATATTATATACATTATTGTTCCATTGTATCTAATCACTTCACATCAAGTTGTATTGGTTGTGTAGAATAGCTGAGTTTGCGTCAAACCAAGTCATTATAGAAGTAGCAAGTATAAGCATCAATAGGTAACTAGGAAAGTAGTCATAACTAATAGAGGTAATAAATATCTTATTTCTTTCAGAGTCGTAACTATTATATTGATTAATGAATTATTTGTTACTGATTTATTGCCTTAAGAAACCTGAAGACGTTACCACATAGATACGATCTCTATGTGGGTTTTCTCTTTATATCTTGTGTTATGCATGCTTAGTTGTGAGGCTAGTATAATCCGAGTTTAAATTATATATGTTAAAATATATGATTATTTAAACTCTCATTAGAACATGTATGTTTTCCTTTATTTGACTTTTAATTTGTTTATAATTTCTTACTTTGGATACTATTTGCTATTTTGATATTATTCTAGTACTACTTTTGTTGAATGTACTGCTTTTATACTATTATTCTATTAGCTATATATGGAGACGAATCCATTAGGAATTTGTATCTTCTTACCCAGGTAATGTACCAGATTATAGACTTTTTTTTAATTGGTATCACAGCTGGTATACCTTGTTTAGGATTTACCGCTTTGGTGTTGATCTTTTTCCCTTTCTCTGTGTTTAATTCTTTCAAAGTTGTTATAATGGATGATATACAAGGGTTATTCAATGGACCACCTAAGTTAAATGTTGTTTGTTACTTTTACTAGAGGTCTCAAATGTGCTCATACTCGAGATCTAACAACAATGATGTTTGGTCCTTAATTGAGGACATGTCCTATGCACATCTCTAAGACTAGTGTTGTTGAATCCAAACCTATTAATGCCTGTAGTAAAGAGGAACTACATCTCTGCTATTCAAACTACCAAGGATTGCACCTTCTCATCAACTCAATCACCTTAGAGGATTCTTTTGTTATGAATAAATTTACTAATGTCAAGAAAGCTTAGGAATTCCTAGAAAAGAAATATGATGGATATACTTCCCAAACTAGTATTTCCATTTATGAAAATACAAAGATTGTTACTCTTGAATGCTCTACTCTTATGGCTTCTTATTCTGAGAATGTTCTGTTCAACTCATCTTATAGGACTGACACTAGTGATAAGGATCAATTCTCTCTACAAAATTCCTATGATCAACTTATGTACGACAATCTAAAGCTAAAAAGTTCATAAACAAGATTCATAATGATATTTCTTAAAAAGATAATGATTTTTTGAATTTTTTTCATCAATTTCTCAACTTCACTTTGGACAGTGATAAACTTGTAAACAATTTAGAACAAAGTTTGAGAAATCAAATTAAGACTCATTAGATTTTGTTATAGAATAATGAATAATGAAAAGTGCCTTAACCAAATAACTAAACTTAAGAAGACAATTCAAGATAGAGAGTCCAAGGTTGTTAAAGATCATTGCATACTTGAGGTTTCTTGTAATTCTAGAGTTGTATGCAATCTTAAGAAAGAAACTTGCATCTTGGAAGATGAAAAAGTCTATCTTGGAATACATTTTGGAAGATTATGATGCTGAGCTGACTAGACTTCATGCTCGTGTTGAAGTTGGCACTAATAAAGTCATTTTTCTTGAATCCATCCTTCTAGAAAAACATGAAATAGCTGAAATTCTTCATCTTCAAAAATATGACTTTGAAAGACAAATTAAATAAGCTAAAATCAGTGGACTGTGGAGATACGAGTTTTGAGAAGTTATTAAGACTTAAAGTTGTTCAACCTTTCTCTTCTACTTTGACTACTATTCAAGAACATTCTTGATAACTCTGTATTTAAAAGTTATTTTGTCCAATTTATTAATTATAATTGCTATGTTCTTAAGGTTTTTAGTTAATTTTAAGTTCCTAAATTATTATTTTGTGTTCGTTTTCTAAGAAATTATATTTTTAGAGAAAATTAAATAATTAAATTTAAAAAGGACTTAAATGTAAATAACAAAAGTTGAAAATTTATTTTGAATTAAAAAGAGGGCTTAAATGCAATTAACAAAAACTTAAATTTAAAATTGTTTTCTGCATAGAAAGGGAGTACTATGTGCGGCATTGATCAATGCACCTCACGTACCGTTAGATCAGAAATTCAACGGTGAAGATTAAGAGAGTGGACGATATTTCAACTACTTTTGCACTATTCGACATGCAAAGTAGGGCCCACCTGTCTACACAGCTGATTTTCCCTGAGATGCATTCTCTATCACCCACCGTTATATCAAAATATGAACGGTCCAGATTGTGCGTGTTTCCCATGTCCCATGCGAGAGAGTCATGAGTGGCGTCTAGTTGTTCTAGACATCCTATCGCGCGGAATTCCCCTGTGACATAGTCCACCGATGTTGCGTGTGCCCTCAAGTCTCGCCCAGTCTGAAGCTTCCACGTGTCCAATTATTTTTCCAGCGAATCAGAACACGCCACGTGGTATGTGTAGTGAAAAAATAATTATGAGGATTCCACACGTAGTCTAACTTTTTTGCACGCCTCTTCTTATAAATTTTTGGAGTATATTTTGGAGAACTTGCAGAAGCCATAGAGAGTTTTTGTGTGTGTTTTTTGTCTCTAAAAAATAGGGAGAACACGTAGAAGCCATTTTTGGATTTTGTTGTTGTTCTGTTAGGTAAAAATACAAAGAATGGAGACAACAAAGAAGAAGAAAATGGGAGGAACTCTATTTTTTCATTAAGGAATCCTGAAAGAGTTTCTTCTAATCTTTTTTCTTTTAATTTTATTTCTCTGAAATGTCTAAATATTTTCGTATTGTAATTTCAATATTTGTTATGAACTAAATTATTTTTTCTAGGGTAGCCATGTAACTTACATTATGAAGTTTGAATTAATTATTTTTGAATGATTTATGTGATGTTTTTAATTTGTTTATTGTATTTTTGCTTAATGCCTTAATCAATTGATCTGTGAACCCTAATGAACTTGGAAAAGGAATTTTTGTGTTTTTCTCGTGGATAGAATAACATATATTTATATGGGATAGGAATATACCTTTATTGTATGTGTAAATATTGAAACCTTTAAGCTTAATGAATCTTTGCAAAATTTAATTCTCATTGGAATATAGTGAATTATTTTAGCGAGAGGTGTCTATATGTTATCGGAAGAGACATATGGATAAATTAGGAGTTCTTGGTTGAAAAATTAAATGCGAGAACATAAATCAAGAGAAAATAATATGATTCAAGTGGATTAATTTGGTGAAATTGCAATCCTAAAATTTTCATATATATTGTTATCAAAAATTAGTTTAGTTAAACTCTATCCAACTATCGATTGTTTGAATAAATTTAGGTTGAAACAATATTAGTACTTAACAAAGATTAGTAACAATTTTCCATAGGAACAATATCTTATTTACCACTTATTACTTGTAACTGTGTATACTTGCACGTTCATGTTCTCTTACGAGACCAACAATTATTTTGTCATTGATATCTTTGATGATTACTTCACCAATGATTTTATGAGTTCTTAGAGTTTGTTCGTCTCTTCTACTTCTTGCTACTCATGTCATCTCACCTCCACCTTCTCTTAAAATAAGTCTTTTACTTACAATAGAGATCTATTAGTCATGTGGAAGAACTTCTGAAACTTTCTATTACTTTGACTAGTGAAGCTTCAACTCTACAGAATGATGCTATGGTGATCTTGAATGAGTTTAAATATTCTCTCGAAATTGGTACTTATGATCAATATTTAAATTACAATGTGGTTCACATTGCCTTGAATGCTTATACTTCTAGCTATTGGTTTTTGATAATGGTTGCTCAGGACACATGATCGATAATAAGTCCTTCACCAATTTAACTCTTAACAATGATGGATCAATTACATATGTTGATGGTAATAAGGCGTTGATCTGTGGTATATGATCCCTAAACTCAAAGATGTTATATATGTGGAAGGACTCAAGGCTAACCTTATTAGCATTAGTGAAATTTGTGACAACAAAAACATTGCTAAGTTTACCCAAGTTGATCGTATTGTGTATAATGAGTCTAGTGAAACTTGTCAAAGTTGTTAGATCTAATGATAATTGCTAATGTGTAGAAACCTCTTCTAAAGTTTTTTGTAATAAGCTAAGTATGAGAACCAAAGAATTACAGCATCAACGTCTTGGGTATGTTAATCATAAATTATTGAAGAAAATCTCAAATCTCAAAGTTGTGTAGGGTCTCTCTTCTATCATATCCATACCTGAGCACATTTATGGTCCTTGTTATATGGGTAAACAAAGCAAGAGTCAACACAAGAAGAACCAACACTTGTTCAAACTCCTAATATGAGAGAAAGAAAGTATATGTTGGTTATTGTTGACAATTTTTCTAGATATACTTGGGTTTTATTTCTCATAGAAAAATCTAAATCCTTTCATCACTTCAAGACTTTATGTATCAAGTTACAAAATGAGAAATTTGAAACCATTAGTACTATTATCAAAATCAAAAGTGACCAAGGTGATACTGGCTAGTAAGAACCTAGCAAAGTAATTTTGGGCTGAGGCAGTTAACATTGCATGCTATATGTTGAATCGATGCTTTATAAGACCTGGTACTTGTCAATATTTGTATGAACTCACGTTCGGAAAGAGACCAAATGTTAAGCACCTTCGTGTGTTTAGTAGCATATGCTATATTTTCAAAGACATAGAGAATCTAGAAAAGTTTGATGCTAAAAATGATCTCAAAATATTCATATGATATTCCAACAATAGTCATGCATATCTGGTCTAAAATTTAAGAACATCTACTGCCATGGAGTCAATCAATGTTGCGATTGATGACTCAAGTGCTACTAAAATTGTTGAATCAGATGACAACGATATTTTTGATTACTAGAGTTCTTCAAATAATGTCATTAGTAATGTTGAGACTTATCCAACAATGACTCTTGTTGATCCTCCCACAAGTTCAGAGAATGAAAGAGATGATGATCAAGAAGACTTGTCACTTCCTATGTAGGAAAAGAAAGCTCATCCTACTGAAAATATCATTGGTATTATTTAAAGAGGTGTTAAGACAAGACATCAATTGTAAGAGACTTTGAATTACATATGTTTCACTTCAACCATTCTTCCTAAAAATGTAAATGAAGCACTGTAGGACGTACATTAGTTAATCTCCATGTAGGAAGAACTTAACCAATTTAAGAGAAACAATGTCTGATATTTTGTCCCTAGAGCTTTGAAAAAACATATTATTGGTACCCTCTGGTTGTACAAGAATTGAGAAGACAAAAATGGAGTTATTGCTAGATATAAATCTCGCCTTGTTTGCCAAGGGTATACCCAGCTTGAAGGAATAGACTTTGAGGAAACCTTTGCTCTTGTTGCTCGTCTTGAGTCTGTCAGACCACTTCTTGGTCTTGCCTACTTTTTCAAGGTTAAGCTATATCAAATGGATGTCAAAAGTGCCTTTTGAATGGAATAAATAAACAGGAAGTTTTTATGGAATAACCAAAAGGTTTTGAAGACCAACACTTTCCAAATCATGTAATAAGGCTTAAGAAAGATCTTTATGGATTAAAACAAGCTCCATATGCATTATATGATATTATCACCACGTTTCTCCTTAATAATGGTTTTCTGAGAGAAAGTGGGGACAAAACCTTATTTGTCTTAAGAATTCAATGAGAGGTTGTTATTGCTCAAATCTAGGTTGATGACATTATTTTGGTTCCATTAAAGATGAACTTGATTAAAATTTTGCCGTAACCATGCAAAGTGAGTTAGAGATGAGCCTAATTGGTGAACTGAAATTCTTTCTTGGTTTTCAAATCAGACAAATGACATTTATGATCTTCCTTTCACAAGAAAAATATACCAAGGATCTAGTTAAGAAGTTTGGATTGGATAATGTCTCTTCTCCTCGAACCAGAACCCTTATGAGCACAACTTTGAAACTTCATCAAGACTCTTCAAGAAAGGATGTTGAGAAAGCTTTGTATAAGAGCATGATTAAAGTATTTTGTATCTAACTACAAGCCATCCAGAAATCTCCTTTAGTGTTAGAGTGTGTGCTAGATACCAAGCTAACCTCAAAGAATTACATCTAGTTGCTGTCAAAATGATCATTAAATATGTCAAAGGGTACATCAGAAGTTGGTATTTGGTATCCTAGGGATAATACTGTAGAGTTGGTTGGTTACTCTGATGTTGATTGGGTTAGATGTAATGATGATAGAAAAAGTACTTCATATGGGTGTTTCTACTTAGCAAACTTATTAATCTTTTGGCACAGTAAAAAACAGAGCTCAGTCTCTTTTTCGACTATTGAGGCTGAATATATTGTTGTTGGTTTGTGACGCTTTCAATTACTTTGGATGAAACATATGTTATCTTATTACAGTATCCAAGTTAAAGATCTTCTTTTACATTGTGACAACACCAGTGCTATTTGTATTTCAAAGAATCATATCCAATACTTAAAAACCAAGCAGATTGATATCCACCACCATTTTATAAGAGATTTTGTTGAATCAAACACCTTGACTATGCAGCATATATGCATTGATCGTCAACTTGTTGATATTTTCGCAAAACCTCTAGATTTTCAAGGGGTTAATTCCTTAGAAAATCTATTGGTTTGTGTCTTTCACCTTGCTTGAAGAACTTTGGTTACTATTTTGCACTTGTATTTTGCTTTTTCTATTTTTTGTGTTATCTTTGTTTGCTGAAGGAACCTTCTTTCTTCTAGTGTTTTGAAGTTCCATGGTTGTTTTGTGATTAACCTGACTTTTTCTTAAATTGTAATAAGGCTATCGTGATATGTGTTTTTCTTAAAGCTCATGTATGACTAAATTCTTGCAAATGTTTTCTAAAAAATATTTTGTTCCTTTTACCCCTATCTTAACATTGTGAATTTATATGGATGTTTTTGAGAAGCTCGTGTGTTCATTGCTTTAATGATTTGTATGAATCTAACATGTTTTGAAATCCATGTGTAGTGTCTCTTGAGGCGAAATCATAAGTGATGCTTAAATAGAAAGATGATTTAAACCTTCTTTGATCTGTTTGATCCTTCTTGCTATGCTTGTTTAATTATCCTTAGTTTCCTTTCTTGATCCCTTTTGTTATACCTTCATTTCTTTACACCTTTTTGGCTAGCTTAAATGTTAAATCTCACTTACCTAGCACTTCTTCTATTTAGTTTCCACTTAGTCTTGATGAATTCTTTTTTTGCTTTGGAACTTGATGTATTCCTCTCAAGTAAATAATTTAAACAAAATAGAGAAAGAAAGAAAAGAAAAAAAATGAGAGAGAAAGAAATATATGTTTTTATAAAACAAAGGGGGGAAACAAAAGGAAAAAATAGAACAAAAAAATGGTTGATTGAACTCCTATCTAAATAGCTATTGAAGAAGTTCCTCTGTTTGAGAAATTTCTTAAGTGATTATTTTTGGGAGCTACAAGAAAAAGGTTTTTTTTATTTATTGGATAACTTCTTTTGGTTATGAGCTATGTGCTTGAAGTGAAAGTCTATCTTTTAAAGGTGTGTCGTTGCTTAAAATGTTCCTTCTCTTCTACCATGCCTTTGAAAAGATTTTTGAATTCTTCTGAGCTTGCATTTACAGTAGTAGAGAGAGACTATTTGTACACTTATAAAGTTTCGTTCAATTTGATTATTTTTCTCCATTTGCTTGTTTCACTTAAACTATTCTTGATGTCATATAGAGTAATATTTTGCATAGCACACATTGAGCTTGAAATAAATTGTTTAGTCATATTCCTACTTGATTATAGCATGGATTGATAGCCCTCTGAATGTTTATGTAAAGTGCATTGTCTAATTTGAATTCATTCTTTATCTTTGAACTTACTCAATCTAATCTCTATTTACTTCTCATTTTGTATACTTTATCTCCCTCATTTTGAGGTGTTCATTTGACTTTATTTTTCAAAAAGGGAGAGAAGAATATGTGCACAACTATTTGTTTTTGATGATGCTATGTTTCATAGGTTGTGAGTGTAGAATTGCACTATATATTGTTGCTGATTTGCAGGGATTTAAGGGGAATGTTGCATGAAGTTAGAGGGAGGTGTGTATATTTACTTATGTTTATGCCTATCATTGTGTGCCTATGTAGGGGTAACACAATAATGTATGGTTTGACTACACATTGTGTCTACACGATATGGTCACGGGGTATGTGTTTGTTTCGTGTGTAGAGGTTAGAGGTGTAAAGTGAATTCTTCAAGCTTCAGATGTTTTGTATGATGTGATGCTGAAACCCTCGTGTTTCAAATTGATAGAGGAAGCTTTGTTACATGAAGATGGATGGAGCACACTTAAGATGTGTTGTTTATGGGAACAAATAACTTTTGGACATCATTATGATCTTCTCATGTTTGATAAGTTTTTATATCTAGTTATGTAGTGTTTTGATCTAGAAAGCCAAAAGAGGTGATTGTAAGCTCCGTTGTATGTTGTATTTGCATCTGTGTGTTGGCTTTCTATGTACAAAATATGGTATTTTTTTATTTAGTGTTTTTATCTTCCTCTGTGCAAGGTAAGTTACTGTAGATCAGTAATTCACACACACACATAGTTAGGTACACTTTGTATGTGAACATGTTTACATACACCACATGGTTGGTTTTTGTAGTGTGCATACTAAGTAGAGTGTTGGTTTTCAATGAGCAAGCGTACGAGCGAGCTGACATTTTTACTTAAGCTTTTTGACATGTTTCATGTGTAAGTCTTTATGAATTGTACTCGACATTTTTGGGAACAGAAAAATGTAACTTTTTGGCACCTCGCCACCATCCTCACCATGGACTTTGCTACATCCCTTGGTGAAGTGGTTAGCGAGGTGTTCAACGAGGTGGCCGACCGTTGACTATAAATACTCCTTTTTTTAATTATTTTCTTAAATTAAAAAACTTGGGAAAACTTTGCAAAAAATACCATTGTTTTGAATTCCATATCCATAAATTATATTTGTAATTGTGATACGTTTATGTGAGTGTAAAATAGTGTGAGTTGCTATTTTACGTTGTAAGTGAATACTTTTTTATGTGAGTAGTATTCAAAGATTGTATTAGTATATCTATACATTACTGTTATGTTGTATCTGATCACATCATATCAAGTGGTGTTGGCTATGAAGGACAATCGGGTTCGTGTGTTGAACTAAGTCGTTGTTAAAGCAACAAGCATAGGTAATAATAGGTAATTAAGACAGTATTCCCAACTGATAGAGGTAATATTGGTTTTATATCTTCTAAAGTTGTAACTTTTATATTGATTAGTGAATTATTTACTACTTATTTATTACCTTAAATAACCTGAGAATGTTACTATATAGATACGACTTCTATGTAAGTTTACCTCGTTATATATTTATATTATGCATGCTTAGTTTTGAGATTAGTATAATTTTTGAGTTTAAATTGTATCTGTTAAAACACATGATTATTTAAACCCTAATTATAACGTATTTATTCCCTCGATCTTACTTTTTAATTTACTTATAATTTCTTACTTTGAATGCTATATGTTATTTTGATATTATTCTAGTATTGTATTTGTTGAGTGTACTAGTCTCTTAATGTTATTTTGTTATATGCATATATGGATGAGTCGGTATCCTTTTACCAGATAATGTATCGAATTATGGAATTTTTACATCCTTACGCGTCTTTAATTCTTTGATAATATATTTTCTCTATAATATATTAATATATTATCAAAAAATTAATATATTAGTATTATTTATTTTATAAAATAATTTTAATTATTATTTTATTACCACTGTTATTTTATTTTATTTTATTTTCTTCTTCTTCTTTTATTTTTTAAATCCAATATGTTCTAGATGGTTCGTGCATGAGCTATATTTCAGGGTTTTTGGAATTAAGTTAATCTCCTTATGTTAAGGTGTAAGATAATGATTGACACTTGATACCAAACTTTTACTGATTTATAACTGTATTGTAAAGAAGTGACTCTGTGGTTCATTATATAATTTTATCTCATGTTTTAATTGGTAAAATATGTTATAGGTATTAATTTATTTTTTATATAATATAATATAATTTTAATTTATTTATTTTTAAAATTATATTTAATATAAAAATAATTAATTATATGTATTAATTATCTTTTATATAATAATTAAAAAAATTAAATTTTTAAAAATAATTAATTTTGTAGTAAATTTAAAATTTATAAATTTTTTATCGATGAAAATTTAGAAAAAAGATCGAAAGATTTATTATTATTATAATAATTTCTTATTAGTATAGAAATAATAGAGAAAATTAAAAAAAATTATTTTAATTTATTTTTAAATTATAATTAATATAAAAATAATTGATTATATGTATTAATAATTATTTTATAGTGAAAAATAAAAAGAAAAAACCATAATATTCCTAAAATATTGAATTTTTTTTAAATATTTGATTATGTAAAAGAGTTAATGAAATTAATTTTTTTTTAAAAAGACTTATACATATTATAATAATTGTCTATTATTATAATATTAAAAGAAAAAATCAAATTTTCACTAAATATAAGATTATTATCTCAAAATTACCTATGAGCTTTATTTAATATCAAAAATACCCATAAACGTTATCAGTGTTATATTTTCGTTTAAAATTAGGGGTAAAATGACAATCTCACCTCTATACATATATCACTCCCGCGGGGAAAAATCAAAAATACCTTCGAAGTTTTTAATATCTTCAGAAATACTCTTAACGTTTTAAAAAAAAGCTACAATACCCCTAAGGTTTAAGGTATCTTCAAAAATGTCTTTAACATTTAACAAAAGCATCAAAAAATCGTGAAAAATCACATTAATATTTGAAAAATAATCAACTATAATTTAATATTGGATAATTTATTTTTTTAATTATATTTCGTATAAAAAATAATTAATTATACATATTAATTATATTTTAGTGAATAAAATAAAAGAAAATTAAAAGATTTTTAAATAATTAATTATGTGTGAATAAATTTAAAACTCATAAATTATCTCTTTCTTGAAATTTAGAGAGAAAAAATCAAAAGAATTATCATTATTATAATAATTATGTATTATTAAAAAATTAAAAGATAAAACTAAAATTCTGATACATAGTAAATTTTAATTTATTTATTGACTTATATTTAATGTATGATTACATATATTAATAGTTAGTTTTTATGGAAGAATAAAATGAAAAATCAAGAATCCTAAAATATTTAATTTTTTAGTAAAATATTTGATTTTATGCCAAAGTGTTGATGAAACAATTAAAAAAATGAAAAACTCATGAATATTATTTTAATTGTTTATTAGGAAAATGAGAAAGAAACTCAATATTTTTATAAATATATGTTAAATTAATATACTTAAAAAAACTATAATTCTTATCACATTACATAATATATATAAGTATAATTTAATTTAGTTAATTTATTTTATAAATTATATTTAGTATAAAAAAATTTATTATTTAGTGAAAAAAACTAAAAGATTAGTACAATAATTGATTGTATATAAATAAATATAAAATTAATAAATTATTTTTTAATGAAAACTTAAAATTAAAAAATTCATGATAATTATAATAATGATCTATTATTACGGAATTAAAATAGATAATTAAAAGTATAATAAATATTTAACAAATTACATTTAATTTAAAAATAACTAATTATATGTATTAATAATTATTTTTTTCACGAAGAATAAAAGAAGAAATTAAAAAACTCGTAAAATATTAATTTTTTAATAAAATATTTAATTTTATGCGAAATAATTAATGAAATTAAAATAAAAAAATGAAGAGACTCATAAATATTATAATAATTATATATTCTTTTAGTGGAAGAAATAAAATAAAAAATTTAAAAACTCTTTAAATATTTAATTATACGTAGAAAAATAATAAAATTAATAATTATAAAGAAAATCAAAAAAATATTAGAAAGTTATAATAATTGTTTATTATTATAAAATTAAAATTAAAGAATTAAAAGAAAAAATTAAAAAACTTTTTAAATGTTTAATTATACGTACAAAAGTTTAATAAAATTAATAATTATAAAGAAAATTAATTTTTTTTATGAAAGTTATAATAATCGTTTGTTATTGTAAAATTAAAAAAAAACAAATTATTACATCTAAAAAATTACAATCATAAATTGTTATCATTTTGGGTTGAATAATATACACTTTACGTGTTTTCTATCCTGAGATTGATCGTGCTTCATCTCCCTCAATCAATGATTATTTTTTGCAATTCTTTCTGGCCTTTCATCATCCAATGGATTGTATTTTGTGAATCTCTGTTAGGATTCTACGCAATCAGGTTGATTTCGACCTCCCTTTTTATTTCGCTCAGTCTTCCTTTCTTCTTGAATCATTTCGGTTTCATCTTTGCTTCTTGGATCAATTCTTGCACTATTATCGTCATATCTAGCTCTGTTATCCCAATTCTTGAACCATTTCCCGATATTCCTCAGCTACAGCCGCTAGGGCTTCCAATTCAATAAATTCATTTTTTTTGCCAAATTTCCGAGAATTTGAAGATTTGTTTCAAAATTTGGTGGATTGTAAGGGAAAGCAAGAGGGTGCCTTTAACGGTTTTTGAGGGGATAGTTTTAATGGCTTCAGTGGGTTCCTATTGGTGCAGCCGATTTATAAGAGTTCGGGTTCGTGACTAAGAAGATGCAATCCTCTGCCCGATCGTTGAAGTGGATTTGTAGAAGAAATTCGAAATTCGACCGGATCTTCTTGTAAGTCCCTCTTACATTGAAAAAAGAAAACAATAATGTTAGTTACAACTACAAATGGTAAGTGCAATTACATTTGATAAATGTATCTAGTATTAGTGTATAATTTTGCCTATAAATAGACAATGTTTTTGTCTTAAAAATACATCAATACACCAAAATAAGAAGAGAAGTAAAACAAAGTCAAATAAATAATTTTTTTTTAAGAAAAATAGTATTGTATGTAAGAAATTGTGAAAGAATATCTTAAAAAAATATTGGAATATTTTTCTAAAAGGGGAGTAACAAAATAGTAAGTTTGAGAAATACTTGTGTGACACTATTTTGGCTTTATCTCAATTTGTTGTATTGCCTCTCACTTTGTACCTATTAATTTTATTAGTGGAAGAAATATTTTTCAAAGTTTATCCCGTGGACTTAGCCTAAATTAAAGGGTGAACTATGTTAAATTTCTGGTATTATTATTATACTCTGTTGAATTTATTTTATTTTTACCCGATGTGCCCAACAACTGGTATCAGAGCTGGTCTAGTAAAATTCTTAATATGTTTTGTGGTTATCAAAAAAGATTTTTTAGGTCCACGGCATATTTATTTACAGAAAAAGAAACACAACGAAAAAAAATGTCAAACCAAAAGGTAGATATTGAGAAATTTAATGACAATAATTTCTCTTTATGGCAAAGGAGGATGAAGGATATTCTCATTCAATAGAAGGTCCATAAGGCGTTGTTGGGAAAAGAAAAGAAGGCAGCAACCGTCACCGAAGAACAAGGGGAGGAAATAGATGATATTGTAGCTAGTACAATCCGTCTAAATCTCTCAGACAATGTCTTGCAAAATATTGAATCAAAAAATTGCAAGACTACAAAAGAAACATAGGAGACTCTAGAAAACGTGTACATGTCAAAGAACCTTGCCAATAAATTTTATTTGTGGAAGGAGCTATATCAGGTGAGGAAGGAAGATAATGTGAGCATGATGCAACATGTTAGCAATTTTAACAACAAGCTTTCTCACTTAATAAGATTTAATGTGAGTTTCGGCGATGAAGAGAAAGCTGTGATGTTGTTGGCATCACTACCCTCATCATATAATCATATCATAACAACTCTAACTTATGCAAAAGACAAAATGAAGTTTGAAGTTGTTGTAAAAGCCCTATTTTCATATGAGAAACAAAACATGGAGAGAGATTCAGAAGCACAAGCCTTTATAACAGAGTCTAGAGGAAGGAGATATTACAGAGAACAAAAACCCAGAAGCAAGAGCAGAGGCAAATCAAACAAATTTTCCAATGTTGAATGCCATCACTACAAGAGGAAGAGTCACATTAAGAAATTTTGTCAGGTGTTCAAGAAGGAAGAAGAAATGAAAAAAGGCAAAGTAATGAATAAAGATGACAGTAGTGATGATGAGCAAACAAATACCATAGATGAATTCAATATTGTTTATGATGAAGATTTTGTCAATCTTGCATCACACGAGACCACCTGGGTGATTGATAGTGGTGCTACAGTTCATGCTACATCGCGTAGAGAAATTTTCTCATCATACACACCTGGAAGTTTTGGTGTTGTTAGAATGGGAAATGAAGGCTTGTCAAAGGTTGTAGGCGAAGGAGATGTTTGCTTGGAAATAGAGAACAGAACCAAACTATTTTTGAAAGATGTCAGGCATATTCTAAATATGCGCCTAAATTTGATCTATGTGCGCAAACTTGCAAATGAAGGATATTGTAGCTCCTTCATTTATGACAAATGGAAACTTACAAAAGGCTCATTAGTAGTGGCTATAGGTGAGAAGCATACAACTCTGTATATAATGCAAGTGAAGCTCTCCACCGACATAGTAAATGCGATAGAGAAAGATAGTGCAATTGAGTTATGACATAAGAGACTCAGTCACATGAGTGAAAAAGGTTTGACAAGTCTAGTAAAAAAGAAGATACTACCCGGAATGGATGAAGTACATTTGGAGAAATGTGTTCATTGTTTAGCAGGAAAGCAAAATAGAGTTGCTTTCAAGAGTTCCCCTCCTTCTAGAATGAATAATATTTTAGATATGATTCATTCATATTTGTGTGGACCAATGCCAAAGTCACTTGGTGGTGCTCAATACTTTGTGACTTTCATTGACGAACACTCAAGGAAGACGTGGGTATATCTTCTAAAGACAAAGGATCAGGTGCTAGATGTCTTCAAAGAATTTCATACCTCAGTTGAGAGAAAGATTGTAAAGAAGTTGAAGTGTATCCAGAGAGAAAATGGTGGAGAATACACAGGACCTTTCCATGCTTATTGCAAAAAGCATGGTATTCGGCATCAGATGACACCTCCAAAGACACCGTAGTTGAATGGCTTAACTGAGAGGATGAACATAACTTTGATGGAGAGAGTTAGATGTCTACTCTCATATGAAAAGTTGCCTAAAACTTTTTGGGTGAAACCATACTCACAGTTACACATGTGTTGAATCTTTCACACTGTACTCCTTTCAAGATGGATGTTCCAGATAAAGTGTGGTCAGGAAATGATGTTTCCTATGATCATTTACGAGAGTTTGGCTGCAAATCATTTGTTCATATCCCTAAGGATGAGAGACCCAAACTTGATGCCAAAACAAGACAATGTATTTTTATTAGTTATGGTCAAGATCAATTTGGTTATAGATTTTACGATCCGATTGCAAAGAGACTTGTCAGGAGCCGTGATGATGTATTTGTTGAAGATGAGACCATTGAAGATATTATCAAAATGAAGAAATATGTTCCTAATTCTAATGATGACTCATCAAATTTGGAATTAATTCCTCCAACATGAGTGCCAAGACAAGTTGGATATGAATACCAGGTTTATCCACCCGATGAAGATGATGCTCCCATAGAAGTTGGTGCTGAAGATGAGGGAAATGATGATGTTCATTATCCAGTACCAACACCTACGGCTTCTCTTGTTCCACTGAGAAGAAGTCATAGAGTAAGATGACCATCTATCTCATATCCTTCAGATGAGTATATAACTTTCACTGAAGGGGAAGAACCTGAGAGTTATAAAGAGGCCATGGATGACGAATCCAAACAAAAATAGATTGAAGCTATGCAAGATGAGATGAAGTCCTTGCATGAGAACAAAACCTTTGAGTTGATGAAGCTGCCCAAAGGGAAGAAGGCCTTGAAAAATAAATGGGTGTTCAGGGTGAAGTATGAAGGGCACAGTTCCAGTCCGCAATACAAAGTCAGATTGGTTGTCAAAGGATTTAGCCAAAGAAAAAGTGTTGACTTTGACGAGATTTTCTCTCCAGTTGTGAAAATGACATCCATCTGTACTGTGTTAGGGTTAACATCAAGTCTTGACTTGGAAGTTGAGCAAATGGATGTCAAAACTACCTTACTACATGGTGACTTGGAAAAAGAGATATATATGGAGCAGCTAGAGGGTTTTCAGCAAAAGGGAAAAAAAGATTATGTATGCAAATTGAAAAAAAGTCTCTACGGCTTAAAACAGGTACCAAGACAATGGTACAAAAAATTTGAGTCTGTTATGGGGGACCAAGGCTATAAAAAGACTACTTTAGACCATTGTGTTTTTGTGTAGAAATTCTCTGATGATGATTTCATTATTCTTTTGCTCTATGTGGATGATATGTTGATTGTTGGCCGAAATATTTTCAGAATCAACAACTTGAAAACGCAATTGAGTAAGTCTTTTGCCATGAAAGACTTGGGGCCAGTAAAACAGATTCTTGGCATGACTATTATTAGAGACAGAGGCGCCAAGAAATTATGGTTGTCACAGGAAAAGTACATTGAGAAAGTACTTTAGAGAGTTTATATGGATAAGGCTAAAACGATTAGTTGTCCTCTTACTAATCATTTTAAGCCAAGTTCTAAGCAGAGCCATTCTACAAACAAGAGAAGGAAGAGATGAAAGAGGTTCCATATGCTTCATCAGTTGGAAGTCTAATGTATGCCATGGTTTGTACACGGCCAGATATCACTCATGCAGTTGGAATTATAAGTAGATTCCTTTCAAATCCTGGAAACGAACATTGGGCTGCAGTGAAATGGATTTTCAAGTATCTTCAAGGTTCTTCCAAAATATGCCTATGTTTTGGAAATGATAAACCTGTGTTAATTGGATACACAGATGCAGATATGGTTGGTGATGTGGAATCCATAAAATCCACTTCAAGTTATTTGATTACATTTGTAGGGGGAGTTGTGTCATAGCAATCAAAGTTACAAAAATGTGTTGCACTATCCACTACTGAAGCAGAGTTTATAGCAGCAACGAAAGCATGTTACAATGGATGGAAAAGTTCTTGAAAGAACTTGGGTTGCAACAAGACAATTACCAGTTATTTTGTGATAGTCAGAGTGCTATCCATCTTGGAAAGAATGTCTCTTTCATTCGAGATCAAAACATATTGATGTGAGATATCGCTGGATTAGAGATGTAATGGAGGAAAAGCTATTACAACTTGAGAAGATCCATACAGAAGAAAATGGATCAAACATGTTGACGAAAATTCTCCCAAGACAGAATTTTGAATACTATCGTTTAGCTGTTGGATTGGTAAAGCCCTCTATGTAATCAGGATGGAGAGATTTGTAAGTCCCTTCTACATTGAAGAGGAAGAAAACACAAATGTTAGGTGCAACCACAAATGATAAATGCATGTAACATTGGTATGCAATTTTGCCTATAAATAGGCAATGTTTTTACCTTAGAGATACATCAACACACCAAAACAAGAAGAGAAGTAAAACAAAGTCAAATGAACAATTTCTTTTGAAAAAAATAGTGTTATGTGTAAAAAATTGGGAAATAATATCTTAAAAAAATATTGGGATATTTTTCTAAAAGAGGAATGAAAAAATAGTGAGTTTGAGAAATATTTGTGTGACAATATTTTAGATTTATCTCAATTTGTTATATTGTTTTTCACTTTGTACCTATTAATTTTATTAGTAGAATAAATATTTTTAGAAATTTATCCAGGCTACTTAACACAAATTAAAAGAATAAACAAAGTTAATTTTTTATTATCATTATTATACTGTATTGAATTTATTTTATTTTTAACACCCTATAAACACCTCTCACCATCACATCCGTTCCTAGCTCCAGTCATGTATACTAACAGTGTGCCCAATTCTTTGGGTTCGAGCCCAACCCTAGCTCCAGTTCCAGGTTCAAGATTGCACTGTCGTCGCCTCTCTCTCTCGTGACTCGCACCGCATGGAATCGCTAAGCTCCGACAAGTGTCTTCCTAAAGAGTTGGTGCTTTATCACTACGAAGCCTGTTGTTTCTGTAACAAAGCTAGGGCATTTTTAGATTATTACAACATTCCTTACAAAATGGTGGAGGAGAACCCAATCAACAAAAAAGAGATTACGTGATCTGATTACAAAAACGTCTCAATACTGAAGGTTGATGGGGAACACATGGTTGATTCGTCAGACATAATTGATAAGCTCTATCAGAGGATCAACTCAGAGAAACCTATTTCAAAAAGAAGAAAATAATTGCTGCAAATGGCCTTTTGGTTCTTTCCATTACTATTAACCTCTTCAAGTTGTACTATGGTGATGATTGGGGAGGTCTTTTTGAAGCTATAACTGGGTATGGACTTTGTGGATCTTCGATGTCTCTCTTTGGTAGAGTCGGTGGAGGTATCTATACTAAGGTTGCTGATAACAATATCTTGAAGAAATTGCTCGAGTATTTTCAGAATCTCGTTCTTTGAAGTCATTTTGGTAATTTTTAATCGTCTTTAAGATTCAAATATTGATGTTTTGGGTTTGATTATTTTTTTATCCATTGTCTCAGAATTTGATCTATTAGATTCAACTTCATTATTCTTCTTCTGGGAATAATGTTGATTTTGTTAATTCTTTTTCTGTTTCATCTAGAAATTTTTTTATAATCAATTCTTTTTCACCTCATTTGATCATTCGGTTCAAAAATTTTATCGTGCAAATTTCTTGCTCTTATATGAGCATTTATTTTTGCCCATCGCAGTATTTAAGAGTTGGAGCATTGCTTTAGTTTGAACCTCATGCTCTGTATTGGCATATGCTTGATGTATTGGATTACTTAATTTTGATGAGTTTCAACATTATTTGCTCTTATATGAGCTTATTTGGATTACAAAATCTTTTCTTCCTTATATTCCTTATAAGTCAATTTAAACTGAGATATTGGACTTAATAATTAGTTTCTCTTTCATGGGTTCCCTTTAGTTAGAGTTTTATTAATTGTTATATTTTCCGAAATGTTTAGAATATACTTAAATATTTAAGTATAAATTCGACTGCACAAATATGAAATTTAAATATTTTAAGTGATAAATAAAATTTTATTTGATTAATAAATTTTTTTAAGTATTTTTATTTTATCTTATTTTTAACTCATGATTTTGGATTTTGGATATTTTTGAACTTTTGAGTTAATAATGTCACAAAATCAAGATAAGAAAAACTTATAAACATGAGATAAGAAAAATACTAAATAATTATTTATTAAATTTTATATATTTTTAAATTAAAATTTTATTATAATTAATTACAATATTTTGAATTAAATTTCTTCCGTACTGATGAACTATTACTCCTATACGAAGACCGAGAACCCTCTCTTAAAGCCGCAAATTACAGATCGTTTGGACAGCAACATATATTGACATCATAAGCTTTTGCTGGAGTCTTCAAGAATTATTTCTTTCAGGTTAGGTTTCGAAGCTTTTGATCCTCCAATGTTATCTTACTGGTGTGTGACTTCACTTGATATGTTTCTTCAAATGGTCTCTCCATGCTTTCTTAAAACTTTAACATCTCCCCATATTGAATTAGTGATGCTGAATATGAATTAAATTGTTTATTGCCTCCATACAGTCTATAGAAAGTAAGTGAGATGTTGCTTCTTCCTTGAGCCTCCTTCTCCATACAACTCATTCCACTGCTTTAGCTCATTCATTATCGACCCCTCTGAAGCAAAACTTGCAGCAATCTGTATTTTTTTTGCAGGTAAAAGAAAATAAACATCCATTCTAAATTACACAAATTGTCCATGGAATTTATTGAATTTCTCCACTGCCCATGTATTTATTTTGTTTTGAAGATAAGACTACACCTAGAAGATTTTAATGATAAACTTCAAAATAATTTGCTAATGAAAGAACAACTACAAACAACATTGTCTCACACTCGGCCTATAACACTAAGGGTCTGTTTGCTTGTAATTTTGTCAAATATGGAGGTTTCAGTCAAAAGTAGTTTTAGTAGAAAGTGCTTTCAGGAAGCTTCAGTGTGCTTCGTGTGGAAGCACAATGTGTTTTTTGAGTTTGGAAAACATTTATGTTTGGTTTAGAAACATATTTATATTACAAGCAAACAAGTTTCTAAAGTAGAATTGCAAGGAGTACAAAAATAAAATCGAATTCAAGTTCCCTTACCTGATTCTTTGCCTGCCTCATATCTTCCATGTTTAAGGGTCTCAGGCTAATTACTAGCTCCTCTTTGCTTTCTTCATTTGTACCTAAATTTTCTTCTGAGCTCTTGCCTTCTGACTCTCTGCTTTTCTTTTCCTATAGTATGATAATCATGAGTTAGCCTAATATCCCAAAAAACTGAATTCATCCACAAAAAAGGCAAAACAATGAAAGATCTCAAGATTTTGGTACCTGATCCTTCAATTTCTCATGTTGTAGTAGTTCTCTAACTGGTCGATAAGCTGCGGTCACACACAAGTTCTGTTGCAGGAGTGAGTCAAGGGAGATTCTATAGACAACTATGATTTTTGTTTTCAAATTTATTGATTAAAGATGTGTTTAAAAAAAAGGTAAAAAGAACAACCTTAAGATCACTTCCACTAAATCCTTCTGTCATGGTTGCAAGCTCTTTAAACTCAAGATTTTCAAGATTTTCTTTTGAAAGAAGAGTTCTCAAGATCATTTCCCTGTTCTCAATTGAGGGAAGACCAACCATGATTCTGCACAGAAAAAAAATGATCCAGTTTAGTAGACATGAATCTCCATAATTTTATCTACTCGCTTTTTAATCCTTCAAAATGGTCGAGGTTTGCACTTTGCACAGAAGTTTTTGAATAATTTCAATTTTTTTTACACAAGGCACTAAGATATGTTAGGAATCGCTTATATTAGAAGTGGTTTGGTCAATTCACATAAAGATCCGTTTGAAACCGCTTCTCCTTTTGGTTGAAAGTGCTTTAATATGGATCAAAGAACTTTCAAAGATGGTTGACAATCTATGAGAATAACTTGAAAGTTTGAGCTATTTGTGCTTTTAAAAGAAGTAATACATACTTTTAGGAGAAGTAGTTTCAAATACATGTTTCTATCTTAAAATTATTTCTATCATTTTCATTCCAAACACTTGAATGCTTCTTATAAAACCACTTTTAACCAAACCATTTCATTTTAAACTACTTCTAAGAGAAGCAAATCCAAAAGGCCCATTATTTGGTTCACTTGAAAGCACTTTTATTTCAAAGAAGTAATTCCATCCAAACCCCTAGTATTATTCTTTGAAGGTGAAGTTTTGACATAGTAACTGTTAATAAATCTATTAAAAGAACAAATAGTAAGATGGCATGAGTACAAAACTATGCAAATATACCTGCGCTCAAAGCGTCTAATAATTGCTTCATCAAGATCAAATGGCCTATTTGTAGCTGCAAGAACAAGAATTTGATGTCCAGGTTTAGTTAGCAGACCATCCCAATGTGTCATGAACTCATTTTTTATTTTCCTCATAGCTTCATGCTCTCCAGCTCTAGTTCTCTGTCCAAGCATACTATCAACTTCATCCACAAAGATAATAGTAGGAGCAACCTTAGCAGCTACTGTGAAAAGAGCGCGAACATTCTTTTCATCTTCTCCAAACCATTTTGAAGTGATAGTAGACATTGACACATTAATGAAACTTGCACCAGCTTCATTTGCAATTGCCTTTGCTAGCATTGTCTTACCGGTACCAGGAGGTCCAAAGAGTAGTATACCTCTACATGGCTTAAGAAGTCCACCTTTGAAAAGGTCTGGCCTTCGAAGAGGTAGCATAACCAACTCTTGAAGGGACTCTTTAATCTCATCCAAGGCGCCGATATCAGCAAATGTTACACCTATCTCATTAGCTGGGATTACCTCTAGTCTTATTCGCTTCTCGAACTCGTTATCAGGAGGACCTTCCTGTATGAAACACCAGTGAGACAAGAGAAATGTTATTCATAATCTCAATAGTGATAGTAGAAACGGATTTACTGAACAGATTGTTATTTCATATTTGGGATCTATTTTTGTCCAATCAACAAATTCTCTAACCTAATGCAACAATTTTGTCCTCTCAAATCATATGCATCTTTATATTGAGAAGAAACTTGAGCTTACAGGTTTTGGTGAAGGTGAATTCTCACTGTCTTTTTTCAATGTTGAGGCCTCAAATTTGTTTTCTAGAGCTGCAATTTCATACTTGGATTCATTCTTTAAATTGGTGCCATCTTCTCCTTCAATGTCCTAAGATAGAGAGAAGAGATGGGCTTCTAAAATTAACGAAAGTGTTAAAAGAAATTTCCTTTTAATAGATCTGTAAAGCTCAAACATTGTTTTTTTTACGATCGAACGTGGTTTGAACATGTAACCTGAAACCAGAAAGGATTGATTTTTGTCATATCACTAGTTGAACCACATGAATACATACGTACCTTCGAATATTCAGCATGAGTCTCCAATTTCAGAGTGCCCTTCCCACCATTTTCTCCTTCCTGGAATATGCTCAGTCCATGGTACAGACTGTTCCAGATCGAAAATTGTAACAAAAATGAAGTTAAACTGGATATTGAATTTCTCAAGAAAGTTCAAATAAACTAGGCTTAACTACTTCATTAGTCCCCCAAACATTGAGCAAATATATATATATATATATATATATATTCCTAAATTTTTAAATCCTATAATGTAATCCCCGAACTTTTAAAAATTCTTACATTATATCCTAATTTGACTAATAAAATACATATTTCTGTAAATTTTAGGACATATGTGTAAAGTTTTAAAAGTTTGAACACAAAATCGTACTATATAAAATTTAGGAATTTATGTGACTTTAATTAAAGTTTGAGAGCCGATAATTTAGCCAAAAAACTATTTATTCAAGAAATAGCATGTATGAAATCTTGTTTACTACCTTTTAGAAGATATAACAAGTTTTCCATTTCGATATTCTGGATCCTTGTTATTCATCAAATGATAAGAGATTGCTGATACAACAATTTCTTCTATGTGATTGCCAATAACCATTGTGTCTGTTTCAATGATTGAAGAAAAATCATTGCACTCAATGTCATTGGCTGCAAGTACTTGAGCTATGTGGTTTTTGTTATCATGAAACTGAAGTGTTCTCATGTCTTCTTCAAGTTGGGCTTTCCAGCTGTCAAGATAAGTCTCATCTTCAGGTGGTCTGATCTCAATATTATAAGGTAACAAAGCAGTAACCATCTCATCAACTACTCTAGAGTCATCATCTTCTTGGTTGAACACCCTAGAACCAAGTATCAATACTGACCCAGAGATCTTCTTTAACATTTTATGGAATAGACTATGCATCCTCTTTGATTCGAGTAGAAGTTTCTCAATATCTCTTATGTATAGAATAATCGAACCGGTTTCTGATTTTGAAATCAGGACCTGCGAATAGAAGCAGAAGTGATGTGGATTATTCAAGAATCGAAGTCGATTTTCTTTATAAAAAGATTGACGTGATGGAAGTAATCAGCTCAAGCATGATTATCCCTAAACCCAATATGAGTTTTTCAATTTTTTTAATACTTAGAACCATTTTGAGATAATGGAAAGCTACAAATTTGCTAGGTGACTTAAAATCAAATATGTAATACAGAAGCCTGTAATATAGCATAGTACTATATGGAAAGTAAAGAAATCAATAAGCTTAAAATTGAAGATGTCACAAAAGTATTTCCCTTTTTTAATCAAAAGTTATTTGAAAATGTGACTTGAAGTGGGAAACAAGAGAAGTGTTATCACCATATCTCAAGGTGAACCCTGTGCATGAATTAGTATACTTACAAAAATAAACTATACACATCCAGTGACATTTACCTTGTAAAGTGACTGTAAAAACTGTTTCTCATCAAAACACCATCTGCTTGTGTTCTTCATAGTAGCTTAAAAAGAAAAAAAGAAAACCCCACAGAAGTAGTTAGTAAACTTCAGAGCAATCTCCATAAAAATGCATCTTAGCCAGTAATCTATGTTGCACAAATTCTTTTAGGACACCAAGAGTGATAAATTTTTGGATATATATCCGGGTGTCAGACTCGCCAATTACACCAAATTGGAATGTTTATGTCATATCGCTTGGACACGAATATTTAATGGAAAATAAAGAATACAAGTAACATAGCTAGTAATCCAACTAGTTAGACAAGGTGGCATGCAAGCTCTTGCACCCTTCAAAATATTGGTAAAAAAAAAAGCACTTCCAAAGTTTGTTTTGAGATTACATTTTGAATTTAAAAAGAAAACTCTAAATTATAACCTGAATTTTTGGCAGCAGATTTTGAAGACAAGCTACTAATATCAGATGTCGAAGATGCACTCCTACAAAGTTTGGAAGGATTGTCCAAATCTTCAGCTCCTTTTATACCATTAGCCTCTCTACGTCGAGGAAGGATTGTGAAGGAACCCAACAAGCTGGACATTTGTTCAAGTGTAGCTTCTGAGATGGACCTCTTAAAGGACTACAAAACAAACAAACCAATAAGGCTCAGAAGCAACTCCAAGGAGGTATTGATTCATCATTTTCACAAAAACTTGAGCACAACATGGACACACATAAAATGCCAAAAAAAGTGGTTTAGTCAGTGAAAGATTGAAAATAACAGCTCAGCATACCGTTTCTTTTTGTTCACAACCATATTTGCTCTGCATCTGTAATGAAGTAAACATGAAAATTATGCAAGTAGTATTATTAGATGGGGAGTCATAATTAATTAAAAGTTGATTTAAGTTTGTTTGTCCTTACCTTTAGAGAAAAGTCAGTAATATCCAAAAGTAGCAACTTTGACTTGAAATAATGTGCTAAAGCCTTGGCAAGTGTTTGATGGTAAAGTTCTTTAGAAAAGAAAGCATATAAGTACAACCATGTTAGTAAAAGACAAGCTTTGATGCACAAACACTTTAAAAAAGGATTTCAAAGAGACTTTTCTATTACTAGTATAACATACCATCTTGTCCTGAAAGCATAATAGCTCTACTTGCAGGTGAAAGGTTCCTAGTATGCTTGGAGATATCTGAGTGCTTCAAATGAACATATGCTGCACTTGTCAATAGCACCCTAGTTTGCTTACTGTCATAACGAACATCAAGAGGAGGCCTTTAGTTTTAATAAGAGCAGGACAATGTTGGAAGGGTGGCAATTCAGGCTGCAACCAATAACACAAACCCAAACCAATACTATACAAAGCATTTTTTAGTTAAAATTAACTATTAATTCTTTTGTACTTGAAAATATATTGGATCTTCTTATCATTATAAATAAATAAATTGCATAAAAATACTTTAATTTTTCATAATATTAAAAAATTTGTGAATTTGAGCTAGGCAACACCAACAAGGACACACATAATACAAACACATATGACACGAACACGCACACCCTGCACGTATTACCACCCCTAGATGAAACACATTTAAGGCTCAAAATGAAATTTCTACTTGTCTCCAAGGATAGGCTTAGAAATTATTGAGGCAAAAAACAGAAAATCATCAGAGAAATGTACATGATATATTGTCTATTTGCTATTGCTTCTCTAGAAAGTGATTTCTGTCAAAAAGCAGTTTCAGGAAAATCACATAATTTGTAATTTTATCAGATGAAATCAAGTAAATATCTTTTCTGTACAAAGGATTTAATTAACCCAACATTTTTATTAAAGGATTATTGTCTATACAAGTTGTCCTACATGTTTGTAGAACATTCTAGACTGTCCAGAACTCTAATTCACATCATGATTTCACAGTATGGGATACTTTCCTAGAATTCAACATTCTTCCCTCCAATAGAAACTGCAGCTATCTTGTACCAATTTCACAATTTAAAATACAAAGCTTCAAAGGGTTGTATATGAATTTAAGAATATAGACACTTTTAAATCCCACCTCCACCAAAAGAGAGAAAAAAAAACAATTATTGGGATACAGAAGGAGAACAGTTGGATTCAATAACAGATGAACAATATGCTGAAGTCCCTACATGAAAAAACTCAACTCAAATAACCCACTTAAAAAATCACAAATATATACATAAATTAATGTAGATAAATCATACCCACTTCTATGAAATAGAAATAAATGTAAAAACCCAAATCATGATATAAAAAAAATTATTACCTTAGGTAGTAGGGGAAATCTTCAAATGTAACTTTGATATTTTTTCCATTCACCACAAGCTTCATCAACTCTTTTTCAATTTGTTCCTCTAAAATCTCACCAGACGAATAATCCCCACTAACCCATTTGTTCACTACTTGCCCAGAACTCAATCCCAACCCAACACCCAATCCAACTCCAACACTCAAGGCTGACAATAAAACGTGTTTTTGCTCCATCTCCACCTACCCTTTTCAGCTATTTTTGATAAAGCACACAAATAACTACCCAATTTTAAGTTTTTTACTAGAGGAAAATTACCCTGTTTGTATGTTTGTAGCCGCAAAACTTTTATATGGGATCCTGCAAATTTTATGGGACTCACGCCCACCAAGCCAAGTTGATAAGAATGGATAAAGATTCAAGATCTTCAAGTGAATCAACAAGATAGGTTGGTGTGAATTTGCGTTTGAAGAAAATGTTAGTCTAAATTTTTTAACGAGTATAACACTATACTGGTCTTAGCCCACTTGTAGTTTATATAGAATTCTATGTGGATCAGGTAGACGTTAAAAGCTCCCCACTCAGGAGGAGAGGAAAAAAAGAAATCTTTCTCTGCACTTCATTGACAAGCTTTTTGACTAGGTCGCACCAAATTGGAGGTTTTTCCCACTTGTCCTTTTTTGTTCTTTGTCTCTTCTTTTTTTCCCATGCTCTCTTTATTTTTATTATTATTTAAAGCATAAAGTATTAGGTTGTATTATAATCGAATACTTTTATATATTATAAATATCCATAAATTTTTTTAATATATAACTATATCAAATTAATTTACTTATAAATAATAATGTATAATATTTAACATTCAACATGAAATTATGGCATATAAACTTGTTCTTATCAATTGTTTACAAGAGACCTGGACAACTAAGGAAAGTCAGTGACCAACCTTTTTATTTATTTTAATTTAAATGGAGTGCCCATACTTTGGTTGGTATGTTCCATGCTTTTGTATATCAATTTAATTAATCATCATACATCATCTATTTTCTATTCGAATAATAACAATATGTCATTTAATTATAACAACTATGATCTTTTTATTTATTTTTTTTCTCTAATTGATGATATGGTTTTAAAATTTTAACTATATACGCAATGAATTATTATATTAACAATTATTAGTTTAGATTTAAAAAGTAAAATTAAGAATGTGAGTTCGAAAGCATCATTATATATATATGTTAAAAAGGAAAAATCAAGAACCATAAATCCATAATTATTGTAAATCCACATATTGAAGTTTTGGAACGAGGAATTCTGACTTGCATCCTAATTAATTTTAACATTTTTTATTCACAAAAGCCTTTATTTCACTGTTTTTAGCTGGAATGCAAAAGGCAAGGAATATTAAATTTTGAGAAACTTTTAGTAAAATGGTAAAATTTAGTCGTGAACTTTCGGTCATGACTTTAAAAAGCACATGTAGATGGAGGGCTCAAAAAGTTATTTGTGCACATTGCTTTCCTTGGTGTTTAAGCTGCCAATGCTTACACTACACAACCTCGGCTGACAATTGTGTATTGTGATGTTAGCGTTTTGTTTATGCATTAAATTATTATCGTGTGTGTTGTATTTGTATGAGTGTATTTACTGATACAATACAATTTAGAAACTCTTTTTAACTTAATAATACCCTTTTAATCAAAAGATACTTATATAACTCGTATTTTTAAAGTATTATAATAATAGTTTTTCTATTTATTTTAAGATATATAAATAATCAAATTTTATATTTTAAATTAAAAATTTCATTACATACTAATTAACACATGTGACATAATTAAAAATTAATTATATCATTGAGAAGATTTTGCATTTTAGTAGTACATATTTCACAATAGACTCATATTTTTATAATAATATATTAATAGTTTATATTTAATTTTAGTTACACCAATATTATAAAATAAAATTTTTTAATATGTAACACACACTATCAAAAGATTAACGAAGATATTACACATAAAAAGTAACTTTGTTTACTTATTATGGAAATTTTGAGAGGGTATTATTGTAATTGGATTGAAGGATGTATATCTGATTATTAGGGTTGTAAATTTAAATTTTTATAAAGATTATTTGGTTGAAGATAAAGATGGAGGTAACAAAATGACAAATAAAAATAATGAATGAAGATCCATATTTTATAATATAAAGCAAGGTAAGGAGAGCAATATTACATTCTCGGTCTTCTTTTTTTTTTCAAAATTATATACCATATTTTAATAAATATATAAAAAAATTATATTTTTATTATTTTTAATTTATTTTTTTATAAATTTATATACATTTAAACTCATTCTGATTATAAATAATGTATTATATATGAAATATTTAAGTTATATTTTTATTATATTAAAACATCAATAATTATTTTATATAAAATTATTTAAATTCTAAAAATTTATAATCTTATAATTATTTATAATTTATTTTTATTATTTCTAACCTAGTTTATCAATGTTATTTAGTACAAATGATTATGTATTTACAGTACATACATTTTATTTTACATAAATATTATTTATTGATTAGAATTTTTTTTTCCACTGTAAAATATTTATTATTATTTTATAATTTTTCATATTATATTATTTATTTTTAGTATGCTATTAATAACTGCACTTAATTGTTACACTACTACTTTATTCCAAGTTGATCGAGTAATGGTACAGTTTATTGGGAAATTATTAATTGTTTTGTATTCAGGTAAATAAATTTAAAATTAGTTTAATTTTTTAAAAATATATAATATAATATATATTATTCATTTATGAATAATATAATATATATTATTCATTTATGAATAATATACTTTTGAAAATAATAAATAATAATCTATTGTGTAATATAAATAATAAAAATTCTATTTATTATAAATTATAATATTACAACAATTTATATAAGAGTTAATTATAAATTAAAAATAAATAATATTATTTTAATTAATAATTATATGTTACATTTATATCATAACTTATTTATAATAATAAAAACTCAATATATAACTGAAACATTAAATTGTGGTTCTTGAACTTTAATAATTAACAGTCGCCAAATGATTAAAGCAAATAGTTGAAAATAATGGTAGCAGTTGAGAGCTCTAACCAACCGAAGTATTATTAGAGTAGGTTATATGTTATTTTTGAAAAGAATATTTTATTTAATGATAATTTTATTTAAAAGTAATGATATAAATATTTAATTAATATTAAAAATAAAATAAATATTTTATATATTTTTATAATAATAATAATAATAATATTATTATTTTACTTAACTATTAAACATTTATAATTTTCAATAAAATAAATACATAAAATTTGTATTTTGTATTTTATTAACTTTACCTATGAAGGAAGGACGGGGAATAAAATAAGATTCCTTCAACCACATCTTCTTAGGAACCTTTACCACCTCAGCATCACATGCTTTTGGTTTAATTTTCTTTTTGCAAAATTCTGATCTGTGGTTTACACTCATTGTCACTTTACTTTTTCGGCACCCTTTTTATATATATGCACCACGATAAAAGGCTTCCTTTCAGAAAAAAATAAAATATATATAATAAATAAATTCTCAAGAAGTATCACCTAACTTTTATTCTCAATGTTAACAATTTGATTTATATTATCTCAAAAAATTAACAATGTTACACTAATTTTTACAAAATGATATAAAAAAATTATTAAATTTTGAGTGGGATGATAGAATTCCAATAAGTAATAAAAAAACACCAAAAGTTTAAAACCTTTAAAAGTGTGAAAAAAAAATCAAGTGAGCTATGAAAAAATTATCCAAAATTAGATGATTTTGATAATATTTTATTTTTTTTACCAAAATTATTTGGAGGTAAATGTATCTCATAGCTATTTTGGTAAAAAAAAAATGTAATCCATGGTAATGTATTAGCCTTAAGAGAGAAGATATTAATCAACACGAGAAGTCTTGCCATCAACATCTGATGTCGTGATAGAACTTACTACGACAAGACAATATCTTATCACAATAATGATAAAACTTATGTTAGAACATTTTTGATAAAAAAAATAGAATTCATAATAAGATGATGACTTCATGTGTAAAGACATCAAACCATTGTAAGAATGTTTATCATTGACATTCAATGTCGTGGTAAAGCTCTAATGGTAAGTCTTATCAAGACAAGTTATTGTCTTACCACAATAATGATAACTGAAGTAAGCGATTTTGATAAAAAGATTAAATCTAATTCAAATATTTTATTAATTTGATAATTATTCATGAGTTATCATTTACCATTTTAATAAGAGCAGTATTATTTTGATTAAAAAATATTTACTAAAAATTGATTGAATAACTCGCAATGAAAATAAAAACTCGTGATAGAAGACTTGAGATGGTGATTTTGTTTTTTTGAGGGAATATGTGTGACTTTAGGGATTATTATTATTTTAATTAATTATCATTAAATATAAATTAAAAATAATAATATTACACTTATCAAAATGGTACATGTTAGTTCATATAGTTTCTCTTCAATATTTTAAAAGTTTTAGACTTTTAATGTCATTTTTAATAATTATTGAATTTCTACTATCATATCAAAAAAAAATTAATGAATTTTTGTATTGTTTTATTAAAGTTAGTAGATAATTATTATCATATATTCAATTATCTTAAAGTTTAAAGTTTAAAAGAGTAAAAAAAAAATATTAAATTGATGTATAACATAAAAGAAACACAAATCTAGATAATAAAAAAAACACAAATTGTTCTATTAAATCTCAATAGTTGAAAATGTAAGTAAAAATTATAATATATTATAGTCATTGGTACTCTCGTGTGTCTGTATATATTACAATTGGTGAATACAAAAAATAAAAATAAAAAAATTCAAAAGGGAAAAAATACAAAAGACATTATTTCATTTTAATTATTACCTACGCATTACTTTCTTATATTTCAAATTTAATCTCAAATTTCTTTAACTTAAATTATTTTAATACTTTCTCTGGATCTCTCTCCTTAAACATTATTTTTTGCATGGACACATAATAGATCCGGTAGCAGAAGAGAACATGCATATTCATCCTTGTGTGGTGGCAAATTCCCAATCATGCATGCCTACTCGTAATAAATAGATATACGACTCTTGTCCTAATTGAGGCAACATTCTGCATTATAATACTTAATATATAATAGGTTAATGAGATATATTAAATGTATATAAATTTAGGACTAACTTTTTAGTTACATCAAATCTAGTTAATATTCTATTTACTAGATTGATTTTATTTTTAATTCATAAATGAGTAAATAATCCTAATAATTTAATTAAATTGATAAATTTAATTTAATATATTAAATTTAGATCGAATTAGATCGACAAATTAGATTTAATAATCTGATCGAATTCTTATTAAAAATATATAATTTATTTAGATTTAAATTGATAGAATTTATAATTCGTTTCAATATAATATAATAGAAATATTATGAAAATTATAAATAAATACATATTTTATTTTATAATATATTATATTTAAATATTATAAACATCACAATTATATTAAATTATTATTTTGGTTTTAAAAAAATATACAAATGTTAAATCTTTAAAATAATTTAATGATTATTCAAAAATAATTTTTATTTATTTATTTAGCTATTACTATAATCCTAATAAAGTGTTAAGGTCTCTATAAGTCACTTAATTTTTCAAAATATACAGTTTAGTCCTCTAACTTTAAGATATACACTTAATGTCATGTAATTCTTCAAAATATATATTTTAGTCCTCTAACTTTAAAATATACACTTAGAGTCATATAATTCATCAAAATATAAACTTTAATCATCTATATTTTAGTATATATATCTAGGCTATCCTAATTCTTTAAAGGTTTAAATGTACTTTAAATAGTCTTTTTTTAAAAGGATAAATTTAAAATTCTAGAAAATAAAATACAAAAAGGAAAAAAATTCAAAATTTTCAAATTTAATAAAAATTTAATTTTTAAAAAACAAAAAATATATTTAATTTGTATTTGAAATGAGAAACTTAAATTTTGTATTATTTTTTTTTTCAAAATTTTAATTTTTATATTTTATTTTTCAAAATTCTGAATTCATACTTAAAAAAAATAATTATTTGAAGTATACTAGAAAGAAAAAAAAAATTAAAAAAGGACAAGTGCCCATCCTAAAATATAATGTAAATCCACCTCTACCTAACATTACTACTCATTTTGAACTAGTAATTGGAAGGGGGAATTGAGATGGAAAGATGAGTATTATCTTAGTGGGAGCTTTGTAGAGCAATTGGAAATATGCTTAAACTTTATAGGAGGAATGTTACCCTTTTTAGTCACTTCTCAGCTTTTTTTTTTCTTTTTTAAATTTCTTTAAGAATGAAAGCATTATGGAAGACTTGACACTATAAAGGCTCCATTGTTAGGTATATTGTAACTCATGGCTGGTTTATATGCGCACGCAAGTTGTATGTGTTTAAGGCCTGCATATACAAGTTGCATTCACATTAATTAACCATAAAAAAAAGTAAATACTTTTTTTCTTTTTTAAATAAAAATCACACACTCAAATTAAACACCCATATATATATATATATATATATATTAACAGGATATTTTCCCTTTTTTTGAATTTTGGTCTAATAGATTATGCCATCTTAGAAAGAAAAAAAAACAAATTCATAGTTTAACGTAATAATTTAAGTTATTTTAATGTTAATTCTAATTTTACTACTCAAAATTATATAAATTATACCACATATCTGTTGGGTTTTTTCTCTTATTTAGAGGAGCCCAAGGGAAGCCCATGTGGTTTAAAAGCCCATGAAATAAGAAGGGTAATTATGTTATTTCATTGTCTTAATTAATAAACACATTTAGGGTTTTTTGTGTGAAAAATCAGTAGAGAAAAACGTGTGCAGCAAAAAACAATGCAGTAGAAAAATTGCTCTCGGTTTTCGCTTTCCTCTCCAACCAGTCTTCATCAAGTGCTCCGATCGAAGGCCGTTTGTGGTCCGATTAAGCTGAAATTTTGCAGGCAGGTTCACGACTCAAGAATATTTAATCTGTGCGGTGGGATTTGGATTTGGCTCACCGGTTTGAGAAATTATGAGCAGTGAACAGTGACTACGAATTGGGTTAGATTTCTCCATTCTTCTTGAAATAATTGTTAGTTTCCAAGAAGTGTATTCTTGATGATGTTGTTGATTGTTTTCCTCTAGTTTTACCTAGAGAGAACTGTTGTACAATTGTTTCTTGATAGTGGAAGTTTTGGAGAGGAGTGTCGTGGTTGTTTCCTTCCTACACCGGGAAGGTTTTTCCACGTAAATTGCTTGTGTTGATTTTGTGCATGTTTCATTTTAAGCTCTATTTATTTGTTTCCTAAAAGATTCACACAAAGAAGGAGAATAGGTTTAATTCCGCTGTTTAGAGCTTGATTAAGTTCGAATTGAAATTGTGATTCTCCTAACAAAGTGGTATCAGAGCTGTGGTTATTATTGTGGAATTTCTTGTGTTGAATAATGGAAGCAAATTTGAGTAGAATGATTACTTTGAATGGTTCTAATTATCACACTTGGAAAGGAAAAATGGAAGATATCCTTTATGTCAAACAGTTTCATTTACCGGTGTTTGCCTCTGAGAAGCCAGAAAAGTTATCTGAAGAAGAATGGACTTTGTTAAATCGACAAGTTTGTGGGTATATAAGGCAGTGGGTAGATGATAATGTTTTGAATCATATTAGTGGAGAAATATATGCACGGTCACTATGGAATAAACTTGAAGAGTTGTATGCTCGGAAAACATGAAATAATAAAATGTTTCTTATAAAGCAATTATTGGATTTAAGGTACCAAGATGTAACTCCGTTGACAGATCACTTGAATACGTTCCAAGGAATAATCAATCAGTTGGCTGAATGGGTATCAAGTTTGATGATGAGATTCAAGGGTTGTGTTTATTGGGTACGTTACCAGACTCTTGGGAAACATTTAGAATGTCATTAAGTAACTCAGCTCCAAATGGTGTAATCAATATGGATCTGGCTAAGAGTAGTGTTTTGAATGAAGAAATGAGAAGAAAATCACATGGTCTTCTCAACAGTCAGAGATTTTGGTTACAAAAAGAAGAGGGAGGAGTAAAAGCAGAGGTTTCAAGAACAAAGAAAAAGGAAGAAGCAAGTCTAGGTTTTCTAATATTGAGTGTCATCATTGTGGCATGAAAGGGCACATAAAGAAATATTGCAGATAGTTGAAGTGGGATAACAAGAATAAAGACAAAGAACAAGAGGGTGATGTTAGTAAAGAAAATGATCGAGTTACCACCGCTAGTTCATAAGACTTTCTTGTTGTTTATAATGAAGATGTTGTCAATGTTGTCAATGTTGCATGTCACGAGGTCAGTTGGGTTATTGATAGTGGAGCCTCCATTCATGCTACGTCTCGAGAGGACTTCTTTACATCCTATACAGCAGGTGACTTTGGGACAGTGAAGTTGGGTAATGATGGCTTGGTTAAAGTCATTGGTATTGGAGATGTGTGTTTGGAGATGAATAATGGCACGAGACTACTTCTTAGAGGGGTAAAGCATATTCCTGAAATTCGTTTGAACTTGATCTCTGCAGGTAAACTTGATGATGAAGGATATTGCAATACCTTTAGTAATGGTCAATGGAAACTTACTAAAGGTGCTATGGTTGTTGCTCGTGGGAACAAACATTCCAGTTTGTATATACTGTAGGCGAGACTCTTTAAAGGCATTATTAATGCTATGACAGATGAGCTCACATCATAATCGTGGCATAAGAAACTTGCTCACATGAGTGAGAAAGGCTTGGCAGTATTAACTAAAAAGAATCTTCTTTCTGGAATGAATGATGTTTGTTTAAGAAGATGTACTCATTGTTTAGCAGGGAAACAAAATAGAGTTTCTTTCAAGAGTTCCCCTCCTTCAAGAAAACAATACATACTTGATTTGGTACATTCAGATGTATGTGGTCCTATGAAGACAAAAACTTTGGGCGGTGCCAGTTATTTTGTGACCTTCATAGATGATTGTTCAAGAAAGTTATGGGTGTACACTTTGAAGAGCAAAGATCAAGTACTAGATGTGTTTAAACAGTTTCAAGCCTTAGTGGAAAGACAAACTGGGAAGAAATTGCGGTGCATCAGAACAGATAATGGGGGAGAGTATTCAGGTCCTTTTGATGAGTATTGTAGGCATCAGGGCATTCGACATCAAAAGACACCTCCCAAGACTCCTCAGTTAAATGGGTTGGCTGAGAGAATGAACAGGACATTGGTTGAAAGAGTAAGATGTCTTCTTTCGCAGGCTCAGTTGCCAAGATCTTTCTGGGGTGAGGCTTTGAATACAGTTGTACATGTTCTTAATCTCACACCATGTGTTCCTCTTCAATTTGATGTACCAAACAGAGTTTGGACTGGCAAAGATGTTTCTTATGATCATCTTCGCGTTTTTGGTTGCAAGGCATTTGTGCATATACCAAAAGATGAGAGATCTAAGCTCGATGTGAAGACACGACAATGTATCTTTGTTGGTTATGGTCTGGATGAATTTGGCTACAAATTTTATGATCCAGTTGAGAAGAAACTGGTAAGAAGTCGTGATGTTGTGTTTATAGAAGATTGATGAGCAGAATCGTGATCGCCAAATACTTTGATGAACGAAAACTTGATGAACGAAAACCGGCATCTGCGATTCTGCCAATACTTTGGTTTTATATTTATAAAACTCTCGCAAGTGCACGAATCATTTCATAGAAAATGATAAGTATACTCCCAAGGTCGATCTAAGGAAGGAATGTATGTGGTTTTTAATTTATTATTCAAACTTTTAAAAACGAAATTAAATCCTAAACATCCTGTCACGATATTTTGGGGTTTTTGTGTTTTTAATCTAATTACAGAAAATTAAACATAGATTCAATAAACATTCATGCAAATTTTATCTTTTATAAATAGTGGAGTATTTATGGATATAATAACTAAGTTAATTATGCTTGCTCGTATTATTTAGGTTATTAAAGATATGAATTGATATTTATTGATTCTCCCTTTTTGTATGAATACCACCTTTGATGGGGTTAGATATTCTTTGTTAACTAAACAAATCAATTAACACCTATGGGTGGGGTTGATAACTAATTTGGTTAATTAAATTAATTCCTTTTTCTAAGAGATTGAAAATGAACCATTTAAATGCCACCTTTGGTGGGGTTACGATTTAAACTTTATTCAAGATGTCCAAATTAAACCTAAGAATTTAATTATCCGAGTACTAACTTTCAAGTTTTAAAACCACTACGAAAACATGTCGTCAATACATTTTCGGATAATAATTCTTATAAAAACTTTTGAAATAGAGCTTCACTCTAACTACAGGCGATTGTACCAACAAATAAAAGAGTACTACTCTAAATCGAATAGGATAACTAAACCTTAAAATCTAATTTTGATTTAAGTTTGTAATGAAAAATAATATATTTCTCTCTAACATTCTTAATATAAAATCTTGAATAAAAATAAAATCAATTCATTTTAGAGATTTTTACCTATTTAATATTTCGCAAGCATAACAACGTTATTATTATATCATGTTTACAAACAGCTAGCAGTTAAATTTAATCACAGACAAATTAAATATAACATGTAAAAATAAAGCATAAAAAATAAGCAAAGAAAATAAAATCCTTACGATGCTTGACGCTTATTCCCGTTCTTTAGAAAACCTCTAAGGGGAATTTGCACTCCCATTTATTGAATCAAAAAGCTAATAAATTACAAGAACATAACTAGTTCTTCCCAAAAAGGGAAGAACTCTAAAACTAAGAGAAACTAGCTAAAACATAAGAAAAACTAGCTAAAACATAAGAAAAACTAAAAAAACTAAAAACTAAGAAATGGAGAGAAAGAAAGAAGAGAGAAGTATGTTTTGAGGTGTGTTTTGAAGTGAAAGGAAGATGGGGTATTTATAGGTGAGGATGGAGAGAAAAAATGAGTAAAAAAATGTTAAAAGTCTTTGAGGCTACATTTCTACAGTGTGCAAATGGGCACGATTTTCGTCTTTTTGACATTTTTGACCTTTTCGACCCATTTTGTCCAATTTTTCCATGTTTGTTGACCTTTTCCCACTTATTTATTAATGTATTTATGATGTATTGCTTCAAGTATTCCTCTTTGAGTCTTTAAATTGCGTTTTTAAGCCAAAATACCTGAAAAACAATAAAAATACCCATGATTCCGAAAAAGACAAATTTATATAAATATATGATAAAACATATAAATATATATATTTTTAATCAATTAATGAGCATAAAATCATGGTAATTTTAGTGCTTTTTGAGCACTCATCAAAGATCAAATTATACAAGATGTTGAGAAGATAGAAAAAGGAGTCCATCAGTATAGCGATGATTTGATTGACCTAGATCCGGTTCCTTTACCAGTACAGATGGAACAAAATATTCAAGTTGACCAACATGGTTTAGATGATGTAGATATGCAACCTGAAACAAATCACCATACTACTGATCAGTTGCCAGAATCAGAAATTCCACCCAGGAGGTCTACCAGAGACCGACGTCCTTCCACACGGTATGATACAGATGAGTATGTGTTATTGACAGATGAGGGAGAACCTCAATGTTATGCAGAAGCGATGGAAGATGGAAACAGAGCACACTGGGTTGGTGCTATGGAAGATGAGATGCAATCACTGTATGACAATCACACGTTTGAGCTAGTAAAGTTGCCTAAGGGTAAGAGAGCTTTGAAGAACAAGTGGGTCTACAGGGTGAAGCAAGAAGAACACAATTCACAACCACGATACAAAGCTAGACTGGTCGTCAAGGGATTCAGTCAGAGAAAAGGTATTGATTTTGATGATATTTTCTCTCCTGTTGTGAAGATGTCTTCCATACGTGTTGTTCTAGGTCTAGCAGCAAGCTTGGATTTAGAAATTGAGCAAATGGATGTGAAAACTGCCTTTCTTCATGGTGAGTTAGAGGAAGAGATTTATATGGAGCAGCCAGAGGGTTTTGAGGTTAAAGGAAAAGAGGATTACGTATGTCGGTTAAGGAAAAGCCTCTACGGGTTGAAGCAAGCACCTAGACAATGGTATAAGAAGTTTGAGTCAGTTATGGGGGAGCATGGTTACAAGAAGACTACTTCTGATCATTGTGTTTTTGTGCAAAAATTCTCTGACGATGACTTTATCATTTTATTGCTCTATGTTGATGACATGTTGATTGTTGGCAGAAATTCTTCAAGAATTGATAATTTGAAGAAGCAGTTGAGTAAGTCCTTTGCCATGAAGGACTTGGGGCCAGCAAAACAAATTCTTGGTATTCGAATTTGTCGAGACAAGAAAAGAAAGAAGTTGTACATGTCACAGGAACGGTATATCAACAAAGTACTTGAAAGGTTTCATATGGATAAAGCTAAAGTGGTTTCTTCTCCTTTATCTAATCACTTTAAGTTGAGATCGAGTCAAGGCCCTTCAACAGATAAAGAGAAGGAAGATATGGAAAAGGTTCCATATGCCTCAGCAGTAGGAAGCTTAATGTATGCAATGGTGTGTACAAGGCCAGATATAGCTCATGCAGTTGGAGTTGTTAGTCATTTTCTTTCGAATCCAGGAAGAGAGCATTGGGATGCAGTAAAGTGGATTATGAGATATCTTCGAGGTACTTCCAAGTTAACACTTAGCTTTGGAAGTGGAAAACCAGTGTTAGTTGGATACACTGATTCAGATTTGGCAAGAGATGAAGATTCTCGTAAGTCTACTTCAGGTTATCTAATTACTTTCTCTGGTGGAGCAGTTTCTTGGCAGTCAAGATTGCAAAAGTGTGTTGCACTTTCTACAGCAGAGGCGGAGTTTATTGCAGCAACGGAAGCCTGTAAGGAGTTGTTGTGGATGAAACAGTTCTTAAGAGAACTTGGTTTCAAGCAGCAGAAATATGTGTTATTCTGCGATAATCAGAGTTCTATTCACCTAGCGAAGAACTCGGCATTTCACTCAAGATCAAAGCATATTGATGTGAGGTATCATTGGATAAGGGATACTCTTAACAATAAGTTACTTGAACTTGAGAAAATCCATACCGATGAGAATGGATCTGACATGCTAACAAAAGCAGTGTCAAGAGAAAAACTTGATGTTTGTTGTTCAATTGCCGGAATGGCGGATCCCTCCATCTAATCGGAAAAGGGGGAGATTTGTTGGGTTTTTCCTCTTATTTGGAGGAGCCCAAGGGAAGCCCATGTGGTTTAAAAGCCCATGGAGTAAGAAGGGCAATTATGTCATTTCATTGTCTTAATTAATAAACACATTTAGGGTTTGTTGTGTGAAAAATCAGTAGAGAAAAACGTGTGCAGCAAAAACAGCAGCTGCAGCAGAAAAACTGCTCTCAGTTTTTCAGTTTTCCCTCTCCAGCCAGTCTTCATCAAGTGTTCCGATCGAAGGCCGTTTGTGGTCCGATTAAGCTGAAATTTTGCAGGCAGGTTCACGACTCAAGACTCTTTAATCTGTGCGGTGGGATTTGGATTTGGCTCACCGGTTTGAGAAATTATGAGCAGTGAACAGTGACTACGAATTGGGTTAGATTTCTCCATTCTTCTTGAAATAATTGTTAGTTTCCAAGAAGTGTATTCTTGATGATGTTGTTGATTGTTTGCCTCTAGTTTTACCTAGAGAGAACTATTGTACAATTGTTTCTTGATAGTGGAAGTTTTGGAGAGGAGTGCCGTGGTTGTTTCCTTCCTACACCGGGAAGGTTTTTCCACGTAAATTGCTTGTGTTGATTTTGTGCATGTTTCATTTTAAGTTCTATTTATTTGTTTCCTAAAAGATTCACACAAAGAAGAAGAATAGGTTTAATTCCGCTGTTTAGAGCTTGATTAAGTTCGAATTGAAATTGTGATTCTCCTAACAATATCATAATAAGGGATAATTAATTTGGTGTAATTTTTAAAGAAAACTAACAAAAGTGAACCCAATCACATAAGTAAGGGAACCAAAACTACACTGTCTCAAAAATAAAGTAAATGCTAATTAAATTGTTATGAATTTCATGTGATTTGATAGCATGAATTTTATTTAAAAATTAATTAATTAATAAAATTACTATCCAATGAATATGAATAAAATTGCTCTGCCACATAGTTGATGAACAAGACAATGGTATTCATGTAAACCTTTCGCTGTCAATATAACCAAATTGTAAAGACCTACACTATGCATCTTTCTGTAAAATTAGTAAAAGTTTTATTTGAAACCTTTCACAAACACTGCTTTTTCATGTTCATGTATGTACCAACAGGATGCCACTGCCCACCAGTTGTGAAAATTTCTTAGCTGATCAGTTTGGGTTTTGTAATCAAATTTTCAATGATCGATGTCAACATATGTTATATGGACTCTTTATTTTTCATGAATTATTCGTGTTTTATGAACACAATATAAATCGATGTAGATGTGAGTATGAATAATCGACGTTTTAAATTGATAAAAATTAAAAAAAAAATTAAACCATACGGATATTAAAGCTAACTAGCTCGTTTTAACCGGTTCATGACAAATGGCAAATGTGAAACAAGCTAGTTAATGGGTTAACTAATCACTTACCAATTAAATGACTTCTCATAAATAATCTAATCACTTTTAATTAACTTTTAGCTTGATGTTTATTCATATATGGAACTTCTTGAATGCATTAATTATATTTTCTAATTTAGGGTTTGCTAGATAATATGCATTAATTCATTAAATAAGGTAGGGCTAGCAAACACATCAAAATAATTAAAAAAAAAACTTTTGAACTTTGTTTTGATAGATACTCGATAAAGAAAGTCCTTTAGATTTAGGGCCTTAAAGTTCAGTTGGTTATTTGGCCCAATATGATATCCAATTAAACGTTTAGATGATTGGGCTTAATAAAAATAGCTGGGGACCTAATGGAGGTCTACTACACAAGTCCCTTATCAAGTTACCACCATATCTATCTAAAGCGCGCATACCTATAAAATACATCCTAATAATTTTAGATATTGAGATACGTATTTAAACGCTGTGTGGGATTTACACCAATCTTAATAATAAGAAAAAATTGTACCTGCATTAGAATTATATCAAAGCAAACCCAATAGTATAAAATTAAAAAACAATCATTATTATTATTATTATATATTATTAGTATATATATATATATATTTAACCTATTAAACCATATTACGGACATTTTGTTATATTTCTCTTAGTATTTTTATTATAACTTTTTTGGTTTTCATATAACAATTATTCATTTATTAACAATAAATGTTACTACTTATATGAACATTTATGAATTTTATTTAAACATTAGATTTGACATAATTTCTTTTGCACTAATAAATTATTTCATGTAAAACATTTATGATAGAGTTTATTAATTTGTTCATAGATTTATCAAATTGATTTATAATTTTATTATTCTTAAGTATTTTTGTAAATATATTATGTTATTATTAATCACAATTACATGAAGTTTAAGTTTAAAATATTCATTTATTATAATTTTAGGTAGTGATTCTTTGAATTGTTTTGTAATATACTTATGACTTTGAAACTTTTTGCTTATTTATTTTGTAAAACTTGTAAAAACATTATTTATATGTTTAACGTTATTGGAATGTATTGAATTTCGTTCAAAGTTTTTATTATTTTAGTTAGATTAAAAATTATAAAAGAATATATAAAATTTTAAATCAACGTTAGGTTAAATAATATAAAAGAAGATCAATTAATACATATAAATAAAAGTTTCTACCAATTCAAGCTAAATTAGACCAATATAAATTTTTTTAGTTTGATTTAGGATTGAAAATTTATGAAATAAATTAAATTGATTTGGATTAGGGTTTGACCAATTTAGACTAGGTTAATTTGGGACGGTCCAAAGTAACCCATTTCATACAAATTGACCACCTTAGATGTAATGGACATGTGTACATGATATATATATGAACTTGGTTTCAAACTAGGTCAATTAACTTTCAATTATAACATCTCTTTAGTTTCTCTCTTTAAATTAAATCATGTCTAATATTTTGGCACTCATTATAAGATTTAGGATTTAAAGGTTGGGTTTTTTGTTTATAATCCCATATTTCTTAGGTTCATCCCGAGTTTTAGGGAAAAAAACTCTAAGTTTTAAACATTTCATACCATGCCTTTATTAAAGATAACCATTATTGTTGGTACCCGAGCCGATGAAAGATTAAAGTTGACTAATGACATTGGAGGATAACATTACATCTACACATGAAGAGGGCCGAGTTGAACCTCATGCTAACCCACCAAAAGAGGCCAATCCTCACATAGAATTGACACAATAACTATTCGAGCTCAAAAATGAACCTGAGAAAATGAGGCAAGAAAATAGGCATTACATGCTCGAACATAAGTAGCTCCACAAGCAAATCGAGCTGTAGATTTAATTGATAAGGTTAAGTTGGCACCAAGAAGAAATGAGTCTAGAAGAGTAGAAGATGTAATAGAGAAGATCTTGCATCATAATGCTAAGTTGAGACACATCCATCTCAGTTTGGGCAACACGTTGCCCATTATAACAATGAATAATTGCTTGAGGAAAGAAGGTTGTAGGAAGTACGCTCTCAAGCTCCCAAGGAAACTTGTGAGAAAACAAACATAAAACAAAACAAGAGCAAAACTCACTATAACGTCAATAGAGATTGTGAGTAATTATGTGTCTTTTTTTATAAGATAGAGCATAGTGAACCACCCACTAAATTCAATGCTCCTAAATGCCCTAATTATCAAGAAATGAAAGATTCTATAATTTATGTGTTCTATTTCAAAACAACCATGGCCCCTGTAAGTCTCACTCGAGACAAAGAGAAGCTATGATATGCAAGCTCTTCGTAGCTATCTTGTGTGGTAGTGCCAAAAATGGTTCAATAACCTGAGATCTCTTAATATAACTTTACACAATTTGTCAAGTTTTTCATCACTAATTACGGAAGTGACAAGCCTATGAGGAAGGAGTCTCATCACATTTTTTCAATCACTTAGGGAAATGATGAATCTGTTAAAAAATACATAAAAAGATTCGAAAAAGAGAAGTTAGAAGCCACAGATTGTCCCAACTGAATAACGATTGAAACATTCAAGCATGATTTGTTAAGAAGATGATTGGGCTTAAAATAGCTTAGGACCTAAATGGATTCCCCATAGGTCTACACAAGTCCCTTACCAAGTTACCATATCCATTTATAACATGTACATGTAAAACACATCCCTAATAATTTTAGACATTGAGATACATATTTGAAGGTTACGTTAGATGTAATTAGAATGATAAACATTTATTTTAATATTAATGTTACGTAAAATTTTTTAATGTACTACTTTTAATATTTTTTATTTTAATTGATTACTCTTATTTTTGAAATATATTCAATTAACTACTTTGATAAAAAATTGATCAATTTTAAAAAAATATTTAAATTACCTATGTATCACACGAAGATATAAAATCGTGATATGAATAAAATAACGAAGATATAACTTCATGAGTCGTGTACTTGATTTAAATTTTTAATCAAAGTAATTAATTAAAAGATATTATAATAATAAAAATAAATTAAAAAAATTATAAATAAATATTTACCCTAATTAGAATTGGTTGTCTTTTATTCTCTTCTACATTTTTTTATACCCCTTTTAAGAGAAATTGATAGTCATAAGTCATAAACTTTTTTTCCCGTTAAGAATAATATCAATAATACCCATAAATTTTAAAATAAATCACAAATATCTTTATTATGATATTATAAATAAAATAGAGTATAGTTATTTTTTTATTTTCTCGTAAGTCTAATTTGGACATCATATTGTGTACAGATGCAAGAATTTTATCATTACTAAGAGGGTATTAAGACTTGATTAATCTTAGGCATATCATGTGTAATAAAATAAAACGAACAACGGAAGAAAAGATCGTGGTTGATACAATAAATTCAAATATGATAATTATATTTTTAAGTCAATTAAGTATATTGAATGATTACATATTTGTTTATCTAATTTAAAAAACTAATAAATAAGAAAATAAAAACAAAAAAACTAACCACAAGTTTATATGAAAATAAATATAAGAAAATTATAAAGTTAAAATAATGTGTTAATAAAAAACTTAAATATTTACCTTTAAATAATAATATACAAAAAGTAATAATTAACACATAAAAAAGTTAGTTTCAATTTGGTACGAGAATCATAGGAAAAAAAAATACATCATTGAATGAAAAATTAACATTGTTAATCATTCGAGAACATAAATAATAATAACTATAAAAATGGAGTGTATTAGAATTTTTTTATTACAATAATATATGATTTTGAAAAAAGGATATGATTTTAGAAAAGGATAATACTAAACTTTATAGAATAATAAGTATAAATAATATAGAAACTAGATCAAAATAGAGTTTATACGTAATGTATAGAAATAGATAGAACATTTAATCTAAAATTAAGATAATAAATAAAAAATGTCTTTTTCAAGCCTTATTTTTTTTGTAACGTTACAAATTAATTATAAATTTTCATACGATGAAGAGATAGCTGAGTGGAGTATAGCTTTAGATCTCTAATTCCTCTATAATTACATATGATACTCAAATAAGCCCATTCATTTGAAATGAATTTCAAGGCTCTTTATCTCAACAGGTAATTCTACTAGATAAGAAAGATAAAACATTTTGATTTCAAGGGCTTATTAGTTTACTTAATGATTTGATAAATAATAAGATTTTCTCTCGCACCTTTTAAATTATATAAAATAGCACTTAAATTATAAAAAAAAAAAATAAATAAAAAAAAATTACAAGTATACAGGAATATTGGAGAATGGAGACTTTGCCGTAAGTAGTTTTCATTACAGAAAGAAAACAACAATGGCAAAAATTTTAGAGTGTTACTAAATTAGCTCACTTTAAAGCCGTTAGATTTGTGTAACGGGGACTCAAATAATAAAGATGTGAGCTGATTCACCAACACTCAAATTTTATAACAAATTACTCTCCTTCCTTTCTTAAAAAAAAAAAAAATAAAAAAAAAATACATTTACTATCGTTTTACTCTAATAGATATATTGATTTCCTAACTTTAAATCATATTTTAATTTTTTTTCTCTTCGAATATTTATAAATTCTTATCGAAAATATTCAATTTGATAAAACTTAAGTTTTTTGACACAAAAAAAAAATGATCTCATGAAAACAAAAATTAACAAAAAAATAATTTAAATGTACAAAAATTAACCGTTAAAATATACTAATTTTAATTTTAATAAAGATGATTAATATATCCAAACTATTAAAAAAAAGTAAAGTAAACAAATGTAATATTCTGAGATTTTGTTTCCATAGGCTGGCCATTTAGGTATTTACATAGCTCCCAAGACAAAATCTACGTTATCATCCAAGAAATATAAAGGATGAGAACAAATAACACATGGGGAGTGATCTTGTTACTTCCCATTTTCCTATGTGAATCCACAGGATTGCTAATTTGCTCTTTCCTCTTTTATTCCTTGCCTTGCAAAACCCCATTAATTTATTTTCCTGGAAAATAAAAAAGTTCCAAGAATTAATTGTTACAACCAAAAAAATAAATAAATAATAGTGAAAAATTGTAATATTGGTTTAAGTAAAAATTTGAAAACCTATGGATCTTTTGCAATGAAGAACTGCCTCATAAATTGAACTATCAGAATCACAAGACCTTCTCCAATCATCAGCAGAGTAAGCAACACTTATACGTGGAGATGTTTCTGAAGAAGAAACTCTATTCTTCACTGCTTGAACATTTCTATCAACTTTAATACTTGTTTTGTCTCTTCGAATTCTTCGATATAATGGCCGAAGAAAATTTAAATATTTTTGTAGTATTCGCTTTGATAATCTTCTACACTTTCTCAAAGAAGGAGAATCAGGATTAGAAGCTGGTGGTGAATATTGTGGAGAAGAATTAGGCATGTTTTGGCTGGAACTTGAAGCCCGATCACATGTTTCAATCTTCACAGGATCAACAAAGATAGGCATAAGCAAACCATTGGAAATTAACTCATCAGCATGAACAAAAGTACTGAGAGCATCATCAGATTGTGAAATGGGAAAGTCAAATTTGAAATCTTGAGAGCTTATGAAGAATCTCTTAGAAGGTGGCAATTTGGGATCCATTTCGATGTAAGAAGAAGCTTCTTCGGATGCTTCGGGTGAAGTTCTGAAAGAGTTTTCAAGGCTTTCCAATGAAGGTTTCAGGTTCACTAGCCAACGATATGAAAAACTTTCTATAGAAAGAGGCTGATCAGATGTTTCCATGTATAACACTTGAGGTAATATCAGTATATATATAATAACTCTCAGAGAAAAAGTAGTACTGAAAGAGATACAAGGAAGGTAATAAGCTAATAAAGATTCTCCTCTTATGGAACATATCTTAATGTGTGTGAATATATATACCTTAATATGCTCTCTTTTCTCTGTCTCTATTTCTCAACATTAATTGTGTATGTGGTAAGTTGGTAACTTAAATGATAGGAAAGAGACAATGAACTGTTAGCCCCCACAAACATCTACATGGTACTCTTGTAGAACAAGTATACCCTACCTTGTCTTTTAATCATTTTGCAACTTAAAAGTTCAGAGAAGCTAGTAAATGATTTCCACAACTAACTAGAAAGAACACCACACAATGAGGTTCAAGCATACTCTTTTCTTTCTAATACCAAAGCCACCTTTGAAAAGATCATCAAGTAAAAAGTGGGAACATATTTTAAGTAATATACTTTTGATTTTGAACATTACTAATGAATATTTCATACATGGAAAGTAGTTATGAGGAAATGGTGTTTTTGGGCAGGAGGTTCAAGTATGTCCCAATTTGTGGTTTCCCTAACTTGCTTCAACAATTATAATATATGCATGTGAGATTGATTGGGTCTTACATTTTAGGAATGTCATTCCTTTTATCAAACTTATATACAGTATTTTCAAAGGTTGAGTCCACCATTTTGATTCCTACAAGCTGACAAGTGCATCACAAGACTCACCCAAATGAAAAAAATATATATTTTAGGAGACCAATTACAAATACATACCCAAAAAACTAAGTTTGAAAAATAACAATTAAATCCCTTCTTTTCTCCATGCTATTGTTTTTTCAACCAATATATTTCTAAGAAAAATCAGGAAAAGATATTGTAATAAAACAATAATAAAGGGAATGTAATTGCTTATTATATAAAATTGAGGGGTGTTTTTGTCGTTTTTAAAAATCTCATAGGTTTGTGTAGTAATTTTTCCTATTTTATATAATATTGTACAGCATGTAGAAAACATTAATATTGATAGCATGTGAGCCAATTATAATTAGAGAGGCTGAGTAAGTAATATTAATATAATATTTGAAATATAATTTTATCTCGTGATAGAGTACGGAATATGTTTAGAGTGGTGGACGTCTATTTATAATATGAATCACTTAATTATTTCTAAATGAACAAGTTAGATTTATAATTAATGAGTTAGTGGTGTAATTTTTTTTAAAATATACATTTTAATTTTATAATTTATGATTTAATTATTATTAATCCTATTATTATAAAAAATATACATTTTTAGTTTTATAATTAACTAAAATAAATAATTCTAATCCATCCTAAATATTAAAATTAAGCATTTATAATGATTAATTTTTATAAATAATAAAATTATATATATCCGATTTAAAAATTATGAAATTAAAGTTACTATTTACACTTAATAAGAGGTGATCTTTTTTCAAAATTATGATAATTTTGATGCCTAATAAACGATTTTTTAACTAAAAAAAGGGAAGAGAAAAGTGAAATCAGCTTTCTGATGCGAAGTTAATGATTAAAAGTTTAAAACAAAAGGAGGAGGAGGAGGTTGTTGAAAATGTTCTGAGTACATGAAACAAAGACTATTGTTTAGAGCAACGTTCATAATTTTACCTATAGCTCTTGGTGTTAGGGTTTTCATTGTCCTGTTCATATTTATTATAATATCTGATGGAATCCAAAACTATGAAAACTAAAAAATGTACAGATTTATAACATGTTGTCGTGATTATCAGAAGTTATCTTATAAAATAACGATATCAAATTAACTGTAACAAAGATCGAGGGGAAAAAGTATGAACAAAGTGGATAAATAACTTAAATACTATTATTATTTGGTTTCCAAATGTTCACACCAGAAAAAAAGAAGAAGCAAACAGATGATAAAGGAAGATCAAACATCATAATTACGTTTGACATTTAAGAAAGTTCAAGAAATATTATTCTAGGATGAAAACATAAGAACAAACACAAAAAACAATGAACATAAATTTTATAGCTCAGTATTCAGAAAGATAAAAACAAATGACACTCAACGTCACATGCAACTACTAGGTTGTCCTGGAACTAGTTGAAGAAACAAATTATCAAAATATATGTCAAACAGATGAAGGGAAAAATATCTCAAGTATCTCTTGGCAAGGAGCTCTCAAGCCTTTTCGTCCACTATTTATTTTAGGGTATGCTTGTTTATGTTTTTGAGACTATGCAAAAGCGCTTCTAACAACTAAAACCACTTTTGAACTGAACTATTTTTTTTTTTATCAAAAGTAATGTTGTCCTTTTTAAGGCACTTTTTCCTAAAGTCGTTTTTGACTGAAATCATTTTTAACATAAGAAAAAATGCACTTGGGATGAGTTGTGGTCGTTTCTATTATTGACAGTAAAGAAGATTCACAATTACAAAAGTTTTCTTTGGACATTGAAATAATTAGCATAAGCACATCAATAATCGAATTTACAAGAAAGATAAAAGACAAGGGTCCCAAGGGTTTTCTAGAAAAGACATGGACAGGGACATAAGTCACTATGACAAAAGCCAGAAAAGGAGAGTGACCTAAAACCAATTGGTCCCCTTTTATGTCCCCCTAACAGACAATAAGTAATCGCTAAAAAATCCAAGCATTCATTAATGCAATTTTAGTTCATCAAGGAACGTTCTTTATCAATCAAAAATCTAATCATGTCATAAAGGATATCAATAAATACATTAACAAACCAAACTCTTACTATGCAATCATAATGCCTTACATGATGAAAGAAGAAACAACATAGAACATAACTCCTTTCTATATTTTCTTTTTTTTTTTTAATTTGCTAATGATAAGATAACTAAATTGTTGCTGTGGATAAGTAGTTAGATCTATGAGACAGCACTGTGTGGTTTGTCACATGACCATGCTTCAAAAATTGCAAGAACCAACCATTATTCCGAGGAATTCCATGTTGGGCGTGGAATCATTTTGTGGGACCAAATAAGATAATATTTATGTTTTTAAGTTGTATAAAGTATCACAGAAAAAATAAATAAACTCTAGTGAACTATGAAATAGAAGCATTCTGAAGTGAGAAAGGAATGCCAATGGCCAAAAAAGCTATAGATTCAACAGTCTTGTATTTGATTTAATCAGGCAGCAACTTTTTAACTTCAAGATTAATCTTCTTGTTAACTACCGCAAGTGAAGGAGCATTACATATTGGATCTGTTGACGTAACCATGCTTGGTACAAATATGCAATAAAGTCAGTAAACACGTAATAATAAAGGAGCATTTTCAAGTATCTTATGACATGTGAAATTAAACATTTTTAGGGTTACATCAGGAAGATAAATCCCTTCCATAGATAATCACATTTGAAAAACTAATTTAGAGTACTGATCATCAAAACTGTAAGAACCAATGTTTTAAATTTGGAGCCATAACGGAGCTACTCATAATTATTATAAGCAGTAATGTTGGTGATTTTTCTATTGTGTAATTGACCTTAATTTAAGGAGTAAATTAAGGAGTAAATCAAGAGTAAATTAAAGAACAAATCAAAGCTTAATTCAAGGAGCAATTTAAGAATTCCTTTGAAATTCAAGGAGCAATTTAAGAATTCCTTTGAAATTCAAGAAGCCCTTTGAAATTCAAGAAGTGAAATAGATATATAATTGTAATGAATTCATAAATCAAAATGTTCATTTCAATTGAGAGAAAAAAATTTTAGTAAGAGAAAATTGAGAGCAATTTTCTTGGTGTAATTGGATTATGAGTTGTGAGTATTGTAAATACTTTGTATAATTTATCCTATTTTCAGTAAAAAGATCTACAGCAGGTCTAGAGACGTAAGCAAGATTGGCCGAATTTCGTTATCAAATTTGTGTGTTATTTTGTCTATTTTACTTTCTCGTAAATCTGGTTTATCGAAAATTTGTTGTGGTTCGCATGAATAGTCAGAAATGATCCGGAGAAAGTCGGATTTGAATGGGAGCAATGGCCGCAGATGAAGGAAAGGTCAAACTCGAGAACTTTGATGGCACAGATTTCTAATTTTGGAAAATGAAGATAGAGAATTATCTGTATCAAAGAAATTTGTATCAACCTCTCTCAGGGAAGAAGATTAGAATCTTCTAAACATACAAGCTCTCGGAGTTATTCGATTGAAACTATCTCGTAATGTTGCTTTCAACATATCAAAGGAAAAGACCACGACGGGTCTTATGGAAGCTCTCTCCAATATGTATGAAAAGCCATTGGCCTCAAATTGAATTGGATGAAGAAGTACGAGCATTGATACTTTTTTCTTTTCTACCAGAAAGCTAGAATGCTACTACCACAGCTGTGAGTAGCTCGTCAGGAAGCAATAAGTTAAAATTTGGCGATGTTCGTGATCTGGTTCTCAGTGAAGAGATTCGACGTAGAGAGCCGGGTGAATCGTCAATCTCTTCAGTTTTACATACAAAGTCAAGAGGAAGAAATTTAATCAGAGGGAATGGATGTGGTGGCAGAACAGACTGTCGAGGTAGATCAAAGGATAGGAGGTCCAAATCTAGAAATCTCAATAATTCCTATAGCTCGAAAACTATCTAGTGTTGGAATTGTGGGAGAACCGAGCACTACCAAAATCACTACAAGAGTGCACCGAAGGACCAACAAGTGAAGGCAGAGGCAAATGTTACTTCTACCTCAGGAGAAGATGATGCATTGATATGCTCTTTGGAAAGCAAGGAAGAATCTTAGGTGTTAGAATCTAGAGCATCGTTCCATGCTACTTCACATAAAGAATTCTTCGAGAAATATGTCCCCGAAAACCTTGGAAAGATATATCTTGGTGATGATCAACCGTGTACTATTATTAGTAAAGGTGTAATTAAGATTAAGTTAAACTAGTCTATTTTGGAGCTAAAGGATGTCAGGCATATTCCCAACCTAAGAAGGAACTTAATCTCAGTAGGGAAGTTGGCTAGTGAAGGTTACACTATGATCTTCCATAGTGATGATTGGAAGATTTGAAAGGGTACAATGACGGTTGCTCGAGGCAAGAAGAATGACACTCTTTACATGATAGTAGGAGCACGTTGTTCGATCGCAGTTGTAGCAAGCAATGAAACACAAAATCTGTGGCACCAGAGACTAGGCCACATGAGTGAGAAGGGGATGAAGATTATGCACTCAAAGGGAAAACTTCTAGGTATACAGTCTATAGAGATAGACATGTGCAAAGATTGCATACTTGGAAAGAAAAATAGAGTTAGCTTTCAAACAAGTGGTAGAACCTCAAAGAAGGAAAGGCTAGAGTTGATTCACTCTAATGTTTGGGGACCAACGACCATCTCATCCATTGGTGGGAAATACTACTTCGTGACTTTCATCGATGATCACTCTTGGAAGGTATGGGTTTACTTTTTAAAGCATAAGTCTGAAGTATTTGAGGCTTTCAGAAGATGGAAAGCTATGGTTGAAAATGAGACAGGTTTGAAGATCAAAAAGTTCAGAATCGAAAATGATGGTGAATATGAAGACACCATATTCAAAATTTTTTGCTATGAGCACGGGATTAGAATGGAGAGAACTATGTTAGGCATGTCTCAACACAATGGTGTAGTTGAGCGTATAAACCAAATGTTGACAAATAGAGCCAGAAGCATTCATATACAATCAGGTCTACCAAAGCAATTCTAGGCAGAAGTAGTCAACAAGACAGTTTACTTGATCAATCGAGACCCATATGTTCCATTGGAGCATAGAATACCAGAGAAGGTTTGGAGCGGAAAAGAGGTAAAACTATCACATCTAAAATTTTTCGACTGTGTAGCATTTGTGCATATCAGTGATCAAGACAGGAATAAGCTTAATCCCAAATCAAAGAAATGCACCTACATCGGCTATGGTGAGAATGGGTTTGGCTACCGCATTTAGGATGACGAAAACAAAAAAGTGATATGTAGCAGAGATGTGATTTTTAACGAAAGGGTGATGTATAAGGACATGCATAAAACAGACTCCAACGACTTAGAGCATAATGAGTCAATATTTGTAGATGTAGATGATGTCCCATATTGGTTCCGTAACAGAACTAATTGTAACAAGTCCTCAACTAGAGGAACTCGTTGGATAGATTAATATGTTGCAATCTGACACACTACAATGTCCTACTCCAAATCTTGTATTGAGAAGGTCTTTTTGACCTCATGTGCCTAACAGGAGATACATGAACTATATGTTGCTAACTGATGGAAGGGAGCTTGAATGCTATGATGAAGTATGTTAGACTCGAGATTCCAACAAGTGGGAGCTTTCCATGAAAGAAGAAATGAAATCTCTCACATGAAAGAAGAAATGAAATCTCTCATCTCCAACCAGACATAGGAACTAGCTGAGCTACCCATGGGGAAGAAGACATTTCACAACAAATGGGTGTATCAAGTGAAATAGGAGCATACTGGTTCCAAGAGATACAAAACTCGACTAGTTGTCAAAGTATTCCAGTAGAAGGAAGGAGTTGACTAAATTGAAATATTTGCTCCCGTTGTGAAGCTCAATACTATCAGAATAGTGATGAGTATTATAGCCATTGAATATCTTCATCTTGAACAGTTGGATGTGAAAATTGCATTCCTTCACGGAGACTTAGATGAGGAGATATGCATGTACCAATCAAAAGGTTTCTTAGAAAGAGGGAAGAAGAATATAGTGTGCAAACTTAAGAAGAGTTTGTATGGCCTGAAACAAGCTTCGAGACAGTGGTTCAAAAAGTTTGACAACTTTATGCACAAGAAAAGTTTCCAGAAGTATAATGCCAACCACTGTTGCTACTTCAAGAGATATAGACCCAGTTATATTATTTTACTACTTTATGTTGATGATATGTTAGTAGCAGGTTCAGATATGGATGATATCAGAAGGTTGAAGCAGCAATTGTCAAATGAGTTTGACATGAAAGACTTGGGTCCAACAAAGAGGATTTTTGGAATGCAAATCACAAGAAATAAGAAGAGAGGATCCTTGCAGTTATCTCAGCCAGAGTACATCAATCGTGTTTTGTAGAAATTCAATATGGGTGATGCCAAGCCAGTTAGTACATCCTTGGCTAGTCGCTTTCGCCTATCCAAGGACCAGTTCCCTCAGACGTAGGAAGAGAGAGAATTCATGGTTAAGGTTCCTTATGCCTTATCCATTAGAAGTTTTATGTACGCAATGGTCTGTACGAGACCAGACATTGGCCATGCAGTGGGAGTTGTTAGCAGATTTATGTTAAATATAGGGAAAACTCATTGGGAAGCAGTCAAGTGGATTTTAAGGTATCTACGTGGCACCACAAAGAAGTGTTTGTACTTTATTAAATGAGAGTTAACAATACAAGGCTACATAGATGCAAACTTTGGAGGTAAAGTTGATTACCGAAAAAGCACCACCGGTTATATATTCACTATTGGAACTACAACTGTTAGTTGAATGTCACAAATATAAAAGATTGTCACTTTATCCACTACAGAGGCTGAGTATGTAGCTGTGACTGAAGCTAGTAAAGAGATAGTATGACTTCAAGGTTTGTTAATTGAGTTGGGATTCAAATAACAGAAGAATATTTTGCACAATGATAGTCAAAGTGCAATACACTTAGCAAAGAATTCAACATTTTATTCTAGAATTAAGCTATTGGGCTTCATTATCACTTCATCATATCTATATTAGAAGATGATGTGTTAATATTGGAAAAGATTCAAGGAAGAAAAAATCCAACGGATATGTTAACAAAGGTGGTGACTATTGACAAACTAAAGTTGTGCTCAACTACAGTTGGTATGCTAGAGTAACAAGACTAGAAAAGCTACTGCTAGGGGTGTCCATAAACCAGACTGGACCGGACCAAACCGTAAAACCAAACCGGATCGAACCAAACCGAACGGTTTTACAAATCAAACGGTTCGGTCCGATTTGTACTAATTTTAAACCGTTCGAACCGGACCGGACCGATTTAATAATATATTAAAAATTTAACATTATTCTTCATTAAATTATAAAAAAATCGAACCAAATCGGGAACCAAACTGAACCGAACCGAACCATTTTATAAATCAAACGGTCTGGTCCAGTTTTTATTTCTTAAAACCGTTTCAAACGGTTCGGTCCCGTTAAAGTTTTTTAACCAAAACTGGACCAAACCGGATCGTTGGACACCCTTAACTGCTGCATTGATCGAGGTGTGAAGACATATTGGAATTAGTGTTCAAGTGGGAGATTGTTGAATAATTGACCTTAATTCAAGGTGCAAATTAAGGTGCAAATTAATGAGTAAATCAAGGAGAAAATTAAAGGGTAAATCAAAGAGCAATTCAAGGAACCCTTTGAAATTCAAGGAGTGAATTTCCCTATAAATAGATATATAATTGTAATGAATTCATAAATCAAAACGTTCATTCCAATTGATAGAAAAATTTAGAGAAAAAAGCTTTAGTGAGAGAAAATTAAAAGCAATTGTCTTGGGTGTAATTGGGTTGTGAGTATTGTAAACATCTCGTATAATTTTTTCTCTTTTTAATAAAAAGATCTATTACAGGTCCGGAGACGTAAGTAAGATTGATCAAATTCCATTATCAAATTTGTGTGTTATTTTGTTTTATCATAAATCTAACTTATAAAAAATTTGAGTAATTTTCTAACATTTTCAAGTTTCTTGGCTTCCTAATTTGATGGATTACAATAAGCAAATTGCATCAAACTAAATTAGACTAAGAAACATCTCAAAGTTTTCAAACCACGTGAGAAAAGAAGGAAGAATAAACCCAATGCATTAGAACAAGATCTTTGTTGCTATTACAAAGTAATATGAACAATTGGCATAATAAAATATAATCAACAAAACAATTCATCATTATCATGTTTAGACATCCAAGAAAGAAATTCACAAGATACATGCATAATATTTAACGAAGCTTCACAGACCTGATAAAAGTTCTTTTTCCATTCTATTACAATAACTCCACCATTTACTTTTGGCTGCAGTTTCCAGACATGTTAAAACAATAAACTTGGGTTTATGAATTAAGAGGAAAATAATAAGAGAACAACCGTCTTTGTTGCCTCTTCATTGTTGTAAAGGGTGAAAACAGATTAGTATATTGTCCTATGATAATAGAAATAGTCCAGTTTCAATACAACAAAGTCTCCTAAATAAGGAGGAAATTAAAATAGGATTGCACAGTGAAGATACCAAACTTCAAATCCATTTATTACTTTTAAGAAGCTTAAAGTTGCAATTTACTTACCATGTCCGACTGGGATAAATTACACGTATAGATGTCTAGATGATATCAACATGAAGCTTATAGGGAATATGCCTACTCATATCTTTGTTAATACAAACAAGAATAATAATGAGTTAGCTGCACAACGTTCTTTGTTGTCCATGGTTCTGCATCAGTAACACACAAAATACACCTAATAGTTAATAAGATGCCTAACAAGGCAACCACGAATTACACACAAAAACTCTGATATCAAGTTCAGCATCATAGATTCCAACAACATTAAAAGGTGGCAAAAAATTATATAGTTCAAAACAGAGTAATCGGGAAAATAATTTTGGAAAGAAAATTTACCCTAGTAAGATCCGAAAAACAAGAACTAAGTTCATTCAATTATCTGAATTCTGGCATAGCCTCGCCTTCAACAAAGTCGAAGGTCGGAGTTAACAATGAAGAAATCAAATTAACAAAACTCTGATTCAACTGCGAAATTCTATGCTGGTAAATTTATGTGCAAAAATAAGAAGAGAAATTAGATTCATAAAATAGCTTAGTCTTGAAATAGAATCGGATCTATGACTATGAATGTGATTGACAAACAAATCCAAATCCACCGACTCACCTGGACAGCTGGACTAGTGACGCAGGGATTAACAAACAAATCCAAATCCACGATTGAATTAGGAAACACTATGAAAGAGCCCGACGGCTTAATCCAATAACGAAGGAAAGATGCTCCGAGAGTAATTACAGAATCAAAACAAACCCAACAACTCCTTTGACTCGCTAATATGCCGGAGTTAGCTGCTCAAAAATGCAACCAAACCTTGGGTTTCTCTAAACAGATTTGTAATCCTTTTAAACGTTAAAACTAAAAGAGAAAAATGACACGAGTATTTAGCCAAACGATAACTTATTTAAAAGCAATAAACACAACAAATTTCACGTTGTAGTTTCCTCTGCATTAGTTCCATTGCAACATGCATCAGCCTCCCCTTCTTGGTTAGAATTCGTCTCAGAATTCAAGTTTTGCGTAACCGCAACATCCGATGGGTGATAAGCAAAAACATCAGCCACGTTGAAGGTGGTAATGATGTGCCAATCTGGGGGTAGATCAATAAGGTAAGCATTATCACTGATCTTTTGTTTGATAGCAAAAGGCTCATATATCCTGCTTTGGAGCTTGGAACAGCCAAGAGGCAACCTATGCTTATTGATATGCACCATTACTAGCTCACCAGCCCCAAAAACTTGCAGCCTCTGGTGTTTGTCAGCTTGTGTCTTGTATTTGATATTCATCTTCTGAATATGGTCTCGGACTTGCTCATGAAAATCAGTGTAGTCCTTGACCCAAGAATGAGCAGATTTGCTAATAGGCTAGGCAATGATTAGAAGGTCAACAGAGTAAGTAGGTGATTTAGTGTAGACAATAGAGAAGGGAGCATGTTCTGTAATCCTGTTAACCACACTAATCGTAGCAAATTTCACTTGAGACAAAACTATGTCCCACTATTTGGGATTGTTGCTCACTAAACACCTAAGCATGTTAGCCACAATCTTGTTCATAACTTCAGTTTGTCCATCTGTCTGTGGTTGGTAGGTATTGTTAAAATTCAACATGGTATCAAACCTTCTCCAAAATTCTAGCCAAAAATGACTTACAAACTTAATATCTCTCAAAGAAGTGATAGATTTGGAGATTCCATAAAGTCTTATTACCTCTCTAAAAAACAAAGAAGCAATACAACTAGCATCAATAATATTTTTACAAGCCATCAAGTGCACCATTTTGGAAAATCGATCAACCACTACTAGTATGGAATCTACTCTTCTCTGTGTCACTGGGAGTCCAAGTATGAAGTCCATACTTAAATCTTCCCATGTGGAGTGGGATATAATAAGTGGTGTATATAGGCTAGCATCTTTTGATCCTCCCTTAGAGCTTTAACACACATAAACACATAACACTTTTGAACATAGTTGGAGATGTCTCTCTTAAGCGTTGGCCAAAAATACCTTTCCACCATAAGAGTGGTAGTCCTGTCTCTTTCTACATGTGCAGCCATCCCTCCATGTAATTCTTTCACAAGCTACAGTCCGAAAGAAGATTTAGGAATGCATAATTGATTACCCTTCAAGTAAGAATTCAAAGCTGATTAATTCAGTTCTGAGTGTGCTTAACAATGAATGCTTTCTACTTAAGGCATCAATTACCTTATTGCATTGATTAGCCTTGTATTTAAAGACATGATAATTTTTGAAGAAAAACCACCCATCGAGCATGAACCATTGACACATTCTTTTGAGAATTGAGAAACTTATTGGTGATCACTGTGTAGGATGAACTCCTTTTGAACAAGGTAGTGTTCTTACCTTTTGAATGCCCTTACTATAACATACAATTCATGCTCATACACTATCCATTTCTATCTTGTGTCGTTGAGTTTTTCATTGAAATACTCCACAGGCCTATCATCTTGGGACAACACAATCCCTATACCTACCATGGAAGCATCAGTCTCCACCTCAAACATATTATTGAAATGAGGCAACACCAATAGAAGAGCAATACTCAATTTATCTTTTAGTAATTAGAAGCTTTGGCTTTGTTCAGAACCCAACTAAAATTTCCTTTTTTAAAAAAAGATTGCTATTAGGCTAGCAATGGAACTAGATCCCTTAATGAATCTTCTGTAGAACGTGGCTAACCCATGAAAGCTTCTCACATCCTTATGGTCTCAGTATTGTTTTCATCCACTACTATACCATCTGCAATGATAATGAATCCCCATAAAAGTAGTTGTGAAGTTGCAAATTCACACTTCTTCAAATTGAGATATAGTACCTTAGAGTTTGTAGGACAAATTTTGCAAGTCCTATAGTCCTTTGTGTCTTTATTGGTATTCCCATGTACAAAATACAAAGTCTTCTTATCTTACCTAGTGTAACATAACTCCGTGAAAGGTTGATTAAAGTTGAACAATAATGTACACACATATATAGTTAGTCATACTTTGTATTAGAGCATGTTATATACACACACACCACAATATTGCTTTTCTTAATATGTATGTAACGTTGTGAGTTAAGTTTGATTTGTTATGTGTACGGTTATTTATGGAATTTTACTTAGTAATGTTGGAAACAAAAATTGAAAATTTGGCACCTCGACGGGTCCCTGGCGAGGTGGTCGGTTAGGCCTCGATGAGGGTGGTCAACCTTGGCTAGATAATTCTATAAATATCCCCTTTCTTCTCTCTTTTGGCAAGCAAGAAAAATGAAACAAAACTCCAGCAAAATTTTCTCTAATTACTACTCCCATTTCACAAATTATTTTGAGTGTATTTCAGTATTTGTGTTACATTTTTATGGGTCAAATAGCATACTTGAGTGTTGTGGGCTTGAAACTATTTTACAATTCTTGTGAGAAAAAAAATTGTGAGTTTAGGTTGGGTTAGTAGTACTTGAGTTCCCAAAATAGTATTTGTTTGTTTTTATGGTTGAGTGGCCTCCCCATAGTTTATACACATTCTGGTTCATATTACTCATAACTGGTTATTGATCACACTACTTAGTGTGATGTTGGCTCTGGAAGAGATTTGGATCAATGTGTCAAATCAACTAGTAATAGAGGCAGCAAGCAAGGTTGATCCCAAATGATAGAGGTCTTCGCATTTTTTATTTCTATCAAGTTTTGTTGTTTATTGTTTATTGTTTAGTGGATTTGTTTTCTATCGAGTGGTTTCCATAAGCAATCCAAAGATTTTACCACATAGACAAGGGTTCTATGTGGGTTTACCTTGTTACATATGTTGTTATGTATACTCATCTACTGTGTTAGTACAATTTGAGTTTAAATTGTGCATGTCTTGACATACTTTGATTTAAACTATGATTAGAAAGCTTTTTTTATTTATCACATGCATGCTATTTTTTATTTTCATATATGTAGTTTAAATTAATTTGACTGATCTATGATTACTTTATACTACTTTTATTGTATATCTACTACATATTTACTTTTCGTTGCTAGCGAATTTGGACAAGTCCTTTAGGAGTCAATATCTCCTCACCATGGTTGTGTACCAAGTTCTAGAATCTTTCAACTTTGATGTGGGAAATGTGTTGTATTTTATCCTTATACTTGTATATGGCTTCAAAATACGGTTCATGAGTCTCATGAATGTATTGGCTACGTCCATAGCCCAAAGGGCATTACCAACCACTCATACAACACTTTTTTTTGTCTTGAATGTTGTTTACCCCTCATCATCAAGCCTCATAATTATTTGATGATACCCACTTCTCAAGTTTAATCTTGTAAATATTATTATACCTTGCAGCCTATCCAATATATCCTCAATTATTAGAAATGGAAATCTATACTTAATAGTGATTTTGTTCACAACACGACTATCCATACATATTCTTATTCACCCATCTTTCTTTGGCATAAGAAGTGAAGGAATTGCACATGGGCTGAGGCTTTCTTGTACCTTTTCATGTTTATGTGTGCTAAGTCTATAGTGGGTAAGGTTGGGTAGGCTAGACCCTAGTATGCTATCAATATGATGTTGTATCTTCCTTATTAGAGGCAACTCAAATGGTGATTCTTCAATTGACAAGGTAGCATAATCATCAAGTAATTTAATAACCAAGGGAGAATGTTCATTTACCACAATGGGTTGTTCTTTGGCTATAAAGGCAAACATCACTTTATCTTTGCTAGTCTCTTTGATGAATTGCTTAATTATTGTACTCAATAAGAGTTTATGTTTGCTTTATGGCTTCTTACATCATGTTTCCATGGCCTCCCTAGCAAAATGTGGCAAGCATTTATTTCTACCACATTGCATCTTACCACATCTTGGTAATGATTGCCAATTGAGAAGGGAATTGTACATAATTACTTCGTTTTGACTTTAATGTCCCTTTTGATCCATCCAATTTTGTGGTGACTTGTGCTTTGGAGATAATATTTTTAGTAGATCTGTTGTCTATAATGAATTCATAAACTTTTCCATTTATAGTGCATCGTGCTCTGAATAATAAGTGCCTTTGTGAAGACTCATATTGCTTTGGAATTAACAACAATTTATGCACAATATAGGTAAAAGCCAAGCCTCTTTCGTTCCCATTAGTTGCCTCATCTCCATCATAAATGTCCTCTAAGTCTTTTTCAATATCAGGTTTTGTAAGTCTCATTGTACTCGTGTCTTTGTGTTAGCTTCTAGTGTATAAAACATAGTGTCTATTTATTTTATTTAATGAATCTGTCTTCCTCTGTATATGATTGCTTAATGCAGATAAGTAATATACACACGCATATAATTAGGTACACTTTGTATGCAAGAATATTTACACATACCATGGAGTTGGTTTTTGTAGTGTGCATGCTAAATAGAGTATTGGTTTTCGACGAGTGAGCGTGCAAACAAGCAAACATTGCCACTTATGTTTTTGGTTCATTTCTAGTATGGGTATTTATAAAAAGTACTCAACAATTTTTAGAATAAAAAAATGTGACTTTTAAAACCTTTCTAAGATCGCCACCACCTTTAGCGATGTGGAAAATCTAAGTTCTATAAATGCCCTTCATTTATTCTTATTTGGTACTCAAAAAAATGCAGTAAAGCTCTATCCAATTGAAATCTCATTTTTTATATTTTTAAATCACTAATACCTTGCTTGTTGTTCGATATTATTAATTTGTGACTATGTGAGTAAAACCATGCTTGTGAGTGATGAGTAATCGAAATGGTGTATACAAGTAAGTTGTATGTGTGATGTGTATCAGCTAGGAGTTACTTAGATGCAACTGTTTATTTGTAAGAACATCATTGTGAGAGTGAGTTAAATTAAATGTAGTTAGTTCTCATATCTCTTGTTATGTGTAATAAGGGATAGGTTGTTACTTAAATGTGGGCTTTGTAGAAGAGCCAAATTCATGTGTCGAACCAGATCATTACAGAAGCAACAAGTAATAATAACAATAGGCAATTCAGATAGGGATTCCAACTGATAGAGGTACTGGTGGTTTTATTTTCTATCAGAGTTGTGATTTTTTTATTGATTAGTGGATTGCTTGCTGATGACTGGTTACCGTAAGCAACCTGATGATGTTAAAACATAGATAGATTTCTATATGGGTTTAGCTCATTATATTTGGTGTCGTGTATGCTCTAGTGGGTGGATAGCACAATCAAAGTTTAAATGGTGTATATTTCTATATACTGAAGTGTAAACTCTGATTAGAAATATTTTATTATTTATTGTTAGCTCTTTGACTTTTGAATATTGCTTCTGCTTTATGCTATTATCTATGATTATTCGTTAGGAGTCTATCTCTCTGTTGTTTTCTTGTTTGGGTTGAGTCCTTAAAGAATCAATATATCCTTAACTTGATTATGTATCGATGCTTGATCAAATTGTGTGTTAGTATAATATGTTATTTTATCTACATGCGAGTTTTACGTGAGTCTCTAAGGAGTCTATATCTCCTTACCCTAGAAATGTACCAGGTGTTAGACTCTTTATTATGCTTTCGTATGTAATGTATAATTGTATACTGTGTGATATTTTCTATGTTTATACATGCTAGCCTGGATAGGAATTTATGAGGCACACTATCACTAGTGTGTTTACTACAATTTCTTATTTCTTACTACAATTTGTTTTTGTTTTATGTTGAATTGAGCATGATGTTTTGTACTTTCAATTTGTTAATTTCTCAATTCATATTGTGAGGCCTACTTGGCTGAATTGATATAGAGCTCATGAAAATATTCTATAGGTTGACTTATCTACCCCCAATGTATTTCTCGGTTACCTATTTGAGTCAGAAGAACAATTGACCCTTATGTAATTGTTCTTACGTATAGGAATATTCAAGTTCTTTATTTTCTCCTTCAACTAAATTTGCATCCCTTCTCAAAGGGCATCTATTTTATTTCCATCCAGAATATATTGGCACCTAAAACATTTGCTAGGTATAGGTTTGGCATAAGGGTTGGTTTTGTGGGTTGATTTGGTGGTGATGGCTTAGGGTTGTGTTTGAGATTTTGGTTTTATGTTTAAAGTTTAGAAGTTGTTGGATTTATGTAGTGTTTTTTCTCATCATATTATGGTTCATACATTGCTTTCTTAGTTCATGCTATCTTCTTAGAACATGATAATTAGGTTTTAGCCTTGAATGCCTTGTTATTAGCCTCTTGAACATTCCAATAAATATGCCCCATCTTTAGCCTTTCTCTAATGGTTAAGTTTTACCCTTGCAAATATTTGGACAGCTTTTGGGGTTCTTTCTTCACAATATTGGCTCTAATTCCCAGCTTAAACATTACTTAGTATAGTCATTTACAGGTTTATTGTCTTGTTGACATTGATAGTATTTTTGATAAAGAAATTTCTTATAATCTATGAGTAGAAATTGCTTGATTAACTTCCTTTTCATTCTATCCCATAATATGATTGGCGGTTGATTTATAAGGTGTCGTTCATGCAAAATTTTCTCCCACCAAGCAAAAAGCTCCACTAGTGAGCTTATATGCCATTAATTTTACCTTCTTGTTTTCAGCTATTTCTAAATAATGAAAAAATATGTCAAATGTATTGAACATGTTTGATATTATTCAAGTAGTATGTACGCAATCATAACGAACTGATGATGTACTTTGCTCATATGGTAAGGATCAAGACCTAAGAGCTAAGACATAGCCTAAGTAAAACGACCTAGTATACCTATTTAAGGACCTGAAGTCACTCTTGCCTACAAGACCTTAGGTATCCCTTATATGGCGACCTGGTTAGGTAACGCATATAATAACCTAATTTCATGTAAATTAATTATGCTTTAGAAGCTCGTATGCAAGTACCAGTTTGTCTAACCTCGACACATGACTAATATGGGTGCTATATATACCTCCTTAGGGAAAATAATAAAAGGATATGCTCATTATCTACATTTTATACTTCTGTCTAAATCGACTAAAATTCCTAACAAACTAAATTCTCCCCAAACAATTGGCGCCCACCGTAGGGCCATGAATCTCTTTTAGTCTATAGTTAGCATTTCAGACCTTGTATCTTATTCTCAGGAGAATCAACTCGTGTTTTAGAGATAGTTACTCCACAAAAAATGGCTAGCCCGCCATCACATATCGAACAGGCTAATAGTCTTACACGCCCAACTTTATAATTTGATCTCAATGACCAAGTGCATCGCTCCTCGCTAATTAGGACATCACATGATCATGAACTGGGTAGCCCATAACCTCTAGTCAGTGAAGACGTCCAAATTCCATCTCGTCACAATATGGCTAGACCGGCCTGGACAACTCAATGGCCCTCAAGTACATTAAGCTATAGCTTTGAAAGTACTTCTCTTGAAAAATATTCTATGATAAAAAGTCTCCAAAGACAAATAAATGAGCTACAATACACATTTATCGAATCTCAAAGAGAGAATAAAAAACTTAGGTCCAGATTGGAATATGAGGAATATTTGGAGGCTAAGAGTTCATTCCATACTCCTAGCCTACCGATTTTGGACAATCATCCTCCAAAGAGAGGGTGTTCATCACGTATTCCATACCCAAAACAACCTAAAGAAGTTGTAAAAAACACCTTCATATATTTCCAAACTCTAACCTCATTCTTGGACCTTCACAGGTGAATCCATCAACTCATGAGCACATAACACAACAAACACCCCATTCAATTCCAACACATTAAGGTTTCAGGAATACTACTACTATAGGATTTCCAACCCTATCATGTGACCTAAATGAGGCCTTAGTAAAAAAAAATTGAAAGACTTAGAGGAGAAAATGTGGGCTAAAATGAATGATCAATTTAAAGGACAAGAGAAGTTAAGACCTTAGGGTGATATCAAAATTGTGTGTGATCAACTATCAACTTCACATTTCGGATGCCCTAGAGTTAACATCACCACCGCCAAAATTTAATGCCCCCAAATTTCCTGCTCATAAAGGGACGAAGGATCTTATGGCTCATGTTCTCCAATTTAAGATGGTCATGGCTATTGTAAGCCTTCCTGAGAACAACAGAGAAGTAATGTATTGCAAATTATTCATTGCTACCTTCCAAGAAATAGCGTAATAATGGTTCATGGAATTTCTTCCTAAGAGTATAAAAAGCTTTGATGCTGTAGTAAAGGCATTTATTACCAACTATGCATGCAATAAGCCCATAAGGAAAGAGTCTCACCATCTATTCTCGATCATCCAAGAGGACGAAGAGACAATTAAAACATATATAAGGAGGTTTAAGAAGAAAAAAAATGGAAATATCACAATATCTTGATTCCATAGCAATCAAAGCTTTCTGCAATGGCATTAAACGAGATACTGGCCTCTTCATCGGGTTGACAAAAACTACTCCTAGATATCTAGAAGTAGGCTATAAATAAACCTAGAAATTCATAAACGTGGAAAGGGAGATGAAATCTATTAAAGGAGTGATCAAAAGAAATGTGACTAAACCTACCTCAGTTAATATAAAAGATAATAGAAGGCCTATAGGAGAGAGATGCCTTAACCCTCCTCGTTTTAAACCTATGATCATTCCTAGGGGAAGTTTAAGAACTTGGGGTACGACTCTATCCTCTTTTAGAGGTCCACTACTATGTATTTCCTTGATTGAGGTAGTGCAACGAATGAAGCATCTTAATAATGTCAATTATCCACCGCTCATGACGGATCCACTAATAAACCCCAATAAATACTATGTGTTCCACAAGGGCATGGGTCATTGGACCAGATATTGTATACACCCTAAATGGAAGATTAAACATATGTTCTCGGAAGGATATTTAGGAGATATTGTAAATAGGACATGGGGTCCATAAGAAGGAAACTGAAGAGGCAATAACCCCACTCATCAAAGTAGAACACCCCCAAATCCAGCTCTTAGGGACATGAATAGAACCAATCAGCCCCTGTGAGGGGATGTTCGTATAATCCACACCATATATAGTGGACCTACAATGGTAGGTTATTCTAGAAATTCAAGAAATAGGTACTCTCGGGAAGCCAGGGACACTAACCGATTGGTCTATAGTCTGAGGACTGAGGGGCTAGTCTATCCAATCACTTTTGATGGACGAGAGGTCCTCCCACCTTATGATGACCCTCTAGTCATTACAATCAAAATTGCACATTACCAAGATTTTACTAGAAAATAGTAGCTCCTCATATCTATTATAATTATCTACCTTATTAGATATGGGAATAGATTCTAAAGAGATTCTGTAACAACAAATGCCAATGGTTGGTTTCAATGGTAGCGTAACTATGTTAGTAAGGACTATACATTTATCGATCTTCATGAAAGGAGCAATAATCCTTACGAATTTTGTAGTGTCAAATACTCCCACATCTTACAATACTATTTTGGGTTGACGATCCACAAGATGAAAGCAATACCTTCCACATACCATCAGCTCATCAAGTATCCTATTATTGAGGGAATTAAAGGGATCAGGGGAGAACGGGACAAGGTGAGGAGTTGCTACAATGCTTCCATGAAAAATAAATTATCCCCTTTATCAAAGTAATAATCACAAAATAGGAACTATTCAAATAGGGGGAGGATGCCAAGAATATAGGACAGACTATGGTAGTAAACCCCAGTGAGTACAAAATTATTCATATAGGAGATTTTGGGGATGACATGTCTGTGAAGATCAATGCCAAATTGACTCCTTTGTCGATAGCTACACTCATCGATTTTCTTTGGGATAATGTTGACCTTTTTGCGTGGAATCTAGAAGACATGCTTGGCATTGATCCTAACATAATTTCCTATTAATTATGTTTTAATCATACCAAAAAACTAGTTCAATAACAAAAATAAAGATTTGCTCAGAATAAAGGCGATATTATCAAGATGAAAGTCAATTTTTTAAGGAATGTGTGTTGGGTTCATGAGGTCGCATACCTAACTTGGCTATGGAATGTGGTGTTGGAAAAAAAGAGAGGGATAATATATAATGTTTGTCGATTTTATGGTTCTTAATACGATGACATCAAAGGATTTCTTCTCCTTACCAAATATTGATTAATTGGTCAATGCTACAACTAGTTTTGAAATAATGAGTTTCATGAATGCTTATTTGGGTTATCACCATATCCAAATGTTTCCCAGAGATGAAGAAAAAACAACGTTCATCACCGAAGAAGCATCTATTTTTATACAAGGATGCCTTTTGGTCTAAAAAATACAGGGGCTACTTACCAAAGGATGGTCAATAAAATGTTCAAAGACCAAATTGGCCAAAACATGGAAGTCTATGTGGATGACATAATGGTAAAAACCAAGTGCTCTAATGACCACATTTTTTATCTTAAGAAGGTTTTTGCTATGATAAGGGGCTACAAGATATGGCTCAACCCAAACAAATATGTCTTTGGGGTAACCTCAGAAAAATTCCTAAGGTATTTGGTATCGTCCAGGGGCATAGAGGCCAATCTCGACAAAATTCCAACAGTCAAATGGTTGTATAGTTACACTCAGCCACTTCATTTCCAAATATACTGTAAAGTGCCTTCCATTTTTTTAATTGTTGAAGAAAAATAAGGAGTATGTATGGGATGCTCACTGTGAGCAAGCTTTTCATACCATTAAAGACTATTTGGGAAAGGCACCTCTTTTAACCAACCCTATTATAGGTGAGGAATGTACATGTCTTTCATGGAAAAAGCCGTTAGCACTGTATTGGTAGTCGATAGAGAAGGAAAACAACACCATGTGTACTATGTAAGCCACTCCCTGATAGAAGTGCAACAACTAGACCCTTCGTTGGATAAGGCGGCTATTACCATAAGGTTGATGACACGTAAACTGAGACACTACTTTGGTGCCCATAAAATAGTGGTCCCCACTTCACACCCCTTAAAGAATATCCCGAGTAAGTTGGATTAGTCTAGTCATCTTTCTCAAATAGCTATTGAGTTAAGTGAGTTTGAAATACACTATAAGCCATTGTCCACAATCAAGAGTATACATCCCTACAAAATATTACAGAGCCAATGTGTATGATGGTAGTACCTATCCCTACATCAAATCTATGGAATGTGTATGTTGATAGGGTAAGAAACTAGATATGAGCAGGGATTGTAATCGTTATATTCACTCCAACAAGGGGTTTAATAGAGCAATGTCTTTGTATCACTTTTCAGGCAACTAACAATGTGGCCGAATATGAGGCATTACTCTTGGATTTACATAATTTGATAACTTTGGAAGCTAAAAAGGTGTTAATTCATGAGAGAGGGAATGCACATGTCGATCATCTGAAAGGGTTACTAAGGCCTACCTTTCTCAAAGAATGCATTGATCATGTCAATAGATATGACAGATGCCAAAGACATGCTAACATCCTACACTAGTTAGCCAATGACTTGAAGTTCATTATCAATCTATGGCCATTTCAAAAATGGGGCTTGGATATTGTTGGACCCTTACCTCTCGCCCCGGGCCAAAGAAAATTTCAAATTTTGGTGACTAATTATTTTTCTAAGTGGATAGATGATGAACCATTGGCAAGAATTCAAGAGGTGGACGTACATAAATTTATTTGGGAAAATATCATATATATGTATGGTTTACCTCGAGAATTCATCATAGATAATGGCTAGCAATTCACAGGTCAATAGTTAATAACTTTATGTGATGAAATGGGCATCAAGCAATCCCATTCCACCTTTTACAAACCACAAGAAAATGGTCGAGCAAAGTCATCAAACAAAATACTTAGCAATATATTGAGGAAAAATTTGGAAAGAGCAGAGGGTAAATGGGGAAGGTCCTTTTTCCATCGTTTATGGCATTGAAGGGGTTATCCCATCGAAGATATATTAAGCTAATCTTAGGTCAAAGATCACACAAGAGGATAATGACCACCTCAGAAGAGAGGATCTCTTACTGACAGATGAAAAAAAGGGAAAAAGCCTTGATACGTATTGAATCACAAAAGAGAACAACCTAAAAGTCGTACAACAGATTCGTTAAACATAAGAACTTTAGTGTAAGGGAGTGGGTCTTTCGGAAATTATTGGGAAACAAAGTTGAAACTACCTATGGATAATTTTCCACAGTATGGGAAGGCCCATATCGAATATACAATATTACTCTATGAGGGTATTATCTGATAGAACATGATGGTGTAAGGGAGGAACTAAGTTGGAATGAGGAATATCTCAAGAAATATTATGTATGAAACTTTATCATCAATATATTGAAAAACAATGATGTGGTTTAAGCCCACTCCTATTTATTATATTGTAATGTGAAAAATTAATGCGATGACCCCTACGTTTGGAGGAAGGAGTCAACTGACCCCCCAATTTGGGATGCAGGATACGTCCTATACCTCATGATTAGAGAAAGCAGTCCATTGACCCACTTGAGATGCGAGATAGGTTCCAAGTAAGGGTTATGTGTTCACCAATATGAATCTCCCCTTTTGGAAGCATATGTAAGGAGTATGATTGTTCACCCTTGCATGTCATCTATCTCATAAGAAATTAATGTGGTGACCCCTATGTTTAGAGCAAGGAGTCCACTGAACCCCTCAATTGGGATGTGAGATACTATTATGCCTTATGATTAGAAGAAAGAGTCCACTGAACCCCCCACTTGAGATGAATTTAGGGATTTGATCCAATTTCATCCTTACATGTATCATGTCTCATGAAAAATTAATACAATGACCCCATATTTGGAGGAAGAAATCCATTGATCCCCTCACCTGGTGTTGCGTGTTTTTCAACACACGAACTCGTGCAAGTATACACGGTCGCAAGTAATAACATTTATAAGTAAAGATCGATCCCACGGAGATTTGTTACTATAGTTTGTTGAGTACTAAAATTATTTCTCTCTGATTTTATCCAAAATAATCGTTTATATGGAAAAAAAGGTAAAAAGAAAATAAAAGAACTCTAGGATTGCAATTCTTCACCAAACTAATCCACTCCAATCATATTGTTTTCTTTGGATTTATATTTTTTAGTACATTTTATTTGTCAACCGAAAACTTCTTTTTTATTCATACATCTCTTCCGAGCTCCGTACAAACACACCTCGTTAAATTAATTCACTATATCTCTATGAGAATTAAATTCACCAAGATTCATTACGTTCTAAGTTTTCAAAGGCCACACATACAATTAGGGTATATTCCTATCCTTCATCATACATGTCATTTTATCTACGAGCAATATACACAAAAATGCCTTTCTCAAGTTTATTTTTATGCCACAAATCGTTTTGATAAAATTCGTAAATAATCAAAAAGCATTAAGCGCAAGATAAAACGAACAAATCAAACGTCTTATAAATCTATCAAAAATAATTAAAATTAAAGCTTCATAAATTTAGATCAAATGCAACCCTAGAAAAATTAAATTACTTCATAAAATTAAAATTAAAATTACAACAGATTCAGAAAAATAAGATGAAGAATAAGGAAAATTAAAACATCAAGAAACGAAAATATTTGGCACACGCAGAACACAACAAAAGCCAAAAAATGGCTTCTGCGTGTTCTGCTGTCCAAAACCGAACACTACAAAATTTCTAAACTACACAAAAACTCTTCTCCAACCCCCCAAAAAAAATCTTTTACAACTAAAAACTATCTCCTATTTATAGCTAAAAAATACATCTAAAATATTACATTTTTATTTTATTTTTTTATCGAAAACGCGTAATTAATTTTTATCGAAAAAATAAAATCACGCGTATCGATTTTTGTATCGAAAAATATAAATTATTCTCACGCGTAGACAGGGCGCCGATTCTGCGTTCTTTTTAATTCAAAGTGCATGCCACGTGTCGCTTTCTGATTCGCGGAAACAATTAGTGGGACACGTGGCAGCATCTCATTCGTTGAAGCGGATGGGTGCACGCAGACTTTGTCGCACGGGATTGGGGCGCGCGTAACGGACGCAACGGCTGGAAACGGGACCTGATCCAGCGCGGTCGCGCGCATTGTAAATGGCCACGTGTCGGACTTTGATTAGCTTAAATATTCTTGGGACACGTGGCAGATTCTGATTGTGTAAAAATTGAAGATGCACGCCGCTTGTATGGACCGCGTCACACAGGATTTGTTACATTAGCGGCTCGGTGCGCGACAGCTTGGATGGACGCGCTTCAATCTGGACCGTCGATCTGATCCAACGGTCAGAGATCGCCTCGAGGAATCTGCGCAGCCGACATGTGGGGCCCACTCTGACGCCGGCCTGCGCGACACGTGGGTCCCACTGACACGCCGAGCCGCGCGAAGGAAATATCTCGGACCTCAATCGCCTTGGTCGGGCTTGATGCACACGCGCTCATCTGAGCCGTTGATCCTTTGATCGGACGGTCCACGTTCGGCGATTGCGGTCTTGCGCGTGGTCTTCATCTTCCCTGCGCGAAAACTAAACTTTTGTTAATTATATTTTCACCCACAAATATATTTCAAATTACATTTTCAACTTTCTTAAATTACAGTTTAACCCTTTTCTAATTTTAAATTAAATTTTTAAACTTTTAATAATTATAATTAAGCCCAAATTTTAATTTAAATTATATTCTCAATTTATATAAATTGTAATTAAGAAACTATTTTATCATAAATTATATTTGTGGACAAAAATATGAAATTAAGTACATTTCCGATACAAATTATTTAAATTTTATTAAAAATGTATTTTTAGCAAATAAAAGGAAAATATTAATTTATTTAACAAAAATTAATAAATATTAAACGAACATAGCAATTATCATTACTAAAATTGATGCAAATAACTGTATAAAATACAGTTATCAACACCCCCAAACTTAAGTTTTTGCTAGTCCTCGAGCAAAAGGAAGAAAATAAAACAAAGATAACTGCATTTAAAATAGTAATTTTCAAAATATTTCTTTTTAAACATTCCATATAACATAACTCAAAGAAATAAAAGAATTTTATCTAAGCATCAAAATCAATTTAAAAGCATATAACCTTTTTACAATGAACTTTTAAGTGTGTGTGTGAAGTCTTTTCAAATTTTATCACATGCAATCCGGATCAGTTTATACAAATATAAAATCAAACAAATTATCATGAAATCACAAATCTCATAAGTTTATTTTTCATTTCTCTCTCCACTAATGTAGACAAACACAAAACACCAAATCAATAGGACTTTATAAAGCTTGTAATGTATGGCTTAGGTAAAGGAAGGAATGAAGGACAATATTTAGCTTAAAACTTTTCCCGAGCATAACATTTCAGGATTGAAAAAGATAATTCTATCATCACAATAATTACAACCAGATTCGGGATTTATCATCACATACACCATAATTTTTTTATTTCTGCTTTTTTTTTATTTCTGCTTTTTTTTTTATTTCTGCTTTTTTTTTCATTTCTTTTCTTTCTTTTTTTCTTTTTTTCTTTTTTTTTTAAACCCTTTTTTCCGATATATCCTTCAACATTTACTAACAATTGTAACATGTTAGTGAAATAAGAACATTAGGGATATCTAAACATATATATATATATATATACTTTTTAGATAGGCTTTTGAAATGAGACATATATATATATATAAACTTTGAAGCTCAAATGGGGTATACTATGGATAATGCATGTGAGGTAGATAGAAAGGCTCAAACGATCCAAAGATGGCCTAAATCATTTTCTTAGTTAAGTGTTATCTATAATTTCGCCTCGAGAGAAAATCAAACAAATTCTAAGAACTGTAACACCACAAAAATCAATCGAATTTCATACTCACATAAACATTCTCTAAATTAGCATAGCAATTTAAAAGTCAAGACTAGTGCTCATGAATATTAATTCTTGTAAAAATAAAATATACGTAAAAATTAATCATCACTTAGACAACATTCAGATTTTTCGAAGAGATATGCATCATTTAAATCGAAGAAACAAAAATAACTCACTATTCATAGCAAAATATCTTCAAATAACCAAACAAAAAAAATTTCACAAGCAATCACATCCAGAAAGTATTTTAATTCGATCAAGTATATACACCACCCCCAAACTTAATATACACATTGTCCTCAATGTGTGAAAATTAAAGAACATTTGAGATGGGTTTAAAGAGACTTACTGGTTTAGTTTGTTTGGTTAAATTCCAAAATGGCTTCATTTCTTCATATTTGCACCTACGAGAAAAATTGAAATAAAATAACAACATAACAAAATACAAAAACTAATAAATGCGCAAATAAGAAAGAAAAAAAAAATAAAATAACATAAAATAGAACACATGGGTTGCCTCCCAAGAAGCGCTTGTTTTATAGTCTTCAGCTTGACTTCTCAATTTGTTTTTCTTTTTGTAAGTTAAGATTTGTGTGTCAAACAAAATCTCAACTTACGAGAAAATTGAAAAATAAATTAAGCAAGCATAAATAATAAATAATTTTTTTCTATTTTTTTTTTTTTTTTTTTTGTGTGTTAAGATTTGTGTGTCAAACAAAATCTCAACGCACTAGAAAATTGCAAAATAAACTAAACAAAAAACAATAATAAAAAAAAAATAAAAAATATAAAAATATATTTATTTTTCTTTATGTGAGCTAAAATTTTGTGTGTCAAACAAAATCTCAACGCACGAGAAAATTGAAAAATAAATTAAACAAGCAACAATAAAAAAAAACAAAAATTTTTTTTTTTTGAATTAAAACCAGATTGATTGGTATTAATATCAACAATGAAAATAGTAAAACAAATCCCCGGCAACGGCGCCAAAAACTTGTTGCGTGTTTTTCAACACGCGTGCAAGTATACACGTTCGCAAGTAATAACATTTATAAGTAAAGATCGATCGCACGGAGATTTTTTACTATAGTTTGTTGAGTACTAAAATTGTATCTCTTTGATTTTATCCAAAATAATCGTTTATATGGAAAAAAAGGTTAAAGAAAATAAAAGAACTCTAGGATTGCAATTCTTCACCAAACTAATCCACTCGAATCATATTGTTTTCTTTGGATTTATATTTTTTAGTACATTTTATTTGTCAGCGAAAACTTCTTTTTTATTCATACATCTCTTCCGAGTCTCGTACAAACACACCTCGTTAAATTAATTCACTATATCTCTATGAAATTAAATTCACCAAGATTCATTACGTTCTAAGTTTTCAAAGGCCACACATACAATTAGGGTATATTCCTATCCTTCATCATACATGTCATTTTATCTACGAAGCAATATACACAAAAATGCCTTTCTCAAGATTAATTTTATGCCACAAATCACTTTGATAAAATACGTAAATAATCAAAAAGCATTAAGCCCAAGACAAAACGAACAAAACCAAGCCTTACAAATCTATCAAAAATAATTAAAATTTAAGTTTCATAAACATAGATCAAATGCAACCACAGAAAAATTAAATTACTTCATAAAATTAAAATTAAAATTACAACAGATTCGGAAAAATAAGATGAAGAATAAGGAAAATTAAAACATCAAGAAACGAAAAATATTTGGCACACGCAGTAACACAACAAAAGCCAAAAAATGGCTTGGCGTGTTCTGGCATCCCAAAACCGAACACTACAAAATTTCCAAACTAAAAAAAACTCTTCTCCAACCAAAAAAACTCTTTTACAACTAAAAACTATCTCCTATTTATAGCTAAAAAATACATCTAAAATATTACATTTTTATTTTATTTTTTTATCGAAAACGCGTAATTAATTTTTATCGAAAAAATAAAATCACGCGTATCGATTTTTGTATCGAAAAATATAAATTATTCTCACGCGTAGACAGGCGCCGATCTGCGTTCTTTTTAATTCAAAGTGCGTACCACGTGTCGACTTTCGATTCGCGGAAACAATTAGTGGGACACGTGGCGGCATCTCATTCGTTGAAGCGGATGGGTGCACGCAGACTTTGTCGCACGGGATTGGGGCGCGCGTAACGGACGCGGCGAGTGGAAACGGGACACGATCCAGCCGCGGTCGCGCGCGTTGTAAATGGCCACGTGTCGGACTTTGATTAGCTTAAATATTCTTGGGACACGTGGCGGTCGATTGTGTAAAATTGAAGATGCACGCCGCTTGTATGGGCCAGCGTCACACGGGATTTGTTACATTAGCGGCTCGGTGCGCGGCGACTTGGATGGACGCGCTTCAATCTGGACCGTCGATCTGATCCAACGGTCAGAGATCGCCTCGAGGAATCTGCGCAGCCGACATGTGGGGCCCACTCTGACGCCGGCCTGCGCGACACGTGGGTCCCACTGACACGCCGAGCCGCGCGAAGGAAATATCTCGGACCCCAATCGCCTTGGTCGGGCTTGATGCACACGCGCTCATCTGAGCCGTTGATCCTTTGATCGGACGGTCCACGTTCGGCGATTGCGGTCTTGCGCGTGGTCTTCATCTTCCCTGCGCGAAAACTAAACTTTTGTTAATTATATTTTCACCCACAAATATATTTCAAATTACATTTTCAACTTTCTTAAATTACAGTTTAACCCTTTTCTAATTTTAAATTAAATTTTTAAACTTTTAATAATTATAATTAAGCCCAAATTTTAATTTAAATTATATTCTCAATTTATATAAATTGTAATTAAGAAACTATTTTATCATAAATTATATTTGTGGACAAAAATACGAAATTAAGTACATTTCCGATACAAATTATTTAAATTTTATTAAAAATGTATTTTTAGCAAATAAAAGGAAAATATTAATTTATTTAACAAAAATTAATAAATATTAAACGAACATAGCAATTATCATTACTAAAATTGATGCAAATAACTGTATAAAATACAGTTATCACCTGGGCTATAGAATATGTCATATACCTCATGATTGGAAGAAGGAGTCCACTGACACTCCTAGAAGTGGGATACATCCCAAGAAAATGAACAAGACACTCAGTCCAACAATATGAAATCAATATCAGTAAATGAAATGCATAAGTATGTTGTTACATTATTTCAAGTTGAATTACATTCTTTAAGAAAGAAAGCAAATTTGATACAAACTAGACACCAACTCTCCATAGAGAGGTTCATTACTTGTTTGCAGGACGTGATCCATAATTTTATAATATAGAAACCTGGTAAGTTGTTTTCTTGAGTGCACTATGTTTCTAGTACTCTACCAACTTGTGGCTCAATTCAATAGAGAAGGAAAGGTGCTCCAAGATAAATTACAAAATAAAACAAATTCAACAGCTAACATACTCTACTCCTTTGCCTTGCTAATATACCAGAGTTGGTTGCTCAGAATGCTACTAAGCCTTGCGTTTTTCTAACGACTTTATAAGCATTTTAAATGTTAAAACTAAAAGAGAAAATGACGTAGCAAATGACAACTTAATTAAAAGAAAAAAAATATTTAAAAGCAATAAACACAACAAATTTATCGTGGTAGTTTCTTTTGCATTAGTTCCATTGCAACCTACATCAACTAGGGGGTGCAACTTGGTTTTGTTTTCCTATTTTTCTCTCTAATAGGTAATGTTATGTAACATTAATGGGAATACTTTGACACTTAATTAAATAATTAAAATATAAAGTGAATTTAATATAACAAGAATAGGTAAATTATAAAATTTTAACACTTAAATGATATTAAATAATACAATTAGGATAAAAAGGCATTTTTTATCATTCCATATGCACTACTGTTGTACAATTACTGAATTACACGTCACTTCACGACCATATATAATGTTATCCCTCCAAATTTTATATTATCAAATTATTCAATTAATTTTATTTTTAAGTTTAAATAATATATTTTTACATTATAAAAAATATATTTATACGCACTTATAATTTGTAAAAACATATATTTTTTATATTACACAAGAAAAATATATGTGTATTGAATAGATAGAGTTAAAATAAAATTATCTATAAAAAATTATAGAGAAATATGAAATGTTAATAATGAGTGAGGTCATTTATTCTTCTTACTAAGGAAGTATATATAGCACCTATTATACATGTGTTGAGGTTAAATAGGCTGGTGCTCTCATGCGAGCTACCAGAGTACATGCAAAGTAGTTTTACATAAAATCAAGTCATTTTCCTCAAGTCGTCATATACGTGTTGCTTGTCCTCAGGCCGCCATATACGTGTTGCTTGAGGTCTTGTATGAAAAGGTGACCCAGATCTTCAGGGTGGTGTATCAGGCTATTTACCTTGGCTAAGTATTGGCCCTTAGGTCTTGATCCTCAAGTCTTGGCCCTTAGGTCTTAATCCTCAAGTCTTGGCCCTTAGGTCTTGATCCGTAAGTCTTGGTTCTTAGGTTTAGGCCCTCAAGTATTGATCCTTAGGTCTTAAACGAGGTACCTAAGGTCACTAGGTTATATATGAACTTCTATACAAGTGCTACCTCCACCATATGAGCGAGGTACCTCAAGTCACTAGGGTTGCGTACCTACTACTTGAATAATATCAAACATTAACTCCCTTATTCCCTTGATTTTAAAAATTCAAGGGAATAATACTTTGTTTCCTGATCCTTGTATAGTTAGGTCGCTATGAACAGGAAGTCTGATTCAGTAGGCACAATAATAGATAGCGACCATTTCATGAGTGATATGTCTAACATGAACTCCTCTAGTTGCAAGGTGACCAAGTCGTTACGAGTATATTCCCATTATTAATCTAGGTTTCAAAAGGTTAACTCTTTAACTTCTCCAAACACCATGCCACTGTATTCGGGGTGTTGAATGACTGTTACATTCACATGTACCTTAGGTCACTAGGAAAATGCTACTACATCTTTCCATTATCGTAGGGGAACAATTGAGTAGTCCTTACGAATAAGGAAATGAATGGCCTTGCAATTTAAGGGCATATATCTAAGCCCTTGTTGGTCACACGTTAATACTGAAACTCCCCAATAGTGCTTCTCATGTCAGTGAGCTACTCACTAGTTTTGGACAAGTCCAATTATTTTTGTAGGCATGGATTATACAAAGATTGGCTTTGGAGATTCGATCGATGTCTAATACTTGTGATTTGTAGCCCATAATGTTATCAACTAATCAAACTATCTTGCCTCTAAGGATTGAAATTTTAGTTGTGTAGAGAAGGAACTTTTTTCAAACAATCTAAGCTTGTTATTCGACTTAATTAAGACCATGAAAGTGAGGTGAGTTTCATGATTTGTAGTTTAGAAATTTAGGTTGAGAAGGTAGACTTAATTGTGCCCTATTACACCTTGATATGTGATGAGTGCTCAAAAAGCACTAAAATAACCATGATTTTATGTACATTAATTGATTAAAAATATATATATTTATATGTTTTATCCTATATTTATATAAATTTATCTTTTTCGGAATCACGGGTATTTTTATTGTTTTTCAGGTATTTTGGCTTAAAAACGCAATTTAAAGACTCAAAGAGGAATACTTGAAGCAATACATCACAAATATATTAATAAATACGTGGGAAAAGGTCAACAAATATGGAAAAATTGGAAAAAATGGGTCGAAAAGGTCGAAAAGGTCAAAAAGGAGAAAATCGCGCTGAAGCGACTTGTCCGCGCCGCCTGTCGCCAGAGTGCATGACGCGGCCACTTGTTCATCCGCGCAGAGGCGCGGCGCGGCTCTGTTCATCGCGCCTAAACCCGCGCAAAGAGTAACCCACCTCGCCAGCGTTTTGCCACATTTTCCACGTGTACCACCCACGGCGTGTCATCTGGCGTGTTGATATTTCAGCATTTCCATTACACGTTTTTTAATTTTTTAATATTTTTTTAACATTTTTTTACTCATTTTTTCTCTCCATCCTCACCTATAAATACCCCCCTTCCCTTCACCTCAAAACACACTTCTCTCTTCTTTCTTTCTCTCCATTTCTTAGTTTTTAGTTTTTTTAGTTTTTCTTATGTTTTAGCTAGTTTCTCTTAGTTTTAGAGTTCTTCCCTTTTGGGAAGAACTAGTTATGTTTTTGTAATTTATTAGCTTTTTGATTCAATAAATGGGAGTGCAAATTCCGCTTAGAGGTTTTCTAGCAACGGGAATGGCATCAAGTTCCGTAAGGATTTTATTTTCTTCGGGTTATTTTTTATGCTTTATTCTTACATGTTATATTTAATTTATGCGTGATTAAATTTAAGCGTGCTAGCTATTTGTAAACATGATATAATAATAACGTTGTTATGCTTCGTAAAATATTAAATAGGTAAAAATCTCTAAAATGAATTGATTTTATTTTTATTCAAGATTTTATATTAAGAATGTTAAGGGAGAAATATATTATTTTTCATTACAAACTTAAATATGAAAATTAGATTTTAAGGTTTAGTTATCCTATTCGATTTAGAGTAGTCTTTCTTTTATTTGTTGGTACAATCGTCCTTAGGTATTTAGAGTGAAACTCTATTTCAAAAGTTTTTATAAGAATTATTATGTGAAAATGTATTAATGACATGTTTCAATAGTAGTTTTAAAACTTGAAAGTTAGTACTCGGATAATTAAATTCTTATGTTTAATTTGGACACCTTGAATAAAGTTTAAACTGTCTAACCCCACCAAAGGTGGCATTTAAATGGTTCATTTTCAATCTCTTAGAAAAAGGAATTAATTTAATTAACCAAATTAGTTATCAACCCCACCTATAGGTGTTAATTGATTTGTTTAGTTAACAAAGAATATCTAACCCCACCTATAGGTGTTAATTGATTTGTTTAGTTAACAAAGAATATCTAACCCCACCAAAGGTGGTATTTATATAAAAAAGAGAGAATCAATAAAATATCAATTTATATCTTTAATGACCTAGATAATATGAGCAAGCATAATTAATTTAGTTATTATATCCATAAATACTCCACTAATATAAATGATAAAATTTGCATGAATATTTATTGAATCTATATTTATATTTATTTTTAGATAAATATTAATTGAATTTGTATCTATGTTTATTTTTATGTTATTAGATTATATTTAATTAATCTGTATATATGTTTATTTTATGTTATTAGATTAGGAACACAAAAACCAAACTATCGTGACAGGATGTTTAGGATTTAATTTCGTTTTTAAAAGTTTGAATAATAAATTAAAAACCACATACATTCCTTCCTTAGATCGACCTTGGGAGTATACTTATCATTTTCTACGAAATGATTCGTGCACTTGCGAAAGTTTTACAAATATTAAAACCAAAGTATTTGCGAGAATTGGTGATGCCGGTTTTCGTTCATCAATATGGTCTTTTCAAAATAATAAGAGTAAAGCACTCTAGAAAGATGTCATCTCATATACTCCAACCATCTTTTAAAAAATAAAAGAGCCCGCAAAGAATCAACTTTCTTAAGTATCAAGGTGAACCAGAGAGCTATATTCCATACCCCATTAAATGAAGAATCTACAGATTTGCCACATCTACTTTTAAGTATATTGAGTCAGTTGCTAGAATTGGACAAATCAAATAGGTTGAACGTGTAACTAGGAAATCAAATTTCTATGATCATGAGAAGACTTAAGCTATTTGATGGAAGTTATCTCCCTGATGCATGACCTCTGATCAATGTGAGTGATTGGTTTGGATTTGTTTCAAATCTCATATACTAGTTATACACAAATAACATGCTCCAGTACATTGAAGGTTATGTTTAAAAGGTGAACCTTCATAACTTTAATTTGCAAAACTTGCTTTTTTTGATCACCATTAAGGCAAATCCATCTAGAGTTATGAACTACATTCAATAGATTAGATAACTTTGATGGACCTACGGTTGGAAAAGTAGCAATAGAGGCCCAATTATACAAGGAACCATTTGAAATTTTCAAGAAGTTCAAATTGATGGAAGAATGTACCATATTTATATTGCTTTTAACCCCGAAGTAATGGGGTAAACTGAGGTCCCTTTCAAAACAAGTGAGGGAAGTTTTAAGGGGAAATTATTAGCCCACATACGGATGCGACATGCAAGGGTGAAATAGCTAACCCTACACATGAGTTGCCAAAAAAATGAGGGTTCACATTGGTGATCTCAGGACCCTTTCCGTGAAATGAGAAATGTAAGGGTGAAATCAATCCCTCACATACGCTTCCAAATGGGAGTTCACATTAGTGAACACAAGACCCTTGCCATAAAATAAGACATGCAAGGGTGAAATATCAAACCTCTCACATGCGCTTCCAAAAAGGGGGGTGCACATTGGTCAACTTAAGACCCTTTCTTAGGATGTATCATGTATCCTAAGTGAGGGGGTTGGTTGACCTTCATCCTTCTAACTTGAGGCACATGATGTATCCCGCAACCCAAGTAGAGAGGTTAGTTGACTCCTTCGTCCAAACTTAAGGTCACTACATTAATTTTTCATGAGATAGGAGACATGTAAAGGTGAAATTGAATCCAACCCTTACATGCGCTCCTTAAGAGGGGGTTCACAATGAAACTTAAGACTCTTTCTTGGGACGTAACCGAAATCCTAAGTGAGGGGGGTTAGTTGACCTCTATCGTCCTAACTTGAGGCATATGATGCATCCTATAGCCTATTTATTTAGGACTCGTTCATTTATTTTTAATGCATCTCGTGTTAGCGAGCTTCTTACTAGTTTAAGATGAGTTCATTTATTTTTGTAGGCATGGATTATACAAAGATTGACTTTGGAAATTCGATCAATATCTAATACCTATGACCTATATTTATAATGCCAAGGACTAGTCGAAATATCTTGTCTCCAAGGACTGAAATTTCAATTGTGTAGACAAGGAGATTTTTGTCAAACAGTCTAAGCTCGTTATTCGACTTAATTGAGACCATGAAAGCGAGGCGAGTTTCGTGATTTGTAGTTTAGAAATGTAAGCCAAAAAGCTAGACTTAATTGTGCCCTTCTACACCTTAATGTGGTCTTTTCAAAATAATAAGAGTAAAAGCACCCCTTGTAATAGAAAGATGTTGTCTCATATACCCTAACTACCTTTTAAAGAGCAAAAGAGCCTGAAAGGAATTCGATTTATTAAGTATCAAGGTGGATCAGGGACCTATATTCCCTACCCTACTAAATGAAAAATCTATGGATTTACCAAATCCACTTTTAAGTACATTGAGGCAAATTCTAGAACTAGACAAATCAAAGAGGTTGAACATGTAACTAGGGAATCAAATTTATATGATCCTGAGAAGACTTAAACTTTTTGATGGAAGTTAAGCTCCCCAATTCACGACTTCTCATCAATATGTGTGATTGGTTTAGATTTGTTCCAGATCTCACACAATAGTTATACACAAATAACATGCTTTGGTACATTGAAGGTTATGTTCAAAAGGTGAACCTTAAAAACTTTAATTTGCAAAACTTGCTTGTTTTGATAGCCATTAAGGCAGATCTATCTAGAGTCATGGACTACATTAACAGATTAGATAACTTTGATAGACTTGCGGTTGGAAAAGTAGTGGTAGAGGCCCAATTATACAAGGAACCATTTACAATTTTCAAGAAATTCAACTTGATGGAAGAATGCGCCACATCTATATTGCTTTTAACACTAGAGTAATAAGGTGAACTGAGGTCCCTTTCGAACGAATTGAGGGAAATTTTCAAGGGAAATTATTAGCTTACATGCGGATGCGACATGTAAGGGTAAAATAGCTAATCCCTCATATATGTTGCCAAAAAAATAAGGGTTCACATTGGTGAACTCAAGACTCTTTCTGTGAAATGAGACATGTAAGGGTGAAATATCCAAACCCTCATATGCACTTCCAAATAGGGGGTTTACATTGGTGAACTCAAGATGCTTTCCATGAAATGAGACACACAAGGTGAAATATCTAACACTACACATGGGCTTCCAAAAAATGGGGGTGTACATTGGCGAACTCAAGACCCTTTCTTAGGACGTATCCTACATCCCAAGTGGGGGTCAGTTGACCTCCATCTTTCAAAATGGAGATATAAGATGTATCCCACAACCTAAGTGGGTGGTTAGTTGACTTTTTCCTCCAAACTTATAGGGTCATCGCATTAATTTTTCATGAGATAAAAGACATATAAGGGTGAAATTGAATCCAACTGCTACATGCGCTCTAAAAGAAGGGGTTCACATTGGAACTCAAGACTTTTTCTTGGGACATTTCCTGCATCCCAAGTGGAGGGGTCAGTTGACCTTCATCCTTCTAACTTGAGGCATAGGACGTATCCCGTAGCCTAGTAGAGGCGTCAGTTGACTCCTTTCTTCAAACTTGAGGGTTCGTAGGACGTATCTCGTATCCCAAGTAGGAGGGGTCAATTAACTACTTCATCTAAAAGTGGGGTATAAGACATATCTCACATCTCAAGTGAGGGGTCAATTGACTCTTTCCTCCATACTTGAGAGATTAATCGCATTATTATTTCATGAGATATGAGACATGCCAGGGTGAAAAATCATACCCTCACATGCGCTCTAAACTTGAGGGATTAATCATATTAATATTTCGCTTAATATGAGACATGCTAGGGTGAAGAATCCTACCCCTCACATTAACTTATATTATTTTTCTTGAATATTATCTCCATGGTAGGAATGTGTGCTGAAGGACGATTAAGAATAACATACGAGGAGGCTATCGTAGTAACATATAACGTTTTTCCTATCCATAACGAGGCTAGAATAGAGACTAGCACTCAACAAGAGTTAGCCTATCAACTTCTCGAGTTAAAAAGATAGCTCAAGGAGATCAGGTGGGAAAACAAGTCCCTACACTCACAATCAGGTGGGTGATCCTCTGAGGATCGAACCCCAAGCCTAATTGAAAGAAATAGGCCAAAACACATCACCTCGAGCCAAATCATAGCGAACAAAAAGTTAAAGGAAACCCTCTTTCCAACTCGATGAGACCTAACAATGATCAATGGTTGCAAGAGAGGAAACACTTGGAGGCACGATTTCATGCCTCGGAGGAAGCTAACAAAAAGCACGACCAAGCGTTAAAGTGGCCAATGAAAGGCATGAGAAGGGTAAGACCCCTTATTATATGGATAGGGACTCTGAGCAACTTTATGTCTCCCCATTCTCTGATGAGATAGAAAATGATGAACCACAAGCCAATTTTAATGCTCCCAAATGCCCTGATTACCTGGGAACTAAAGACCCTTTTACGCATGTACAAAATTTTAAGACGGCCGCGGTCCTTATTAGTATCACACGGGGAAAAAGAGATTCTATGATGTGCAAACTATTCGCTACTACCTTCTGTGATAACGCCTAAAAATGGTTCAACAATCTATCACCCCACACCATAACCTCTTTCTCACAAATTTTTAGACTGTTCATCACGAACTACACATGTAACAAGCCTGTCGAGGTTACATAGGCTAGCATTCTCATACGAGTTACCAGAGTACATACAAAGTGATTTTACATAAAATCAAGTTGTTATCTTCAGATTGTCATATACTTACTATCTGTCCTCAGGTTGTCATATATATGTTGTATGTCTTTAAGTCGTCATATATGTATTGCATGAGGTCTTATATCTAAAGGTGAACCAGTGTATTAAAATGGTGTACCAAGCCGCTTACTTAGGCTATAGGTCTTGATCGATTGTTTCCAGAAGTCAGATCGTTATACACGAGTTATTATACGTGTGTTATCTCCATCATATAAACGAGGTACTTCAAATCATTAAGGTCGCGTAACTATTACTTAAATAATAATATCAAATAAAACTTAATGTTTTTTATGGGTGTATTTAGTTGAAATTTTAATGATTTTTATGAAACTTAGATATGCAAAGCTAATTTGAGTTTTGATCTGTCTCGAAGTAATTCAAGTTAGTTTCGGCTAAAAAACCCAATGACAGCGCAACACAAACAAGTACAGTCCAAATCCCCAAAATTTAAGTGTGAAAATCTGAATGTGTTGCATGCAAATAATTGCTAATTGGGTGTTTTGGCCATTTGTTTGGCCACAAACTCACTACTGTCATACTCCTATAAAACACGTGCCCATTATCCAATGATCGACCAGCCGACCATTTGATACACTTCCTTTTTCAAAGTTTAGCTCACCTACCACTGTACACGTGTCATAATGTTTTTTTTAATATAAGTACTTGATCATACTTTTAAGCTAGCCTCCTCTGATCTTTCCCATAAATAAGACATGCACAACACATACTTTTTGAAGCCTACCCAGTTTTAGTAATTCTCAATTGCTACAATTTAGCTTACTTTTCATGGAGACTAATTTGGTTATGCTCTTCATGGTTCTAGCTGGGTTTAGTGCTTGCAAAGCTAGCCAAATTGGCCTGGGTTCGAGGTTGTTGGCTAGCACTAACAAGCAAGCTTATTGGGAATCAGATAATGGTACCTTTGCTTTTGGATTCACTCCAATGGATGAACCTAACAAACTTCAACTTGCCATTTGGTTTGCACAACTTCCCGGGGATCACACTATTGTATGGTATGCTAACAGGTAATATTTTCTATCGTTACTATATTTCAAAAACATAATTAATATAATAATTTTGATTTAATATAATTATGTGTTTCTTATTAATATATAAAAATAGTGTAATATATTGATTAAGATATATATTAGTTTAATATTTAATTATCATTATACAAAATTCACGTTACAACAAAATTTCTATCAATCAATAGTTAAAAAAAACTAATGAACCTTCATAAAAGATAATACATGAATTTTATAAAACCAAAGAAAAGCAAGTAAAAATTGAATATAATAAAAATAAATTAAAAATACATAATATTGAATTAAATAACCAGTAATTTACTTTAACAATAACAATGTTAATCATCAATTTTTTTCAAGGTGAGTATCATTATTTTAGATATATTTGAGATACATAAAAATAGAGTAATTCAATTTTTTTAGTAATTATATGATTTTCACGTTTCATAAGATACCATTGTGTATTATATAATTTTTATTGTGTTATAATATATATTACAAAAATATAAGTTAAAATATAATTTTAGTGATAATTTTGTAATGATTTAAGATTTTTATAATATATACCAAACTTTTAATTGTAATGAAATTATTCATCTTATCTATTCTATGATAATAATAATAATAATAAAACAATATTAGTAAGAATAGAAAACTTTTTTATCCAAGATATTAAGATAATAGTATTTGATTGGATAATATAAAAGTATTATAACTATATAATATCCAAGATGATAGGTAAATTTGGTTTCTTTACTTATATAAAAATATCATTTCATTATTTCATTTGGTTTTTTAAGGTAGAGAATATGTCATTTAATTATTTTTGTTTTAAAAAAATTTAAAAAAAAATTTAGTTTTTTAAAATTACTTTATAAAATAAAAATTATTATGAATATTCTCGTCATTTGATTGTTCAATAATATCTACAGTATTATTTTTTAAAAAAATAATTTATCAATAAAATATTTATTAATAATATTAAAAAAATTATATGATTTTTTTACAAGTAAAATAACAATTGAATATATTTTTATAAGTAATAATAATAATAATAATAAATATCTTTATTAATTTTAAAGACGAAATAATTTTTTTTTCAAATAAAAAAACCAAAACTTTTATCTCTGGTATTTAATTGTATCCATTTTGGCATTTAGGTGAGTGATCATCTAAACTCTGAAATTGGGATGGTTATGTTATATTTATAGGTTTTACTTTCTTAATTCGTTCATTAACTTAATTTTTCTCACTCACTAATATAGTTAATTAGCTGTTCACATTTTCATATATACAATATCTCTCCTTTGTACTTTATAGATTAATATGAGTATGGAGTATTTATATATTTTAATTTATAGTTTTTAAAATAAATTTTATTAATTTTATGATTTAAAAATATAATTAATTAAATAAAAAATTTATTTAAAAATTAAATAAAAATTATATATTTTATTAATAAAATCGCTCACTGTTTTATGTTTTTCTTCCTTTACTTTTCTCTCTTCCATTCATGCTTTCTATCTCTTTGATTCTCCCTCCCTCCCCCTCTAGTCTCTACTATTTCTCTCTTATTCTCTCCTATTTTTCTCTCTTTTCCTTTTTGGCCTCTATCTTCTGTTCATTATTTTTCTCTCTCAATATTTTTGGTTTTTTTAATAAAAGAAAAAAAAAAGAGAAAAATGTGGTTTTTTTAATATTTTTTATTAATAAAATATATAATTTTTATTTTATTATTAAAATTTTATAATTTTTAAAAATTTAAATTTAATTTATTAAAATTTTAAATTACTAAAATAGCAAAACTCACCTAAAATAAATTACACAACATTAAATTACATAAATTACACAATTTTATTATTAAAATAACCACCCACCCACCCGATTAATACTACCTTGGATTAAAACTAAAGTCGGCCTATTTAATTTAGCATACATAATTGCACGGTAGGTGTTTGTGAAAAAGCCACTATGAAATCGATGGTTATCGGTTTTAATAGAAGAACAGAGAAACAAAGGCTTTGTGATAAGAGACTGATGGGGTATTGATATATATACTTACTGGTTTCAAAATTAGTAAGAAAAATCAAAACTTGTTTCCCATCTCTAGTCTTTACATAAAGCTTTTGCAGGTAGTTTGCTATGATCATCTATACAATTAAAGCAAACAAAATTCATTTTCTCTTCATCATCTAAATATAGAAACTCTCCAGTCACCAACAGTGCAATTTTGGAGCTTGACACAACTGGAAACATGGTTCTCTTCGACAACGAGACCGCTATCTGGGCTTCAAACACCTCACACGCCGGTGTAGAAGTAGCTGTTTTTTCAGAATCAGGTAACTTTGTCTTATACAACAGAGCAAACTATCCTGTTTGGCAGAGCTTTTTATATCCATCCGATACTCTTCTACCTAATCAGCCTCTATCTGTCTCTTTAGAACTTACAACATCTAAATCACCATCTTCACAAGGTGGTTATTACACACTTAAAATGCTTCAACAACCCACTTCTCTTAGCCTTGCTCTTACTTACAATTTACCAAAATCCAACTATTCTTATTGGCAAGGACCATTCATATCAAATGTCACTGGAAATGTTGTTGCTGTTTTAGATGAAGCAGGAAGTTTTGGAATTGAGTATGTAAATTCTTCAAATGGTGCTGTTTATGTGTATAAGAATGATGGTGATAATGGAGGTTTATCAAGGATCTCAAATAACCCATCAAAGAGATTATCAGTTTTTCGAAGATTGGTGCTTGAAAGTAACGGAAATTTGAGACTATATCGTTGGGATAACGACGTTAATGGTTCACACCAATGGGTACCTGAGTGGGCTGCTGTATCTAATCCTTGTAACATTGCTGGAATTTGTGGAAATGGGATATGCAATTTGGATAAAAGAAAGACAAATGCTTCTTGTACTTGTTTGCCTGGTACTTCTAAGATGGGCAGAGATGGTCATTGCTTTGAGAATTCTACATTAGTTGGGAAATGTAATTTTCGACATGAAAATAAGACAACCCAGTTTAAAATTTTATCTGTACAACAAACCAATTACTATTTTTCAGACTATTCTGGTGTAGCAAATTATAGTGATGTTCAAACAGTATCAAAATGTGGAGATGTATGTTTAGCTGATTGTGAATGTGTTGCTTCTGTTTATGGGTTAGACGATGAAAAGCCTTATTGTTGGGTTTTGAGAAGCTTGGATTTTGGTGGATATGAAGATCCTGGTTCAACCCTGTTTGTGAAAATTAGGTCTAATGGCTCTATGACACCAGAAGAGAGTACCAGAGGATCACAAAAGTCTTCTGAGGATTCTGGAAATGATGAGAAAGCAAAAGTGTTGGTTATTCCTATTGTTTTGAGCATGATTCTTCTTATTGGACTTTTGTGTTCGCTATTATATTATAATGTTCATAGGAAAAGATCCTTAAAAAGAGCTATGGAAAGCTCTTTGATATTGTCAGGTATCCCATTGAATTTCACTCACAGGGATTTACAAATTCGTACTTGGAATTTTTCCCAACTTCTTGGAACCGGTAAGAATGTAATTTAATTTTCTTTTCTTTATTTTTTAATTAGAGAAAAATAATTAATACTTAACCAAGTTATTCATCATGTCTAGTCCTCATACATGTACTAATGTTGTATTTTTAGGAGGATTTGGGAGTGTATACAAGGGAAGCCTATCAGATGGAACTTTGGTAGCCGTGAAGAAACTTGACAGAGTTTTGCCTCATGGAGAAAAGGAGTTTATAACTGAAGTTAACACTATTAGCTCTATGCATCATATGAACTTGGTTCGCCTTTGTGGGTACTGCTCTGAGGGGTCAAATAGGTCAGTAATTTTTTGCATTACTCTAGGGCATATGACTTAAATGGTATTTAGTTCTGCTTAAAATTTCATGATCTAAGTGGAGCGTTTTTGGAAATTTGGCCAAAATTGACCCAAAATTGCAGGTATATTCTGCATACAACTTGTACATAATTTTTACATGAGTCGTGTACAACCTTACATAACTCGTACAGCCTGTACATAATCTGTGCAAAGCAAAAAAATACAATACTTAGCCAAACTCAAAATACATGCATTCTGGGATTCAATTTTGATTTTACAGTCAATTCATTTTCAAATTCTGATAATCCAAATCAAAATAAAATGAAATTACTTATACATAGGACATATATGGCTTAAATGGTATAAAATTCTGCTGAAAATTTCTTGATTTAACAATCCGTTTATTTTCAAATCATGTAATCCAAATTGAAAGAAACTTATTAAATTTCTTTTTATTTGTAAAAATTATAATTTGCAGGCTTCTAGTTTATGAATTCATGAAAAATGGCTCCTTAGACAAATGGATATTTCCCTCCTACAATTCCAGAGATAAGCTGTTAGATTGGCCAACTCGGTTCTATATAGCTGTAGCTACTGCACAAGGGATTGCATATTTTCATGAACAATGTAGAGATCGGATTATTCATTGTGACATTAAACCAGAAAATATACTCTTAGATGAGAATTTTTGTCCTAAAGTTTCAGACTTTGGATTGGCCAAGTTGATGGGAAGAGAGCACTCACATGTTGTTACAATGATCAGAGGAACTAGAGGCTATTTAGCTCCAGAGTGGGTTAGTAATAGGCCTATTACTGTGAAGGCTGATGTTTATAGTTATGGCATGCTTCTTCTGGAGATTATTGGTGGTCGTAGGAACCTTGACATGTCTTTTGATTCAGAGGATTTTTTCTATCCTGGATGGGCTTTTAAGGTATCCTGGGACCCCTTTCCTATTTTTATTTTTCCCCCCTCTTATCTTTATCTATACTATATGCAATTCAGATTTTACATGACTCGGTTATTTACATACATGGTTTTACTGTTTATATCTAAAAAATATTTTTTTTTACGTTATTCAAAATATCATGTGCATGGTAATTTTGAACATATGAAAAACATATGTTTTTGTGCATGTTCAAAAATATAGTATACATATTTCTTTTATACATAATGTAAAAAAACATAGATTTTTAGGGTGTTAAAAATAAAACATGTAAATAGATGAGTCATGTAAAAACTAGTGTTATACATAAGGGTCTGTTTGCTTGTACTTCTATTAAAGCTTTTATGAGTCTATTTGTTTTTGTTTTTGAAATTTTGTAAAAGCGTTTCTGAAAGAAAAAAAAGCAATTGAACCAATTAGGTAAAACTTGTCCCAAGTACTTTCATAGCTCAAAAGGTACGTTCTCCTCAAATTGCTTTTGACTGAAACACTTTCATAAGAAATACAAGCAAACATACCATAAAAGTTATATAGGTCAAAACCAGTTTCGAGAGAAGTGCTTTCCGAGTCCTAATAGCACTTATGACAATTTTATTTATGTTAAATACGTAAGTGTTTTTTTAATTTCAAAAGTGCTTTTACGGGTCTCAAAAGCATAAAAACCAAAACCTTAAACTTATACTTTAAAGCCAAATTGAATAATAGCAATTTGATATTATCTGATGAGAATGAATGATGACTATAGGAGATGCAAAATGCGAAAGCAATGAAAGTAGCAGATAGGAGACTAGGAGGAGCAGTAGAAGAGGAACAACTTATTAGAGCACTAAAAGTTGGATTTTGGTGCATTCAAGATGAGATTTTCATGAGACCTACAATGGGAGAAGTAGTGAAAATTTTGGATGGATCAATGGACATTAACATGCCACCAATGCCACAAACAGTTTTGGAGTTAGTTGAGGAAGGTTTGGATAATGTGTATAGAGCTATGAAAGGAGAGTTCAATCACATGAGCTCTTTTACCATCACTAGTAACCCTTCATCCTTGGCTACATGTAGTTATTCCACCATGTCCCCTAGATAGTAAAGGTAGATCAATAGCAAGAGTTTTGCTTCAATTACACACCTAATCTGCTTTTGTCTGCTGCCAGATATGGACTATGTGAGGCCTTACATATACGATTCTGGAAGAAAAAAAATTTAATGGTGCGATTTTGGGACCTTAATATCCATTCCAACCCATTGTCAATTTTGCAAAGTCTTTTTTTTTTAGAGATAAAAGATAAGATTTTCATTCAAATTATGAAAAATACATCAGATTGATTAAAAGTAAGACGTCTTAAAAATGAATCATTAAACTATTGTAAATATTTTTGAGCACTTTTCAATCTTTCTTCGTTGGCTCTTTTATATCTTCCTAGTAATATAGTTTTTTATATAGATGAAAAATGAATCTTCTATCACATTTCATTAGCTCTTTTATATCTTCCACTTAATATATAGTTTTTTATAAAAAAATTTATTAATAATTAAATAGAGATACAAACAACAATATTTAAAGAGTTTTACAAAATATATTAAAATCTAAAATACATTTAGAAAATAACTCTATCTAATTTACTAGTAATATATATAACAAGATAAATTAAAAAAATTGTTATTTAATTAAATATTATCATATAAATAAAAAAAACTCCGGTAAGATAATTTGTTCTTGGGGTTGATCTCTTTTCTTTCTTCTACTTTGAGGATGCTTGTGCTCTAAGTAAACAACAAAAACACACACATATATATATACACGGTATATCTGAATTATTTTGGATTAATATTTAACAAATAAATCTACCAAACTCAAAACAAACATATCTTAATGAAAGGTAACTCTAGATTAGTATCTAGGTGAAGAAAATACCACCCTATGTCAAAATCTCTTGGTCGACGCATATACGCCGTAATTTATTTAATGATGCTAAAGAAATCATGAACAAAAAATCTACAGAATAGAAAGCACCTATAAAAGAAAGCTATCTCACGAAAACTAAGTGAGTTGAAGAAGGAAAAAAAATGTCACCTAGTTTTGTAAATCTTTTTTAATGCACATTTTTTAAAAAAAAGTATCTAATTCGTACCTTAAATAGTGTTTTTGGAGATTTGCCAGAAAATGTATCATTTTTTATAGGTACCGGTTGATTGCTAGCTACTAGGCTATGATTCAGTCCGAACGGGGAGGGAGATTAAGTTTTGAAACTAAGTGTAATTTTCAACTACATTGAAGATCAAGAAAATAAAGATATCAAATGCAATCACAAATGTTAAGGTATAATAATATTTGACAAATGCATCTAATATTTATAGATAATTTTATCTATTTAAAGAAAATAAAGATGTTAGTTACAAACACAAATGTTAGGTGCAATCACATTTAACAAATGCATTTAACATTGATAGGAAATGTCTTTGCCTTAAAAGATACATCAACATAAAAAAACAAGAAGAGAAACAAAACAAAACAAAAAAAAAACAATTTTTTTTGAAGAAAAATAGTATTGTGTGTAAGAAATTGTGAGACAATATCTTAAAAAAATATTGAAATATTTTTTTAAAAGGAGAATGATAAAATAGTGAGTTTGGAAAATACTTGTATGATACTATTTTGGGTTTATCTCAATTTGTTGTATTATCTTTCACTTTGTACCCATTAATTTTATTAGTGAAAGAAATATTTTTCAAAATTTATCCCGTGGACTTAGCTCAAATTAAAGGATGAACCACAATAAATTTCCAATGTCATTATTTTAATGTGTTGAATTTATTTTATTTTTTCTGTTATACCTGTAACATTCCGTCTGGAATGTCACAGTACTACTGAATACAGACTACAGGGAGTGGGAATAAAGCTACCGCACTTAGCCCCGAAAAAACTAGCATTCAACCTAATTAAACTTCACTCAAGTCTTAAGGAAAATGTCCTAATTTGAGGGCATAACGTGAGTATGTGTAAATTTAGAATAAATTTTGCCCAAAGAACTCAATATAAAAATATCTTATATAAAATGAAGTAGATAGTTTGTATGGATATTAACTTCATTATTTTACATGATTATTATAAAAAGTCTTGATGGAGGAACTGAAACCAGTATCATAATACTTGGACCAAAGCATGACACCCCCATATTTATCTGAACCCTTAATGGCTGGAAGGACTTGTGAGCTCAGAACATCTGCAGAGAAATAAAACCACTCCCTGCAGCTTCAGTTGCAGCAGGCAAACCTTAGAATATCTTGCCTGCAATGCAAGGATTAAAATATGTATTTATAAAAATTGACACTTTAATTTACGAAAATATAGAAGAAGCATAGAAGACTTAAATTTATGTAGAAATTTATACGCATTTTTAAATATTAAAAATTAAATCTTCACGATATAATCCAATGATATATTGTTAACCCAATAGTTTTGTATGATTTTATCACAAAACTTTCGGATTAGGGTAAAGATAATCTTATCACTTTTTGATAAGACTATTTTAATATCATATTTCTTTTAGGTTTTGTAGGTTTAACCCAGTTATTTTTATAGGATTTGTTTAGTCCAATTTTTTTTAAAAAAATTATATGTTTTCAAAGATAAAATCGAATTTTCCTTAAAAATATTATTAAAAACTGAAAAAATATATTTTCTCGTTTATTTGTTTCCAACTAAAACTAATTTCTCTCCTTAATCTCTCTCGGCCTATCTTTCTCTTCGTTCCAAAACATTGCTATTTTTTTCTTTCTTAACTAATTTATAATTTTAAACAACTTCACCATTAAAAATAAACTTTATAATATTATGATATAAAAATAGAATAAGATGACATAAATTTAAAGGAGAGAAATAAAATAAAATTTTTGAAAAGAGAATAGTTTTTTTCTTAATTTTATTTTTAAAAAAATATTCAATTTTATTCTTGAAATTAAACTTTTCTTAAAAAAATGGACTTAATTAACCATATTAAAATTTAGTGCTTAAAAGACGTAGAACTAAAATATCTTATTGAAGAATTACAGAACTTTATGGAACTTAATCTCCAAAAGTTCGATATTTTGATAAAAATAATGTTTTTATTCAATATTTTTCTTATCAATATCATCCCAAATAATAATTGTGTATTATATTACGAATATTATCGATATTTTGATGAATCCATATCTACAAAAATAGATGGATTCCATTGCTTTCAAGAATCTATAAGATTAGTCAAATCTTCACTTGTCTATTCACAAAGTTGATTGTTATAAAATTTAACCCAAACATAATAAAAAAGTCCTGTTTGAAGTAGGGGTGTCCAAAAACCGGATTGGACCGGACCAAACCGTAAAACCGGACCGGACCGGACCAAACCGAACGGTTTGACTAATCAAACGGTCCGGTCCGGTTTGTATTAATTTTAAACCGTTCAAACCGGACCGGTTTAATAATATATTCAAAATTTCACATTTTTCTTCATTAAATTATAAAAAATCGAACCAAATTGAAAAATAAACCGGACCGAACGGTTTTATAAGTCAAACGGTCCGGTCCGGTTTTTATTTTTTAAAACCGTTTCAAACGGTCCGGTCCGGTCCGGTTCTAGTAATATGAACGGTTTGGTCCGGTTAGATTTTTTTTAAGGAAAACCGGACCGAACCGGACCGTGGACACCCCTAGTTTGAAGTGTATTTCCAATCCAAGCATCGGGAAAAAGACATTATGGAGCAGCACTTATATAAAACTTTTTTGCCTAATTTGCTATATATACCTAGAAAGGTACTTAGCAAGATCATTCCAATGTTGATTAGTCCCTCCTTCAATATCAAAATCAATTCCATCTAAAATCTTCTCCAAATGGACGTGAAGAAGAATTTACTCCCAAGAAATTGTTCCAAAGATACATTGCTACGTTTCGAGCATCGTGAATAGCTTCCTGCATCTCCACCTAGTGAAACCTTTGGCTTGACATGATTTAATGTCTGAGCTTAATTAATTTGGTGCAACCATAAGAGTAAGGGTCACAATGACCAGCTAGGTTTAGAATTGGAGTTTGACCATTATCAAATGTGGGTAAAAAAGCTACGTTTACATATTTATAGTTGTTTGTAGCACATGTTTCAGCTAATGTTCCTTCATTTCCATTTTGTCATCACTAAATGCTTATAGCTAAAAGTGTTATAAGTAGAGATAGTAATAATGTTAGTGTAAATTTTCTGAGAATATTAGGTTGGAATAGTGTTATAGGCTGTGAATTTAGTGTAGAACAAGCTGGATTTTGGTTGTTAATACTAATTGTATTATTCCTAAGTTAGTGGGAATTTGTCTACCTTTTAGTCCTATTTATAGTGCTGTATATACATGTGAATGAATAAGAGAAAATAAAATAAGAATTCAGTTTCTCTCCACCATCTCTCAATATTTTCTTTATGGTATCAGAGCTTCTCTAAAATCCAATTCTGTCCAAGGAAGAAATTTTTTATTTTTCCATTGTCAATACGCCTGGTTTTTCAACCATCATTTACCATCATTTTACTATCATCTCACTATCTCCTGTGGTTCAAATATCATCGCCATCATCGCTAATGGCCATCTCGCATCAAAGAATCATTCTCGTATCATCTCACCATCTCGCATCAACGGTGGTATTTGTCCAAATTGGACAGAACACTCGAACTTGGCAACAATGTCGTACGTAAGTATTCCCTCGAGAGACTCACAGAAGAAGCTCACCGCTTCTTTATACTTTGTTTGCGCAAATGCTCTCTTGAAAATCACTGGCTACCAGGTTCTCAACACCCCGCCAGACTGCTTTTTCTTTCTCCAATACCCAACCGTAAGCTACCTCTTGTAATATATCTAGACCCAATCAGCCCGCTTCAACCCAATAGACCCACCGTGCTCGAAAAATAATCGACCCAATCTATTCGAAAATAATTGGCCTAATCCGCCCGCATTGAAATAACATCGCTTTTATGACAATCCGAGCATCAATGTCCACGAGAAAACCCGTCACGACCGGTTACAATGGAGGTTCCACCAAAATAATATTTTACCCATCACCACCACAAATTAAACGGGCATAATTATCTTCAATGGTCCCAATCTACCACTTTCACTCAATCGTAACACCACCAACGCTTTTAAGTGTGAAACAAAGCAAGAGACAATGGATTATAGATTCAGTGTTTCAGTGATCACATGACGGGTGATGCATCTCTTCTTGTAAATCTTAAAACTTCCCAAGAAGGATACATCGTTAGAATTTTCGATGGATCAATATCTAAAGTAACAGTGGATTGGTTCAAATAAAATTTCAAATTCTTTTTTATTCTTAATTCTCGTCCCTTCTTGCTCCAACCCGTGATTGTAATCTCTTATCAATTACTAAACTCACACGTGATAAAAATTGTGTGGCAAAATTTGTTCATAATTTCATGTGGAATTTCGTGACTTGGATTCGGGAAAACGATTGGCAAGTATAAAGAGTTGGACTCTATCTTTCTCAACAAGGAAGACCTTCCGTAAAAGACAAGTCCTACAAGCCGTGTTCGAGGTTCAAGATCAAAATAAAGCTTTATTAAATTTTAATTCCAATAAAAATGGTGAAATCACGTTGAAACACTATCGCCTCACCATCCTAATTTCCTATATTTGGAAAAAAATTCGCTCATTATTCAAAAATAAAAATTCAAAAGATCTTAAATGTGAAGTACGTGGAATTCTCAAAACATGTTAGAAATTGATATCCTACTCTCCCACATAAAAATCACATCCTTTCTCTCTAATTCACTGATATTCGGCGACCGCCTCAAATCAAAAACATAACAAGTGGACACGATGGTTTATTTCATTTATAGATGATCACACTCAAACCACTTGGTTATTTCTTATGAAAGAAAAAATCAAGCATACGATATTTAAAAATTTTAATATCATGATTCAAACTCAATTTCAAACAAAGATCCAAGTATTGAAAACTGACAATGCTAAGGAATACTTCGCATCAATTCTCAGTGATTATCTGTCAAGTCATGGGATTGTCCATCTAAGCTCATGTGTTGACACACCTCAATAAAATGGGGTGGCTGAAAGGAAAAATAGGCATCTTCTCGAGGTAGATAGATCTCTCGTGTTCACAACTCATGTCCTTAAACATTTTTGGGGGAAAGCTGTCCTTACGGCTACTTATCTTATCAATAGGATGTCCTCTCGTGTCCTAACTTTCAAAACACCCATTAGTACTCTTCTTGAGTCATACCCACACACAAGAATCGTGTCCAATATTCCTTTTAAAATATTTGGATGTTCTACTTATGTCCATGTACATCATAGAGATAAACTTGATCCCAGAGCTATCAAATGCATATTCCTAGGGTATTCATCAAACCAAAAAGGTTACAAATGCTTCTCTCCTATCATAAGGCGATTTTACAATACAATGGATGTCACATTCTTTGAACAAAATCCATACTATTCCAAACCTGTTATTCAGGGGGAGAACATAGGCAATGAATACCAACTTTGGAATAGCATTACCACTCACCTCCCACAAATTCTGTCTCAAATCATATCCCGCAAATCAGAAAGTGAATCAGTATCTCAAACAAATGCTTCTAATAATCCCAATGAACCCTCAACTCTTCTACCAACATATCCAAACTTCCATGTCCCAAACAATGATTTTTTTTGTCTACTCTAGGAGGAAAAGAACTCGAGAGGGAACGGAGAACCAAGCATATCTTGAGCCAGTCCAAGAGTCCAACCCGAGTACAGATCACTTCGACAATTCACAAGGTAACATCATTGAATCTCCTATTATTGAGTTACCTCCTAATGATTTGAATTTGCCAATTGCTATAAGGAAAGGTGTAAGATCTTGCACAAACCACCTCATCTACAACTTTGTTTCCTATAAAAATCTCTCACCAAGTTATAAAGCATTTATCAACAACCTTGAGCAGATACAGGTTCTAAATTCCGTCCATGAAGCCTTTCAGGTACTTGAATGGAAGACAACATTTTTTGAAGAAATCAATGCCTTAGAGAAAAACAAGACTTGGGATATCATAGAGCTACCACCAGGAAAACAAGCTGTTGGGTGTAAATGGATCTTTACAATCAAACACAAAGTAGACGGTAGTGTAGAAAGATTCAAAGCTCGCCTTGTGGCTAAGGGATTCACTCAGACATATGGGATTGACTATCAAGAGACTTTTGCACCTGTAGTTAAACTCAACACTATTCGTGTTCTTCTCTCCCTAGCATCTAACTTGGATTGGCCTCTCTACCAATTAGATGTCAAGAATGCATTCCTCAATGGTGATCTCGAATAAGAAGTCTACATGGACATTCCTATTGGAATTGAATCTCCTGTTCCAACTAATAGAGTTTGCAAACTTAAGAAATCCTTATATGGATTGAAACAGTCTCCACGTGCCTGGTTCGATAGGTTCTCTAAAGTTCTAAAGAGATATGGGTACAATCAATGCCGATCAGATCACACACTATTCGTCAAACACTTCTCCAATGACAAAATAGTTATCCTAATTGTGTACGTAGATGATATTGTTCTAACAGGTAATTCTACAATTGAGATGAATAAACTCAAAGAATTCCTTGCCAAGGAATTTGAGATTAAAGACCTAGGTAATCTCAAATATTTCCTAGGAATGGAAGTAGCACGAACAAAAAAGGGACATATCTATAACTCAAAGGAAATATGTACTTGATCTTCTCAAGGAAATTGGAATGATTAGGTGTAAACCGGTAGAAACTCCGATGGATTCTACACTAAAACTCGGAATCAAAGAAAATAGTACACCTGTGGACAAAGGCCGTTACCAACGATTAGTGGGAAAACTCATTTATCTATCCCACACTAGACCAGATATTAGTGTTTTAGTAAGTGTTGTAAGTCAATTTATGAACAATCCTACTGAAGAACACATGGAGGCGGTCTATCGTATACTCACGTATCTCAAGATGACACCAGGAAAAGGATTATACTTTAGTAAGAATCCCACCAGAAAAATTGAAGTCTTTGTAGATGCTGATTGGGCAAGCTCTATAATGGATCGCAGATCTACCATTGGGTATTGTCGTTCATATAGGGAAATCTTGTAACTTGGCAAAGTAAGAAACAATCAATAGTCGCTCGAAGTAGTGCAAAAGCTGAATTTAGAGCTATGGCCCATGAGATTTGTGAAGGAATATGATTAAGAAGACTACTCAATGAACTAGACTTCACAACTCCTGAACCTATCAGCATGCATTGTGATAATCAAGCTGCAATAAGAATTGCAAAAAATCCAGTTCATCATAACCGAACCAAACATGTAGAAATTGATCGTCATTTTATTAAAGATAAGTTAGATGGAAACATTGTGGACCTACTATATACATCTACCCATCATCAAATTGCAGATATCATTACCAAAGAATTACCTCGAACAAATTTCGAAGAACTGAGTTGCAAGTTGGGAATGATTAATATTTATTACACAACTTGAGGGGGAGTGTAGATTTTTTGAGAATATTAGGTTGGAATAGTGTTGTACAGGCTGTGAATTTAGTGTAGAACAAGTTAAATTTTGGTTGTTGATACCAACTGTATTATTCTTAAGTTAGTGTGAATTTGTCTACCTTTTAGTCTTATTTATAGTGCTGTATATACATGTGAATGAATAAGAGAAAATAAAATAAGAATTCAGTTTCTCTCCACCATCTCTCAATATTTTCTTCGGTTAATGATATTAAAGATTGGTGAGACATTATGATGATATTTTGATGTGTTAACTGAGTCACTAAATTGTAATAACAAGTGATACGTTTTCTAACTTGGATTTAATTTAAAGAATGTGATGGAGAATTCTTCTTCTTCTTCTTCTTTTTTTTATAGGTGAAACAAGTTATTATTAAGATTTTAAGAAAAATAAGACTAGGGTATATATTTATTTGTTAAAATGATATCATATATATGTTATATATTTATTGTTGTGATGATTTAATTATTATTATTATTATTAAAAAGTAATCGCATAAATATAAAATTAATGTTTTTATTTTATTTTTTTATTTTTTAGTTGCATTAGATACAAATTGTTTTAATTTAAATAAATTTTAGTTGAAAAAATTAAATGTAAATAAAAACTTAAAAATAATTATTTATAATTTTTAAGATAAATATGTGATTTGTGCATCACTCTCCTTAGCATTTATTATGTCGATAATATTCTCAGTTTATGGTGTGGCATAACAGTAACGTACGGAGTTGTTATTCTCATTGGATCGTGGCATAAAAGTGGAGTTGTTATTCTTAGGGGTGTCCAAAAACCGGATTGGACCGGACCAAACCGTAAAACCGGACCGGACCGGACCAAACCGAACGGTTTTACTAATCAAACGGTCCGGTCCGGTTTGTATTAATTTTAAACCGTTCAAACCGGACCGGACCGGTTTAATAATATATTAAAAATTTCACATTTTTCTTCATTAAATTATAAAAAAAATCGAACCAAACCGGGAAATAAACCGGACCGAACGGTTTTATAAGTCAAACGGTCCGGTCCGGTTTTTATTTTTTAAAACCGTTTCAAACGGTCCGGTCCGGTCCGGTTCTAGTAATATGAACGGTTTGGTCCGGTTAGATTTTTTTTAAGGAAAACCGGACCGAACCGGACCGTGGACACCCCTAGTTATTCTCATTGGATCGTGGCATAAAAGTCTTGCTTTTGTTGTCTATTTTTTTTCAGTTTAACGTTGAAGGCATGGTTTATATATTAACGGAAAATAAACTTGAATCTAGACGTATCGTTTCGTTTAATATATATTAAAAAAAAACTAGGTTTCGTTTTGTATAAAAGATCCTTCACCTTAGTTACAATTATCATAATATAACATATTTAATGACTATAAAATTATATAATTTATAAGATTTTAAAAGATTCAAGTAATTCTCCACTTATCCACTATAAAACTCAATAAAATGATACTTCACTACTAAAAAAAAGGTATTTAAGTCGTTGTGTAAAGTCAATTTTTAGAAGAAGAAAAAACGGATTATAATGAATTTAAAGTCGGTTCGGTGTAGAACTGACGCTATCCACGTTGAACGTAGCGTCGGTTGACGTGGAGAACCAACGCTACCCACGTGGATAGCGTCAGTTTGCGACATCAACTGACGCTACGTCCAATGTGGATAGCGTCGATTCGTCACGTAAACTGACGCTACGTCATATTTTTTAAATTAAAAAATGGATGAAGTAAATACAATTAAAATTAATTATTATTTTATTTGACTCTTTAGAATTTAAATTGGATAAAAATAGTATAATTTTTCCTTTTTTTTAGACAATTAGTTTTAAAAATTATATAATTTTGTTTATTTGTTTAGATATTTAAATTTATATATGTACCTACAATATATCTTTATTTAATTTTGTGTATATGTTTCAATTAAATATTATTCTAAAGTTATTTTTTTTTCTTTTTCTATAGTACGTATATGCATAGTCTAAATAAAATAATAATTGACAAAAAAAAATTAAATTGCGTGGATAGCATCAGTTTGCCCTATCAATCGACGTTACACACGCGGATAGCGTCGGTTCGCCACGTCAACCAACGTTATCCACCTAATATATCCATTCGGCTCATTTTTTACATAGAACCCCAATTTCTTCATTTCTCTTCTCCATTTTCTCTCAAAACAGAGCTACACCCACCTTCTTTCTCAATTTTCGGCCACCTCCAACCACCATTTGCAACATCGTTTTGTGAGTTATATTTCTCTTCTCATTATCTTTCAGATCTATTATTTTTTTGAGCAAAATACTCAAATTTTTTATACCCATTATTTCACTTATTCTCACTTACAAAACACCATTTTCTTCTTCTTTCCTCCATTTAGTCACTTCTTAACATTCTTGTAAGTATTTCTATTAATTTTGCAGCTTATTATTCAGTTTGTTTTATTTTTTGTATAAATTTTTGATTTAAGTATGTTTTTTATTTTGCTTGTTATTATGTTTGACTTATTTTATGTGAAAATAACATCTGAAATGTTGTGGGTTTGATGGATTATATATATTTACTCTGCGTGGATAAATTTATTTATATATAAATAATTATATTTTATTAAGTAGAATTTTGCAACTTATTATTCAGTTTGTTTTATTTTTTGTATAAATTTTTGATTTAGGTATGTTTTTTATTTTGCTTGTTATTATGTTTGACTTATTTTATGTGGAAATAATACCTGAAATGTTGTGGGTTTGATGGATTATATATATTTACTTTGCATGGATAAATTTATTTATATATAAATAATTATATTTTATTAAGTAGAATGTTGCAGCTTATTATTTAGTTTGTTTTATTTTTTGTATAATTTTTTTATTTAGGTATGTTTTTTATTTTTCTTGTTATTATGTTTGACTTATTTTATGTGAAAATAATATCTGAAATGTTGTGTGTTTGATGGATTATATATCTTTACTGTGCATGGATAAATTTATTTATATATAAATAATTATATTTTATTAAGTAGAATTTTGCAGCTTATTATTCAGTTTATTTTATTTTTTGTATAAATTTTTTATTTAGGTATGTTTTTTATTTTTCTTGTTATTATGTTTGACTTATTTTATGTGGAAATAATATCTGAAATGTTGTGGGTTTACTGTGCGTGGATAAATTTATTTATATATAAATAATTATATTTTATTAAGTAGAATTTTGCAGCTTATTATTCAGTTTGTTTTATTTTTTGTATGAATTTTTGATTTAAGTATGTTTTTTATTTTGATTGTTATTATGTTTGACTTATTTTATGTGAAAATAACATCTGAAATGTTGTGGGTTTGATGGATTATATATATTTACTATGCGTGGATAAATTTATTTATATATAAATAATTATATTTTATTAAGTAGAATTTTACAACTTATTACTCAGTTTGTTTTATTTTTTGTATAAATTTTTGATTTTGGTATGCTTTTTATTTTGCTTGTTATTATGTTTGACTTATTTTATGTGTAAATAATACCTAAAATGTTGTGGGTTTGATGGATTATATATATTTACTTTGCATGGATAAATTTATTTATATATAAATAATTATATTTTATTAAGTAGAATGTTGCAGCTTATTATTTAGTTGGTTTTATTTTTTGTATAAATTTTTTATTTAGGTATGCTTTTTATTTTTCTTATTATTATGTTTGACTTATTTTATGTGGAAATAATATCTGAAATGTTGTGGGTTTGATGGATTATATATATTTACTGTGCGTGGATAAATTTATTTATATATAAATAATTATATTTTATTAAGTAGAATTTTACAATTTATTATTCAGTTTGTTTTATTTTTTGTATAAATTTTTTATTTAGGTATGTTTTTTATTTTCCTTGTTATTATGTTTGACTTATTTTATGTGAAAATAATATCTAAAATGTTGTGGGTTTACTGTGCGTGGATAAATTTATTTATATATAAATAATTATATTTTATTAAGTAGTGAATAGAGAAAAAATAATATGTTTTTTTTAATTTGTAAGAAATTATATTAGTATAAGAGTTATACGTGCTATCTATTGACTTTTAAAAAAATTATAAATATATATTTATAAACTCATTAATTTAAATAATATATATATATATATATTAATAAAAATCAAATAATAACTAAAAATTAAGTAATATTATTATTTTTATTTATATATGCTACTTATGTGTTAAATATGTTACTATAATAGTCCCTATATACTTCTATAGAATGTTATATACGTATAATTAATATTACTTTTTAATTATGATATACTAACATGTTTAGAAATTAGAATCAACCAAAATGATTAATTTTTATATATTTATGCTGGTATGTTGCTTATTTTTTAATTTGTATAGAAATGGTTTTGTAAAATGATTAAAATGATAATTGTTATGTATTATGTATGTTTTGATATATATTCTAATGCTTAGGAAATTTATATATAATAATACTTGAAATATATTCATTGGATACATAATTAAGTAATATGTTTAATTAATGTCATTAATAGAAAATAGACAAATCTTGTATGTCAAAGTGTAGAACTGAGCAAGACTATATTTCTGGAGATTCATGGAATTTGCTTGTAGAAATAGTAATACTGGAACTAGTATGATTCGATGCCCATGTGTTAAATGTAAAAATGAGTGATTTCATGAATTTGATGAGGTTAAGTATCATCTTATTCGTAATGGTATTCTTTTGAGCTATAAATGTTGGTATTATCATGGAGAAAATATTGATAATACTCATGGGGAAAAGATAAATAAGAATGTGAGTGGATTACATACATCTTATCATAATATACAGACATAAAATATGTTTCATGGTGTTGAAGATGAATTACGCGAGGATGATCCCGAAACCTTTAAAAAACTTATAGAAGATGCCGACATTGGTTCATTTGTACAATGTGAAGGCAAAATATGATTTTTCTGACAAGGGATTCACATAATTACAAAATCTACTAGTCGATATGTTTCCTGAGGGTATTGAATTGCCATCTTCAATGTATGAAGTGAAGAAATCTCTTAGTCGATTTGGAATGGAATATCATAAGATTCATGCTTGTCCAAATGATTGCATTCTTTATAGAAAAGAATATGAGACATTACATGATTGTCCTATGTGTAAAGAATCGAGATGGAAGCATGGTATAAATGAGAGTACAACACATAAAAAAGGCGTGCCTGTAAAGGTTCTTTGGTACTTTCCTCCGATTCCTCACTTTCAAAGGTTTTTCAATAGTGAAGATACATCAAAGATGTTGACTTAGCATTCAGATAATCGATCTGATGATGGTGTGCTACGTCATCCTTGTGATTCTCCAAATTGGAAAGTAGTAGATAATTTATCTTCTCAATTTTCATCTGATTCGCGCAATCTTTGTCTTGCCATTACTGCTAATGGAATTAATCCACATAGTTCCCTCAGTAGTAGATATAGTTGTTTGCTAGTAATTATGGTAACATACAACCTTCCTCCCTGGTTGTGTATGAAAAGAAAATTCATGATGTTAACATTATTGATCTCAGGACCGAAATAACCCGGTGTTGATATTGATGTATATTTGCAGCCTCTGTTAGATGATTTAAAGACATTATGGAATGATGGTATAAATTTTTACGATGCACATAAAGAAGAACACTTTAACTTGAATGGGGTCCTTTTGTGGACAATTAATGATTTTCTTGCCTATGGAAACTTATCAAGACATGCAACAAAAGGTTACAAGGGATGCCCTATATGTAGTGGTGGAGCTTCTGCAACTTATCTTGTTCACGGACGAAAGATGTCTTATAGAAGACATAGAAGATTTTTGCCATCTGGACACAAGTTTAGATACCAAAAGAAACTGTTCGATGGTGAAGAAGATCATGATCATGCAACTCGACCTTTGCGAGGTGTTGAGATATTAAGGCAATTGAATGGTATGACATTCAAACGATATGGAAAGATGAAAAAAAAACTCACTAAGGTAGGGAAACGAAAGAGGTCAACTAATGAAATGGGTGAAAATGAAAAAGAGTTTGAACCGACTTACCATGGTTGTTGGAAAAAAAATCAATATTTTGGGAATTACCTTATTGGAAAGACCTACACATTCGTCACATCTTAGATGTCATGCACATTGAGAAGAATGTATGTGAGAGCTTGATTGGTACTTTACTTAATATACCTGGAAAAACAAAGGATGAAATTAAAGCAAGATTGGATTTAAAGAAACTAGGCATACGACCTGAATTGGAACCAAGGGTGGAAAATGATAAGAATCGAACATACTTACCACCAACATCATATACAATGTCAACAAAAGAGAAGGATGTGTTTTGTAAATGTTTGGAGGGTGTGAAAGTTCCTGATGGTTACTCATCCAACTTAAGAAATTTTGTATCTATCACCAATTAGAGACTATATGGATTGAAATCACATGACTGTCATATCTTAAGGCAACAGTTATTACCAATTGCTATTAGATCAATTCTTCCAAAACATGTTCGATTATCAATAATTCAGCTTTGTTCATTCTTCAATATAATATGCAAGAAATCTATATCAATAGGTGAGTTAAATTCTTTATAGAAAGATGTTATGGAGACTTTGTGTCTAATTGAAAAATATTTTCCTCCTTCTTTCTTCGATATAATGATTCACTTGTGTGTTCATTTAGTTCTATTAGGGTTCAATTGTGTGATCCTACTTACTTAAGATGGATGTATCCTTTTGAGAGATATATGCAAGTCCTTAAAGGATATGTAAATAATAGAAATCAACCTGAAGGATGCATGATGGAACGCTACATTACTAAAGAGGCCATTGAGTTTTGTTCTGAATACTTTAGTGATTGCACTAAAATTGGGAATCCTACGCACAAGTTGTTCTTAGAACGTCACATGATCCAAGTAGGTAACCCTATGCTTGGTGGAAGTAAGAAATTATTTATTGATCACACTCAATGAAAAAAAGCACACCGAATCATTTTGGTAAATAATAATGTGACACAACCGTACATAGAGTAAGTGATGTTCATTGTTTCATGATTGCAAAAATCATTTTTTATTTAACTATTAATGATGATATATAACTTAATATATATTTAATAACATTACAGGATGCATTTAAACTTATTGAGGATAGATCCTTGTTATAAAAAAAATGAGGAGATAAATGGTTGTATGATGAACATAAGCGAGAGCTTATTAATTGGTTTCGCAACCATGTAAGTGTCACAAAAAAAATGCATGCATGTATCTTCCTAGATCTATTCAATGTTTTAAAACTTTGCTCTAAACACATTTTGTGTTTTTGTATACATAAATTCAAGATGAACCCAAGAAACCCAATCATAAAATATCAGAAAGTTTACAATGGCTTGCACATGGGCCAAAATTCGATGTCAAATCATTTTATAGTTTCACAATAAATGAATCGAGGTTTACGACTCAAGCTAGGGAAAAAGTCCGAGTAAATCAAAATAGTGGTGTGAATATGGTTGCACAAACTATGAAATTTGCCAGTTCAAAAGATGTTAATCCTGTACTTTTTGATAGAACATATTATGTTATAATACAAGAGATTTGGGAATTGGATTATAAGGTCTTCCATGAAACAGTTTTCTTGTGTGATTGGGTCGAAGATGTTATCAATGTTGGATATAAAATAGATGATTTTGGATTTACCCTTGTAAATTTATCCAGGATAAGTTACACTGATGATCCTTTCACGTTAGCACTTCATGCAAAACAAGTATTTTACGTGAGCGATCAAATTGATCCAAGATGGTCTGTTGTGTTAATGTCTCCACAAAAAGAGTTTTACCATTGTGATACTGTAGAAGATGATGACTCTATGCTTGATACATTAACCAATTTTAGTAATTTCTCAAATAAATTGCTTAATGTATGTGATGATCTAATTGATGATGATGATTCTTCGTCATGGGCTTGAAGTGATTGTGAAGGAATATATGTATATGATCAACAACCTAATTAAACATAACGTATATTCTATATTGTTGTAATAACTCTTATATATATGTATGTTCCTAAAATTGTCAATTAATTTATATTTCTTCATTGTTTGCAAATATTTCATGGATCTTCGGATAACAGAGCTTGTAGATCCAAATGATCTATTAGGGTATTTGAAAAGAAGTGGTTGGGCGAATATACCTGATGCTCCACTTAACCCAAATGATAGAATACCTGTTCTATTTGATGCTATTGGTAATCCAATAGGGGAAAATGGTCAACAATTGAAATCCTCTATTGGTCGACTTGTAAAGTCCAGTATACCAATCAATATAAATGATTGGTCTGAGGTTAACGATGCAGAAAAGTTCAAAATATAGATAACCATTTGTGTAAGTCTCTTATATTTTATAATCAATATATATATATATATATATATATATTATGTGTGTATTATATCTAATCTTTTGTACTGTGTTTTTACAGAATCGTTACAAAGTCAATAATAGTTGGAAACTTAAATGTTATAAGATTGCAAATAAGGCGTGGAAGGAATACAAGACTTCTAGATTGGCAAGAAATTATGTGTTTTCATATATGGAACCACTTGATGAGTTAGAGCTCTACAAAATCCCTGAAGGACACCCCTAGATTACACCTCAAGTTTGGAAAGACTTTGTGGATTATAGACGTTCAAATGAATTTCAAATTATTAGGGAAGATCATCAGAATGTACAAATGCATAACATTCTTCCTAACCGTACTAGGAGGTCTTCAAATCCTGAAGTTAGATATAGAATGGTATTATTAATTTGTCTTAATTTATAAATATTTTTATATTTATTTTCCTCAATTTAATTTCATGTCATTGTTAATAAAATTTTCATAATTTATGTAGGAAGCTGAATTGGGTAGACTTGTTACCTAAACTAAATTGTACATAGAAACAAAGACTCCTAAAACGAAGAATTCAAGACCAATGACTAAGCGAGGAGAAGAACAGTTAAATAAGTTGGTTAGTAATTTCGGTTGATAAAAAGTCTTAATAATATTTAATAATTGATGTAATAATGAATGATATGTTTCTGTGCTTTATTATTTGTAGAGAGATATTCAAGAAAAAATATCCAGGGGTGAAATAATCGAAGAGCTTAAGAGAGATGCTTTATATCATGCATTCGGGCGCGAGCATCCTGGTCGTGTTAGGGGAGGTAGCCAATATGATGGTTCTATGGAGTATTTTAACATTCCAAAACAAAAGCCTCAGATGGTAAGTAAGGAGAAGTACACTAAAATTGAAGAAGAATTCAACTTTTTTAAGGCCTTAGTGTTAAGTGGGATTGCCACTCTAAAAGAACATCAATCACAACAAATGCCAGCCATAGCATCATGCTACAAATAGGGCATGCCATATTGGCCAAGCATGCAACCATCCATGCCAGGCATGCCATCCACGCAATCTCATTGCGCTCAAACTACATCCAATATGGGATATAGCCATCCTATTGGTCCTCATTATATGCCAGAAATGCATATGCAATCAAGTAGTGGTTCATTTTCTCCAATGCAATCTGCACATTCTTACCATCAATCAAACCACGATGAACATTTTGGTGAGAATGTACATCCAATAGCTACCCCACATAGGAGTCCTCTTCTATTTGATGAATCATATGTGGTAAGATTTTAATTTTTGGTGTATATAATCTATTATTTTTAAATTCTTATTATATGTTTTATTTTTTATATATAACACTTAAATTTTTGATAGAATATGAAATGTTTGTTGAAACATCCTTCGTCAACGGACTTTGTTGCTATTGGAATGATACAACAATTGAGCGATGATCAAATGATTCATAATCAATATTTGCCTAATCATTGGCGAATAGTAATTGATCAATCATTGTTTCATTATTGTCCACTACCTATGCCTTCTGATGCTACCACAGTCCAAGAGGCAGTTGGATAGTATATGGCTTAGCCGTCGATTCAAGTTGTTCTAAATTTTGACGTGGTACTATTTTTTAACTTAAAAGATAACACTTGTTTACTACTATTATTTTATTATATCTTATATTGTTACCAAAAAATACATATATAATACTTTTTTTAGTCTATTATACCAAAACTCTTAAATGCGGCACATTTAAGATATACGAAGCAAGTATCTCGTGCTAAATCTATGTCTAGTGGCCAATCATCGCACACCAAGTCATTCAAGAAGAAGCCTTGGAAAAAGTATAGTCATAATTATGCTTTAAACTTCAGCAGAAATCTTGGCACTTTGATGACTAATGTTGGGAGGGCATCTAGCATAAATGATGGATAGACTGTGCCACTTCCTATAAAAAGTTTTGGTGTAGACCTCGGCCAAACTTATATATTGATCGAGTGCTTATTGCAACTATTTAAATATCAAATGATCAATTTAAGTATAATTCAAGTGTGGACAAGGTGAGTCCTCAATCTATTTATTTTTCTTTCATTTATGTAGAACATATATAATTATATTTATATTATCTAATTATATATATATATATATAATATATATAATATATATATATATAATATATATATATATATATAATATATATCTTTTATATAGGGCATGCTATTATCGATTTCAGCATAATCACTCATCACATTTAACAATGTTCTATGATTCTTCATATGTCAATCAATATCAAGAGAAGGATGTTAGCATCAAATCTAAACAATTATGTGATAGAGTATTAACGCTTAACAGAAATCAAAAGTTGATAATCCCTTAGCTATTAAGGTTTGAACAAGGCCAAGATCATTGGATGTTGATAATCATTGATCTGTTCAATAATCATGCTTAGTACTCTGACTCAGTTTCCATAGAATTGAGTAAAGATACAAAAGCAATTGTTGAAATGTAAGAGTTATAGCTACATATTAGTTTCTTCTATTATTTTTTGTAATATTTAATAAAAACTAACCATTTTAAACCTTGATAGGGTATGGAAGTTGTGGAACAAGTTTAAGGGAATTACCCTTAAAAAATCTCATAAGTTTATATGGACAAAAGTTATGGTATGTACAAGCCAATATTAATAATTTTATTAATTTTACAATTGAATAATAAAGATGTTCGAATATGAAAAATCATGTACACTTGTTTTTTGTAGGTTCCACAACAAAATAATGGAGTCATGTGTAGTTATTATGTCATAAAGTTTATTAGCGAAATCATCACAAATATCAAAATTCCAATTGATGATGTGGTAATATCTTTTACCCATATACATAAAAGTTTTTAACATATTTGAGTTTGTTTTTGTAAATAAATGAAATTACATTCTTATTTTTATTTTAAATACATGTAATTCTTTGGTTGGAACAAGACGGGCTACGTCCAGAAAATTTTTGATGATTTACGAGAGGAATGGGCAGAACACATGGTTCAAATTATATCATCACAAGAAGAATCAGAAGAAGATTCTGATGATCTTGAATAGCATATGACAACATAACAATAAATTTTTTAATGATTTAATTTCTCTATCTATTCCTGTGTCTGAAGTCACTTGTTTGATGGATGATTATATGCTCATGTATTTAGGGGAATGCATTGTTTTATGGACCTATTTTTGGCCCAAATTATATCTCATCTCTCTTTCCTACTTTCCTTACGAACTCATATTAGCACTTTATTAATCATTTGTTTATAAATATGAAGTTATCTTGAATCTCTGCTAGTATTTTTAATGCTAAAATGAGCTCTAAATATGAAATCAAGTATACGTAACTTCGATTTGTTTCTTGGTTTGTATGAGTTTTGGTGCCCATGAAAGTGTTCCATATGTTTAAGGGCACAAAAACTCACACAAGCCAAGTAAGACATCGGAGTTACACTTGATTTCATATTTAGAATTCATTATAGCATTAAAAAATACTAGCAAAGATTCCAGATAACTTCATATTTATAGACAAATGATTAATAAAGTGCTAATATGAGTTTGTCGAAGGGTTATATCACTCGAATGTTGTTGTGGTAATCTCTTTTTTATGGTAATATTTATAATGATTTAATTTCTTCATTCGTATGTCTCTAAAGTTTAGACTGCTTGTTTGATGAATGTTTACTTGCTCATGTATGTAGGAGAATATGAATTGTTATATGGATCATCTATTTTTTGTCTAGTTTTTTTGTCATAGTGCTGGTGATTAGGCCAACCAAGATTCTAAGCCAACCAAGCTTACTCGCATCCAATAACACTTTGACGACATTATTTTATTTATAATTTAAGTTAACTGTATGTATTGTATATACATTATTTGTTTTTTGTAATAAATTTAATTATCAAGTAATTAATTATATTTAAAATTTTAATTATTTTTATTATTATTTATATTTTAGTTTTTTTATGATATATATATATTGAATAATACGAAAAATGAGAATAAAAATTAAAAAAAAATTCATAAAATGTACGTGTAAAGTCGATTCATCGCGTGAACTGACTTTATATTTTAAGTCGCTCAATTTAAAGTCGGTTTTTAATTGACTTTAATGCCTATTTTTGTAGTGGTGCTTCGTTAATAAATAATTGTCACCTTATTTCAAAACAAGAGAAACATCTTCCATAGAATTTAAAATAAATTTTATTGTTGCATGTACACAAAACAAAACCGGTTTGAACTTCATTGTAACATATTATGTCGAAAGAGTAATACATTATTAGATTGGATACACTAGCACATTATTTATTAAAGAGGCAGTTGCTTTTTTTTAGTGCACTTCAATATGTTTTAAGTAGAAAAACCATTGTAATTTATATCGGGGATGCTAAAACATTTATTGATTCATTCGATTCAAAATATTGGAATCTAGTGGATTTGAACACTTAATACATACTAGAAGATGTAATTAAGCTACTCAATGGATTTTCTATGCTCTCGTTAAGATGGATCCCTAAAAAATTAAGTGCAAATACATAACTTTATTAATTGAGCGAGACATACAAGAGTTACAAACAACATTTCCGGTTATTCTTTGCCTGTTTTTATACATGAGCTTCACGTAGAAAAACAAAATTAGAATAGATTGTTTTATTCTTTTTCATTTTTTTAATGTTATATATATTAAATTATTGTATGCATCAAGTGATGTATCGATTGTTAATATTAGATTGAATATTAAATTAGAAAGTTTTGATGTTAAAATAATTGTAGAATCATTTACTAATAAAAGTTAATTATATTATGAAACGTAAACCTATGCATATGCATGATAAAAAATATCTATACAGCTAATAAACTTGTAACTAATTGATATATCGAATATGTAGAAAATCTAGGATTAAATTCTTAATTATTCAAATAAACATATTTTTCTTTTAACTTTATATCTTTGAAATTTTGTGTTTTAAATAATAAAAAAATATAATGTGAAATATTTTACACACGTTTGAGAGTCAAAGAAACTATTCTCTCTTTAATAGATCTCAATGCTTGATATATGTTTATGTAAAAAAATTAAATAATATTTTGTAACCAAAACAAAAGTTTTAAGTAAACGCAAAACCGTGTTTCCTTTACTTTTTCAATCGTGGTTCTCATTTCTTAGAAATTGGCTACTTGTTTATTAAGGCTTTATAACATAAGACCAAAAGAAGAAGAAGAAAAAGTCACTACTTAAATAACATAATTAATCATATAATATATATATATATAGAGAGAGAGAAAAAAAAGAGACGAAATTAAGCCCTAGATATATATATATATGCTCACAAAGAAATTACGAAGAATGAACATTGAAGCTGCGAAGAACTTCAAAGTAAGAACAATCAATGCAATTTCAGGCTATATAAACATAACACTACCAAAATTGATATTAAGCAATTCTATATATACATAGTTCTTCATATTGCTATCACAACTATGACCAATTTACAAGATCAGCTTCAGACAAACTTCAAAGACTTGAAATTAATACAAGAAAAACGTGCCCATTTCTATGAGACAAGATCCCAAAATTTAATTATCTCTTACCTTCTATTTCAAGCTCTGTTTTTCATAGGAATCTCAATTTGCTCTTCTCCATCTTCAAAATCAAATTATGAATGGTGGGTCCCTTTCACCATAATACTAATCTCCTCTGTAATCTTCTTTGTGGCTATTTTAGAGGCAATCATTATGGTTTACAATATTCAGTTTCATTTGGACATCACTTGTATGGAGTTACAATTGATACATAAGAAGATTACTGAAGTTGAATATGGTATTAATATTAGTAATATTAAGACCAATGACCATAACTCAATTGAAATTGAAGGGTACTTTAGCAATTATGAAGAAATTAGACCTGATGTTTTGAAGGTTTTGAAACGCAAAGTTTACATCTACTTGATAATTTTGGCTTTGCTTTCTATTTCTGTGATTCAGTTATATGCTTGCAGGTTCTATAATTTTGAGAAGTGAAAAGTCTGCATGATGTGTAAGAATAGTATTTTCTCTCTTTAATTAGGTTTAATTCTTTTTTTTTTTTAAGATAAATTATATTTTTTGTATAGGAATAAAATGTAAGTATATATTAAAAAAAAATACCTCACACAAAGAGAGGTTAAGAATTGTAACTTTAATTATTAGAATCTTTGTTTAATTTCCCACTTTTATATATCGTATTATATTTATTTTATTTGGTGAATATCTTATATCAAAATATAATTTCTTCTTAGCCGTCGGTTTTCATAATGATTTATGAAGAAAAAGAAGAAGTTAAATATGGTTAATTTTAAATAAAAAATTTTATTATTTTTTATATAAAAAGATACATAAATTTTTATTTTTTTTATGCATAAAAATTTTAACTTATAAATATTGAAGCTGATAGATGGTAAAATTTAATTTAAAAAATTTATATATAAATGAGATAAAAATTTGAATATTTTTATGTAGTGAAAAAAAAAATCAAAGTTTGATTAACTCGTCAAATGTTTGACCTTATACGACCCAAAGTTCCAATATAATTATGCAAGGAAGTCAAATACAGACGAGTCTATACGAACAATGGCCTTACGATTGTTGATATGTTGACAATTAGGTAAATCTAAAACAAAATAGAAGCTTTTATTTAATTAATATTACCTAATTATTATTTTTATCTCATCTATCTCATAAAATTTGTAAAACAATTATTTATATTATTATATTAATTTCCGTACAACTAAATCATAAATCAGATATAAATTATTATTTTAAATATATAAATTAATTAATTATTCTAAATTTATTATTTTTGTATAATACGTTTTATAGAAAATAACGGAATAATATAAATAAAATTTTATTTGTTAAATTGTGTAAATAAAATTAAATATAATTCAATAATATAAATAAAATAAATTCAATAATAAATCTTATGTTTATAATATTACACTTTATAATATCTTAACGGTTTATGGTCTCCCTTTAATTTAAGTTCATTAACCCCCAAAAATCTAGATAGATAAAACATGTTCATTTTCTACAAACTAGCTTAAACACATCTCCTTTTTTGTAGAAGAATTGTTTTTAGTACATTACTTTTTAAATCAAGAAAAACACACCATCTTCCATTATAAGTCCATCTTTTATTCTCAATGCATAAAAAAACAAAAGAAAAAATAAAAATAAAGTAAAAAAATAGAGAGGAAACAATAAAGAAAGAAAAACTTTACCTTCCTTTTGCTATAAGCCTTTAAGATATGAATTAGGAAAATTCTAAAAAAAATCCAACCTTTTTTTCCTTTTACATTTATTTTTAGTGTTAATTTAATATTTATGAAATATTCTTATAATGTCGAAAATATCTTGAATATGTACATTTGAAGGTTAGGTAAAAATGCGTTCCAAGGGCTATGTGGGGTTGTTTTAGGATTTCTCGACATTTTTTAACAGTTAAATCAAAAATGTAATTGTCCCTAAAAATTTAATTATTTTTGTAAAAATTAACCATAATCCAAGAGCTGTGTTATGGCAATATTTATTATAAATTTGAAATTATGGTTAATATAAATTAATTTTTTTATTAATTTATATTTTTATATACATGTAATTATATAATAAATTATTATTATAATAGTAAAAATACAAATTTTAAATAATTGAATTAAATATTTGTTATTTATATTATTATTATTATATTTAAAAAATATTTATTAAATGATTAAATAATAAAAAATAATATTAATCTTATAAATTAATACAATGATTATGTGTTTCTAAATAAAAGATTCATTAGAGTGTTTATATTTAACAATAAAAATATAAAAATAAGATATTTAGTAATAAAAAAAATATTTTAAAAAAATAAATAAATATATATATTAAAAAGATTAAAATAAATTTAAATCACATTAATTTAATGCGTAGGATTTATACATTAAAGGTTATTGTTTGGGATTGGTCTGATTTATAGAGAGATAACTTAAAGAGAAGTCAAAATAATTGATTGAATATGTGGATTTCATAAGATGTTTATCTATTTATAAATCATTACATGTACATGTATCGGTCACATAATGTATACACATATATGGGTGTCAGGAGGATACAATCGGTATAAAGTATAACATTTTATGGATTAAGGTCGACGTAAGCTCGAGTTAGTGATCAACTTTATATAGGGAATGGTTCCATTGGACGGACCTCCTACTTGCTGGTGCATTTCAAGTGTGCACAGTCAGGTACGCCATCTAGAGTATTCCGTCTTGTGGCTCGGACTGCTCACTTCAGCTCAGGCCAGGCTACAAGTCGGTCTATGTGTCCAAACATCTAGTGCCCTTACTATTTCAACTTGAGCTCTAGACTGAGGTAGAAGAGTAATTATGGGGCAGTGAATACAAACCATTTAGCTCCCTTAATAAATGCATGCTAGTTGATTGAAGAGAGAAATTGGGTGCCTTTTATATAAAAAGGTGCTTGAGTTGGGACTTATCATTATCGTCTACACAATAGACAAAATAGTAAAGAAAAAACACTCTGTTGTATCAGCTCGAGCTATCAAAGGTTTTTCAGGTTGGTGGTAAGAATTCATCTCAGACTATAGTTTTGTTTATTCAAGTTTTTAGAGTATAAGCAACGAAAGTCTAACACTTTTCTACTTTCTTATCAGGTCAATTTTTGAAGAATCACTTCCTTTTATTTTTAAACTTAATCCTAGGTAACCCCTTCTTTTCACACTCTATCATCGTTTTTTATGTTTTGTGGCTTTTTTACAGATAATGCGTAGAGAATAAACCTCAGGCTCAGGCTCTTGGGAAAGCCCCCAATACCCCTACATTAGTAACGACTCGGGGTCTTCCAAGTTGGGATCTTCTAGCGAGGCAAGTCAATCTTTGCCTCAACCCTCTACTTTTACCACTCACCATCACGTCACTAAAACATTAAGTTGAGTGTGCCCTATACTCAAATATCAGTGGCTAGGACGTGGAGGAAGAAAATAAGGAATAAAGGATATGTGGAACTAACAGGTTGCACCGGGGGTTGGTCAACCATGGTTAAGACTAGTGGGTTGGTGCCCCAAAATGAGGAAAGTTAAGGAAAACCTACAACATCTCCTCCTCAGTTCAAATAATGATTCCACAGGAGAGAGCCTGTGACAATGACCAACCTCCATTTAGGTGGATTGTCTTTCACAAGAAGGCATTGTGGTTAGGGGTGAGGTTCCTCATATACCCTCTCATAAGAAGTTTTTTATTAGACTCAGCTCGTGCTAGGACAAATGATGCCCAATGGGTGTATGTATCTACACTAAACTCGTGCTTAGCCTAGAGCCACTTCATGTCTTTGTGTCTCTATCCACGTTGCAAGAGCAACATGGAACTCCACCTCTCTACTTAGGTCCTAAAGAGTCTGGCTATCATATACGAGATTAATGGAAGGGAAAGGGCATCCTTAATGATCTTACCACCGATGTGGATAGAATATCTCTATATCAGGGCTTAATGATAGAGCAACTCGATCATTACTTGACCCATTTTCCTACTGAAGTGCATGAGAAACAACTTGAGACCATCTGTGAGGATACAGACTCTGATAATTCCATCCATCACCACCTATACTAGGTATCTTACTTTGCATTCTATGTTTATTCATGACAATTGTTTGTTTGTTTGACCTCGTAACATATATTTGTTTGACCTCATACCTTTCTTTTGTTTCAACTGCAACTGCTCTATGATTTTAGCAAGGCTCAAAGCATAGGTATTTTAAAGGACGAGCTAGTACAAAAGAAACAAGGTCATGTGTCTACTCGATCTAGGTATGCCACACTACTAGCGAGGGCAAACAAATGGGAAGGTGAGGCCATTGATAAAGAGGAAAAATTGAAAAAGGTCACCATTGAGATGAATGAGTATGCCAAGCATGTTACCAAGCTCAAGGAGGCTTAGAAGCGAGCCGAGGATGAGACCAAAAAGGCTAGGAAAAGAGTCAAAGAGGCTCAGAAAAAAGCTGAGGTTGTTACTGAGGAAGCCTAGAAGGCAAAGGCCAAGCTTGATGTTATGGCCAAGCAACTCGAGTCGAATATAGAGAGTATGAGCTAATCATGGAATCTTTTAAGATGGAGGCCAAGAAGAAGGACCTAGGCGAGTATTATTATCACATTCTGAATATCTCATTCAATTCCTCATATACATATACTCATTCTCTAGAGGGAGGAAAATAGGAGAAATCAGGCTTTAGTGAGAACGAGGATGGGCCTGAGATGGTAGTTGCAAGGGCATAAAGACCATTAATATTCTAGGCCTGATTTTTTTCCTTTCTTAAGCTCGACATCGCTTTTGTTTGTATGGTTGCGATCTCACACTTTGTGAAATAAAAAATCAATTTTATTAATGAAAAGTTAATTTTTCTAAATTATTGTGTATTTATGATGTTGACCTAATTACCTATTTTTGGGAACATGTATCATTTTTCTTTTAGTAAACATCATCCCCCATAAAAAGGAGTAAAGGACATTTGTTTAATCTATGCATTAGCTAGAGATTGTTTTCTAAATTCTCCATCTTTTTTTGGTTGAACTTTATGGATTATGATTAGACCAATATACATTCAGTTTGAGCTTTAAGAGTGGAAAATGAGGTTATGGCACTAAAATTTGAGGTTCTCAAACTCAAGGGTAAGGTAAGTCCCTTAGAGGAGAACAAGTATAAGCTTGCTTCTTTTAAAGAGCAGTTAATCCAAACTCAATCTCAAGAGAGGAGGACCTTGACTAAAATGGCCACTCTTATAGATAGGGATTCATGTTGGGCAAGCTTCTATATGAAAGTGATCTAAAAGAGTTTTCCTTAAGGTGATAGAGGTCATTGAAGAATTGGAGCGAGTAGTGTTCGCGATAAGGGTTGCTTATCCCAAAGAATGACCCATGCACAAGAGAAAATCATTGAGATTCAGGTCGAGTTGTTGCCCTTAGTGGAGGAAACTGATGATTTAGACATTGGTCATGTGTCTAAGTGTTTGAAGAGTTTTTAACCCCCTGAGGGGTCGAGCTTTGTATTAATAAGTTTATTAAAAGATTTTCAATTTCAGATAATGAAAATATTCCTAATGGAATGCACTTACGATGCTCAAACATTGTATTTTTTTACACTGGGATGCAAAACCTAAAATTTCTGTGATACCCTACCTGGGTCTTAACTATAGTGTAAATTAGTGGGAGAGGGTGCTCTACTTGGTTCTTAATTGAAGTTATAATCTTGTGACGTAAAATGGTAGGGGAAGGAGCTTTACCTGGCTCCTGACTGAGGTTCTTATCTCTCCCTTCAATGTCAAAGCATCGACCTAGTTCTTGATTGAGGTGGACAACTCGTGACCTTTGAAATTTTCAAGGTGCTCTACCTGGTTCTTAACTGAGGTGATTAGCCCATGACATAAAATGATAGGGTAGGAAGCTTAACATGGTTCCTGACCGAGGTGCTCATCTTTGCCTTCAATGTTAGAGTATAAACATGGTTTTTGACCGAGGTGGACAACTAGTGACCTTTACAAGTGCCATGGCACTCTATTTGGTTCTTAACCAAGGTGATCAGCTTATGACTTAAAATAGTGGGAGACTTTTGAGAATGAACCATTTTTTGAAGGGGTCATTCTATAGATATGCATGTATAGATATTGCATACAAGTGGTAAATTAATATACATTAGAAGTGAAATGTCTTCAAGTGTTTAGAATTCTAGCTTGTGCCTTCCTTAGTTCCTTCAATTATTTTCAATAAGTAGGCCTATTCTGATGTTGTTTCAATTATTTGGTAAGGTCTTTTCCAATTAGCACCCATTTTACATGCTATCCATTCCTTCTTGTTAGGAAAGACCCTTCTAGGAACCCAATCACCATTGCAAAAACGTTTTGAAGCACACGATCATGCTGTAATAATTTGATACTTTTATTTTCTGCTCAGTCATCCTTCTTAAAGCTTCATCCATTTTCTCCTCTATAAGGGTCAGTTCGATTGCTATACTTTTCTTGTTTTGTTCCTATATCAAAACTGATCTAGTGTAAAGTATTGTGACCTCAGTTGGTATTACCGCTTCAGTTCCATAGACCAGGGAGAAAAGGGGTCTCGTTAGTGCTTCCCTGAGAGCTAGTCCTAATAGCCCATAATGTACCAGAAAGCTTCTCAACCCATCTTCCCTTTTCACTTTCCAACATCTTCTTTAATAGGCTGATAATTAGCTTGTTGGAAGATTTTGCTTTACCATTGCCTAGGAGGTAATATGGCGTTAAGTGACACATCTTAATGTTTTACTTGAGGGAAAATTCTTTGATGTTTTGTCCTGTGAATTGTCTCCCATTATCGGTGACGAGCTTTCTGGGTAGGCTGAAATGACAAATTATAGACTTTCATATATATTGAATCACTTATTCCTCTCATATTCTTCCTAACGGCTCTATTTTGATCCATTTTGAAAAGTAATTAGTGGCTACAAGTAGAAACTATTTTTGATACTTTCCTAGGGGTAGGGTCCTGCTATGTCAAGTCCTCATTTATAGAAGGGCCAAGGACTAACCACCCCCAATATGGTATTCGGAAACGTGTGTGACAATAGGGAAAACCTTTGGCATTTGTCACATTAATTAGTGTATTTTGTGAAATCTGCCAGCATGGTAGGCCAATAATAGCTTTGTCTTATAATCCATTGCAATAACCTTCTTCCTCCCAAATGTGAACTGCAATCTTCTTCGTGTTCTTTAAACATAAGCATTTTAGATCCTTCTTTGGCTATGCACAAGAGCCTAGGCCCAAGTGGGTTTTTTTGGTATAGTCTCTCTACTTTGATCATGTACCGACTTGCCTTGGCTCTAATTTCCTTTGCGGACATACTATCCTTTAGTAGGTCCTCATTTTTTAGGAAGTTATAGATAGGGGTGAACCACAGGATAATGGAAACATCTACACACCTGACCTTTCTTTCGGCTTCCTCCAAAGATGCTTCTACCATGATTATTACTAACACTACTCGGTTGTTCTTGGTCTCTCGTACTAATGCCAAAGTGGCTAAAGCATCAACGTGACCATTATCATTCCGAGCTATTTGCTTGATCTTGAACTTGGAGAATTTTGAGCACTCTTATTTTAATCTCTCTAGGTTAGTCTATACAGGCACCATAACATTAGATTAGGGAGGAAGATTAGAATTAGAGATTGATAGAAAAGTAAGGATATGGGCTCGTGTGACTTGGAAACAGAAAATATCTATTCTAGTTCTATCATCGGCTATGGGTTCAAATCTAAGAGAAATTCTAGAAAATGTTTGTTACTCTGAAGTTTTCTTGTCTTTCCTGAATGATAAGGAGAAAAAAATTAAGTCAAAAGAAAATGTCATTTTGGAGTTTTACCAAAACATTTCTTATGTAGGCAGTGATCCGGTATTTTCTGAATCCTTATGTAAGGAATTAAAAAAAAAATTCTTTCAACAAAGGTATGAATTAGGAAGGATTGGTCGATGAAATATCAACCGTAGATTGAATCTTGATATACCTTAGACCGATACATTTTTGTTACCGCGAGATATTTTGGCAGCAACGGATCATTTGATTGGAATGATCATCTCTAGCTTCATCTTACCATCCCTAGCTTCAAATGTCCCCAAGAATTGGTTGACCTCTAGCGTGGAATCGCTATGTAAGGTGATCTTATCTACCCCTAGTTTCTTTGCAGTTATGGCCTCAAATATAGCCGCCTCATATTCTGTGACATTATTAGTTTCTTGGAAATCAAGTATGACTGCGTACTTAAAATAGTTGTTGTTGTGATCAACTATGACTACCTCTAGTCCCACACCATTGAAGTTGTGCGCTCTATCAACAAATTCCTACCAGATTGGACTTTTCTTTTGGTCTACCCCATACACTCTCTTATGTTCCTCATTAACAACGGCCTCTGGATTCTCATTGAACTCAGCCACAAATTTGACCACTACCTATCTTTTGATAACTTTAATTTCTAGCCATGTATTTAATGTCATACTCTCCCAATTCTATGGCGATATGTGCTAGCCTTCTTGCTACACCTGGCCTCTTCTAGATACTTTTGAATGGATGGGAGGTAAGTACCACGACTATGTACGAGCTGAAGTAATTCTTGAGCTTTTGTGCACTAACTTTGAAAGCAAAGGCTAAGTTGTCAATAGTCATATATATGCTTTAGGCATTCGTCAAGACTTGGCTGATATAGTATATAGGGTGTTGATTTTTGTCTCTTTAGGCTAAGAGTATAGTGCTGCACGTTTAGGGCATCACAACAAAATACAAATAGGGAATCTTTCCTAGGATGGGGTTGACCAAGACAGGGGGTTGCGCAGATACTTCTTGATTTCCTCAAAGGCTCCATCACAGTCCTCGTCCTAGAAGACCAATGTGTTCTTTCTCAATATTTTGAAGAAGGACATACATTTATCGGTGCATTTAGAGGTGAACCTATTCAGTGCCATTATTCTTCCATTTAGTTGTTGCATTCCCTTAAGGATGATATGTGGCTTCATGTTTACCACATCTTGTATTTTATCTGGGTTGGCCTCAATCCCCTTACATGACACGAGATACCTTAAGAATTTTCCTACAGAAACACCAAAGATCCATTTCTTGGGGTTAAGTCTCATTTTGTATCTTCAAATTACTAAGAATACCTCATCTAGGTCCTCTATGTGGTCTAGGAGTTGAGCTGATTTCACCACTATATCATCTACATAAGTCTCTACATTCCTTCCTAGCTGTTTTTCAAACATTTTGTTAACTAGACGCTGGTATATAGCACCTGCATTTTTAAATCCGAGCGGCATCCGTCTATAACAAAATGTTCCCTCTTCTGCGATAAAATATGTTTTCTCCTCATCTTTAGGGTGCATTCTAATTTAGTGGTACTCGGAGTATGTATCCAAGAAACTCATCAACCCTAACCAGGCATAGGTGTCTACCAGTTGATCAATACTTGGAAGGGGGAAGCAATCTTTGGGACACGCCTCATTTAGATCTGTGAAGGCTACACACAAATGAGATAATCCGCACACTTTCTTTACCAGCACCACATTTGACAACCATGAAGGATAGTTGACCTCCTTTATAACCCCAGCCTCTTTAAGAGCAGTCACATAACACTTGATCACCTCATTATTTTCCCTTGGGAATTTCCTTTTTCATTGTTGAATGGGTCTAGCCTCTAGATTGACATTTATTTGGTATGTTATGACTTTTGGATCAATCCAGACATGTTTTTTGGAGTTTATGCGAATACGTCTGCGTTAGACCTACGGGAACTGTAAGAGTCGTTCCTCTAACTCCACCGTCAAGTCCCCACCCATTTTTAAGTGGTATTTCTCGCCTTCAACTTTCATAGAGAGGTCTCTTACTCTATTTATGTTGACTGACTTCACCATGCCTTTGCCCCCTCGGTTATTACTACTTGTGGGTAATCTTTTTCATATTGATGTTATAGCAGTTTCTGGCCTTCTCTTAATCTCCCTTTATATCCTCTGGGCCTTTGTCAGTGGAAAACTTGATTACCTGATGAAGGGTGGATGGAATTTCCCTAATTTTATGTATCCATGGCCTTCCTAAATTGGTGTTGTAATGTGTTGGGACATCGATGACCACAAAAATGGTCATTATTATCACCTTTTTTTTCATGACAAGAAGTACCATCATTCCTTTTGCATAGGTAGTGCTACTATTAAACCCCATGAGAGGGAGCTCTACCTTAACAATGTTAGATTCCTTTACTCTAAGGACCTTAACAGTGGTTAGAAAAAAGAGATCCATAGAACTCCCTGTATCAATCATTATTTGACATACATCACAAGATCGTCAAAGTTATTACTAAGGGGTCCTCGTGATGGGACGAGGTCTCATCTTTTTCATTGAAGATGATTTCTTTAGCAGGTCTTGCCTTATCCAAGGCATATACATGGGTAATTGCACAACTCTCTTACAAACCTTTGGTGTGAGTTATTTAAGACTCTATTGATTCCAAGCCCTCCTCTGTGTATGGTGTGTATAGTCCTGATATTGGGCTCATTGTGGGGCTCCTTCCCACAACTTGATAGGTTTCGTTGGCTTTGGCACATCTCGTCTATTCTAATGATTTCTTTGGTCTCCATTTCCTACGACGAGATCCTTCAGATATCCTTTATCTTTTTTTGAGGTATCTACAGTCTTTTATTTCGTGGCCCACATCCTTATGGAAGACACACTATTTGGATGTGTCCCTAAGCGGGGATTTCATCTTCGGTGTCCATCTGACATTGGGTTCCTCTTCCATCCTCATTACAACTTGAGCTAGATCTACCCTCAAGGGAAGCCATTTAAAATGAGAGGGTGACCTCCCCCAAGGTCCTCTATTTTTTGACAATTGTCTGACCCCCTATTGTTTGGTGTGAAGCATTTGCTTTTGTTGTTTTTATGTGCCCTATTTGGGCTTATCCTTCACTTTTCTTTATCCGGTACCACCTCTACATTAGTTTAATGGCCTTTGACCAGACCTAGCTCTCTCTCTAAGTTGACAAACTTTATTGCCTTGCAAAGTATGAGGCATTGTCTTGGTTAACTCTACAAATAAGTCATAATTCTTTAGGAGACCTCGTTTGAAAGCTTCTATGGCAATAGAGTTAGGTCAGTCAGCAATTCCCAACTTTTCCTCCCTAAACCTTTTCATATACTCTTCAGTGGATTCTCCCATCTCATGAGTAATCGAGAAAAAGTGGTGCGATTCTTTTCTCAGGGGATTGTTGCAGGTATAATTTGGATGAATATTCTAGGGAACTGTGAGAAGAAGGTTATAGATCGGGGTGCCAAGTTGTTGAACCATTTCTAAGTGCCTTCACAAAGGGTGGCAATGAACAACTTACACATCATGGCATCTCTTTTTCCCTGGGTGAGGCTCATAGAATCTATGGTTATCTTAAAGTGTTGCACATGTGTTACCAGGTCTTTGGTCCAAAATAATTAGGGTATTTAGGGGCGTTAAACTTAGTTGTTGGCTCATTGTTCTCTATCTCGTTAGAAAAGGGGGAGTTACACAACTTCTCACAATCCATGTCCACGTTATAAGGGGTTTTACCTTTCTCATGTTTCTCATTTTTCGCCTTCAAGGCCTGATCTTGTTTCTTATTAGCCTCTTCTAGTGCTTGAAATCGTGCATCCCAATTTTTCCTTTCCTGAATCCATTATTCATCACAAGATCTCATCGAGCTAAAAAAGGGGTTTCTTTCATCTTCCTATTCTGCTTGGTATGGATCAAGTTGGCCACGCCCTATTATGTGTCTGTTGATCGGGTCAGCTATTTGGTTATCCAGGGTCCTTCCTCTTGATTGGGAGCATAGCAACCTATTTCCTCTTATGGTTTCTTCAAGCTCTTAGTTTGAGGAGCTTGCGAGCTAACTCTTAGTGGTGAAGGTTATGTTCAGCTTTGGTCTCATTGAGGGTTGGTAAGGCATTTCTTTGAGTCGTTATTGTTTCCTCGTTAGCCAACCTCAACCGTTTTTCAGCATGAGTTCTTACCATGGTAGTGCGTGATAAATGTTTTTGACTTTCCAGTGTAGCTTGTAAATGGAACATGTTTGATTTTTCAAGTTTCTTTCCAGGCTCGCAGTGAATCCCAAAGAATATGGGGTTAGAAACTTAAGCTCGACTTTAGAATCTGAGTCCCACGGTGGGCGCTAAAATGTTTAAGGTTGGTCTAATTTATAGAGAAAGAACTTAGAGAGAAGTCAAAATAATTGGTTAAATATGTGAATTCCATAAGTAATCCATCTATTTATAGAACATTATAAATATAAGTATCGATCACATAATGTGTACACATATATAGATATCAAGGGATACAATCGGTATAAAAGTACAATATTTTATGGATTGAAGTCGACCTAAGCTCAAGCTAGTGATCAACCTTATAGGTGGAGTGGTTTCCTAGGATCGACCTACTTGCTAGTGAGTTTCAAATATGCATAATCAAGTACGCCATCCAGAGTATTTCGTCTTGCAGTTTGAACTGCTGGTTTTGACTCGGATCACTCACTTTAATTCGAGTCGTGATGCAAGTCGGTAGATATATTCAAATAATTATAGTTTAGTGTTTAACGTTTAACATTTAAAATTTAGAATTTAGAATTTAAGAATTAATTATTAACGCTAGATTTTTATCGATTTTGTTTATGGTCGTGGATAACACCAACATGATTACCGATGCTACCGAAGAAGAGTCTCTCGTGCCAACAGGCCAAAAGCCCGAAAAATAATTTAAATATCAATTATATTTTTTATTTTTATTTATAATTAGTTTTTTCTTCGTGCCAAAGCGAAATCCATTTTCTTCCATTGCAAATCGGAGTAAGCTTCTGCGACCATAGGTCTTCCCTCCAGTTCCTCTGCAATTCCACCAGGTACCCTCCCGACTTGTACACATAAACCCTAAATCCAACTACTGTGAACCCTAGATCTTTTAAGATCCCTCTGTTTCTATTGTTTCAACTTTCAAGCTTTATTTCATTTCTCGGAAAATTGAGATTGGGTAAGGGGATATATATATAGCATTTTATTTATTTTCCTCTATTGAATTTCATCTTGTGAATTGTGATAGCTTTTATCTTTTCATCCTCGGTTTTTTCATTAGTCTTAAGTTGGATAGAACATATATCATCATAAGCTACTTGGACTTATATTTAATCTTAAATATTAATTTGTTTGGCTATTTTATATAGCCACATATGATTAATCTAACCTAACTGACTTTGAGCACCGTTACAAATTTCCATTGCGTTTTTTTATTTTTGTTCCAACTTTAATGTTGAAATGCGTTAGTATAATCCATTGAATAATATGTATAAGAAAAGAACATTCTTGCGGATTTGTTCTTTTCATATAAGTAGCTATTGCCTATTTGTGATATTTTCTTTAAGATCAAACGTTACTTGGTGAATTGGAGTGCTTTGAACACTAGCACAAGGACCACTAGGTGAACCATGGCTATTTGTGATAGTTGATAACCATAGTTTTGGCTTACAGAGGTAAAAAAAATGATATCTCTTTTGTAGGTTTTGCAAGACACTATGGAGAACATGCAGTATGCTGAGGAGCTTGTGAAGGAATTTCTTGTCTTCAGAGGATTTGCAAACACTTTGCAAGCTTTTGAATCTGAATTATCTACCGATATTGGTAAAGGATTTCAACTGGACAAGATCTTAGATTTAATCTTCACAGTGTACATTCCCAAGTTTCAGGCAGAAAAATTAGTTGGTCTATTGAATTTCTTCAAACAGTGCCTGTCTTCGTCATATGAGAGAGTGTTTTTTGATACCCTTTGCAAATTGGAGGTCTCTATTTTGCGCTACTATGTTGTTCGTGCTGTACTACTGGGAAGGAAGGATAAAGTTGTAGAGTTTTACGGAATAAATGGGAATAATATGCTGCAAAGGAACCAGGATTGGGCTCCATGGTTTGGTGAGGTTCTGTCTTCTTGTTTTTTTTCATTTTTGATTCCACGATTTTTTTTCTGCTTCATTTATGGTATTGAGCACTTATGCAGCAATTCCATACTTAAAGAATCCTAGTATTGAACCGGAATTTCGTACATATTTCTCCAAGGAGTGGTATGATGCATTGCATGTTTCTGTGAGGAATTTCTTCAGTGAGATGTTCAATGGCACTCATATCCTTTCAGTATTCAAATAATATCTAAGTTGACATTTTTTTAGGAATGCTGCATATGTTTTAATTGCTCGATCGTACCACACTCCAACTCATCAGAGTTCGACAATTGTGGGAGGGTTTCTTTCTTAAGTGTAATTTTTTTTTCTGAACAAGATGCTACTTTTTGTAGAAGACTACTTTTAGTATTACTTACATAAGTTTGACAATCATACAACTTATTTGAAGCTTTGGTTTTTAACCATGATTACTGGTTGTTGCCTGCCATTGGAAAACATATATATCCTTAACTAAGCCACGCATCCCTACCATTTTGAAGATCAGTTCAGAGAAAAACACCATTAACCGTTTAAAAAAGGACATCAAACAACTTAATCTTAAGTTGTCAGAACTTCAGGCTTTATTAGAAGAGAAAGAGGCTCAGCTAAGCCAGCTAAGGAGGTATTTTTTTACTTTTAAGTCCTCCAGTCTACTATGGTTTAAATGCAGCTACCTTTTATGACTAATGTTCTTTAATTCTTGTGGTTAGTAATGTTTCATCATTTAATGATGGAAGCTCAAGCACCGAACAAACCAAGAGTGCCTCAAGCGCTGCGAATGAGGAAAGAATTGCTATATCCAGAGACAACTGGGAAACATCCCCTGCCTCTCCACAGACGAATGAAGCAAAGTCAGGTCAAGAATTTGTTGTTACTGAAGCAGTGGGTAATCAACCAGAGTCAAATATTTTGAAGTCTGGTTATAATTTAAGTTCTTCATCAGATCTCCATGAGAAGGGTAGTAGAATTGCTGATAACAGTCAATTGGTCCAACTTGATTCAAATATTGGTATGCAACTTATCTGTATGATTCCTCTTGTTCAGAGGTAGTGCAATAGCTGTTTCATATTTCCTAATAAAAGCTGAAGATTCTATCAAGAGGCAGAAACTACTTGATGTGTTGATTGAGAACCAATGTGTATTGTCATAAAATTATTTATATAGTAACTTTTTGATCTTGAATGTTTTGTGGCAGAAAATGGAAAAGAAAGTCATGCAGAAGAATTGCCTGAAGTTAAAGTTGATTTTCAGGTAAATTGCTCATCAAGGCATGGCTGTTATTGTCATTTCCTTCTTTTTCCCATTTATTTTTTGTGGCTGTGATGTAGATTGGCGGTTCTGTTTATTTGATGTTCAAATGTTTTTTAAGAGTTTCCATAACTTTTAGAGAGTTGTGTTTTTCAGGAGACATTTTTGGGTCACACCAGTCAAATCACTAGGTGCCGCTTTTCTGCCTCTGGTAACAACATAGCCAGTGCTTCCATGGATGGCACAGTCAGGTACTTTGTAAGAGACTAATTCTAAACTGTGATCATGACATCTGCAAGGATCTAATGTGATAGAGAAAGGATAGTCCTCGGTTGTATGATTTGCTGATTTCAAATTTGTAATTTCTCTTTGCTCTTCATTTATGTGTAATAAAGGATATGGGCATATGACTCATCAACACCAGCATCTAGAAATGCTACCATTTATTGTGGAGCGGAAATTACATCACTTGAGTGGGAGTGTAAATCCGATCGGTTGGTAAGTACATTTATCTTAAACAATAAAATGGTCTGGGTTAGAAAATTATTTGAGTATTAAGATCGAACCTTCTTTAAGTGTTGTGGTTCTTCATGAGACAAGCTTCTCATAGGCACTGCTGATGGTGGCATTAAAGCATGGAACGCTGATGCAAAGAGAGTTGTATGTGACCTCAGTACAACTGAATCATTTCCGAGGTATTGCAAAAATGGATTCTATGAGCTGGTCGCTTTTTCTGTCTCATTCATGATTCACCGTTACATTTTTCCCTTGTTTCTCCCCCTTTTAACTGCAGGGTGTTAGATATAAAGTGCAGCCCTGTAGAGCCAATTTTTGTTTCTGCGGCAGCTTCTGGGAGGTATATTGTTTCTCTGATTGTGACTTATCAAATTGTTTTATGTAGTTTCTTTTGCATTTCATTAGATGGCAAATGTTAAGTAAGCAATGTTCTGTTAAAAAGACCATCAATGACAGTGAGAAATCCTAAAAGCACCAATTGGTGAGGTGATTCATTATATGTGAGAGATTAAAATTATTAACTTGGTTGGTTGATTAAAATTAGGCTAAATAGCTTCCGAGGTACCCAAACTTTGATTCATTTTACACAAAGACGCTTTAATTATTTTTCTCTACACAAAAGTACCCAGACTTTTATTTCGTTTACACATAAATACCTTTTTAAGATTAAGTTTTGCCATGTAAACTAATTATTTGATACATCAGCTAATTAACGTTAATTAATTGACATGACATAACTTAATCACAAAAAGGTACTTATGTGTAAACGAAATAAGAGTGGGTATCTTTGTGTAGAGCAAAATAATTCAGGTATTTTTGTGTAAAATGAACCAAAGTTTGGGTACCTCGGAAGCTGTTTACCCTTAAAATTATTTATATGGTTGGATGATTTTATGACCCCTCTCTTTGTTATTTATGTTCCCGGAGGATTGGCCACATTCAGGTTGATTTTTCTTCTCACATTTATTAATAAAAAGCTGTATTCAAGTCTATTTTGTTGTTTTTGTATTTGCATGCACCCATGCATGTTGTGGTTTGTTTCTTTTCTTTGTCTGGTTTATTGGGTAAGTATGGTAGGTTCATTGAACGTTATTCTGATTGTAGGTATGACTCAAGCTCTTTAGATAATTTGGGGTTTGCTTCTGTAACTGTGTGGAACATGAAGACGTGGAAAGCTATGGTATGTGCTTTGCTGACCAAGACATTGTGAACCTTGCGTGCGTGGGTATAAGTGCCATTTTGCATTTTGTGCTTCTTTTTGTCTAATAATCTTCTGTCCTTGAAGACAGTCCTTCCTCTCGGTAAAGATCCACCTGCTATTACGTCCCTAAGCTTCAACCATAATGGAAAGATTTTAGCAGCATCTGCGACTGATGGAATGATACACATGTTTGGTATCCTTGTGACTAGGTTTTTTTCTTATCAATTGATTATGTATAGGTGTTGTATAATATGAATGGAAAATCTTAACTAGGAATAGATATGTCTGCCGGTCTGCAAATTACTGGATGGCCTGCACATGATACTGCTATAAGCTCGATTCTTTTTGGGCCCGAGGAGACTAGCATCTTTAGCTTGGGGATAGATGGGAAAGTTAGTACCTTCACTTTTTATCATCTGAGGTAATTTTATCCTAGAATTATCCGATGTTTATTTGATGTCCGTGGACTTGCTTTTGTATTGCTAGATCATAGAATGGAGCTTGCAGAACCAAGGTCAAGTCCTTTGGTCTAGAAACTGTACCAGGTAATGTTGTGTGGGATTTGGGATTGGGATATTACCTCCAATATGTCATATTGGGTGACTGCTAAATATTGATTTATCTACACTAATGTGTGATTCTCATTCACGAATAATCAAATATATATTATTGTACACCTACTATTTCCGATCCATTTTGTCAGTGAAATGTGATCATCACTGCATTTTCAGTATCATGGTAGAGTGGAGAAAAGGAAACCCTCACAATGATTATTCTGTCCATGCTATGTTGTAGGTTTTGTGACCCTGAGAACTCAAAACATTGCAGACATGAAATGACATTGGACTCTAACGGGAGGAGACTATTGGTAACATCTGGTTCAGTACGAGCACCCATATATCAGGTTTATCTATATTGCTTCCCTCTCAGATCCATTGATTTGGCTTGTCACTGTCCATCCAGCACTTTGTGCCGCCTCATATGCATACAGGGCAAAGTACACTTTCATTCTCCATCTTTAAAATATACATATGTTATCTAATTCTTTAAAAGTGAAATTAAAAAAATAGATTTTATAAAGATACAAAAAGGAAATAATGAAAAGAGATCAAATAAAATAATTAAAAAGGCATAAGACTAAAAAATTGGAATTTAAAAAATAAAATGAAAATTTTAAATTTTTAACCCCAAAACAAATATATTACATGTATACTTTTTTCAATTTTTTTATCTAAATTATAAATTGGATCTTTTCTTTTTCATGGTTTTCAAACATCAACTTTTTTTTATTTGTTTTTAGTTCAAACTTTTGAATATACGACCATTTGGAGTTAACTGATGACGGTAAGCGTATACCTCAAAATTTGAGTTATAGAACTAAAGTGTACCTTTAGACAATGGTAGATTTAGAATTTTTATCAACGAGCTACATCATATACACATTAAAAAATAATAATAGTTCTTTAATAGTTATTATTTGTTTTTAATTAAAAAAATATATATGTAGTAAAATATATTCAAATTATTGAGTTTTTTTTTTTTTTTGAGATATTGAGTGTTAAAAACTGAAAATTTTAAATGTAGGTGGGGTACAGTTTTATTTTATACATGTAATTTATCTATAACTTCATAAATAAACTAAAAATTTATTTGTCAAGAGTTAAAATCTTTACATGTATTGGCCTCTGCCATTAGATGAATTACAAAACTTATAGAGACATTAAGCCTAGAACTTTGCTTCATTAATTTGACTTAGGTTCGAGGTCTTACAAATGGGTGGAAAACTCTTCCGCACAGTGCTGCTATAACCACTGTTGATTGGCACCCAACACTGCCAATTTTCTTGACGGGTTCAGCTGATAACTCTGTCCGAGTAACATCGATATAATTTTGTATCCTCCCCAGCCAGTTAAACAAAGTTCTTTACGACTTTTGCTTGCATCTCAAGCAGTCTTTGTTGTGCTATTAGTTGTAATATATTGAACAGCTTCTGTTAGTTGAAGCCTTTCATTTGTTTTGCATTCTTGTACAAATATCGCATGTTATACAAGATTTTTTTTTTTTTGGGGGGGGGGGGGGGGGGCGGGGAGAGCAAAGAGTTTATATTACATCTGCGTTCCACAACCCAGATCAAACTTGTCTGTGATATGAGCCAAATTGTTGTTATTTCTATATAAACTACTTCGCTAACATATTTCTAAGGTTAACTGGACTACCTTCTAAAGAAAGCCATTTCATGACTGCTATTAATCAAGTTAACAGTAGTTAAGGAATCAGTTTCAACTTAGCAACCTCCTGAAACTATCGCTCCGTTTCTTAGGGGACAATAACGAATGTTGTATGGAGAAAATATATTATGCTGAGTAGTATTAATGCTTATTCACAATTAATTTAATCTAGGATAGGTGTATTTACAAAGTGGACGCATGGAGAAAGAGTAAATAAATCATGCATACCCGTGTAGATTTTGAACTTGTATCCACACCGTTATATATATTGTGGAGCTGGTTATTAGTTTCTTAAAAATATACATAATATTTTATAGCATGCATGACTCTAAGAGAGAAAAGTGAGATTTATATATTTGTGTGAACAATGCTTCTATACATTACAAAACATATAAATGGCTCAAATTAGAATTTAAAATTAGTGTAATTCATGCTTAAATAGTCCACGCATTCTTGCAAAAGAGCATTTCATTCGTAACTTTCGAACCAGTGAATTAAATTCTTGTAAAAGTTCAGAAGTCCTCAATCGAGTAATAACCTTAGTTATTTCAACAAGAGTATTTCAATCCATTTGTAATTTTTTTTCATTTTAATCCTTTTTATTTTTCTTTAAAAGGACAACTCATACAAATAATCAATTTTTTTCTCATATTTTTTTAATTATTATTAAAATGCCACTTTTATAAATTATCGTTAATAAAAAAAAAGGACTACAAAATTAATATAAAATAAAATTAAATAAAAATAAAAATATTTTTAAAATTTTATCATTTGTTATTATAATATCACTTTTTCATAAAAATGGTTAAAGTTACAAAAAATAATTAAAAAAATAAATTACTCTAAATACATGACTAAAATACCCTGTGCATTTCTCTTCTTTTTTAACCCCCTTGTTAGACTACTTTTTTTGTTTTTTACCACCTAATTGATTAACTTATATTCACAATTAAACACATTCCGCAAAATGAGTCAAAAATGAATCAGTGCCCATACCGTTGGAGGTATCTTTGTAAAAAAATAAAAAAGGCAATATAATCAATTTTTTTATTAAATAAGAATAACATTAAAGGGTGAAATTTGATCTTAGATACATAATAATGAAAATTGAGAATCAACGAACCACAAACTAGCCGTTAATAATATCTTGATATGAAACTTGACAGAAAAAACATACCAACCAGACTTTTTTTCTTAATAGCCTCTCCAACAGATATTATGCGTACGAATATGGATATACTAGATACTCCAAATACGATAAAACTTTTACAAAAAAAATAAAAAAAAAAACTAATCATGTCTGACCCTCTCGAATACCTACTCCAAACTACCCGCTTGATCCACGGAGCATAGACCACCTCTACAAGCTGCTAGACTGCTAGTATTCACCAAAAAATTCATCTGGTAATGGTAGTGATCCCATGCATAACCCAAAGCATGTCAAATCCAATAATCCCACGTGCCAAAACAGAACATAGTGAGTTAAGTCGTGAGCACTTGGGGAACTGTACATCTGAGTTGCTAGGCGGACGAGAACATCCGAATATTCCTAATTTCCTACAATAAATACAATTAAGATATTACGATATTACCATAAGCACAAAAAATAAGAGAAGAATATGTTATGATATTATTACTTTGCTTGATTCATATATATAATAAGAGCTTATAGTTCAAATTATTGTCTTTGAAAGTTCAATCAGCAATAAATATCAAGTTATAAACATCTTATGTAGATATAATTCGAGTAAGGTAGACAATGTCACTCAGGAACAAACCTAAATAGATTTGAAATATGACATGTACTGACTCAAAAATGTTAATATAGAATCTCGACAGAGTGAGACCTGTCCATGCTGCCATTTCAGTCATCATCCTCCTCATCGAATACCATTCTCAACTTCCTTCTATCTACAACATTCCTTGAAGATGCACTATAATCCATTTCATCCCCAGAATCGGCCAACTCATCTTCCATCCTCTGATGTAGCTCATGAAAAACACTGTCCATAGACATTGCATTGCCTGTAACTATCACCTCAGCTTCCTTAGTGTCGTTAGTAGCTGCTGGGTTAAAGGTAAAACCCTCACTTGATCCTTCAGGCTTTGACACAATGGACTCTTCACCAACATATCTGAAAAGAGAAGTTAATATACAAGGAAAGTAGTGAGGTCAAATACGAATTGCTCTATTCATCATGGAAAATTAATTTAATTGAATAAAAGGCTATTTTTCATGTAATCCCAGGGAAGTGTGGGGTCATAGAAACTTCTACGATAGACAAAGTTGCAAAACTAGAAAAATGCCTTTTTGAATCTAAAATTCAACTAGAGAAACAGAAAATTATGAGGACAAACATCTTACCGTTCTTCAGTATCTTCCCCTGCTGCATTGCCCAAGCCACAGTCATTTTCTGTGCCCTCAATTGTAATGGCTTTAGGCATGACTTTATTTTTCTTAGAAAGTGGTTTCCTAGTTCTCCTTTTATGCAGAAGATGAGATGATATTAGATAAACAGGCATTCAGACAAAAAGACTAGCTATATAACAAAATATTCTTTATATTATGTCGAGAGGTGGAAATAAAAGTCAACTTTCTTTTCGTTATCAAGTGAATTGTATTTTCATTTAAGAACATATCTATGAAAATGCATGAGGGCATACATGCTTCGAAGACTTTTCAATATCAATAAGAGATGATGTGACTGTATGGAACAACGTGAATTGTTGTTCAAGAGAATATATGCAAGTATGCCAAATAAAGTTAACAAGACAAGACTAAAGTTGTATGTCAGGAAAGAGGATGCGGGGTATCCAGGGAGCCAACAACAGGGAGCAACTTTATATGTTGAATTGTGGAAATGTGATAAAATCATCAGAAAGCAGCTTCATATGTTGAAAGATGAAATGAGATAAATCACCAAAATAAGTTACATTAAAAGGAATGTCAGCAACACCTAAAACATAAAAGTTATAAGCTTATACAGAAAAAGGAGAGATTATAAATCACTAGATTGTATATCCTTTGTACCCAACCTAACTCATAAATGTCACCAGAATTAGTGTACGTAAAGAAATGTCAGTAACACTGAAAACAAAAGGTTAAAGCCCATACAGAAGAGAAAGATTATCAGTCTCATTATATACCCTTTGTAGTCAACCTAACTCTGACATTATTTTTATTAGGAAGTGAGGGAAGGGGGGAGAAAAAACTTGCTTGAGAACAGAGCTCAGTATTTCATCAGAATCATCCGATAAATTTCCTCCACCATTCTGTTCATCTGCCCCTTCACCGAGCCATCCGCTATTATCCGCCTTTTTGCCCCTGCAAGTTTTAATTTAATGCATTGCATGTCTATGAACTGGAGCCAGGATACATTTATTATGAAATGAAAGTAATAAAGGACTTGACCAAACAGTATGTAAAAATTTCCATTTTAAAAAAGTTCAGCTGAAGTCAGGTGGGATTGCACAATCAAAGTATTGCATGGATGCTAGTACTTGATGCAAAAACTTGAACACAGAGACATTGATTTGTCAGACATTAAGGAACATGAAATTACCTGTTCATTAATGACATAAGTGTTTCATCATCAGAGTCGTGCATTTTACCCACAAAAGAGTCAATCAGATCCTCACCCCTTTTCCGCTGGGGAATGTGTAGACCAAGCTTCTGAAGCTTGCGAGAAATCTGGGAAGCTGTGAATTTATTCTCCCCACCCAATGCATTGGCAATCATGTAGCTGCACCTCTTATGGTCTTTAAACCTGGGTAAACCAAAGCAAGTCCAAAAAAACCCTTTATGTAAGAAACGCTAATCAATATATGGACCACAACCCTATTTCCCCAAAATTTATTAAGTACCTATCAAAAGAATAAATTTTAGGAGCTTATCAAGCAAGAAAAGTAACACTTACTGTTCATATAAAGATCTAATGGTAGCTTCTTCATCTTCACTAATAGCCCAAACTCTTTTCCTTTTCTGCCTATAGAATAAGAATGAGGATGATGGTAATGGTGAACACAAGCAGTCAACAAAATAACAAAATATGAGACCACAAGCCAAAGCCATTAAAGACTTATCCTGGAATGAAAACAAAAAGTTCATGAAAATTTTACAGACTATATGTCCATAATACTATGAAAATCCTTGAATATAAATACTGGGTTAATTATTAGAATTTAAATTTAAGCTCTTAAAGAAACATTTCATCACCATGTCCTCTAAACAAAGAAGGCAGGTCATATAGTAAAAATTCTTTAACTTGAAATTTTAAGAATCCACATGCATACGCTTACATGATCTTATTAAACCCTAAACCCACACAACGAAACTAAGGAACTCATATTTACTTACATAGGTTGACTTGATAAGCTCTCCTCCAAATCAGTTGAAGTTTGAAGAGCACCAATATTTTCCAGCACTCTATCTTCGTCATCAAGTTGTGTAGGGGTAGAAATAGGTCTACCACGATGGTGCATTCTTTTCCTTTGTGCAGATTTAAGCCCAAGCTGTTTCAGCTTATTGGAAACTTGAGCTGCTGAAACTTTACCATCAGGGTCCAGGCCTTCGGCTATAATACGGCTACAATGCAGGTCATCCTTGAATCTAATTTGACCATATTTGTCAGAAGTATTCAATGATGTTGGAAAAAAAAAACCTAAGTGGCCAATCCATGATTGCCAATATTCCATAGGCTTTTCCTCTTTTTGGATAACATTCAGTTATTATAGATAACATACTAATAGTTTAGATTATATTTAGCAATAATATGTTAATGGGTTTATAAAGAAAAGTTTAGAAAAACTAGTGTTACGCTCAAATGCTTTAATTTAAGCAGACATACTTCTCATATAGATCTCTTATTTTTTCATTTAGCTCAGAACCAAGAAATAGTCTTCTTTTTTTCCTAGCAAACCCTTCAGGTTCCACTGATTTTCCAGGACTGCAATGACAAAAAAGACAAAAATTACAGAGACCACAAAAATAAGAGCACCAATTATCACTTTATAATTCTAAAAGGCATACTGGTAATGATTTTGTTGTTCATAAAGCTCATTATCTGAATTAGAAGCAGTGAATCCCTGTACCCTGAAAAAAAAAATTCCCCATTGTCATTGTTAACAAAATGGACTCATCCAAAGACACTTGCATCATAATCCCATAGATATTAACCTCGTTCAAAAATCTAACAATTGAGAAAAAATTGAAATAGATAGGAAAAGACCGCAAAGATTGCTAATACACAAGAGGTCGCTCTTGCTTCAGTAACATACATCTCATTTTTAAGCTCATGAGAGATCACAATATCCGCTTCATCTTCACCAAGTGCATCTGCAATGTTTATAGGTTTAGACCCCTGGGCCTCTGATGGATCAATGTCTGGACCCCCTAAATTGCTTTCCCATTTTCTACTTTGCGCCTTCAAGTGACCAAGTTCATGAAGTAAATATTCAGCATTAATGTAGTGGCATTCTTTGCGAGTTTTCCAAAAGAGAACTTCCACAAAAAGAAGTGGTTGTTTTTTCATTTTCTTCATCATCTTTCTAATCACACTTGAAAGAAAATCGACAATTTCTGAATATTCCTGGCACGGACAAGATTTTTGCTCGGCCAGAATATTGTAGAATGTAGTGAGAAGTGATAGCTGCAATATTATCAAAAAGTATTTAATGCCTTTCATTTAAAAAGAACAGTACTTAAAGCCTAAAGGTAATTATGTTCCATGAGATTTTACCTGATACAGCATTGGAGAGAGCTCGAGGTCATCTGTGATCCTCCGCAACATGCTTATTATGTAATAATTTGTAGAAGAAGAATTACTCTTATAAAACTTAAGAAGCCAACAAAGTTTCTGAATAATATTATTGTTTACTAGGGCAGATACCAAAGTTGACAATTTAAAATCAACTTCATCAGTTGCAGTAATCTCTTCATCTTCAGAAGAATCATCAGGGCCATTGAGATCATCACCATTGGAATAGCTAGATTTCATGCAATCCATCTGTGCCATGTTGCCATCAGTGCCATCTATCTCTACTGCAGATTTTTCAGATTCAGTGCGACTAATGCCTTGTTTTCCATCAGAACTAGTATGCAGGATTGCCTCATTTGCTTCACCCATTTCTGCTGCCCGCTCAAGACTAGAGATAGAAATCTCAGTCTCGCAAGTAGAACGTTGTCCCGAGAGTTGGTCTTCTGTCCCCTTACAAATTAATGTTTTCTTCTTTTTTCCCTTCCTTAATTTCCTAGAGACCTTAAAAATGATAAAAAGAAAATAGAGTTAGTGCATATTAACAAAATAAAAAAGGCTCTACTAGTAGATTAAAAACAAAAACAAAAAAAAAATTATGAAATTCCGAGAGCCCAAAATAATTGAATGATTAATTTCACAGCAAACATTAGAGTGCCTCCCAAACAATACAGAAATATCAATTACAATTATAAGAAACCAGGCATACACATCAGATTATTAAAAAAATATGATTAGTGATTTTTCTATAACATAAAAGTTTAAAAATAAGATGAAAACATAATACTTAACCTCCAAAATCACCAATCTTGACCTACCCTTAAAGTTCCACGTCCTTGAAGTTTCTCTACTAGCTGCAGAACTTTATAAATCATCTCTACCAAATCTGCAAGATCACTATGGGGAAAAAGACTCATAAGTACAACAATTATAGCATATCGAGAAACAAGAGCAAAAAAGTGTTATGTTGTGTTCTTTAATGTCATCGACACAAAGCAAAAGTATTGTTTAATCATGTATTGCCAAATTAGGACTTACAGATCATCAAAGGTTGGATCATTTTTCCCCTTCTGACTATATCAGAAATACAATGTTCTTAAATTCTCTTTTTAACAAAACTTGGACATGAACTCTAATATATTGAAATAAACTATGTACTAACCAATAATTCATCAACATGGGATTCAAAAGATTAAAAGAATTAGTAAAAATTTATAAATACATACAATAATTCTTGAAATAAAAAAATAACCTTTTTGGTTGCTTATGTGAGTCAAATGATTTGAGTAAATTGAACAGGAGATGAGTCATCCCTTGATCAGTCTGATCATAAAATAACTTATAAAGAAGTACACGTGCTGTTTGAGGCTGCTTAGAGTCTTCCGGCAATAACTCAAGCACCAAATCTAGCATGCAAATCTGCCAGCAAGAAGGATGTTAGACATCATCCAGATGTAAAATTTTCATCTCGACATCAAAATTCATAGCCTTCAAATTATATGCAGTCATTTCTTCTTATGAAAGAATATGTACAAGCGTAGCACACTAGGATCCACCAAGCAATCCAACAAAGAACAAATTATATGCTTAATATTCAAAGACAAGTAAGCAAACGGAGAATTACTGACTTGTCAATGCATACTAAGCCATAGGCAACATTAAACAAACCAAACAGAGACACGTGCATGTGGACATATGGAATATATACACACATAATTTGGATTAATGGCGCACCATAATTTTCATTAGAGAACCAGCTGCAGAGACAAACTTGTAGTCATGTGTTTCCTTCAATCCTTCAAATGCATTGCGCCACTTTACAATGACTAGTTGAAACATCAAGTCGTTCAGCGTTGCTGCAATGGGTCCACATATATCACCTCCAGAGTAGGAGTTATCAGCATGTGTATCAAGAAGAGTTTCAGATGCATCTATGCCCATGTTTGGCTGCTAAACAACAAATCAGGTGAATAACTATCTTCTATTTCAATAGGAGAACATAAGTTTATACAGAGTTTAAGCCTATTAGCCAATACCAGCCTTTTAAAAATTAGGAAAGAAATAGAATTTGCTGCATCAACAAATGGCATTCTTTATTAGAGTTCCCAAAAATGACCATGCAAATCATTTCAATTTGGTTAGATCTGAAGTGCAATGCCTCATATTTGAAGCAACCATTAATGCATTGCACAGAAATGCAAAACTGTAATATGGTTTAATAAAGTCAATATTTTTTGGAAAAAAAACCTTAAACTGCAAAGTAGTAGCATATATTTATTTTGTTCTGTTTTATACATTATCAAAAAAATTCAACTGATACTTTGTACTTTCAATGACCAGAGTGGTTCAATTTTGAACTCGGATTGTGTTTCTTATACAAAAAAATAAAAATGAAAATAAGTCGAATTTACCTAATCCTATTCTCTGGTTTGCCAAGACACATAGGAGCATTTGGTTTGCTTGGTTCATAATTTTTTATTTATTATTCTATCAATGGTTATCCTGCCTATTTTAACAAAGAAGTGTCTGGTACTAATTAATTGCCCACAATGGCTACCAGAATCATAACCATGCTAAATGGATCTGATCATTTAAAGAAATGACTTTTCAAAAATGTGACTCAACGCTTTCTTGGGCTAAGCATGAAACTCTTGATATTTCATTCCATCATATACTTAATATATAGGTAACTTCAAGTACTTTGATGACTCCATTTATTACCTAAGTCATTTGATGACTCCATTTATTAACTAAATCATTTGATGACTCCATTTATTACCTAAGTCAATGTTCTGGCATATGCATGTCTTCTAAATTCATTGCTTCGAACTAGAAAATATCCATAGCATGCCTTCAAAATGAAAAACACACTAAATGAAACAATTATTCAGTTGCATGTATCCATGAAATGGACCATCTATAATAATTATCTAAAGTTCCATATCTCACCTTGGAGACTGAGAGCTTGTGATATTGAAAAGAAGTAACAAACTGAGCAACATGGAAGAAGACAATGACATCACTCTTCTGAATTGTGTGATGTTCTTTTTCAATGTCCTCACGAATTGACTGCATTAAAACTGATACACGTTTGAATTAAGTCAAATATTTTGTAGTAGTAAATGGAATCATGATGGAATAGCATAGAAGTGAAAACCAATCATTTTAATCGAGAAAAGAAATGCATACCATTATATCCCCCTGATAAAAACTGGTTGATGAAGTCATGCAGCAATTCCAATACTTTATCCTTTGCTAGAGGTAATCTCCCATGATCCCATGCAATTCTTTTAGAGGGACCATTACCAAGTTTATGTGGTTTAAGAAGGGTGTCACAGGAAGCATCAGGCTTCCCCATGAAAACTGCTTTTGAACCGTCCTGTGCAGGGAGGGAAAAAAACTAGTGTTAATTCAAATAAGAAGTAAATCCTTACTAGAATTAACCGTTACCAAAGCATACCACAGTATGCCTTGAAAATGTTCCACTAGAATAGGAATTTCGCGCCAAATTGTGGAGCCTAAGTCTTTGATTCTCTTCTTCCTCCATGATAAACTTCAGACGGCTAATAGAATCCTTGGTACCTTCATCCACCTACAAAAGTAGAACAGAATATCTTCAAAATTCAGAAAGCCAGACCAAGCCAATGGTCAATCAATGACAAAAGGAAAAATGGCAAAATCCAATTGCGACTTTATTACCAAAAAGTTTACCATATTGATCCACAACCAGAAAAGATGCAAGAGTTAGGAACCAACCTTACAACTCACTACATGTACTTTGGCAATCAACTCCGGTTCTTGACCCGAAAAAATATAATGGAAAATTTCCAACAAAAGTAGGTTATCATGCCGGAGGTAACCACTAGACCCACCAAAATGTTGGGTTATGACTAAAATTAAGTCCATTACATTCTCACGGAACAAAACTTCTAGAAATCTCTCTCTCAATGATACAAGGTGACTGGCTGTTCCACTGGCCTTTTGGCTCAAGGAGATCTCTTGAATAGCCAAGATATTTCGGAACAACGTAAGTATCAACTGTACCAATTTCCAGTCATCCTCTGTGAACACGTCACTGTGCAGCAAAAATTAATCACAGAACCAAATATAAGTTTCATAACAAATAAAATATCATTTAGACGTAAACTAGTTATAAGAAAGTTTTACCCCATAATATAAATTAAAGAAAACGTTACAATGCAAGAAATTGAAATGTCAAGATACAGAAAAAAAGATTGATATATCATTACTTTTTAGAAAAGGTTCACTTTGTTAAACAATTCAGTAAAAGTAGTAGCCAGAATGCGCCTCTGAAACGTGAAATTAACAATTTAATTTAAGAAGGTGAACATAAGTGGTCCAAAAGAACCCAAGATAAATATATGGAGAGCTTACTAATGCTTAGAAGCTTTGCAAGAGAAATCAAATTTAACTTTAAACATCTATTCTTATTCCATCATAGCAACCAAGTTTTCAGGTTATAATTGAGCAAAATTTATAAGCTTAAATAAATTGGGAAAATGACATTGATTCCTAATTTTACGGCAATCAATAAGAAAAAAGGATTAAAATGTATTCATTCTTCACTTACCCTTCTAGACTTTCCAGTGGGCTTTCTAGAAGTGATACTATAACTGCAACAATGTTACTGCTAGTGATTGAGGACTTCAGCCCCCATAAATAATCTATCTGTTGCGATATATCGTCGGATGATGGATCAATAGGCATGGTTAGGAACACTAGAACCTTCACTGTAGAATAAAGTGTTAAGAGTCTTTGCATAACATGCATAAACAGAGCATAAAAGATACATGCATACAAATTAATAAATCACCTGCATTTAGAATCAGGTTGCGATCTTCACAGTGCTCAATTATTGGTATCAAATCTTTAAATACAATATTCCATCTACTAACTTGCTTAAAAACATGCCGGCTCTGGGGGTCATCACGTCTCAAAAACCTCAGCAAATCTTTCAAGTTATCTGTCAATAGTAAATAAAATTTTAACCAAAGTAATTAAGTAAAATAACCTAAACTTCTAATCCAGAAATCAGCACGTATAAATTAAAGAAAGCGGTGAATCAGTTGCAAAAAAGAAGTAAATGATTAATCAAACGCCCATTGACCTAAGTAACATCCAAGTTCGTATTGCTTGCATCATCTCAGACTTGAAACAATAGCCTCTTCTTGGCTACAACAAAAGATCGAGAAATGTAGTAATTTCAATTTTCAACAACTCATAAATTCCTTGTGCAACCGCCTTAACTGAACGTGTATAAGGAATCACAAAAATCAAGAATATGAGAAGAATACTGTTTTTTTTCTTTCCTGTCTACTCTCCTTGTTCAGTCAACTAGACAAAACAGCTAGGGTTTATATTAAAAAAATTAAAACTAGAAAAAGCGTACAACTATGAAGCATAATCCATCGTTTCATTTTTCCTCATATATCCAACATTTTCTTGAAAACAAAATAAATTTTACGATGAAAAAACAGATAAAATACCTAGACAGTACTCGCCCTTTATATAATCGATCCGATTGCCATTATCGTCCTCTTCGGCCATTCCGAGTCCCGCACATATCACTGATAACCCTTCCATGTCCATCTTACAGCGAAATTAGAACTTTGAAGATCTAGGGTTTAATGATCATTTAAGGAACGATACATGAATAACACTTAGATCTGAGAGAAGCAAGGAAGAGAAGAAAGAACACTGTCTCGGGGCTTTTTGGCGCCAAATTCAACAGTCTTCGCGCTCTTGAAATTTTTTTCTTTGGGCTGTTGAGAATGGATTTGATATGACGAGGTGTCTTGCAATTTGGCTAATTCTAAATACACTACTCAAAACCTCCAAATACATACCCTCAACACATATACTTGAATTTACCTTTAGAATTATAGGTTTACAATTGGCGTGAAATAAAAGTTGGGCCTCGTGTAAAAGATACACCGCATAATAAGTAACATACATGGTGATGGGTCAAAGGATTGTAATTTTTTATAAATAAAAGATTTAATATATTAAGCATTTATACTTGACATTAAAAAAAATATATATGTTTAATAAATATATATATATATAATAGAAAAATTAAAAATCTTAAATTTAATTTATTTAAGATTTATAGTTTATGATTTAAATTCAAGATTTAATTCAATTAAGCACTAAGAAAATGGGAGAGATTAGAGTGGAAAATAATAATAGAATTATAATCTTAATTCTTGAATTCATAAGCTACTATAAGGAGGTCTACATATCAATTTTGTAAGTGAGATTGTTCGACTATATTTTAACAAACTCACACTACACACATTGTATAACACACATTAGACCTATTATAATGCATAGCACAGCACACAAATCATCATTTAACATTCTCTCGTAAACTCATGGTTTATCTAAGATAGTGAGTTTAACTTTTAAATTCTCAAATTGAGTTATAGGAATAGACTTTGTCAACACATCAACCATTTGCTACTCACTTAGTACAAACTTTACAATTAGATCACAAACTTGCATCCTTTTCTCTTACAAAATGAAAATTGATTTCTACATACTTGGTCTTTGAGTGTAGCACAAGATTTCTAGCCAAATGACATGCATTTACATTATCACAATATATCATTGGTGGTTGCTGTAATTAAATTTTTAATTCCTTTAGTAATTTATGAATCCATACCAATTCAACAGTGGTATGAGCAAGAGCTCTAAACTCTACTTTTTTTATGATCGTGATATTTCCTTATGTTTCCCTGAAGACCACGATATTAGTGAAATACCCAAGAAGATGCCAAACCCTTTAGTGCTTCTCTTGTCATCAGGGTATGCAGCCCAGTCTGCATCACAAAATGCACTTTAGATTGAGAGAGGTGCTCTTATGAAATGTAATACCATGATTGATTATATGACCAAGGTATCCAAGGACTCTTTTTGCTTAAGAGAGATGAACATTAGTTGGACAATTTAGGAATTCAAAAAGCTTATTCATTGAATGTGTTATTTCAAGTATGGTGAGTGTTGAGAGTTCTAAATATAGTCCTATAATAGCTTGCATCCTCAATAAGTTGAGTAGAGGATTTAGATAGTGTTTCCCCTAAGGTTAAGGGCGTTTTGGTTGGCTTGGATTCAACTAGCTGAGTTATTTCCAAAAGTTGGATGTGTTTTAGTTAACTCAGATGAAACTGATGAGTGCTCAAAAAGCACTAAAATTATCATGATTTTATGCACATTAATTGATCAAATATATATATATATATATGTTTTATCATATATTTATATAAATTTATCTTTTTTTGGAATCACGGGTATTTTTATTCTTTTTCAGGTATTTTGGCTAAAAAATAGTCACTTAAAGACTCAAAAAGGAATACTGGAAGCAATACATCACAAATATATAAATAAATAAATGAGAAAAGATCAACAAATATGGGAAAATTGGACAAAATGGGTCGAAAAGGTAAAAAATGTCAAAAAGGAGAAAATCGCGCCGAAGCGACCCATCACGCGCCGCTCCGTTCACAAGAAGACGGCACACGTCCGCGCGTAACGCAGCGCTGTCATCGTTCACGCGCGCTGGCCTGCCTACTGCGCGCCGACGCCATTTCGCCCCATTTTTCACGTGCGGTCGTCCCTGACGTCATGTTGACGTCATCAATCTCCTCACCATTTGCACTACGCATTTTCATCATTTTTTAACATTTTTTCACCTACTTTTTCTCTCCATCCTCACCTATAAATACCCCCCATTCTCTTCACTTCATACCACACCTCAAAACACACTTCTCTCTTCTTTCTTTCTCTCTATTTCTTAGTTTTTAGGTTTTTTAGTTTTTCTTATGTTTTAGCTAATTTCTCTTAATTTTAGAGTTCTTCCCTTTTTGGGAAGAACTAGTTATGTTTTTGTAATTTATTAGCTTTTTGATTCAATAAATGGGAGTGCAAATTCCGTTTGGAGGTTTTCCAGCTACGGGAATAGCATCGAAGTACTGTAAGGATTTTATTTTCTTTGCAGTTATTTTTTATGCTTATTTCTTACATGTCATATTTAATTTGTTTGTGATTAAATTTAACTGTGCTGGCTGTTTGTAAAAATGATATAATAATAACGTTGTTATGCTTGCGAAATATTAAATAGGTAAAAATCTCTAAAATGAATTGATTTTATTTTTATTCAAGATTATATATTAAGAATGTTAGAGAGAAATATATTATTTTTCATTACAAACTTAAATCTGAAAATTAGATTTTAAGGTTTAGTTATCCGGTCTAATTTAGAGTAGTGCTCTTTTATTTGTTGGTACAATCGCCCGGTAGTTAGAGTGAAGCTCTATTTCAAAAGTTTTTATAAGAATTATTATCTGAAAATGTATTGACAACACGTTTTCAGTAGTGGTTTTAAAACTTGAAAGTTAGTACTCGGATAACTAAATTCTTACGTTTAATTTGGACATCTTGAATAAAGTTTAAACTGTCTAACCCCACCAAAGGTGGCATTTAAATGGTTCATTTTCAATCTCTTATAGAAAGGAATTAATTTAATTAACCAAATTAGTTATCAACCCCACCAATAGGTGTTAATTGATTTGTTTAGTTAACAAAGAATATCTAACCCCACCAAAGGTGGTATTCATACAAAAAATGGAGAATCAATAAATATCAATTCATATCTTTAATAACCTAAATAATACGAGTAAGCATAATTAACTTAGTTATTATATCCATAAATACTCCACTATTTATAAAAGATAAAATTTGCATAAATGTTTGTTGAATCTATGTTTATTTTTATGTAAGTAGATTAAAACACAAAAAACCCAAAATATCGTGACAGGATGTTTAGGATTTAATTTCGTTTTTAAAAGTTTGAATAATAAATTAAAAACCACATACATTCCTTCCTTAGATCGACCTTGGGAGTATACTTATCATTTTATACGAAATGATTCGTGCACTTGCGAGAGTTTTATAAATATTAAAACCAAAGTATTGGCAGGATCGGCGATGCCGGTTTTCGCTCATCAAAGTTTTTGACAATCCCGATTCTGTTCATCAGAAACACATTATCTATTCTTATCACTTCGATGCCCAAGAAGAAATTTAAGCTTCCTAAGTCCTTCAATGCAAATACCTTATTGAGCTTATTGATCATAGATTGAACTAGAGAAGTATTATTTCTAGTGACTACAATGTCATCCAAGTAGATAAAAAAATCACCATGTTAGTTTTAGTTTTAAATAGAAGCATAAAGCTATCAAAATTGAGGCACTTAAACCCTTATTAAATAAGACAATTACTGAGTTTAAGAAACCATGCTCTTTGAGCTTATTTAAGTCCATAAAAAGTCTCTTTATTTTACACACATATTGAGGTTTCTCTTTGTTCATAAAGCCTTCAAGTTGGAACAAACATGCATCCTCTTGCAAATCCCCGTTGAGGAAAGTATTATTAACATCAAGATGCCTTACAACCCATCATTTGGAAAAAGTAAAAGTAAGCACAACCCTTATAATGGATGGTTTAATCATAGGACTGAATGTTTCTGTGTAAATAATTCCCTAAGTTTGGTCATACAATTTTTCCACAACTTTACTTTTACATCTCTCAAGACTCTTATCAACCTTAAGCTTTACTCAAAACACCCACTGATTTCCAACAATCTTAGCATCACTTAGAGCTATAACTAACTCCCAAGTGTTGTTGTCTACCAATGCCTAGAATTCCTTATTCATATAAGCAAACCATTTGGGTAACTTCAAGGATTCAGATATAGTTATGGGTTCAGATAGTAGTATCACTTGCATACTCAGCATTTTGGCTTTAAAGATACCACTCTTAGTTAGAGTTTGTATCGATTGGGTATTAGGAGGTGGTAGTGAAGGCAATATGTAAAGTATTTGGTAAGAAAACTCACAAATCAAGTCTATCAGAATTCAAGATTGATATAGGTTACACAAGAATTGCATCAGGTGTTAGAGAAGGCATACCAGCTAAAGTTGATTCATCATTAGAAATGGTTTGTAGACTGGAAGCAAGGTTATGAGAATAAGAGTTTGTAGAGGTAAATGGTGATTGGTTTTTTTCATTAGATAAATGAGGTGTTAAAGGAGAAAATGACTAGTTAATGACACAAGCCACTAGTTGAGTCAAATCAAAGGCATTAAAGGAAATTTTGGAGACACACAACTAGATAAAGAGAGAATGGCTGGGAGTGTTGCTTGTTATAGAAGATAATGGTTTTGACTTTGTATGAAAAAGGAAAATTGTCTCATAAAAAACAACATGAGGATTGGCATATACTCTTTTAGTGACTATATATATACACCAATAATCATTGTGTTGGGGTGGATAACCAAGAAAAATACATGGAATAGAATGGGGTTCTAATTTGTTTGAGTTATAGGATCTAGTGTAAGGATAACAAAGGTACCTAAAGGTTCTTAAATAGTCATATGTTGGTGCTTGATTGTGTAACAACTCAAGTGTTTTCGAATGCATTTTATTAATCAAATGGATATCACATCTAAAGGTGCATTCCTAAAACTCTAGAGTTAAACAACTTTCAAGAGTAATGAAAGGCCTATTTCTACCATTTGTATGTTTTTACGTTCCACAACTCCATTTTGAGAAGGAATGTGTGGATATGAGAATCTCTTGTTATAATCACCTGTAAACAACAATTAATCAAGAGCTCTAAACTCTCCATCATCATCAAATTGCCTTACTTAACATCAGTCTTATATTGCTTTTTAATTAGAGCAACAAAATGCTTGTACAACTCTAGCACCTTACTCTTCTATGACATATCATACAACCATTGAAACCTCATGCAATCATCAATAATTTGAATGAACTAACAAGAACCATTCAAAGAAAACACAAGAGCAAGATCCCATACATCCATATGAACAAGCAGAAATGGGTTAATGTTTCCAACATGAAATTTTTGTATAGGTAGCCTATGTGACTTTCCCATTTCACAAGCCTCATATATCATACAAGAAGGCTGACTTGGCACTCATACTGTTCCTACTCGACATTTTTGACAAATTTTACATAAGGATGACCAAGCTTATTATGCCACAATTCACCATTCACTACTAACTCATTATGACACTCAACATTGTTCACATTAGTAAGCATTGAAGTAGTTGAAAGTGAAAGATTACCATTTTGGATCACAAGAGCAATAGACAACTTGTATGATCCTTATTCAGTGCTATCAACAAGCAACACAATGCCACTTTTCACATTTTTGACACAAAATAAGCATGGTGAGAACTCAATAATGACATTGTTATCTACGCATAATCTCTTAACAAACACAAGATTCTTGGCAAGCATTGGAACATGCATAATTCCATACAACTTTAAATTTATTGTTTATGTGGATAAACACCCTTTACCGCAAGGTTCTATAGGCATTATACTACCATTTTTGAATTTTACTTCTTTTGAGCCTTCATATAGCACAAGACTCACTAAGACATTTAGATTGCTTGTCAAGTGGTGATTAGCACCTTTGTTCATATACCAACCATGATCAATAGAAAAATTTAGAGTTTTAACATAGGAAAGATTGAACATTTAAGTTTCATGAGCCTGGTAAGCTACTCGTAGAAATCTTGATCATTAGACAATGACCCAAATTAAAGCTGAGACTGATTATTACTACTAGATGGAATCAGAGATGATAAATCTTGCTGATTATTACAATTTTTAGATTGTTCATTCTTTTGTACTTGTGACAAATGCATCTATGGATTTCTTGAACTCCTAGAGTTATTACCAATATTGTTAGAGGAGTTTAAGCATATAAAATAGCATCGAGAGGCACTATGCTTGTATTTCTTACAAATTTAACAAGTATCTTTGTACCTCCTATTCTTCTTGTTCTAGTTATTCTGATTGTTGTTGCCACAATTTTTTGATAATTTTGGCCCTGATTATTGTTATTATTTGACTATATGGCTGAAGAGTAAAGTTGTTATTACCTCTATTTTGATTGTTGTTTGAAAATTCTAACAGAAGACTAGTCTTGCAACATTTTCTTGTATGCATCAATTGTTGAAAGTTCCCACTATTCATACACTACATTTGCTTCTCGTGAAATCTTTAAGAGCTAAATACCTCATCGAGGTATAGTTATTTTATGTGTAATATCTATGATGATCGAAGCTTAATCACTTCCAAGTCCTCCAAGCACATAAAGAATTTGTTGATAGTTATTAATTCATCACTAGCAACAAACACATGATTAAGCAAAATTTTCATAGTTCCAATGTAAGTCTGTATAGACATAGCACCTTTTTGAAGGGTCTACAATTGTCATATCAATTGCCTCAGTTGTGACTGAAAATTATTATAAGATACCTTTTCTAAAGCCTTAAACTATAAGATTGCTGAATCTTTATCTTTGTAAAGAAGATATCTTAAGTAATTTTGAGTCATCGGACTATAAATCCAACTCATGACAATCTTATCTTTGGTATCCCAAACATCAAATTCATAATTGCTTTCAAGAACCTCATGACTCTGAGTTGTATCACCAGTAGAAACCTAAACCACTTTATTGACAAATCTTGGAGGAGTTATAGATGATCCATCGATGAAACTCATCAATCCATAAACTCGAATCACATGCCTCAATTGTTCGCGCCATATCAAGTAGTTTGTCTCATTAATTTGATGGAAAAATTAGGACTAATAGGAATACTTTGTAGAGAAAATGAAGCAGTTGAAAAACTTGAGTCATTGTTACCAATTGTATCAATTGAAGTTGAGAGATTTGAAGTCAACTAAGATATAGCTCTGATATCATAAAAGATTGAGAAGAACTCAATTAAACATGAATAAAAGAGAGAGAGAATATAATGGAAGAGAATAGTATAATTATGATCTCAATTCTTTAAATCATAAATTGCTACAAGAAGGTTTATATATAAATTTTTTAACTAATATTGTTAGGTTGTTACACGTATGTGTGTAGCTCTAACAAACTCACACTGAACCCATTGCACTACAATACACAGCCCCACCACATAACCATAACTTAATATAGAGTTTAGGATTTAGAAATTAATAAATGGGTGTTATTAATTGGTGAATATTTTTTCTTGTTTGAATTGTGTATTTTAATTATTGATCCTTACTTTTATACATTCTAGTCTTTGCTATAAATCTGAACTCTCTAAATTGAAGGTTAATATAATGGCTCAAAGGTTCCTAAATCTGCATAAATTATACGTTTTTCCAAATTCATAAAGGCTCGTTAATGATATTGTAGGCCTAATAGCTATCACAACTATTTATTTTTTTGTTTTTGTTTTTTAAATTATTACCACAAATGAATAATATAATACTTTTTTTCCCACTAGTCAATGGGTACGGGTTTATATAGACCAACAAAAACACTAAGGTGTTAATTGATGAGTGCTCAAAAAGTACTAAAATTATCATGAGTTTATGCACATTAATTGATTAAATATATATATATATATATATATATATATATATATATATATATTTATATGTTTTATCATATATTTATATAAATTTGTCTTTTTCGGACTCACAGGTATTTTTATTGTTTTTCAGGTATTTTCGCTTAAAAACGTAACTTAAAGACTCAAAGAGGAATACTGGAAGCAATACATCACAAATATATTAATAAATAAATGGGCAAAGGTAAACAAATATGAAAAAATTAGACAAAATGGGTCAAAAATGTCAAAAAGGAGAAAATCGTGCCGCCAACGCCTAGCCGTGCGCATCAGCGCGCGCCTTGCTCCAAATCCGCACACACCCCAACGCACTGTTATTGTTCCCGCGCGCGCTACGCCTGCCTTCCGCGCACACCGCTGCCATTTCACCCCATTTTCGCACGTAGTCGTCCCATGACATCATGCTGACATCATCAATGACCTCAGCAATTGCACTCCGCGTTTTCATAATTTTTTAACATTTTTTCACTCACTTTTTCTCCCCATCCTCACATATAAATAACCCTATTCTCTTCACTTCATACCACACCTCAAAACACACTTCTCTCTTCTTTCTTTCTCTCCATTTCTTAGTTTTTAGTTTTTTTAAGTTTTTCTTATTTTTTTTAACTAGTTTCTCTTAGTTTTAGAGTTCTTCCCTTTTTGGGAAGAACTAGGTATGTTTTTGTAATTTATTTGCTTTTGATTCAATAAATGGGAGTGCAAATTCCGTTTGGAGGTTTTCTAGCAAAGGGAATAGCATCGAAGTACTGTAAGGATTTTATTTTCTTTGCAGTTATTTTTTATGCTTTATTCTTATATGTTATATTTAATTTGTCTGTGATTAAATTTAACTGTGTTGGTTGTTTGTAAACATGATATAATAATAACGTTGTTATGCTTACGAAATATTAAATAGGTGAAAATCTCTAAAATGAATTGATTTTATTTTTATTCAAGATTTTATATTAAGAATGTTAGAGAGAAATATATTATTTTTTATTACAAACTTAAATCTGAAAATTAGATTTTAAGGTTTAGTTATCCGGTCTAATTTAGAGTAGTGCTCTTTTATTTGTTGGTACAATCGCCCCGTAGTTAGAGTGAAGCTCTATTTCAAAAGTTTTTATAAGAATTATTATCTAAAAATGTATTGACAACATATTTTCAGTAGTGGTTTTAAAACTTTAAAGTTAGTATTCGGATAATTAAATTCTTAGGTTTAATTTGGATACCTTGAATAAAGTTTAAACTGTCTAACCCCACCAAAGGTGGTATTTAAATGGTTCATTTTCAATCTCTTAGAAAGAAGAAATTAATTTAATTAACCAAATTAGTTATCAACCCCACCCATAGGTGTTAATTGATTTGTGTAGTTAACAAAGAATATCTAACCCCACCAAAGGTGGTATTCATACAAAAAATGGAGAATCAATAAATATCAATTCATATCTTTAATAACCTAAATAATATGAGCAAGCATAATTAACTTAGTTATTATATCCATAAATACTCAACTATTATAAATGATAAAATTTGCATAAATGTTTATTGAATCTATGTTTATTTTTATGTGAGTAGATTAGAAACACCAAAAACCACAATATCGTGACAGGATGTTTAGGATTTAATTTCGTTTTTAAAAGTTTGAATAATAAATTAAAAACCACATACATTCCTTCCTTAGATCGACCTTGGGAGTATACTTATCATTTTCTACGAAATGATTCGTGCACTTGCAAGAGTTTTATAAATATAAAACCAAAGTATTGTCAAGAATCGCGACGCTTTGCCATCAAGATTTTGGCGTCATTCTTTGGGATGGCATCAAAGTTTTTGGCAATCTCGATTCTGCTCATCAAGTTTTTGGCGCCGTTGGTGGGGAAGGAATATCGTTTTTAAATTATTTATCAAAATTTTAAAAACTTTTTGTGATGTAAATAATTGTGATAATCAAATTAAAAATAATCAAATTTCATAAGAAATAAAAAAATATTAAAAAAAATAAAAAAAATAATAAAAATAAAAATTACAGCGTGAATAGTAAAATAATTTTGAAATTTGTAATTTGAAGTAAAAAATAAAAATATAAAAAAAAACTTACCGTTCATGAATAGTAAAAAAATTAAATAAAAAATTAAATTAAATTAAATTTTTAAGTTAAAAAAATAAAAATTATAGTGTGAATAGGAAAATAAAATTACCGTTAAAAAATTAAAAATTAAAAAATATATATAAAAAATATAAAAAATAAAAATAAAGAAAAATAATTAAAAAAAATAAAAAAAAACTTACTTTTTAATTTTCATTTAAGTTTTTATTTTATTTTATTTATTTAAAATCTTAATTTTAATTTAAAAAATAAATAAAAAAATTATTTTATTTTCAATTTTATTTTATTATTTTTTCTTTTTTTAATTATTTTTTCTTTCTTAATTTTTATTTAACTTAATTAACTTAGATTTTTACTAACTTAATTAATTTAGATTTTTAATTAACTTAAATTAACTTAATTAACTTAACTTTTTAATTAACTTAGATTTTCATTAACTTAATTTTTTTTACTTCACTTAATTTAATTAACTTTATTTTTTGATTAACTTAGATTTTTATTAACTTAATTAACTTAATTAAGTTAACTTTTTAATTAACTTAGATTTTCATTAATTTAATTAACTTAGTTTTTTTTACTTCACTTAACTTAATTAACTTAGCTTTTTGATTAACTTAGATTTTCATTAACTTAATTAACTTATATTTTTACTTAAATTAACTTAATTAAGTTAGCTTTTTAATTAACTTAATTAACTTATATTTTTACTTAACTTAACTTAATTAACTTAGATTTTCATTAACTTAAATTTTTTACTTAACTTAACTTAATTAACTTAATTTTAATAGCATGAAAAGTAAAGATCTAAGGGAGTTCTGTCTAGGAGACTAGTTCTTGGAAGCTTTTGTATCACTAGTCTTTACTTGGAACATTGTTCTGTCTAATAGAATGGTTTTTAAGGAACCTTTGCACCACCATTCTTTCCTTGGAGCACTCTTGGTTAATACTGATTATGTTATTTTATCTTAAAAAAACAAAAAAAAAACAAAACATAAATTCTGAAACTATCTCCAAAATTTTAAAGTTTTAATTATAATCTAAGGAGTTAGTTGCTTTGTTTAATCTAGGTACAATTGTGTTTTTATGCCTTAATTATTTGATTTGCACCTAGACGTGGGTTACCTAAAACCCTCAAAGTATGCCCCTAGTTTTAAGTACAGAAAGAAATTTGAAAATCAATAGGGCATGACTGATAAAGTATAGGTATACAACCTTGTCTTACCTGTAGGTTTGATTGACTCAATGATGAGGGGACATTGAGTTTACTTAAAATGCAATCCCCAAGTTACGTCTTGCTAAGACGTTAAACTAAGCGCTGGATGGGAGGTAACCCATCATTTTAGGTAATTTTCTTTTATTTGTTTTATTTACTTAATTTTATTGTTTATTTCATTTTAATTACACGTGAATAATTTTTAAATTGTTAAAACTAAAAATATTTGTTGAGATGTTAGAAGTTCACAACGATCTGTCTGTATACACTTTAATGATGAATATGATGGATGCACCTGCATTTTTCATTACTACTTGCACATTCTCAGGAAATAGGTAATATTTCTTCTCTTTTCTCTTTATCTTTAATTTACAGTTGTTACATTGAGGACAATGTAAGTTCTAGATTGAAGGTGGTGAAAAAGTTACCATGCTTAATTAATAGACTTGTATTACATTACCCAAAGCTTAGTGAACTTTTGTATATTTGTAAACTCGGTTATAGTTAGTGGACCACTTCTACCCTTCATACTATTTTATATTTTGATCCCTTTATTTTTTTAACTTTTATATTTTGATCTTTTTACTTTTTATACTTTTGAAATTTAATTTCAAATTGGTTACAAATTTGGGATTAAATATGTGAAAATTGAAAATAAATAAATAAAACTATAAAAATAACAATAATAAAACTAAAATATCAAAATGAAAAATAAAGGGATCAAATAAAAAAATAAAAAAAAGAGACCAATATGAATACTATAAAAATTATTGAAATCATTTATGTGCTCATCCTAAAATTTAACAACTTAGATCTCATTTCTTTACCCAAAAAAACCAAAAGACATGTACTTTAGCATAAATATTTCATTTCTTCAAAATAAGTTATTAGACTATTCTTTATAAACAACAAGTCTTCTTAGTGTGACTAAAAAATCAATTTTTTCTTACTATAAATCACTAATTGTTCTTTATATATATATATAAAAAACATTAACAAAGTAATTGTAACGTATAACAGTTAATATTAACTAATAGATTAAATTTATTTTTGAGATTTTTTAGTTATGAATTTAATTAATTATATGGGATGAGTACGTAATTAATTGAATTATCATTAATTAAAAAATCATAAATATACAATTGGGTGTAATAAATATAAAGTCAAAATAAATAAAACATGACATATGATATTGTAGGTTGAAATAACTTAGGTCATACCAATGACCTAAGAAGAAAACCACCAATCTATCGGACCACCTAACTATCCACTATGAAAATATATTCGATTACAAGGCTATGACTTAAATTACCTACCAAGATAATGCCTCTAAGAAACCTACTTACAAACCTCCACTTTCTTTCATAATCTCTATAAGCAAGGTGTTCAGATTCAGATCAACGTTTTGATAAACTCAAGTCACACGAGTTATCGAGCCCGTTTAGCTAGCATCTAAAACTGTTAGCACAAAAATACAAGTACAATGAGTATCATAGAGAAGATTCAATAATGAATAATCCTAACTAGAAGAATTAATAATATATCAATTAATTTTAAATCATCTAACAATCCTAGAACAAGCAGATTAAACACATGTTTAATAAAGATATATTCTTTAAAGTTAAATAATCAAAATAAATAATTATGATAATACATACACAATTATTTGATCAAAGCATTCAAGAACATAATAAAGAAGAAGCTATATAAATATCAAATCATAATATTATAGAATAAATACTCTTATTAAACAATCAAACACAACTACACAATATTAGACAGAGTAATTAAAGAAAGAAGCATAAATAAATATGATCTTATTTTTACAAAATAATTTGAGAGAGAGCATAAAAATAATTGAAAAATTATAATGAATGTGGTCAAAGAAAACAAGAGGCATTAGGTTGTTTAAATAGAAAATATTGAAGCCCTAATGTTAGGTTAAAGATTTTAGACTAGTAAATAATAGGGACAACATCATAATTGACAAGTTTGGCTTGAGCAAACAATTTAGGCTATAAGTTGAAGCCCTCACCGCTTGATCAATATAGATCAAGCTCGATCAATTGAAAACCTTTTTGATCGATCCAAGAAAATATTGGTAAAACCCAAGACCATATACGATTGAATCTAATCCTCGATCAATCGAGCTCTAAACTTCAATTGATCTACCTCATTTTAAAAATTAATTATGAGAAGACTTTTAATCAAGGTATATCGATTCTCGATCGATCCAAACATTACTCAATCGATCGAGTAACCTATATGCAAAATATTTCTATGTGTCTAATATAAAATCTAACATGCATAAGAACATAAGTATAACTAAAATATATTCATTTGAAGCTCGATAGTTTATTCAGCTTGAATAGTGATATTGAAAAAAGCTCCTAGAAACTAAATTATATTTAAATATTTTATTCACGAATATCGTCAACACTAATAAATCTTACAATCTCACATTTTGTCATATTTGTGTGATAAAGCCTCTCTTTCACTACATTATGCTCATAAGAAAAATAAATTTTACATAGTGAAACTATCTTATGATCTAGTAAAACCATTTTCAATTGAATCTTGACAGCTCATACGTACAATGAAAGACAAAACATAAACAACTAAACAAATGATCTCGAAAGACTCATTGGTTATTAGTTTAGTATATATAACAATAGAAAAGTAGAGAACATTTATAAGAGTGTGTAACCAATACATAGACATTTTAAACTTGGCTCCTCTATGTGTAATCTCACAATGTCAATCATAAATTTCAAGCATGACATACATATGTGTCCAGTGAGTGTGATTAGGTTCATATTGATACTGATCATAAGATGTGAAAATATGTGAATGCACAAGTGAAAATATCCATTTGCACAAAGTAAAGTTAATCAAGAGAATTAGAATTATATAAGGGTTCTTTGTAAAGTTCATGTTAATGGTAAAACAGGTCTACTTCTTTTTTATATTTCTTTACCTTTTTATTTAAACTAAAAATAACAATAAAAATAAAAAAGAAACAAACAAACTAGAGATACTCACGTAGGGTTAATTAAGTACTCAAACAAAAGTAACTATGTGAATAAAAAAAAGATATTCAGATGGCCAAAAAGAGACAATATTTCATAACATAACTTTTTTGAATTTTGGTTTATCTATATATTTGGACTAGAAATCAAATGCCTTAGTTGTCATATGCATTTTCTTGGACTTATCTTTATATTTCACATTCATCCTGCACGAAGATGCAATATGCTTTCTAAGATGATAATAATGAGTTTTATAGTTAGAAACAAGGAAATAATTTTTAATTTTTGGAGTATTCATCCAAAATCTACACTTGGACCAAATGTGACATTTCCAACCACAATGATGACATACATGCATAAACTTAACAATTTTATTAATTACAGTGCAATAGTTATTTGTGCATAATTAATAATTGTAGGAGTATTGATGACTTGCATAATTTGACATTATTTTATCACTTCTCAACTTTAACTTTAGTCTAATTTTATTTTATTTTTATTGATTTTAGACTTTATTATTTTTATTTAAATTTTATTGAAGATTTGAAGAAAATGAAGATTTATTGAAATCAAATATTAATGAAGATTTTCTAAAACAAAAGAAAAGTTTAAAAAGTTATTATAAAAAAGAAGAGGTTTTCACACGATTAATTATATATATAACAAAAGAGAGCACTGCAAAAACAGGAGGAAAATAGAGAAAAACAACAAGCGACACAGGAAAAACAAAACAAAGAAAAGAAAAAAAAAATGGAGAAAAAATGTGAATTAAGAACAAACATAAAAAAAGAAGAAAAAGAAAAAGACACACTAGCTGAGGTAGAAAATAGAAGAGAAAGTTGGACGGTGGAACGCAAAAGTAGATTTTTCAGCGTTCATTTTCTTTTCAATTCTTCTCAGAAAAATTATGGTGAATTCGTTTATATTAACTTTAATTTTTACTATAAACTACATTTTCTTTATTTTAGGATAACGATGTAATCTAATTCTGAACTATACTTGATTTTCCATGTTAATTTGAATTATTTTTTTTATGTTTGTTTGATTTATTCCAAGTTTATTACTTCTAATTAACTAGAAATTAATTAGATGATTTTAATCTTATGATTATCTTTCGAAAGAGGAAATTATAGGATATATTTGGAATATTTTGACATAGGTAAATATAGAGATCAAAATATTTGTATGAACTAGTGTAGTATTAAAATCATTGGTTTTAATGCTTTCTTACTTTGTTAAATTGTATAATCTTGTGTAGATTGATTAACAAGAATATTTTCAATCGACTATCGAAATAGGCTTTTGGATGTTTTTTGGAGATTGCTAACAAACAGAGAGAATTAAATCTAATTAACTAGATGAGTACAACATATTGAGGGATTAGGTAAAATGGATTCCTTAAAAGTTTTTTTCCCATTAATATGATATTTGAACAATATCTTTCTTTTATTTTGTGTATTTTATTTAAATTCATTTTATTTTAAAATTCTAATTATAACAACCTTAGTGATTTCTCTAGATAAAATTGAGATAAACATAATTTTGGTATTTGTCAAAAGTAAGTTACCAATTCCTTATAAAGATACTATTCTTATCACTTTACTATAAAACTACTATACTATGTGATAAGTGCTTAAAAAACACTAAAATTACTATGATTTAATGTACTTTAATTGATTAAATAAATTCATATTTTTATATAAATTTCTCTTTTCAGAATCATGGGTATTTTTATTATTTTTTAGGTATTTTAGTTCAAAAATAACTTAAAGGCTCGAATAAAAATACTGAATGTAATACATCATAATTATATTCAGAAAAGAAATGAGTAAAAGTCAAAAATATGAAAAAATTGGACAAAATGGGTCAAAAATGTCAAAAATGCAGAAATCATACGCACAATCGCCCATCCGCGCCGATTCCCATGCACAGTCGCAAATTCCTGCTGAGTCACACGTGTACCATTGCATATGCAACTGCCCATCCATACCGAGTCTAGTGTGCATGCCCAGTACGTGGTCAACACATGCCCAACACACGCCCGCACGTGCCTGGCACACACTTAACACACGTCCGCATGTAGTCGGCACACACCTAGTACACGTCCGCGTCGTGTTGCGTGCAGGCCATCACATTCCTACGCCATGTTCCGTGCTCTCCAAACTCTAGTTTTCCACGCTAACCGCTCTTCTACCGAAATGTTTATGCCCCATATGCGTGCCAACCTGTCCAAACGCATCTAAATTCAAATTTTGAAATATTTCTCCCCCTTTTTTGGCCTTTTTCTTATCTTTAAAACGACCCTTTTTCCCTATTCCAAAACACAATTTTATGAGCTCTTTATCTCCCTAGAAAGTTTTCTTTTTTTAGTTTTTAGTTTTAGAGTTCTTCTTTTTTTAGAAGAACTAGCTATGTTTTTATAGATGTTTAGTTTTTGACTCAATAAACGAAAATACAAATCCGTTTGGTGGTTTTCCGGCTATAAAATTAGTATCAAAGTGCTGTAAGAATTCTTTTAAGGTATAATTTCAATGAATTCTTTACAGCTATTTTTTATGTTTTATTTTTATATGTTACATTTAATTTGTTTGTGATTAAATTTAACATGACTTGCTCTTTGTAAATATGATATAATAATAATTTTGTTATGCTTGCGAAATATTAAATAGGTAAAACATTTATATAAAATAAATCCATTTTGTTTTTATTCAAGATTTTATATTAAGGATGTTAGAGAGAAATATATTATTTTTCATGACAAACTTAAATGTGAGAATTAGATTTTAAGGTTTAACTATCATGTCTGATTTAGAGTAATGCTTTTTTATTTGTTGATATAATCGCCCGGTGATTATTATTTGAAAATGTATTGACAATATATTTTCAATAATGGTTTTGAAACTTGAAAGTTAGTACTCAGATAATTAAATTCTTAAGTTTAATTTGGAGACCTTGAATAAAATCTAATTAACTGACTATTAGATGGTTTGCTATTTTTAGATGTTTTGCTATTTTCTTAGAAAAAAGATGAAATTTAATACTTAATTAATTAATAGGCCTCGGCTAAGGATATTAGTTAGTTAATATTAAACAAAAGAATTTGGGCCCTACTTATGGACACTTTTATACCAAAAAGAGAAAATCAACAAATAATAATTTATATCTTTAATAACTTAAATAATATGAGCAATCATAATTAACTTTATTATTATATATTTAAATATTCTACTGTTATGAATGATAAAAATTTGCATAATTAATTATTGACTATATATCTATGTTTATTTTTTTATGTTATTAGATTAGAAAACAAAACCAAAATATCGTGACAGAATGTTTAGGATTTAATTTCATTTTTAGGATTTTGAATAATAAATTAAAAACCACATATATTTCTTCCTTAGATCGATTTTGGGAGTATACTTATCATTTTCTATAAAATGATTCGTGTACTTGTGAGAGTTTTACAAATTATAAAACCAAATTATCTACAAGATCGACATTACATTGCATTGCATTGCCAGTCTTGTGCTTATCAAGTTTTGGGTGCTGTTGTCGGGGAAGGAATAGCATTTTAAATTTAAGATTTAAAATTAAAAAATTATCTAAGGGAGTTTTGTCTAGGAGATTAGTTCTTGGAAGCCATTATGGCACTAGTATTTCCTAAGAACATTGTTCTGTCTAGGAGGATGATTTTTAAGGAGGTTTTGCCCTACAATTCTTTTCTGAGAATACTCTTGGTTAATACTAATTATGTTCTTTAACTTAGAGGTTAACTTAACTTGTTTGTTTAGTATTTTTTTCTAAACTTTTGTATAGGTTTTTATTATTCTTTTCCTTTGACAGGTGTTTTAAATTTACGCTTTCACTAGTCTATGAATGGTAGAAGATCCTTAGAAAACCCTCTTATACCATAGATATATAATATTCATAAATTTAAACAACTATCCATAAGGTTGGATTCTAACCATCGTTCTATTTTTGAGCCAAACACAAAGCTAAGTTTTAATCCTCTACTGGAACCAATAGAAATGGGAGAAAACCCATATTTTAAGGAAACCACCATGAAGGAGTTTGTATGGCCAGTAATTGGCACGACAACTGCCTTTATCTAGCTAGGTGAGGTTGCTCAAAAGTATGACTTGAAAAATATTCATTTTCCCCATTTCCTTTATTCTATGGGCTGCTTAATGAAGATTCTCTTTCCTTCATTATGGACTTCTATGATATAGTCCAAACTTTCTCCCTTGGTATTCTAAACGAGGATCAACTTAGAATGAGATGTTTCTCCTACACCTTTTAGAACAAAGCTTGGTTGTTGTCACTCCCTCTAGGTTCTCTGAGGACTTGGGAGGACATTTACAATAAATTCATGGGAAAATTCTATTCCCACCAAAAAACATCAGAGTTGAGAGCAAAGATTGCCACTTTCTCTCATATGGAAGGAGAACCATTCCATGAAGCCTTGGATAGGATCAAACTATTCCTCACTCAATGCCCCCATGATAACTTCCCCCTGCAGTTGTAGAATCAATTCTTTTACAATGGACTTACACAGCAATGCCAATTCATTGTCGACAATGCTGCTGGAGAAGCTATGGGAGAGAAGACAGGCTTAGAGACATACAACATCTTTGAGATGTTGGGTGTGAATTCCCAATAGAAAAGCTCATGAGTGAGAAGAGCTAGGGTTCATGAAATCGATTCCAACAATGAAGTTCAAAAACAACTTGTTGAATTGAACAAGCAAGTTTCCCTTCTCAATACAAAAATCAACACCAATAATGAACATTGTGGTTTGTGTAGCAACATTGGACATGGTACTGAAGCCTGTCCATATCAAGGAGAAACACCAATTGGACCTGAACATGTTAATTTTTTGTGAGCATATCAATAGAGACCAAGATTCGATCCCAATTCAAGTACCTACAATCTTGGGTGGAGGAATCATCCCAACTTCTCCTAGAGGTAAAACAACCCTCTTTCGCCCAAGGCTCAAATCAGCCAAGGTAGCAATTCTACCAGCCCATTCCAAGAAGCCTTCCCAGTAAACCAACCTTGAAGGACAACTTGAATTCTTTTATTCAAGTCTATAGAGATAACCAATCTAAAACTAATCAATGGTTTGACTATGTGGAAGCTTCTATCAAAAAGGTGGATGTCCAATTGGAACAGTTAGTTGAGCATTTGCAAAAACAAAGCAAAGACTAACTGAATGGTCAAAGTGGATCAAATAAATTCAATGAGAATGAGACATTGAGTTTGTCATTCTAAAATCTCCAAGCAACATCTTATAAGAAGACGAAAATTTTTAATCCTAAGTGGGAGGTCACTCATTATTGTATTTTCCTTTCTTTTAGTTTGTTTTGTATTGTTTTTGTTTTAACAATGAGTGTAATAAAATTCCAATGAAATAATATAGATTCATTTGTTTCAAAAATTATGTTCATTCTTTAAATTTTGCATTACAAAAAAAAACTTAATTCATTAACTTAATTAACTTAGATTTTCAATAAAAAATAAAAATAAATAAAAATTTAGGTTCTTTGCGTTTTTCGTCTTCTTTAAGCCTATACATTTTGTTAAGTGAGAAATTTTTCTTAGAAAAGTCTACTATTTTTCAATTTAGGAGCTAGATACGCAAAAGATGGAGGACCAATTTCAACTACAAGTAGCTATGTGAGATGTTGGAAATGGGAAGAAAATGATGGACTATGCAACACTAATCATTGGCAATGCAACTTCCGGCATACAATTGCAAGAGGTTGTGGGGAACTATGAGTTGAAAAAGATTCATTATTCTTTGTTGCCTTCCTTTTACGGTATCCCTAATGAAGACCCTTTGCATTTCATTAGAAAATTCTATGTTATTGTCCAAACCTTTCCACTGTAGAGAATTGATGAAGACTAGCTTAGGATAATGTGTTTTCCTTACACCCTCAAGGATAAAGCTTGGTCATGGTTCATTACTCTACAATCAGGTTCTCTAACAACTTTGGAGGCAATCTATGAAAAGTTTATGGGTAGGTTCTATTCCCAACAAAAGACTACTGATCTAAGGATGAAGATAGCAATGTTTTCTCAAATGGATAAAGAGCTCTTTCATGAAGCTTGAGAAAGATTCAAACTCCTTTTCATTCAATGTCGTCATCATAGCTTTCCATTACAGCTATAGAACCAATTCTTTTATGATAAATCGACACTACAGAGTCAATATTTGGTTGATAATGCTGCTGGAGGAGCTGTGGGAGAAAAGACCATAGAGAAAACCTATAGTCTCTATAAGCTGTTGGGTTCTAATTCCCATCGAAGATGTACTAGAAGCATAAGAGCAAGAGTCAATGAAGTTGGCTCCAGTAATGAAATGACCTTGTAACATGTTGAATTGACTAATCAAGTGCAACTTTTCACTACCCACCAAATGCCAAATCAATAGGTGTGTGAAGTGTGTTTTTCAATTTGGCATGATGCTCATAATTGTTCATATACTTGTGATTCTAGTGTGGATGCCAAAGAAGAAGTCAATTCTTTTTGAAGGTATCATCCAAACACTAATAATCACCCTAACCATCATTGGACACCAAACTATTACCAAGCCTAAACCCAAGGTCAAACACTAAGGCCATATAAAAACCATCTTTATCCACCAAATCAATCTTTTAAGCCAACCTAAGAGGATAGCTTGAATGATTTTATTCAAGTTAGTCACGACAACCAATTGATGAATAATCAAAGGTTGAGCACCATGAAGGCTTCGGTTAAAAGGATTGAGACTAAAGTTGGGTAGCTAGTAGAATAAATGCAAAGGCAAGAACCAGGAAAGTTGCCTAGTTAACCCAAACAAGTGAAGGATGTAATAACCTTTCGAAGTGGTACGGTAATCAATACTAGTTTACCTGAAATATCTAAAGATCTACCTTGTACTTAAGATAACAAAGAAGGTGAAATTCTAATCTCGCAAAAAGGAAAGACAATTGCTAAACTTGAAAAACCTTCAAAAAAATTCATTGGGGAGTCACCTGACATCCCCAAAATTCAAAAGACAACAAAACCATACCAGCTACAAGTACCTTTTCCACACTGGTTGAAAGAATCCAATCAAGATAAGAAATTCTATGATCTTTTTAATATGCTTTCTAAAGTAAATATCAATTTATCATTATTAGAAGTGATTATGAATGTGCCCTCATATGCTAAGTTTTTAAAAGAGTTGAACACTAAGAAAATGAGGTATGAACTTAATGAACGAGTAGTGATATTAGAAATTTCTAGTGTAGTACTTCAGCACCGACTTCCCCCTAAGTTGGAAGACTTGAAAGTTTTATCATAAACATAACTATAGGGGGCAGGAAGGTTGCTAAAGAAATGCTTGATTTAGGTGCTAGTATAAACTTGATGCCCTACTTTATATTCTTACAACTTGATTTAGGATATTTAAAACCCATAACTATGTCCCTTCAATTGCAAATAGATCTCTTAAGTATCCAAAAGGAACAGTTGAGGATGTGCTAGTAGAGGTAGACAAACTAATAATACCTATTGACTTTGTGGTTCTTGATATGGAAGAAAATACAACCTTCGATAGAGAGCATACAATATTGCTTGGTAGACCATTTATGGCAACTACCAAGACTATTATTGATGTCTAAAATGAAAATTTGACAATGACAATCTTATGATAGACTGTTCATTTTAAAGTTTTTGATTATTCACCTTTTCCTTCTATTTCTACCATTGATTAAATATTTGATGTTGACCCTTTGGATAATCTTGTCCAAAACACTTTTTTCCCTAACCAGAATAGAAGACAAGCTTGAAACTATTCTTACACTTGAAAAGGTCGAAGAAGACTTAGATAAGGAAACTAAGGGGTACCTTGAACAACTAAACATTTATGAACTAATGACAAAATCTAGTACACTCTTAAATCTACCTAGTTCCCCATCTATTAAAGAGGTCAATCCGCCTGTACTTGAACTCAAAGACTTACCTAAGCACTTAAAATATGTGTTTTTGGGAGAAGGAAAAACATAGACAGTGATAATTTCTTCAACATTGACCAAAAGTCAAGAAAAAGAACTTATAAAAGTGCTTAAGAAGTTTAAGAAAGCCATAGGTTGGAGTATCGGGGATATAAAAGTCATTAGTCCTTCCATGTGTATGCATAAGATCAACTTGTAGGATGGTGCTAAACCCGTATGAGAGGCCTAAAGAAGACTAAACCCAAATATGCAAGAGGTAGTTAAGAAAAAAATTCTTAAATTGTTAGAAGAAGGAATTATCTACCCTATTGTCGATAGTATGTGGGTTAGTCCAATGCATGTGGTACCTAAGAAATATGGGATAACAGTTGTTAAAAATGACAAAAGTAAATTAATGCCCACTAGAATAATCACTGGATGGAGGATGTGTATAGATTTCAGGAAATTGAATTTATATACTAAAAAGGATCACTTTCCTCTTCCATTCATTGATCAAATGTTGGAAATATTAGCTGGGCATGAATTTTACTGTTTTCTAGATGGATTGTCTGATATTATCAAGTACCCATAGAACTAGATGATTAAGCAAAGACCATAATTACATGTCCTTGTGAGACATTTGCTTTTCAAAAAATGCCATTCGGGTTATGCAATGCCCCTACCAGGTTCCAGAGATGTATGGTGTCTATCTTCTCGGATATGGTGGAAAAATTCATTGAGATTTTCATGGATGATTTCTCTATCTTTGGAAACTCATTTGATGATTGCTTACATAAATTGACTTTGGTTTTAGAAAGATGCATTGAATGCAATCTAACCTTTAATTGTGAGAAAAGTCATTTTATAGTTCAACAAGGGATAGTGTTAGGTATGACATTTCAAACAAAGGTATTGAAGTTGATAAGGCAAAACTTGAACTGATTTCGAAATTACCTCCCCTACATCTGTTAAGGGGATAAGAAGCTACTTAGGACATGCATGATTTATAGACAATTTATTAAAGATTTATTTAAAATAAGTCATCCCTTATGTAACCTATTATCAAAAGATGTTTATTTTGATTTCAATGATGACTTCCTTATTGCCTTTAATACCTTGAAAGTGAAACTAATATCTGCCCTTATTATTATGGCACCAAACTGGTCTTTACCCTTTGAAATAATGTGTGATGCTTTCGATTATGCTATCGGAACAATCTTAGGACAAAGGGTGGATAAGCGTTTGCATATCATCTACTATGCTAGCAAAACACTCAATGACGCCCAAATGAATTATACCACCACTGAAAAGAAATTATTGGCTATAGTGTTTTCTTTAGACAAATTCAGGTCTTTTTTGGTAGGATCTAAAGTGATTGTGCATTCTAATCATGTTGTTTTAAGATGCCTATTAAGGAAATTGAATGCCAAACTAAGATTAATCAAGTGGGTCTTACTCTTACAAGAATTTGACCTAGAAATCAGGATAAGAAAGGTAGTGAAAACTTAGTAGCTGACCACTCTTCTAGGTTAATTTATGACTTCAATTCTCTTAAGGGTGAGAGTAATGAAGATATAGTTGAAACCTTTCCTGATGAACAATTATTTTCAATATGTCCAAACCTATGGTATGCTATACTATAAATTATCTTTCCACTGGTGTTTTAAGATCTAACACCTCATATCAGGACAAAAAAAGGTTCTTTAAAACTATCAAGGACTATTTCTAGGACGATCCTTATTTATACAAGATTGTTCAAGATCAAGTCATCCGGAGATATGTATTGATGAGTGCTCAAAAAATACTAAAATTATTATGATTTTATGCATGTTAATTGATTAAAAATATATATATTTATATGATTTTATCATATATTTATATAAATCTGTCTTTTCAGAATCACAAGTATTTTTATTATTTTTCAAGTATTTTTGTTTATAAAAAATAACTTAAAAACTCAAAGAGAAATACTGGAGGCAATACATCACAAATATATTCATAAAATAAAAGAGGAAAAGTCAATAAATATGGAAAAAATGGATCGAAAGGGTTAAAAATGTAAACAAGGGTGAAATTGTACACGCAACCGCCCAACCGCGCTGGATAACGCGTGCAGCGCGCCCAGCAGTGCCAGACAGCGCGTGCACCACACCAAGCTACATCGAGCAACGCACACATCGCCAAAGTCGCATGCCCAACTACGCGCATCGCCCGCAGAACGCCCAGTCCGCGCGTGCCGCCGTGCCCCACACTACCATGACGTCATCATTCACTACTCCACGTTTCCTCCATTTTTAATCATTTTTCCACCCACTTTTTCTTCCTCTCCTCACCTATAAATACCCTCATTCTCTTCATATCAAAACACACCTCAAAAACATCTTCTTTTCTCTTTCTTTCTCTCCATTTCTTAGTTTTTTAGTTTTTCTTAGTTTTTTTAGTTTTTCTTAGTTTTAGAGTTCTTCTCTTTTTGAGAAGAACTAATTATGTTTTTGTAATTTATTTGCTTTTTTATTCAATAAATGGAAATGCAAATTCTGTTTGGAGGTTTTCCAGCAACATGAATAACATCAAAGTACTTTAAGAATTTTATTTTCTTTATAGTTATTTTTTTATGGTTTGTTCTTATATGTTATATTTAATTTGTCTGTGATTAAATTTAACTTTGCTGGCTGTTTGTAAACATGATATAATAATAACATTGTTATGCTTGCAAAATATTAAATAGGTAAAAATCTCTAAAATGAATTGATTTTATTTTTATTCAAGATTTTATATTAAGAATGTTAGAGAGAAATATATTATTTTTCATTACAAACTTAAATCTAAAAATTAGATTTTAAGGTTTAGTATCCGGTCTGGTTTAGAGTAGTGCTCTTTTATTTGTTGGTACAATCGTCACGTAGTTAGAGTGAAGCTCTATTTTAAAAGTTTTTAAAAGAATTATTATCTGAAAATGTATTGACATGTTTTCAGTAGTAGTTTTAAAACTTTAAAGTTAGTACTCAGATAATTAAATTCTTAGGTTTAATTTAGACACCTTGAATAAAGTTTAAACTATCTAACCCCACCAAAGGTAACATTTAAATGGTTCATTTACAATCTCTTAGAAAAAATGAATTAATTTAATTAACCAAATTAGTTATCAAACTCACTGATAACTGTATTTTATATAGTTATTTTCATAATTTTTAGTAATGATAATTGCTATGTTCTTTAAATATTTAGTGTATTTTTGTTAAATAAATTAATATTTTCCTTTTATGTGCTAAAAATACATTTTTAATAAAATTAAATAATCTGTATCGAAAATGTACTTAATTTCATATTTCTGTCCACAAATATAATTTCCGATAATATGGTTTCTTAATTACAATTTATAAAAATAAAAAAATATAATTTAAATTAAATTTGGGCTTAATTATAATTATTAAAAGTTTAAAAATTTAATTTAAAATTAGCAAAGGGCTTAATTGTAATTTAAGAAAGTTTAAAATGTAATTTGAATTAAATTTGTGGGTGAAAATATAATTAATAAAAGTTTAATTTTCTGTGCAGGTGAGATGAGGCCACGCGCCCTATTCCAAACATGCAACGTGGACCGTTCGATCAGATAAGACAATGTTGAGATTCGCGCGTGTAGATCAAAACCCACCAAGGAGAGTGGGTACAGAGTTCTTCGTTTGCGCAGACTGGCGTGCCAGTGGGGCCCACCTGCCGCGCAGACTAGCGTGCAGAGTGGGACCCACATGTCGGCTGTGCAGATTCCCTTGAGGCGTATCGATCGCCGTTGGATGAGATGAACGGTCCAGATTGAAGCGCACCGAACCGCTCGTCTACAAATCCAGTGTGACGCGGTACATCCAAGCCGCGTGCACCCTCGTGTTTCAATGGAAAATGAGCAGCCACGTGTCTCATAAATATTCCAGCGAATAAGATGATGACACGTGGCATGTATTCGGTGAAATAAAAACGCAGAAACCGCGCCCACTTCCAGCTGTTAATCACTTCCAACGCGACGAAATCCTGTGCGACGCGTTCTTCATGCAACCGGCCTTACCACCCAATGAAAAGCGGCCACGTGTCACTGTATTTCTCTCAGCGAATCACATGGTGACACGTGGCATGCGGAAAAAGAAAAAAAATCAAAAATGCGCAGATTGTTTTCACGCGTGCTGCTCCCCATACATTTTTTGTTCCCCACTTTTTATAAAAAAAAATATAAAAAAAAACAAAAAAAAAAGAATTAAAAATGGGGATATATATTTTTGTACGTTTTTTTAGAGGGAGAGTTTAGTTTGGAGTTTTTGTTTGTTTTGTTTTCTCTCTCAGTTTTGGGAGAAATCTCGCAGTTCTTGCGAGTTTTTCTTTTTTTTTTTTGTACCATTTTCATTTCTTTTCCTCTCTGCGTGTTACACAAAACACGGAGAATGTTTATTTAACATTTTATGTTGTATTTTCTTAGGGAAATTACAGAGAAAGAAGACAACAAAGAAGAAGAAAAGGGAAGAAATTTATTTTTCATTGAGGAATCGTGAAAGAGTTTTTTTTCTTATCTATTTTCTTTTAATTTTTGTTTCTCTACAATGTTTTATTTTTGTTGTGTTGTAATTTTAAATTCTGCTATGAACTAATACATTTGTTCTAGGATTGCAGTGTAGCGTAAATTATGAAATTTGAATTAAGTATTTTTGAATGATTTATGGAACTGTTTTAAGTTGTTTATTTTATTTGTGTTTAATGCTTTTAATTATCGGAAGATTAATTAACTGATATGTGACACTTAAATAAACTTGAAAAATGCATTTTTGTGTGCTGCTCGTGATGAAATAACGTATATACATAAGAGATAGAAATATACTTTTATTGTATGTGTAACTATTTGAGAACTCAGAACTTAATAAATCTGGTTGAATTTAATTCGCATAGGAATATAGTGAATCATTTTAACTAGATGTGTCTGTATGGAGCTCGGAAGAGATATATGGATAAATTAGGAGTTCTTGGTTAACAACTTAAAATACGATAACATAAATCAAGATAAAATATAATGATTCAAGTGGATTAATTTGATGAAACTGCAATCCTAGAATTTTCTTGCAATCTGTTATAAAAGTTAGTTAGTCAAACTACATCAAATTATCGACTGTTTGGATAAAATTAGGTTGAAATAATTTTAATAATTAACGAGTACTAGTAACAAATCTCTGTGGGAACGATATTTTACTTATCATATTATTACTTGTGACCGTGTATACTTGAACGATTTTTGTGTGTTGCAAAACACACAACACTCACCCATAGGTGTTAATTAATTTATTTAGTTAACAAAGAATATCTAACCTCACCAAATGTGGTATTCATATAAAAAAGAGAGAATCAATAAATATCAATTTATATCTTTAATAACCTAAATAATATGAGCAAGCATAATTAACTTAGTTATTATATCCATAAATACTCCACTATTATAAAAGATAAAATTTGCATAAATGTTTATTAAATCTGTATCTATGTTTATTTTTATGTTATTAGATTAAAAACATAAAAACCAAAATATCATGACAAGATGTTTAGGATTTCATTTCGTTTTTAAAAGTTTGAATAATAAATTAAAAATCACATATATTCCTTCCTTAGATCGACCTTGAGAGTATACTTATCATTTTCTATGAAATGATTCATGCACTTACGAGAGTTTTATAAATATAAAACCAAAGTATTGGCAGGATCGGCGATGCCAGTTTTGCTCATCATGTACCTAAAGAAGAACATAAGAGAATTCTTGCTTTTTGTCATGAACTTCATTGTGGGGGTCATTTTGGTGGCGAAAAGATATCCCTTAAGATATTACAATCTTGATTCTTTTGGCACACTCTCTTTAAATATGATTATATGTTTTTGATGAGTGCTCAAAAAGCACTAAAATAACCATGATTTTATGTACATTAATTGATTAAAAATATATATATTTATATAAATTTGTCTTTTTCGAAATCACGGGTATTTTTATTGTTTTTCAGGTATTTTGGCTTAAAAACGCAATTTAAAGACTCAAATAGGAATACTTGAAGCAATACATCACAAATATATTAATAAATAAGTGGGAAAAGGTCAAAAAACATGGAAATATTGGAAAAAATGGGTCGAAAAGGTCAAAAATGTCAAAAAGATGGAAATCCCGCCCATGCTGCGGCGCCTACCCACGCACCACGCTGCGCGTGCAGCCCCTCCGCGCCCCCAACGCGTTTTCGCCCCATTTTTCACGTGCAGCCACCCCCATGACGTCATGCTGATGTCATTGATGACCTTAGCATTTCCATTACGCGTTTTTTCATTTTTTAACATTTTTTTAACATTTTTTACTCATTTTTTCTCTCCATCCTCACCTATAAATACCCCCCTTCCCTTCACTTCAAAACACACCTCAAAACCACACTTCTCTCTTCTTTCTTTCTCTCTTTTCTTAGTTTTTGAGTTTTTCTTAGTTTTTTCTTAGTTTCTAAGCTTTTCTTAGTTTTTCTCTTAGTTTTTAGTTCAATTCTCTTAGTTTTAGAGTTCTTCTCTTTTTGAGAGGAACTTGTAATGTTTTTGTAATATTTTAGTTTTTGATTCAATAAATGGAAGTGCAAATTCGCTTGGAGGTTTTCTTGCAACGGGAATAGCGTCAAGTTCTCGTAAGGATTTTATTTTCTTCTGATTATTTTTATGCTTTATTCTTACATGTTATATTTAATTTGTCGTGATTAAATTTAATCTATTTGCTTATAATTATGATGTAATAATAAGGTTGTTATGCGTGCGAAATATTAAATAGGTGAAAATTTCTAAAATAAATTGATTTTATTTTTATTCAAGATTTTATATTAAGGATGTTAGAGAGAAATATATTATTTTTCATTACAAACTTAAATCTGAAAATTAGATTTTACGGTTTAGTTATCCAGTCTAATTTAGAGTAGTGCTCTTTTATTTGTTGGTACAATCGCCCGGTAGTTAGAGTGAAACTCTATTTCAAAAGTTTTTATAAGAAATATTATGTGAAAATGTATTGACAACATGTTTTCAATAGTGTTTTTAAAACTTGAAAGTTAGTACTCGGATAATTAAATTCTTATGTTTAATTTGGACACCTTGAATAAAGTTTAAACTGTCTAACCCCACCAAAGATGGCATTTAAATGGTTCATTTTCAATCTCTTAGAAAAAGGAATTAATTTAATTAACCAAATTAGTTATCAACCCCACCCATAGGTGTTAATTGATTTGTTTAGTTAACAAAGAATATCTAACCCCACCAAAGGTGGTATTTATATAAAAAAGAGAGAATCAATAAAATATCAATTTATATCTTTAATAACCTAGATAATATGAGCAAGCATAATTAATTTAGTTATTATATTCATAAATACTCCACTAATATAAATAATAAAATTTGCATGAATATTTATTGAATCTGTATTTATATTTATTTTTAGATAAATATTTATTGAATTTGTATCTATGTTTATTTTTATGTTATTAGATTATATTTAATTAATCTGTATATATGTTTATTTTATGTTATTAGATTAGGAACACAAAAACCAAACTATCGTGACAGGATGTTTAAGATTTAATTTCGTTTTTAAAAGTTTGAATAATAAATTAAAAACCGCATACATTCCTTCCTTAGATCGACCTTGGGAGTATACTTATCATTTTCTACGAAATGATTCGTGCACTTGCTAGAGTTTTACAAATATTAAAACCAAAGTATTTGCGAGAATCGGTGATGCCGGTTTTCGTTCATCAGTTTTGTGCACAATGTAATAAATGTTAATGAACAGGCAACATAAGCAAAAGAGATGAAATGCCTTTGACATCTAATTTAGTTGTTAAACTATTTGATGTGTGGGGATTGACTTTATGGGTCCTTTTCCCCTATCCAATGGTTTTCAATATATTTTGGTTGTTGTGGATTATGTATCCAAGTGGGTAGAAGCTATCCCAACAAAAACCAATGATGCTAATATGGTTGTAAATTTTTTGAAGGATTCAATATTTAGCAAGTTCGAAACACCTAGAGCTATAATAAGTGAAGGAGGTAGCCATTTTTGTAACAAAATCTTTGATGAAGTACGAAAAAAGTACAACATCACACATAGAGTAGCTACTCCATATCATCCTCAAAACTTCCAGTTTAGTGGAAGTAAGTAATAGGCAAATAAAGGGAATTTTGGAACACACTGTGCATCCTTTAAGAAAGGACTGGGAAATCAAGTTGAAGGATGTCTTATGAGTATATACCGCACAGCTTATAAAACACCCATTGGGATGAGTCCTTATCGGTTAATCTTTGGAAAAGCATGTCACTTTCTCGTTGAACTCGAACATAAGGCTTATTGGGCAATTAAAGATTTGAACATGGATTTAGATAAAGTAGGAGAAAAATGGTTGCTCCATCTTAATGAGTTGGAAGAAATTAGGGACGAGGCCTATGAAAATACAAAATTATACGAAGAGCGTACTAAATGCTATCATGACAAGAGGCTTTCAAAGTCAATGGGCACCGTGTAAATCCTTATTTAGAAGGAGAAAATAACATGGTTGATGTTAATTCCATATTGATAAATTGATCCTCAGCACTATGATAATGCATCTTGCTAAGATGTTACACAAAGCGCTGGATGGGAGGCAACCCATCATTTTAGGTAATTTTCTTTTATTTCTTTTGTTTATTTTAGTTTAATTGCATGTAAATAATTTTAGAATTGTTAAAAAAAATATTTGTTGAGATATTAAAAGTTCATAGCAATCTGTTTGTGTGAACTTTAATGATAAACATGAATTTTTCATCACTACTTGCACATTCTCATGAAATAAGTATCTTTTTTATACTTTTTTCTCTTTATCTTTAATTTACAAATGTTATATTGAGAACAATATAAGTTCTAGGTTGGAGGTGGTGAAAATTTACCATGCTTAATTTCAAAAAATTTAATAATTTTAAAATTTTTATGTTAACATTTTCATTTCTATTGTGGTTGATTTTATTTTCTTTGCGTGGTTTAGTAATTTTTAGAATTTTAGTATTAGTTTTAAGAAAATTTCTTACAAAAATTTATCATTTCTTTAAATCAAATGTAAGTAAATAGTTAATTCTTTTGAATTGTTACATTGATTTTTAAAAGTATATCATGGAGTATATGGAAATTAGTTAGTTTTTGTATTGATTAATATTTCTTGATAAGGTGTGGAAATTATATTGAACCTAAAATTGGTGTTTATGAATTAAATAGTGGATATTAATGATGCATAATTTCGCAAGTGTACGAATCGTTCAAGTAATAAAGTGTACAAAAGTACGGATATCGAACCCACAAGGAATGGCATTACTAAGTACCGAAATTGACTAATCCTAATTTTATTTGAAAACCAAATTTTTGAATTTGTTTAAAAAGTAAATTAACTTAAAACTAAACGCAAATAACAAAATTTAATATTGTTCACAAATGATTAAAAACGCTAAGGAATTTGATTTTGGCTAAATCAATTCAATCCGATTTCAAATCACGTTATATGAGAATCAAAGTTAAAAGTGATGGTTGAAAAACCCAAACTTATCTAATACTATCTCTCGAGTTATATTAGAATTACTTATCTATGAAAACCAACTATATTTCTATGAAGATTTAATCACAAATAAGCACATTACGATTTATTGAATTTCTAGAATAACCATATACATCATGCATTAGGTGTGAAACTCGCATTCAACATACGGTATTTATCACAAGAAGCATTCATTACACATCTCCTCTCGGTCTCAATATAATGCAACAAATCATCTAAATCTTGATCAGAAATTTAAAAGCATTAAGCATGGAAATAAATACTCAACTTGAAAATAATGAATTCATATAACGATAACAAAAGAAATCAGATTTTCTTGATTCAACTACATCATAGCCTTAGCAAAAACGAATTAGTTCATAACGGAAATAAGAATAAATATTATTTCAATTGAATCCATGAATAACAAATCTAAATAAAATGCATAAAATAAAAGCTAAGGAGAAGAGATGAAAAACTCTTGAAGATGAAGACTTGGTAGCAACAATGGTGATGATCCTTCAAGCTTCTCCAACCTTTCTCTCCAAAATTTCCTTTTCTCCTCCAAAAATAAATCAGATCTAATCTCTTTGCCGTGGCCTCTTTCTCCATCATATTGTATATATAGATCTAGGGTTTTGGGGTAATTTTGGAACAAAACAATCAAAAAAATGTGTTTTCGTACGAAACTCGCTGGCGGCGACATTATTCTCGTCGTAGCGAGATTTCTGGAAAATAAAATTTTTGTTTTTCTGATTTTGGCCGGTGATCGACGGCCAGATGCATTTGGCTGGTGGCGAGATGAGTTTGCCAAAATTTGTGCTCTCGGGAAGATTTTTGCCATGCTTTCTATATGATTTTTGCCGCGACGAGACGAATATGGCCGATGGCGAGATTATTTGGCAGGCGGCGAGAATACTTTGGCCAGCGGTGAGATTCACTTGGCCAAAATCCGTGCTCTCGGGAAGAATTTCGCCGTGCTCTGGATAAGATTTTTGCCAGCGGCGAGAATATTCTCCCCGGCGCGGGATTTCTAAATTTTGAAACTTTGTTTTCTTTTTATTTTCATTCAATCCCGATCATTGTACTTTGTCCAAAACTTCTCCAAAATCATGATTTTACCTGAAATTGCACTTTAAACACGAAATACCCATGAAATGACATTTGTGGATTAAATAATCAAATAAACATAATTTTCACACAAATATCAACATTTAAATCATAACAAAAATGCAATAATTTAGCTCTTATCAATTACTCTTGTGAAATATAATTTGAGCCTAATTTTTTTTATTCTGAGTGAAATATATTTTTTATACTCCAAACATATTTCTTATTTCTTTAAATTATTAGACCATCTCTATAGGACTTGGCATTGAATTTCTAGATTTTTACATCTTAATGGAGTGCTATATATTTATTTTTCATTTGCTTAGATTAAACGATTTAAGTAAAAATTGATAGTATATGCCTTTCTTCATTTATAATTACTTCTATTTAAAAAAGAGATATACTTAGGGTTACATATACAAATACAAATAAAAAAGAGCCAAATATTAACCACTCACCTTACCATATAAAAAATGTACCATCTATACATGGGTCCATTCTCTAAAAAAATGGATTATCTTATAAAAAAAAGAATATAAGAGAAAGAGAAAAAAAATAGAAAGAAAGAGAGGAAAATGAAAAGTACAATCTATATAGTATGGCTCAAAAAGCCTAAACAGTTGTGAGAAATGGTTTAGTGTAAAAAAAAATATAAGAAGTAATTCCCTAATAAGTCATTGTATTTTCCTACATTTTCTAAATGACATATTACTTGATATTTTTAATTGATGAATTTTATTGATGCATGAAAGTAATGTATAATATTTTATGAATTCTTACATTTGATTCCTTTCATGAGATCAACGTTAAAATAATACTTTGAGCCTTTCTTCTTTATACATATTAGTTCATTTCTATACACTAACTATTTCACATATAAATTAGTATGAGTGTTTGAACCCATATGATTCAATGTTTTTGAGAGTATTGACTTGTGAGAGATAGAATCAAAGCAAATTCGGATTCTTGATACTAAGTTTGGGTGAAATTAAATCGATACATCTTGGATATGAAATATGAAAATAATTTTCAACTAATTATTACAATAAATCATGAATGTTTAGCAAGTTGAAATAATCTATGCTTAAGATTTTAATTATGAAATTTAAAACAGATTATAAGTATGATATATTTTTGTATTTCATTTCTTTATTTTATTTTAGTCTTTTTACTTTATTTTAAATTTTAGTTAACTTCTTATTATATTTGTTTTATTTTGTTTTCATTTTTTGTTAATGTTTGTGGGTATCATTACTAAAACCCTCACGAGACTTAAACTCATTCACTAGGACAACCTAGGGGTTTAAAGACTTATTGCATATGCTAAATACAACTGTACCAATCCACAGAAGTGATTTAGGATAGTTTAATTTTTAGTTTTTATCGCTTCTTTTGCTAAGAGATTAAAAAGAAGCCTATTGCGGGTCGTGATGAGTGCATAAAAATCACTAAAATTACCATAATTTAATGTACTTTAATTGATTAAATAGATTCATATTTTTATATAAATTTGTCTTTTCAAAATCACGGGTATTTTTATTGTTTTTCAAGTATTTTAGTTCAAAAATAACTTAAAGACTCAAAGAAAATAATTGAATTAATATATGACAAAAATATTAAGAAAAGAAATGAGGGAAGGTAAAAAATATGAAACAATTGGACAAAATTGGTCAAAAATGTCAAAAAGGCCGAAATCACGAGTTCAGTTGCCCATCCACATCGAGTCCCACGCGTAGTCGCCCATTCCTACCAAGCCTCGCACTCACCACCGCTCGCACCTGCGCACACACCCATACATGGTCGGCACATGCCCAACACACTCCCAACACATGTTGCACTGATTTTCACCCATGCTAGCACACACTCGTGTTGTGTCACGTGCTTTCCAGCAAACTATTGTGATGTGTACCACGCGTGCCCACGCCCGTCTACCAAAATGTTTGCGCCTCATACGCGTGCCAACTTATCCAAATGCCTCCAAATTCAAATTTTGAAACATTCCCCCCCCCCTTTTGGCCTTTTCCTCACCTATAAAAGGACCACCTTCCCTCCATTCCAAAACACAATTTTTTGAGCTCTTTCTCTCTCTAGAAACTTTCTTTTTTTTTAGTTTTTAGTTTTAGAGTTCTTCTTTTTTTAGAAAAACTAGCTTTGTTTTTATAGATTTTTAGTTTTTTACTCAATAAGTGAAAATGCAAATCCGTTTGGAGGTTTTTCAGCAACAAAATTAGCATCAAAGTGTTGTAAGAATTCTTTTAAGGTATAATTTTAATGGATTCTTTACAGTTTTTTTTATGTTTTAAATATAAGTTATATTTAATTTGTCTGTGATTAAATTTAACATGACTCGTTGTTTGTAAATATGATATAATAATAATGTTGCTATGCTTGCGAAATATTAAATAGGTAAAACATTTATATAAAATAAATTGATTTTTTTATTTAAGATTTTATATTAAGGATGTTAGAGAGAAATATATTATTTTCATGACAAAATTAAATGCGAGAATTAGATTTTAAGGTTTAATTATCCGGCCTCATTAGAGTAGTGCTATTTTATTTGTTGGTACAATCGATTGGTAGTTAAAGTGAAGCTTTATTTCCAAAGTTTTTATAAGAATTATTATTCGAAAATGTATTGACAACATATTTTCAATAATGGTTTTAAAACTTAAAACTTAGTACTCAGATAATTAAATTCTTAGGTTTAATTTGGACACCTTAAATAATGTCTAATTAACTTATTCCACCTAAAAATGTGATTAGATGGTTTGCTATTTTCTTAGATATAAAGATGAAAATTATTACTTAATTAATTAATAGGTGCTTCCTAAGGATATTAGTTAATTAATATTAAACAAAAGAATTTAGACCCCGCCTAACGATACTTTCATACTAGAAAGAGAAAATCAACAAATATAAATTTATATCTTTAATAACCTAAATAATATGAGCAAATATAATTAACTTAATTATTATATCCTTAAATATTTCACTGTTATTATATCAAAAAATATTGTGATAGGATGTTTAGGATTTAATTTCGTTTTTAGGATTTTAAATAATAAATTTAAAACCACATATATTCCTTTTATATATCGACATTAGGAGTATACTTATCATTTGCTATAAAATGATTCGTGCACTTGCGAGAGTTTTACAAATTATAAAACCAAAGTATCCACAAGATCGGCATTGCATTGTTTATCTTGTGCTCATCATTGTGCACTTGCAGTTTTACATCGATCAAGAATTTGGCGCCGCTATCGGGGATTGATTTTTTTGTTATCTTTGTCAATATCAATACAAAGTAATCTTTATTTTAATTTATAATTGTATTTTATTTCATTGAATTGTTATTCTCTAGGTGTATTTTTTATGTTGGATGTGTCGTGCTACAACTTGAAACATTATTACTTTTGATTTGGAGATTGAAAGAACCTTAAGATCACGAAGAAAGTACTAGCCATAGCTGAAGGAGAATAGAATGTACAGTCACACACTTTGAAGGATTATGTAAGGCCAATTGTGAATGACAATTATTCAAGTGTAAGACATCAGACCATTAATGCCAATAATTTTGAGCTCAAACCGATATTGATTAGCATGGTGCAACAAGCCCAATTTAGCGGATCGCCACTTGATGATCCCAATATTCATTTGGCAATGTTCTTGGAGATTTGTGACACTATAAAGATGAATGGTATTATTGAAGACACCATTAGATTGAGATGGTTTCCTTTTTCATTGAGGGACAAGGCTAGAGGTTGCCTACAATCTCTACAACTGGGAAGCATCACTAATTGGTAGGACATGGTATAAGGGTTTCTTGCTAAATTCTTTCCACCTGCAAAAATGGCCCAACTTAAGAGTGAGATTGGTCAATTCAATCAAAATGATTTTGAGACACTTTATGAAGCTTGGGAAAATATAAATATTTGATTCAGCATTACCCTTAGCATGGATTTCCTGATTGGTTGCAACTTCAGATGTTATATAATAGGTTAAATGGGAAACTAGAACCATAGTTGATGTTGCTTCTGGTGAAACTTTGATGTCAAAGATAGTTGAGGGTGCTACTTCTCTTTTGGAAGAAATGACCTCAAACAACTATCAATGGCCAACTAAAAGATCTATGGCTAAGAAAGTTGTTAGGATTCATGAATTGGAGCCATTTGTTACCTTTTCAACTTAAATTGCTTCTCTATCTCATCAGGTTTTAGCATTGACAACCCAAAGAATACCACAAAGTGCAGAATATGTTGCAACATCAAGTATAATAGTTCCAATGAATGAAGTAAGTCAAGAACGGGTTTAATACATCAACAATCGGAACTACAAACATCGTGGTAATCCTATGCCAAATTACTACCATCCAAGGCTTTGAAATCATGAGAATTTTTCTTATGGAAACACAAAGGATGTGCTGCAACCTCTTTTAGGGTTTCATAGTCAACCAAGCGAGAAAAACATGTCACTTGAGGATGCCATGGTTTCCTTTGTTGAGGAGACCAAAGTAAGGTCTAAAAAGAGTGATTCACGGTTGTGTAACATTGAGACTCATTATAGCAATATGGGAGCCACTATGAAAAATCTTGAAGTGCCAATTGGGGAACTATCCACAACCATCAATCCTCAACAAAGAGGAACTTTTCCTAGCAATACATAAGTGAATCCAAAGGAATAATGCAAGGCCATTACACTTATGAGTGGAAGAGAACTCAAGAGATTACCTTCATAGGAAACCGAGTCCACCCCAACAGCTCCAAACAATGGTCAAAGCAATAATAAAGTAGAAGAAGAAGATATTGTTAATGATAGAATAAGAGAAACTAACATGCCACCATCAATTTTATTTCCTAACAGTCTTCCTATTCTTTCAACTATACTTCCTTATCCTCAATGCTTTCGAAAACAAAAATTAGATAAGCAATTTTCTAATTTTTTGGATATTTTAAAAAATATTCACATAAATATTCCTTTTGCAGATGCCTTCGAATAAATGCAAAATTATGCAAAATTCTTGAAGGACACCATTTCCAAGAAGACAAGGTTGGATGAGTTCAAAATAATTAAGCTTTCTGAATAATGTTGTGCCATTCTTTAAAAGAAATTACCTCAAAAATTAAAATATTTGAGGAGTTTCACTTTGCCTTGCACAAGTGAAATTCATTTTTTGATACATTTTTATGTGATCTTGGTGCTAGCATTAATCTTATGCCACTTTTTGTTTATAGGAAATTAGGACTTGGGGAGATGAAACAAACAACAATTTCTTTGCAACTACTAGACCAATCCATCAAGTATCCACGTGGAATCATAGAAGATGTATTGGTAAAGATGGATAAATTTATTTTTCCTACTGATTTTGTGGTGTTAGATATGGATGAAGACCAAGATGTCCCACTGATTCTTATCTATGTGAAGGACTTTAATGGATGTTCAAAAGGGTGAGTTAACATTGAGAGTGAACAAGGAAGAGGTTACATTCAACATTTACGACGCAATGTGATTTCCAAAATATCCAAGCACTTGATTTTGAGTAGATGTAATTGAGAAATGTGTAGTAAAATCCTTTCAAGAGGATATGTCATTCGATCACCTAGAATGATGTATCACTACTTCATACCATGATTATGATTTCAATAACTTTACTAATTATGAATTTGATTTACCTTTTGTTAGTGAAGAATTTTTTCACTATGTATTTGCCTTGGAAGCATTGCAACATGTTACATCATTTAGCAAATAAGGGGAGAGGCGAGAGTCGATGGAAGTAAAGATGGATTCTATAATCTCTACATAAAAAGTGCAGCAAACTACAAATCCATAGTTGAAGCAATTGCTTGAGCATCTTTGCTATGCATATTTGGGTGATAGTTACACCTTTCTAGTGATTGTTGTGGCATCACATACACCCAAAGAAAAGGAAAAGTTACTGTGTTTGTTAAGGGAGCATAGAACAGCCTTGGGATGGACTATCTTTGACATAAAAGATATAAGTCCTTCCATTTACATGCACAAGATTCTAATAGAAGAACTTTACAAACCATCCATTGAGCCCCAAAGGAGATTAAATCCAGCAATGAAGGAAGTTGTGAAAGCTAAAATTTTGAAGTTGTTCAATGCTGGAATTATTTATGTTATTTTAGATAGCTCATGGGTAAGTCCAGTGCAAGTTGTACCAAAAAAGGGTGGAATAACGGTGGTGAAAAATGACAACAATGAGCTTATTCCTATAAGAATAGTCACGGGTTGGCGTGTATGTGTGGATTACCGCAAGTTAAACAAAGCAACAAGGAATGATCATTTTCCATTTCCATTCATTGATCAAATGTTAGATCGATTGATTGGATATCCCTATTATTACTTCTTAAATGGTTATTCGGGGTATAACCAGATTGTCATAGCCCTTGAAGATCAGGATAAAACTACATTCACATGCTCCTACGAAACATTTGCTTTTAGAAGGATGCCCTTTGGATTATGCAATGTCCTAGCAACATATCAATGTTGCATGATGGCTATCTTTTCTGATATGGTGGAAGATATAATGAAAATTTTCATGGATGAATTTTCGATTTGTAGTGCATCTTTTGATCATTGTTTGCATAATTTAGCTTTTGTTTTACAAAGATGTAAAGATAAAAATCTTGTCCTAAACTAGGAGAAGTGTAATTTCATGGTTCAAGAAGGGATCGTGTTTGTCCATACAGTGTCATCTAAAGGAATTGAGGTTGATCAAACTAAAATTGCAACCATAGAAAAACTACCACCTCCAAAGAATGTGAATGGAATCATAAGATTTTTAGAACATGCGAAATTTTATAGAATATTTATACAGAATTTTTCTAAACTCTCTAAACATTTATGTAATATTCTTGAAAAAAAATATGCATTTAGCTTTGATGATGTTTTTTGTAGGCCTTTAATGCAATCAAGGAGAAATTGATTTCAGCACCAGTAATGACTATACCTAATTAGACTCAACCTTTTAAAGTCATATGTGATGCAAGTGACTTTGCAATTAGAGTAGTGTTAGGTAAAAAATGAGACAAACTGTTTAGGGTCATATACTATGCAAGTCGAACATTGAATGAAGCCCAATTGAATTATACAACAACTGAGAAGGAGATGCTTATTGTGGTATTTTTTTGTGACAAATTTTGGTCTTACCTCATTGGTACAAAGGTGATATTGTTCACTAATCATGCAACACTTTTTTATTTGTTTGGCAAAAAGGATGCTAAGTTTAGGCTAATTCGTTGGATCTTTTTTCTTCAAGAATTTGATTTGGAAGTTCGAGATAAGAAAGGAAGTGAAAATTTAGTTGTTGACCATCTCTCTTGGTTAGAGCAAGAGGAAATAAAGCCAAATTTAGTGATCTAATAAGCATTACTTGATGAGCAATTGTTTGCATGTGAGATAAAGCTTCCTTGGTAAGAAGTTTTTGCATGATATGAAATATTATTTTTGGGATGAGCCTTTTTTTTCAAAAGATGCCCGGATCAAATCGTCGGAAGATGTGTGCCTGAAGAGAATATGTAATCCATTATCTATCATTGCCATTCCTCATCATATAGAGGACATTTTGGAGTAACACAAACAGTAGCTAAAGTACTTCAATGTGGTTTCTTTTGGCCTTCTATTTTGCATGATAGTTATACTTTGGTGAAAACTTGTGATTGGTGCCAACGTATGGGAAATATTTTAAGGCTTCAAGAGCTACCATCGAAAAATATCTTAGAGGTTGAGTTATTTTATGGGTCATTTTTCTCCTTCTTTTGGCTTTATTTGTATCTTGTTAGTAGTTGATTATGTATCAAAGTGGATGGAGGAAATTTCTACAACAATAAATGATGCAAATGTAGTGCTCAAATTTATGCATAAGAACATATTCACAAGATTTGGCACTCCACAAGCTATTATTAGTGATGAAGGGACCCAATTCTATAACAAGTTATTCGACAACCTTCTTTCTAAATATGGTATGAAGCATAAGATAACACTTGCCTACCCTCCTCAAACTAATGGCCAAGTTAAAATTTCAAATCTAGAAATCAAGAATATCCTCGAGAAGATAGTCAACACCAATAGAAAGGATTTGGTAAAGAAGTTTGATGATGCTTTGTGGGTATACCGTATAAATTTTAAAACACCTATCATGATGTCTCCTTATCGATTAATGTTTAGAAAATCATATCGTCTCCCTGTTGAGTTAGAGCATAAAGATTATTGGTTTATAAAGAGGTTTAATTTTGATTTGAAGGTAGAAGGGGAAAAGTGACTTCGTCAATTAAATAAGATAGATGATTTCTAGAATGATGCTTATGAAAATGCAAAGATCTACAAAGCACGAACAAAGAAGTGGCATGACAAGCAGATTCTTTGGCTTGAGATTGCTCCATGAAAATAGGTTTTGCTTTTCAATCCATGACTAAAACTCTTCCCAGGTAAGTTAAGATCAAGATGGACAAGTCCTTATACAATTGACAATGTTTTCCCTTTTGGAGAAATAGACTTGAAGGATAAGGTAAGGCATATATTTAGAGTTAATGGTCAGATATTGAAGCACTATTATGGAGAACAAGTGGAGAGGAATTGTATTCCTCTTCAAAATCCTAATTAATAAAGATTGAAAAGTTTGGCTATAGACTATAAAACAAGCACTTATGGGAGGCAACCCATAAAAATTTCTTTTTATTTTATTTTATTTATTTCAATAATTTGGATTTTGATGTTGGTTTATTTACAAGAATAAAGAGCTGAAAATTACAAACTAATGCCGATCCACTATAAAACGAGGAAAGTTCCTTTCATTTCTTCAATCTGTCTCACTTTTGAATTACAATGAGGACATTGTTTAGTTTAAGATTGGGGGTGTAAACTACTATAGTCTTGAGTTATTGTATTCTTTTATCAAGCATATATTTGAGTATGATTGAATTCGCTATGACTTTGAAATTTGTGATTAAGGATGGTTTTGATAATTTTTTTTCAAAATCTGCTATTATGTTAGTTAGAGATTTGTGGATACTTTGATTTAAATCTTTGTCCTTAAAAATAATTGAGTAATTTTTTTACTCCATCTTGCTTATGAAGGGAAATAGTTGAATTGACTGGGTTAGGAAAGTTCAATCTTGCTTTTCTATAGAATCCGTTGGTAAATCCTTGAGGCAATATCATAGTTGATACCAAACATTAGAAAAAGGATATAGGAAATTTTGTCACAACCAAAAATCTTTCCCAGTCATCCTAATTATCATGCCTAATTGCATGGTGTATTCCCATAAGCCTTTATTTGTTCTTTTAACTACATAAACCATTCTCATTCTAAGCCTAAAAAATCATGAATTTACCTCAAAATTTGAGAAAATACTTTGGTGAAAATTTATATTTAAAGAGAAAGTTAGTTCAAATTAAATAATCCATATTATGTTTGCTCTATTTGATCAAAATGTGAAAAGAAAAGAAAGTGAAAGGCAAGAATAAAAAAAAGGGTTAAAGTGATTGAAAATAAAAAATTTATGAGTATTGAGATGCTATAAAAAAGAAAAAAGAAAAAAAAGTACTCCACTTATTGAGTATAGCAACAATATTGTCATCAGTATGAGTATATTGTCAAAAAAGAGCTATGGTGTGAATCCTACGGATATTCTTTTTATTGTTTTTTTCTACCAAGTATTTTCCCAATTTACCTTGATTTTCTATATCCATTTCTTTCTTAGCCCTCACCTTGTGGACTGGCATTACAACCTTGATTAAAGACCTTGTGATCTCTAATTTTGGTGTTTGATTACATTAGTAGAGATTATTTCTAAAAATTGGACTCATGGAGTTAAGTTTTGAGAGAATTCTTCTAATTTCAATTGTTCTACTTTTATTTGAATTTCCGGGTGGTTTGGAGTTAAATTGACTATTTCATACACACACTCAAGGACTTAGCTTTAGGTTGAAGTAAATTCTTAACTTTCTTGCTGGAAAAATTGTTGAGTTTTTTGATTGATTTTTCTACAATCTTCGATGTCAAAAGAGGAAGTTATTAGTGATGAAATCTAAATTCAGATCATGGCTAGATGAGTGATGATAGTTCTCTATGGGGTCTAGTTGATATTATTTACAATTGTCTTTTATCTTATTTTCTTTTTGTTTGAGGACAAACAAAGTTCTAAGTTTAGGGGTGTTTGATAACTTGCATAATTTGATATAATTTATCACTTCTCGATTTTAACTTAATTTAGTCTAATTTTATTTAATTTTTATCGATTTTAGACTTCATTATTATTATTTAAATTTTATTACAGATTTGAAAAAAATAAAGATTTATTGAAATAAAATATAAATAAAGATTTGTTGAAACAAAAAGAAAAACGTGGTTGTCATGCGGTTAATTGTATATATAAAAGAAGAGAGAAACGCAAAAACAAGAGGAAAACAAAGAAAAAACAATAGGTGAAATATGAAAAACAAAAAATAAAATAAAATAAAAGAAATGAAAAAAGGGAGAAATGTTGGGAAATTAAGAAGAAACGAAAAAAAAAGACAAAGAAAAAGGCACACAAGTTGAGGTAGAAAAAAGAAGAGAAAGCTAGACGGAGGAACGCAAGAACAAATTTTTCAATGTTCATTTTCTCTTCAATTCTTCTCAGAAAAATTATGGTGAATTCATTTTTATTAAATTTAATTTTTAGCATGAATCAAATTTTCTTTATTCTAGGAAAAAGATGTAATGTAATTTTGAACTATGCTTGATTTTTTATGTTAATTTGAATTATTTCTTTTTATGTTTGTCTGATTTATTTCGAATTTATTGCTTCTAATTAACTGGACATTAATTAGATGATTTTAATCTTATGATTTACTATCGAAAGAGGAAATTATCTGATATATCTAGAATTTTCCACATAGGTAAATATAGAGATAAAAAGATTTGTATGAACCCGTGTAGTATTAAAATCATTGGTTTTAATACTTTCTTGCTTTGTTAAATTTCATAATCTTGTGTAAATTGATGAGCAAGAATGTTTCGAATCGATTGTCAAAATAAGCTTTTGGATGTTTTTTGGAGATTGCTAACAAACAGAGAGAATTAAATTCAATTAGCTAGATGAGAACAACATAGTGAGGGATTAGGTTAAATCGATTTCCTATAAGTTTTTTCACCATTAATTTGATCTTCGAACAATATTTTTCTTTTATTTTGGCATTTTCTTTAAATTTATTTTATTTTAAAATTCTAATTACAAACACCTTAGTGATTTCTCTAGATAAAATTGAGGTTAGGAAAATTTTGGTATTTGTCAAAAGTAAGTTACCAATCTCAGAGAATGATACTATTCTTATGACTTTATTATAAAACTACGATATTGTGCACTTGAAGTTTTGCATAGATCAAGTATAGTTAGAAGGCCTTACAAATGTGGTTTTTTAAGTTGAAGAAGTGAAGCTTTCATCCTTATAACCAAGGTCATGTGTATAATGTGAAGAAGGGTTAAGGGATTTTACAAACTGAGTTGTATTTTAAGATGATGGCGTAGAATGCTCATATACATATTATATCCCTTCTTGTCTTCAAAATATTTTTCATAGTCCAGAACTTTGTTTAACTTTTTAGCTCCAATGGTTAACTTTTTTATGACTTCCTTTGATTCTCCAAGTTCCTGCACAAGATTCTTGTTTTCCTGTTTAAAGTCTGCAAGACTTGGGTTCAAAGCATTAACACATTTAGACATTTTAATTTTTTTTATTTTTCTATAATTGATGAATTTATTTCAAAAGATTTAAGTTTATCGTTTGATTTAGTTATTTCTATAAGTAACTTATACTTCTGTCTCTTACTACCAATTAAATTTATAAATAATTCATCAAGATTATGTGTATTAAGTTTATTGAGTAAAAATTTAGAATCAACTGCCTCATAATCTAAGTCGATTCCAGGTAGTTGGTGCCATAATTTTCTAAGTCATAAGGATTGTTGTTGTCACTTTCTGAATCACTAAGTGTAGCATTGAAGGCTTTTTAAGTTCTTTTTTTTATCAGCACATTTAGCTGCAAAATGATCAATCTCATTGCATTTAAAATAATTAGGTTTAGTGAGTTTAGTTTTCTTACCTTCAAAACTCATAGGTTTGAGTTCTCTTGGATTTTGATCTCTTTAATGACTTGATTGCCAATTACTTTGTGAATTGTTTTGGTTGAAGAGTTTCTTGGGTCATTTGGCCAAGAGTTGTAATTATTCATCATCCTTATTATTCTCGTTATCCCATCATTAGGCATGGTGGTTTTGAAAATTTGTTCTTTAGAGGGGTTTGAAAGCTCATCTCAAAGGTTTGAAATGAGCTAACAAATTTCTCTATTTTGATGGTTTCCACATCTTTGCTTTCATCAATGACAGTAACTTTTGCATGAAAGCGATCACGTAAGAGCAAAGAATATTTTAAACTATCCTAAAATCATCAATTTTATCTCCAGGATTAGCAAAGGTGTTAGTAATATCACACATTTTAACATAAAATTTAAAAGATATCTCATCTTTTTTCATCTTAAGGTTTTTAAATTGAGTACCAAGCATGTAAAGTTTAGTTCGTTTAACCTATGTGGTGCCCTCATAAGCAACCTTTAAAATATCCCAAGTATGCTTAGCAGTATCAACATAAGAAATATGAAGAAACTCATCAACATACATAACTTTAAAGATAGTATTAATACCTTTTTGCTTCCAATTACTAGTAATTTTATCTTTAGTAGTCCATTCATTCTTAGGTTTAAGTGTGACAACTTTATCTTTGATAACCATAGGTGGTTCTCAACCATAAATAACAGAATTCCACATATTCTTATCTAGGATACGTAGAAAAGCTCTCATAAAAGAAAAGAGCATGGGTTGTAGACAAAGCCATTCTCAAATGATCCATAACAAGGTTCTAGGCAACACTAAGTGTATTTAGTGACCCGCTCTGATACCAATTAAGAGTTTTTAATTATTGATCTAATTAACTAGAGTGATAAATAAGTAATTAATTAAGTTAACACTAATTAAAAAATCACAAGCAGTTAGATATGCAATCATGTACAATAAACATAAAACGAAAAATAAATAAAACTTGATACACGATATTTTAGATAAAAATAACCTAGGCCATACCAATGACCTAAGAGAAAAACCACCGATTCACCGGACCAACTTATTATCTACTATGAGAATATGTCCGATTATAAGATTAGGATTCAAACTACTCACCAAGTGATGCCCCAAGTAACCTACTTATAACCCTCTGCTTTCTTTAACAGTTTCCACGAGTAAGGTGTTCAGATCTACACCAACGTTTTGATAAACTCGAATTACACAAGTCATCAAACCTGTTCAACTGGCACCTGAAAACTTTAGTACAAAAACACAAGTGCAATATATGTCCTATAATAGATTCAATAATGAACAACTCTAACTAAAAGATTCAAGAATATATCAATTTTAAATCATCTAACAATCCTATAACAAATAGATTAAGCATAAATTCAATAAAGATAATTTTTTTAAAGTTAAATAATCAAATTAAATAATTATGATATTATACATACAATTATTTGATCTAAGCATTCAAGAATATAATAAAAAAGAAGCTATATGAACATCAAATCATAATATCATAAAATAAATAGTCTTATTAATCAATCAAAGACAACCATACAATATTTGATAGATTAATTAAAGAAATAGGTCTAAACAAATATGATCTTGTTTTTCAAAACAATTTGAGAGAGAAAACATTAAAACAATTAGAAAATTATAATGAATGCGGTTAAAGAAAACAAGAGGCTTTATGTTATTTAAATAAAAAATATTGAAGTCCTAATGCTAGGTTAAAGTCTAATTATAAATATATCTATTAAACAAATTATAGAGCAGTAAATAATATGGTCAAAATTGTAATTGATAAGTTTGACTCGAGTAAATAATTAGGTTACAAGTTAAAGCCCTCGCCACTTGATCGATCAAAATAGTAAGATCGTTCGATTGAAACCCTTTTCAATCGATCGATCCAAGAAATGATTGATAAAACCCTAGACTAAGTAGATCGAATTCGATTGTACCGCGATCGATTTAGTCGTCAATCGATCGAGTCCTAAACTTCGATCGATCTACCTCATTTAAGAATTATTTTTTAGAGGACTTTTAATCAAAGTAGATTAATTATTGATCGATCTACTTCTTCGATCGATCAAGTAATCTATATATAAAATATTCTTATGAGTTTAATATGAAATCTAAAGTGTATAAAAACAAAAATATATCTAAAATATATTAATTTAAATTCGGTAGTTTCTTTGACTTAATGATTTTGAAAAGAATACTTAAAAACTAAATTATATTTAAATATTTTGTTCACAATATTAACAAAACTTATAAACCTTACAATTTTATATTTCATGTTGAAATGACTTTGATAGTTTCTAAACTTCATACAATAAAATAAATTTACAACTTTGGAGTAGACTTCGTAGTATGAAATGCATTGAATTTAATAAAAATATATTTTAATATTATGAACTACAAGTGTTTAGCGTCGGTTCGACACGTTAAACGATGCTACATCCTACGTGTAGTGTCGATTTGATACGTTAACCGACGATATGTCCTACGTGGATAGCGTCGGTTCACCACGTCAACCGACGCTACGCCCTGCGTCGATAACATCGATTATATATCGAATCGACTTTAAATTCATTATAAATCAATTTTTTTCAAAAATCAACTTTACATATCGACTTAAATATCATTTTTTGTAGTAGTGTTTATTATACATATACATATATAGTAAATTACTTTATTCATAGTTACCAAAATAAAGATTTTATCTTTTAATGTAATTTTAATGTACAATATTAACTTAATAAAATTTAGTGGTATCTCATTATATTTTATGTAGGTTAGAATGACTATATATTTTACTTATTTAAATTGGGGAATTTTTTTTAGCGTAGGTGAGGTAAATGATACCTAATTAATTTATATAAATAAAATAAAAAAAATAATATTCTTAAAATTTATAGTTATAAAAATATTAACATCTTATATTGAATATATTTAAAATATATATAAATTTTTTTTAATGACAAAAATGCATGAAATTGATATAAGATTAGTAGTTATTTTTATAGTTTTTCAATAATAAAAAAAGACATGTACTCGACGTCGTATTTGTTTTTCCAGCAATAGCAACTAGCACGTGACAATTTCTTTGGATACGACCGTACAGTGGATTGACACTGTTATGCTTGACGAAAGCGAACGATGCTGTTTTTCATTAACCTTCGATTCGATACAACCAAAGCCTTCTCAAAACCTCCGCCAAAAATTAGCGAGTTGGTAGACTCCTCCTTTTCTACAACAAGAGTCACTAATCTCATCCTCTTTCTTCGAAGCTCTAGCTCTCTCCATCCACTACTATGGCTCAGGTAGTAGCCACGCGGTCGATTCAGAGCTCATTCCCATGTCCTAGCTCTGGATCCGTACAAGAGCGTTTTGTTGAGAAGCTGAAGCCCTCAAGCCTCTCTGTCAAAGCACTCTCTGACGAGGAGAACAAGAGCTATAAATTTGTTCGCAGTATTAGAAGGCCGGCGATCAAAGCTCAGAGGTCCGTACAGGCCGATGTGGTTCCTGTTTCACCTGAGGATTTACCAGAGGTTTGTGCTATCTTTCTGTTTACGAGAATGTCTCTGTCAATTTAGAAACCAAACATCTGTTCCAAATTTTTGGCTACTGTTGTTGCTATATGAGCTGGAGGGGTTAACTTTTGATGAAATTAATTGTCTCTTTGGATATGCTTAGGGACTATGTTACTTGGATTTTTTATTTTTAGTGATGTATCGTGTTCAAGGGACATGACATGGACATGGTGTGGTACTCAAACACTCCAATTTTGTGTAAATTAAAAGAAAAAAGAATTAGATTCTTTTTGGATATGTATCCAAAAATTTACTACTCTCGGTATCCAACCAAATAGATTCGATGTAGCATAGATTAGGGAAGTAGATTGAAATGAAGGTGTTTTGTCAAATCTTGTTTCAAAAGAAACATCAGGTGTTTGACATGAAATTGTAGAAAGTGATTTTGTGGTATTTTAGTAGTTATTTTAAGAATTAAGAATGGAACATTCATTCTAAATTACTTTTCTAACTATTACTAATTTTTTTAGGCTTCTCAAAATCTTGAAAGCACTGCACTTGCTTCTTTGGCCTATTTGATCACTTGCTTTGGATTATTTGAATTGAAAGAACTTTGAGAAGCAGTTCCAAAGGAAATTTAACTTTTATTAGCATACTACAAGTGCACATTATGATTTGGGAATTTAGATTATAACTAAAAGTTTGTTTTGCTGGTTTTGTTCAATGTGGTGAATTAGATAGAAGAGGAGTTTGAACCATTGCGTGGATTTCAGCAATTAGGTGACACATCTGTAGGTATATGGTCAAAGCCAACAGTGAGACGCAAGACTAAGATTGTTTGCACAATTGGTCCTTCAACAAACACTAGAGAAATGATATGGAAGTTGGCTGAGGCTGGAATGAATGTTGCTAGGATGAACATGTCTCATGGAGACCATGCATCTCATAAGAAAGTTATCGATTTGGTTAAAGAATACAATGCCCAGAATAACGACAATGTTATTGCAATCATGCTCGACACTAAAGTAAGATCCCATTTTATTTTTCTGCTTTGTTCAATTTGTGAGTGATTGGGCGTTGTCTGAGTGACTTTTGCTTATCTTAGGTCATGTTCATTATTTCACCAGACTATTTCTTTATTTATTTGTAAGAGAGAGAGAGTAATGTGACAGATATGAAAATAATTGTTATACATGGACCAGTGTACATTTGCTTTAAGTTACCTTCAAACTTGCTTGGCCTCTACCTTGCACAGACTTTCTATCTTGTGGTTATTGAATTCAGCAGCTGAGAACTAACCTATCTCCTATTTGGAGTCCTGTATAGATTAGCAATTGGTAAAAAAATGACGAGATAATCATGCACTAAAATATGATTCCACAATATTATCCATTTTATGTGTATATCCTTGCCACGTACATTAGCATATGTATTTGAAGGTAATTTATTTGGGATATTTGGAAGTGATTTCTTTATTTATTTGGTTATTAGGGTCCTGAAGTGAGGAGCGGAGACCTGCCACAGCCAATTACATTAGCCACTGGTCAGGAATTCACTTTTACGATTCAGAGAGGTGTTGGCACAGCCAATTGTGTTAGTGTGAATTATGATGATTTTGTGAATGATGTAGAAGAGGGTGACATGCTTCTTGTTGATGGTACGTCAAATTAAATTTTCTTTTGAGCATAATGCAATCTTGTTTCTGTACTACGTCTTTAGTTAAAATTAGAGAGGAAATCACTTGCATATAATTACTGACATTCAATATGCTTTTTAGTGGACAAAAATGGTTGTCTACATTCTACATTTACATAATGTCTTCATCAATTTTTTTTATTTAATTGTTGCCACTCCTTTGTTTTTGGCTAGTATTTGTCATATTGCAGGTAAAACCATGAATTGAAGCTTGAACTGAAAAATGATCTAAGCTGATATTGCGAGTTAGCAGTTTTCAATCTCCCATCCCAATAGTATATGCGATTCACATTGGTGGAATCTTAAAAACCTTTTGTTTCTTGTTTTATATTGATCTGTAACTATTTTTCCTGCTTTCCTGCTACAACTTATTTTCTTTAAACCCTACTTAGCTTTGTTATTCAGTGTTATTCAAGATACACTACTTATGTCCATCTTGAACTGTGTTTAGGGGGGATGATGTCATTAGTGGTAAGTTCTAAGACTGAAGATTCAGTGAAATGTGAAGTTGTTGATGGAGGAGAGCTTAAGTCAAGGCGGCATTTAAACGTCAGAGGGAAAAGTGCAACATTGCCTTCAATCACTGGTTCGATCTTGCACTATGAGCAATGTTCTCTATAGTACCCCGTCAATTCACTGCTTCATATTTTTTACTGGCTTTTTCTTTGGTTTTCTGAAGAGTAGTTATGACTCTAATTGCTGTGATTGACAAGGAAAATAACCTTCTAAAGTGGCTTGCTGCAGAGAAGGACTGGGAAGATATCAAATTTGGTGTGGAGAACGAAGTTGACTTTTATGCGGTTTCCTTTGTTAAAGACGCTCAAGTAGTTCATGAATTGAAAAATTATCTTAAAAGTAGGGAGAAATGCATATCTTGTAGAGAATATAAATTCTTGAGGTGCTGTCTTTAAGGGTTATGACATATTTCCTTTTCTACTTATATACGTCAGGTTGTGGGGCAGATATTCACGTGATTGTTAAGATAGAAAGTGCAGACTCCATTCCAAATTTGCATTCAATTATCACAGCATCTGATGGGGTAATTTCATGAATCATTTCACTGTTACTTGATGCTTGGTACATGCCTATTCTTGCCAACTGTCATGCATTGGTAAGAAATGTTGTTGCTGGACTCTTGTATGGCACTCAGTACAAATTAACACATGCTCACCTTTACTCTAATAGGCAATGGTTGCCAGGGGAGACCTAGGTGCAGAGCTTCCTATTGAGGAGGTTCCACTTCTGCAGGTATTTTTTCTCATTTCTGATGGAAGAGCAAGAAGAATATCATTACTTGTTGAATGCATGTGATATAGGAGGAATTCAACATGATATTGACTTTTATCATCTTCTCCTTTTAAATTAGGAAGAGATAATCAGGATATGTCGTAGTATGGGGAAGGCTGTTATCGTGGCAACGAATATGCTGGAGAGCATGATCGTTCATCCTATGCCAACCAGAGCAGAGGTATCAGATATTGCCATTGCAGTCCGAGAGGGTTCTGATGGAATCATGCTTTCTGGGGAAACTGCTCATGGAAAGTAAGGATCCCTTTCTTATGTTTTTGACATTTTTCATCTTCAACTATGGCATCTTTGGCACAGCTACTACTGTACTGCATGCTAATTGAGAAGTATTTTGAAGTGGGACTGACATATAAAGGCAAGAAAGAAGTGTCTTTCCATTTGAAATATACAGTAGAAAAGTTCTTTATACTACAAATTTTTGTTGGTTATAAGCTGACCGTTTTTTGGAGTAATTTATTGCTTACGGAATTTAAGATGCTCTCAAGTCAAATTTCCCTAACTCAGAAGATTAATCAAATGATTTCCATTCTGTCTAGGTACCCATTGAAAGCTGTGAAAGTTATGCATACGGTTGCTTTGCGGACAGAAGCAACCATATCAGGTGGTTCAATGCCATCTAATCTTGGTCAAGCTTTCAAGGTTACTTAACTTGTCCAAGAACCAAATAGCTCCACTTGGAACCAACTTTTTCCAATTCTGTTTGGTTATTAATATGAATGCTGACACAATAATATATCCTTTTTGTAGAATCATATGAGTGAGATGTTTGCTTACCATGCGACTACAATGTCCAACACTCTTGGCACCCCAATTGTGGTCTTCACAAGAACTGGATTCATGTCCATTCTACTGAGCCACTATCGACCTTCTGGCACTATTTTTGCCTTCACAAATGAGTGAGTTTTACAACTTCTTGTTTTCAATTTGTTCTGGATGTAGAATACTGTATTTCTTGAGTTTGACTGCTCTAGAAAAGGCCCCAGGAATGGAGAGAGGAGAATGAACTATAGTTGAGAAAAAAAATTGTTTTTGTTTTGAAGGCTTCGATTACCTAAAGATGGATGAATTGCATCTTCTGCTGGAAGTGGTGATAATAGGGGGTCATTAAATGACGTGGAATATAGATATAATTGGTACGTTTTCTCACCATATGCTGTGTTATTGGTCATGCAGGAAGCGGATACATCAGAGATTGGCTTTGTATCAAGGTGTATGTCCAATATACATGGAATTCTCAGATGATGCTGAAGAGACATTCAAAAATGCCTTGTCTTTGCTGCAGGTAAGAGTTTTAAGGACAATTACTTTTGTTGACTTAGACGGTAACGGGACTGTGCTTGGTCCATTTAGTATCAAATCAATAGATAAATGCAGTCGTGTATGAGTAGTTTTGGTACAACTTTTGCTGGTGAATAATGGTGTGGTTTCAATTTGTAGAAGCAAGGAATGGTTAAGGAGGGAGAAGAGGTGGCCCTTGTTCAGAGCGGGAGACAACCCATTTGGCGGTTCCAGTCCACTCACAATATTCAGGTCCGGAAAGTTTTGAAGCAATGAGAGAGTTGGAGAGCCCACATAAATCTAATTATCAACCTTGCACCAGGATAGAGTTCCATTAGCTTCCCTCTACGTTTGCTCTGTTCTTCAACTTCTTTCTTTTTTCTTACCCAACAATTTGACTTGTGTTTGAACTGATAATATACATTAGTGAGTTTGATATTAAAAAGATTGGCATTTGAAATTAATAGTTTTTGCAGGGTTACCAGGACTGATATGCATTTTTCTTGAGATACTGTTAATTGGATAATTAGTTGAATATGAAATACCCACAAATACAAAATAATCCTATGTTACAAATACAATATTTGTCATGTGTATTCTTCAAGTTTTTATTATCACAAAACATGGATATGATATGATATGAATATTTAGTTATAATAATACCACAATTTTTAATAATTATACTCATTCAAAAAATAATGATACCAAATTAATTAGTGTTTGTTTATTAAAGGAGATGTTAAAATTAAAGTACCAAGTAAAAATCTTATTTTTAGGCAAATATAGTTTGGGCAAAAAAAAAAAAAATAATGTACATGGTAAAAAATCTTATTTTTAGGTGATCAAAATTAAAATATGCTAATAATTTGGTTATATAAAAATTGAAAGGGTGACGGGTGGAGTTAGTACAATTGTTTTTAAAAATTAGCAATTTAATTATATTATTTTTGGATTAGTTAAATTAGTTTTAAATTAAAAAAAAGAGTTAAATAAATAAAAATAGTGTTTTTTTCATTTAAATAAAACAAAAGAATATTGGTGAGACACATGGTTATCTTTTTTATTTATATCAGATGAGTTTTTAATTATTTTGATACTAAATAAAGTTATAATATCCTTACATTCTTCATTTTAAAATCAAATCTTTTTATCGTGAAAAAAAAGATTTTAAGCTTTTTATAACATATTAATTATTTTTTTAAAAATAATTGTTGATTTCGATGATGTTACGTCAATTGAATTGATTTAATTATTTTTTAATTGAATTAATTGAATTATTTTTATTAAATTATGAGAATAAATTAATCTAATTTAATTTAACTGGTAGGAATATGATTAAAAATGGATTTCATTATGTACATTTTTATGTATTGGTTATCTTATAAATTATAAATAGAATGAAATCTAATTTTAAAAGAGAAAAAATAATAATTCTATTACCTCTTTAAAAATCTCCGTTACATTCTCATATTATTTTTTTTATTAGAATTTTATCTTAAAAAATATAAAAAAAATCCAAATTAGATGTTACTTGGTAAATAATATGAAAAAATATCAAAATTTTTTTTCTTTTTTCTTTTTCTTTTTTATTTTTTAATATTAAATAATATTTTTAAGTAATAATTATTTTAAAAAAATAATTTTAATAATATATTATGTATGAATGAAAAATTAATAATTAAATAACATTACTTAAATTTCATTGAATATTAAAATATTAAAATAATATATAATGTTGTAAATTTTATTACAGTTGTAAACTAAATATTTTATTATTTATTAATTCTTTGTTTCAAATGTTAAAACCAAATATTATAATAATAATATTATTTTTTTACATTTCATGAACATTATCATTATAATTAACATTCATAACCTAAAACTAAGATAATTATTTTGTAATAATTATGAGATTAATTCTACATTTTTTTCAAAATTGAAATGTTTTTTTTTTCACTTGAATTAATAAAGCAAAGCAATCACCAACTTATTAGCAAAATAATAATAATAAAAAAGCAATCACAAACTTAAAACGTGGAAATCTGTGTCTCTAAATCTTATCTGATGCTCGAACATTTAAAAGCAAACCTCTGAGCAGCACTGGATCTGTTTTAATATAAGACAGCACGAACCATCTCCAAAACACAATTTCAATTTCTTTCCCTTTAACTTTTTCACTTTCTCTTAAAGTTGGAATCAACAAAGGTTTGGAGTTGTAGAGGAAATGCAGAGTAAGGGATCGAATAATCGACTCTCGGGAATGGCATTTCGATCCCGAATCCCAACCCTTTTTCTATCAATGTTTTCTACCTTTGCTACCATCTACATCGCTGGTCGGTGAGTTCTCTCTTGCTTCTGTAAACCACCATTTTTTTACTTTTTGATCTACTCTCTGCCTTGTGTTTATCATAAGAATAATATTTGGGATGTTATATAGGTTATGGCAGGATGCGGAAAACAGGGTTTATTTGATCAAAGAGCTTGATAGAATTACTGGGCAGGTTGGTTATTCAATTGGGTATTGTTTTATTCCTAGAAACTTAATTTTTTATTTTTTTTGGGAAAAGGGTTAATGTTTGATTTTTGCTTTGTTGTTTCTTTTACTGGACTTACTTTGTAATTGACGCGCTCTGTCCTCTTGAATTTAAAATTCATTTGAGTTAATAAGATGATTATTAATTTATTTCAATAATTTGCAGTGTTCTTGTAAAAATGGTTGGACTCTTTGTTTACATATGTTATGGTTTTATGAATATTTCTAACTCATTGATTAAGCATTTGCACATGGTATGTAAGGGGGTTTCTGTCCATCTTTAAATGTCTAATTGCTTCTTCTTTTGAGAATTTTGTAAAAGCACTTCTGATCCTAATAAAACAAAATTACTATTAAGTTCTTTAAGGACTCAGGAATCAGAATGAACATTTTGTGCTTAAGTGCTTTTGTTTGAAACCACCCTTTAACATAAGAATAAGCAAAAATACCAAAAATTCATGATTACAGATTTTTATTTCATATAATTGAGAGACTATGCTCTAGCATACTGACAGCTGACAAGTATGAAACTGATTTTTCCCCTCTTTTTAGGGGCAATCTGCAATATCAGTGGATGATACGTTGAAAATCATAGCCTGCAGGTTATTTTTAGTCTATTTTACATTTGATTTAATGGACTATTTCCTCATGTACGACTTAGGACACATTATAAGAGGTTGTGGAATGGTATAAATTTGGAGTTTCCTGCTTGTTAGGGAGCAGCATAAGAAATTATCATCACTTGAGATAGAGTTGGCTGCAGCTAGAAAAGAAGGTTTTGCTTCAGGGCACTCATCCGAGACTATTGTAACTCATATTAAAAGGAGACCACTGGTTGTGATCGGAATTCTCACAAGGTTTGGCCGCAAAAACAATAGAGATGCGATCCGCAAGGCATGGTTGGGAACTGGTATCACAATACCTTCTCTGACTTTTTTTTACAGTGTTGTTGTTCTTTTGTATAGTTCCTTAAACTAAGATCAATTACGTTTCTCCTCTATTGAAAGTTCCTCCCCAAATGCCTTAGTTGGAGGTACACCCTTTTCAACTTTAAACATAGGAAGATTGTTTTTGCAGGTTCAATGATGAAAAGGATGGAGAATGAGAAGGGTATAATTGCGCGATTTGTTATTGGAAGAAGGTCTTGCAATTCCTTCTTTGTTTTTTTAGTTATATTAATGTATTTTCTGGTTTAATTTGTGCTTCAAACCTATTATTAGAGCACTGTGTCCGATGATAGTTCTCTACTGCAGTGCAAATAGGAGGGACCATCTAGACGAGGACATCGAGAGTGAAAATAGGCAAACTCATGATCTCCTTATTCTTGTATGTTTTTTGGTTCATTGAACTGATTCTAAGTAATATTCTGAAATTTTAAATTTATCATATTTTTTGCAGACTGAAAAAGAACTTTTCAATTCCTTTTTTTGTTCTGCAAACTATATTTTATTTGTTTTTCAAAAGTTGAAACCATTAGTTAGGTATAGGTATATGAAATGGAACCAGGAACTGATGGCTGACAAAATGTATTTGTCTTGCTTTTCTATGATGAGATGCCTAATCTTGAGCGCACCTTTTGAGTTAAAAAGGAATTCGATGAGTTACTAGATGCTGAAATTTCAATGTAGACAGACATTTGGGGAGATGAATAAGAAGGGATAAAGATAAGTTTTGTGCTCACCACTCCCAAACACCAACCTGTAACTATCGAACCAGAGAATTTAAAAATGAGCAAATACTAAAATTTCCTTTCTTTTTGCTCTACATATTTGTATAAAACAATTACAGCCTCGACAATGTGTCATCTTAATTTTTTTTTTCATTTTTCTCTCAAACATAACACCCTAACCCTCTACTTTGAGACATTGATTCTTGTTTTTACTTCCGAAAAATATATGCAATTTTGTGATTGCTTATACATGAACGGATTGCGTCTTTTAGTTTGTCAAAACGATGCTTGTGCCATGTGGTAATTCAAGGTTTAAGCAACATCATCTTCAATTATTTTGACTGTTTTCTTCCTCTCTTTTTCGCAGGACAATCATGTGGAAAGACCTGAGGAATTTTCAAATAAGGCTAAATTCTTTTTTGCCTATGCTGCAGATAAATGGGATGCTGATTTTTATGCTAAAGTCAATGATGATGTTTATGTAAATATTGGTTAGTGACTTAGTATTGTATACTAGACCTGAAGAATTTTCAAATAAGGCTAATGTTGTTTAATGTTTTTCTTTTCTTTCTGTACAGATGGTTTTGGAGCTACTCTTGCAAATTATTTGGACAAACTTCGAGTTTATATTGGTTGCATGAAATCTGGAGAAGTTTTCTCTGAATCGTGTGTTTGGCCTAAAACTTATATAGTAACTTTTTATAATATGATTTTGATGATCGTGTGTTAAATCTCCTTGTGAATGCTGGTTTATTTATAGGGGCCTTAAATGGTATGAGCCAGATTGGTGGAAATTCGGTGACAAAAAATCGTAAGTTTTGGTGCAAATTGATTTTGTCTAAAGATCTCAAAGGAATGTATTTTTTTCTTCTTTCAAATCACAGATTGAACTCTACACTTAATTTTGAACCTCATTCTTTTCCTCTATATTTGCCTTAAATTTATGAAGTCTCATTCAACAGATATTTCCGCCATGCTTCTGGTGAAATGTATGTCATATCGCATGCTTTGGCTAAATTCATATCAATAAATAGGTAAGGTATTTCCATCACTAAACATGTAGAAATTGTTGGTTATAGTTGATGTGGTATTGCATGTCAATCACATGCATGTTTAGTGCAAGCATTTTCTTGTATCATGCTATTTTATATATTTACAGCTAATTGGTCGGGAGTATATCACTTAATCCCAGAGTACCGAATAATTCCATATTTTTTCTGTGTTTGCAGATCAATTCTCCGGACATATGCTCATGATGATGTGAGTGCTGGATCTTGGTTTATTGGGCTTGACGTCAATCATGTTAATGAAGGGAAGTTTTGCTGCTCATCTTGGTCAGCAGGTTTCTTTCTTTCTCTCTACACGCATTATGATAACCAATAGATTGCCAGGAGTTTGGGGCTCAAAATCGTGCCATTTTGAAGTTTGGGTGAAAATTGACCTGAATTGCACTTTTTTGCCATGTACAGGCTATGTAAGATGTACTTTACTATGCACATACTATATCGCAATTTTGGGACATTTTTGAGTAAATCTCCATAAAGGCGCAATTTATAGCCTGAACTGGATTGCAGCACGCTTTCTCTTATTATTCTTTGCTTCAAGATGTTTGACTACTGTTTGTTTCTGCAGGAACTATTTGTGCTGGCGTTTGATTTTTCATTTGGGATTTATTTTGAGAAAGAGTTTGCCTGCAACAGATTATTGAAGATTATTAGTCAGAATCTAGGAGATCTATACTCTTCACATAAAATCTTGCAGTAAGATGATACAGTTTTGTAAAGTTGACACCGAGGATTTGGTCTTGAGTCGCTTGTTGAACATTTATCTCAACAACTTAGATCAACTACATACAATAGATCATAATCTTTCCAGTATATTTTTTTGGAATCATGCAGTAGATAAAGCCTGTTCTTTCAATTCTTTATTCTACTTGTTCGATTTCAATATTCACGACTGTTTTGAGATTCGCATGAAATATTCAACACCAGCTTGCAAGAACTCATTTACCAACAATTAAACCAAATAATTTGTGGCACCATAATTTGCCAACTTATATGCAGCATCCATCTACAAATAACTTTTTACAATCAGAAAAAGCCTTGCGTAACAATACTCGGTTATAAAATATTGAATATTTTATGGCTAGAAAACACAGCACCGTTTCCTTGAGCTTAAGATGGACCGTTGACAAAGGGTGCCAAACCTTTGTCTGTGACGATCAAACAAGAGAAGAGCTTCAGCAACCATGTTTGGCGAAAATCCCATTTTGTGCAGAAGATTATAACCGTTTACAAAATCCTGAACCTGATATATTAAAACAGCAAAATGCTTCAGTTTCTTGTAAAATGATCCTAAATTTAAAGAGTCAGCATCAACACAAAACAGCCTTGCCCCAACATGTTCTTTTTGGGTGTAGCTCAAGGGACCAATGTACAGGCGCAGAAAAATATAAATAAATAGACCAAAGACTTTTGGATGCTAAGGGAAAAAATGCCTGGCTTGAGATCCAAGTTTATCAAGCAAGTGCTTTCTTGCCTTACATGGAGACTCCATACAATTTGAATAAATTTATAACCATACAAGGGCGAAACCATTCCCGTTTTAATAGATTATTCAGATAGATAATTGACGCCAATGCCAATAAGTTAAAAGGAGAAAACTAAGATAAACATAAAATTTTAATTTATTTTCAGCCTCTTGGAAAATTTTAGGCACCAGTACCAAAAGTAAAACATAACAGTCAGTTTCCTATTACAAGTGTTGCTCAACCCAGTTCTTGCTGCACTCAATATGCTCACAAAGTACCATCATCAAAAATTGGCATACTCAATCATGCGTGACTGCTTCAGCAAAGTTCCAACGTTTGAATGTAAGTAGCAAAAGGAGTTCAAGAAAATACCTTAGCAGGATTATCTCCGCAATTAGCAACAGCAAGAGGAACAGCTTCCCGGCTGAGCCCTAAAGCAATGTATTTGCTTGCTATTGGATCTGTAGTGAACTCTTGCAGTTACATGGGTGCTTAATTTATAACTCACCAGTTAAAACATATATCAGGACATAACCCACCCAAAGACATGTTCGTTTGGAACGGTACGAATCAAAGACAATATACTATCAACAATAATTTCAATTTCCTATAGTTATATACAGAAATTGCTTCCACAAGAGATCCCTTGATGATTCAAATTCATTTAAACAAGCGGAATTAAATGACACAAGAACACAAACATATTTAGCTTATAAGTATTGGAAAAACTAAGCAAACTCCAAAGAAAGATGGCATACCGATGAAGATGACATGGTTCTCAACGGAATGCTTTCCATCCCAAACTTGCTCCAATCTAGGGAGTCCTTTTCTGCCTCAGCTAAAATGTTTCTGTCCAAATCAAAATCAAATTGAAAATGGCTCTGCGGTATATCCCCTATTTGTGGCAATAATGTAGGCTAGAAAATACAAAAGAAGATCCGACAAAAAGAAAAGAAAAGAAAAAAGAAAAAAAGAGACATGCCAGATGAATATCAGATAAAGTAGACAATTTAAACATTTCTAAAGCTCTCACTAGAATACACAAAATGAATAAAGATAGCAGCATGCATGAATTCAATGAAACATAGGCCTTACTTTTCTCAGCCAGATTTATCAAAATAAATATGATTCAATTTAATAAAACAGCCACTACTTCCAAAGGTACTACGGGATTTTGTCTTAAATGGGATCATACATGAGCCATAGTTTAGAAATGGACCCAGGGTGTAACTGTTTTTGAAAACTACATAACTGAAATATGCCTAACATGAATTACATCTTCAATTTTTGTACATGTCGACCCTATTTATGCGATTACAGTAAAATAAAATAAGGAAATATAACAGGAAATCTAATCCTTGATTGAAAGTCCAAACAACCATCAACAGGTTTGCTTCAGATCTTCTATCTTAAATATTATCTTAATTTATGTTTTATTAAAATGATCACGATACGTTATTTAAAATATTATCCCAATATTCTTAGATCATGATCCTATTAATAGGATAGACATTAAGACAGACAAAATTTGAAAAAGATGATCTGAAAACCTTCTACACAAGCACAAAATTTCACAAGATACGAATTTGATATCTTACTGGGGGAATGATCCGATACTGCGGTTTTTTCTAGTCACCCGTATACCCAATCCTGCTGCAGATTTTCAGAAATAGAACACACAAAAAATTGATATCAGCAGAAATGAAATAGAACCTATCAAAATAAGAGAAAATCGATTACTTAATCGGAACCAAAATTAATCAATCACTTCAATCTAATCATTCACAATTATGTATGCGCTAATAATAATTAACACCCTAATCTCCATTACTTTTGATAAAGGAAAAAAGAAGAAGAAGATGATAATTAACACCCTAACCTCCATTACTTTCGATTAAGGGGGAAAAAGAAAAAAAAGAAAAAAGGAAAAGAGAGAGAATAATTTATTTCAATAAGATTATATGTTAAATCAAAGATTAGAAAGAGAGAGGAGAAGAGACATACGAGAAGTGGAAGAAGAAGACGACGTAGGAAGAGGATAAGTGTGGTGGTGGGGAAATTGATGGCCTGCGGGCTGAACTACGGTAGGACCCGAATGACTGCTTTTTTGGTTGTTTTGGGAGAATTTTGTGTCAAAGGATCATGGCAATTTATCGAGAGATATATAAAATGTTAATAATGAATATAAGATACTTCATTTTTTCTAATAAGGAAATATATATATATATATAGTACATATTGAATATGTATTGAGATAATGGACATTTAGATTATGATCTATTAGAATATAATTAATTTACATGACAATTTTTTTAGACATTATTTAATGAGGTCATCTAATAAGAAGACAAGATATCTTATAAGTAAAAGTATTTCTAGATCGTTATTTTGAGATCATCATGCATGATTTGCTTGAGTTATGGTACGTAAAGAGATGATTTTTTTCGTAAGATATGTCGCTAATATCAGATTCATTTTTATTTGAACCAAATCTTGATTATCAGGTCTACGTTATTTCTAAGCAGTGATGCTTGAGCTACTCTTACTAGGATGATGCACCATAAATTACTAGGGTCCTTACATGAATAATACTAAACTTTGTTACGTTAGGATCTGTGTTGCATTGTAACATGAAGTATTCCTGAAATTGTACACCATCAAAGTAACAAAGATTCGGAGATTGGATTACAGAAAAAAGCGAACGAAGAGGTTGTAGATTTCGATCAAATTGTTCTCCTTTTTTCTTTCAAGGGCAAAAGAACCAAAAACTGGAGTGAAGTTGTTACTGCGTTATGTATAATGACGTTAGAATATTTCAATGGCGTTAACAAAACTTTCGTTCTACTTTTTTTTAACTAATATTTTAAAAAATAAAAAAAATTATTGGCATGGCACAACATTTTTATGCGAAAAAAATACATGTTTGTTTTTTCTTATAACGTAAATGGATATATTTTTAACATTGTACGAAAATGAATTTTTTTTACTGAGTAATAAAAGTAAAACCACGTTAAATAACTGAGTCATTTATGCATCAGATAGAAAAAAAAACAACATTCATAAATTTTATAGCAACAAAAATATTACTTTAATAACATTGAATGATGTCTAATTAAACAAAGTTTAAAATTGAAAAATTGGACAAAGTTTAACATTGAATATATATTTCAACTTGAATGATGAATAACATAAAATGATGAGTTAAATTTTTTTAATAAAAAAATATATGATATGGATATAAAATTTATTATTTTTTGCAGCTCTTTTTTATGTTAAATGTTATTTAATGTATTTCAAATTTATGGATTCAAATAAATAAAAATGAATATTATATTGAACTACAATGTGAACCAACATTATTTAGATGAGAAATTCATAGTCCATCTTCTATATAATAAGCAAAAATAAATAAGTTTCAATGTTACTCGTTATTATGAATATATTCATACACATTTTTAATATATAATATCATAAGAGAATTACAAGTATTACATGGTTCAAAAGAGATCTAAGAGAGAGACAATAAGATCCTCGGGTCACATGGTTACATATATATAGGTACTACTACCTCTAGGTGTTAGCACCTGATTAAAATGATCATATTTGACTTATACTAGCATAAAAACAGTTCAATTCCCTTAAGATGAGGTCACTCCCGTATATATCTATAATGCATGTCTTCTTGTCCTTTACACAATTGTTAGGTACCTCGGGTCTTGTACACCTTGTATAGCTCATTTTCTTGATGTACCTTGTGTAGATCGTCTAGGTTGTGTAGCTTGTGCAGGGCATGTAGGTCGTGTAGGTCATGTATTTCATAGTCATTGAGGTACCTTGGTCCGCGACACCTAAACATTAAGTTCCTCATTATTTTATCATAAAACAAGATGAAAGAATCTCATTCCTTACCATGGCACGTTGTTTCAATAGGTAGTTATGACTTTTTTGGGGGTACAATCTTTTCAACTTCTTAAGGTGAACTCTTCAACATCTTTTAAGGGTACTAACCTAAAATTCTTTTATAAACCTTTCGAATTCTTTAGTAATAAACCCTTTAGTTTCTTTTGAGAAATCTAGATCCCTCAGCTACTATGTTAGGAGCCTTAACCTTATATTCTAAATACATTTTCCTCGTAGCTTTCTCAATCAAAAATCTTCCTTTAGAGAAATTCAGTTCGTGCGAGACTTTAAGGTCGTTCTTGAGGAATTTTAGCCCTTACTTGACAAAATTCAACCCATGTTTTAGGAAATTCAGTTTGTGAAAAGAGAAAATGAGTTTGCTATCTTCAGGTGCTTTTATTTTACCTCATTTTTACTTTTTTTTTTGTTTTTTATATTTGGTCGAGAAAACTAGCTCCCATCTATTAAGGTTCCACCTAGATCCAGCCCTATCATAGGAACTGATGACTCCCTATCCTCAATCATTCTTAGGTATAATGAACGGGGTGGAGAAATAAAGGTAAGGGAACCCACAACATAAGAAGGGGCATTAGCCTTCCCCATTTCCACCTCTAGTCCAAATGATGGGATTTATGTGCAAGGAACCACACGATTTCAAATAAAGCACTTTGGGAAATCTATAGGAGTAGGTCAAGCATCACATGTTACAATATTGAGCCATACTAAAACTATAACCAGTGGAACTGAAATCCCTGAATCCACTAACACCCCTAGTGGAGCTCAACTTCTTGCCTCTACTAGCACCTCGGATCAAGATCTGTTGGGTGCCTCAAATTCTGGTAATGTACCCCTAATCAATATCATAGTTCCTTAAAAGGCTCAAAGGAAAAAGAAACCACACCATCAACCACCAGGGAAACATCAAACAAGACCTCGAACAAGCCGAGGGAAGAAAATTCAAAAACTACCGAGACGGTTGACTGTGGAGGACATGTATCAACTAAGGAGGGTGTACTCAATTTCACCCAGTATCAATATTTTTTCAATTCTCTAGCATCTCTTCTAGATATATGACCCACCCTAAGGATGGTATATGTTATAGGAGGAGCCACTACTAGGTGGTTTGAGGTTCCTAATTTCTCAAGTGGTTTCCCGGTTCCTATCCACCTATAAGCTTGGTTAAAATCAATTCGAATAGGTGGATGGATCTGTTAAGTCAAGCTGTAGTTAGTGGGGAGCTTGGATATGAGCTAGGAAAAGGTGAGATACGGGCTATGTACTATATCAAAAGAAATGGGGTCGATGAAGGTAGAGTCTACATCTCTACCATTAATCTCTAAGGCCTCATTATGAACTTTCCCAATAGTCAGCCTAAATGGAAAGACAAGTACTTCTGTGTGGATGAAGACATATGGAGTGGAGAGCCCATGGCCCCATCATGAGCTACCTAGAATCACAATTTTGTCACCTCTATGCCACGAGGTCAAGAGATGTTACTCCATCTTGGTTATGACGAGGAGAAAGTACGTCATTTAGAGCTAAAAAAATACCCACCATATGACCTATAAAGAAATTCTCATGGAATCCCACTTTAGAGCCTCAAGGGTGTGGAGGAACTACCCCGAAGGATTTCAAGGTTGATACAAGGGGCACCCTTATATTTATGCTTTGATTTATTTCCACTAGTTATTAGCCTTTGCTTGTCTATTATGATAGTGTGAGAATTGATGATCTAGTGGATAATCTTGAGGTTGATTAGCTAATTGAGATTGACTTCCTTGACCAACATGAAAATGCTCCCCATAAGGTGGGTACCTCAAGTGTTCAAGAAGGTACCTCATCTGAGGCAACCCCATTGAAAGACAAAGAAATCGAGGTACCAGAACCTTTTGTCGAACCCTAAACCTCCAAGAAGAGGAGATTACCACCATTCTCATGCTGTAAGTAGATACACGTCATGTGGACAACGTAAATATACAAGTGGAAAGCACCCTAGTGATCATCTTCAAAGAGGTTTTTTTTAGGAAATATGAGGTACTTCTAGATGCATACCACCACTTTGAAGGTGAGTTAAATGGACTCACATCCAAAGGACTATAAGAGAATTAAGGCTGACCCACAGGGAGATGGCTGCAAGTTATATATTATAGGTATATAGTTGTACACCATTTTATTTTTATCAATTTGTATAATGTTAACCCCATTTTTATTACAGCCTGTATCCTTATTGAAAGAGGGGGAGATTGCAAACAATGCATACCATGCTCGTGCACATAAGGTTGTAGACCTGGTTGCTCAATTCTAGAATGCCTTCAAGAAGAACGAAAAGATACTTGGAAAGAGAGAGAGAAGCATCTCAAGGTGTAAGAAGTTAAAATTATTGACATGGGTAACGACTTGGTAGATCATACATAAAAACTGAAGGTAGCCTTAATCTTTACCTTAAAGAGGAACACCTTAGCTAAAGAAGTTGAAAAACAGGCCAGGCTTGTCGAAAAACAAGCATGGTTAGTTGAAGAATTGGAAAAGTAGGGTAAAGATGCCACAAGATCCTTATTATAACAAGTAGCCTCATTGAATGATTTGGTCTCTAAGCTTAAAAAAGACTACACCTATGGATATCGTGAGGGGGTATCCTTTGTGATGACCAATTTCAAGGCATAAGCTATAAAGTCTCATACCTTTATCACTTTCATGGGTTATGTACGGGGTCTACAAAATGTATAGGATACCCCGAGAACACCCCAAGCTACACCACGTGCTAGATTACCAACTCTTGACGAACTTATGAGACCCAGCCTAAAAGATGTACCATGAGAAGAAAATCCAGCCAAGACCCTGTAGCTTTTAATACCTTTATTTTTCTATTCTTGTTTTCTTTTTTCCTTTTCCTTTTTTTTTTGCATTGAATGTTCCAAATTTTTGAAGTGTATTTATAGCCATTTGTCTCTTGAATTTTGTATTAAACTCTTTTATTTTTCTTAAGAGAAATCTAGCTCTTCATTTTTCTATTTCCAGTTTTTCAATCCTTTAGTTATTTTAGTCATATATTTTAGGAATTTGTCTCCAAGCACATTATTTATATGAAATTCACAAATATCAACATTTATGACCCAGTGAATAACTTTCTTGTAGACACGAGTAACATGGAATGATGTGAGCCCATGTTTAAACAAGGTGATTCATATTCCTATACATGAGGTGGGATGAATACCTTTAATGGAAATGAGGTGGATTCCAAACAAGACATGGTATCTGTTGTGTTAAGTCCTCTACTTAGTGAGATAGGTGTGGATTTTGTGAGAGATGATAGAGAGCACTCTATTCAATTTGACCACGAGGTAGCCCTTTTACTTATTCATGACAAGCTACAACCTGGTGCTATAAATCTTACCTTGGGCCCCTCTAAAAAATCCAAATGATGTGCATGTTAATCCCCTATAAATCTTGTAGATGAAAGTGAGGTGCCTTGCATGATGTGTTGTGATAAGAGCTTTCTTGTACGTTTTGAGAATGATATTTTTGGGAATAAAGTGGCCCCATGATGACTTGTATCATCATTTCTGCACCCGAGAAGATCAATCAGCCATCTCTCACACAAGTAAAGAAGAAGGTTCCATCTGACACATGGTTGAACATTATTTTTTTGAGGTAAATATTCATTGCTTGCTTCCCTTCATTTATGATTACTGTGATGTTTAAAAATTTCTCTTGTAGGAAGTTTCCCTTGTTCTTAACTTCGAGAGATATTCCCAACAATTATATGAAGTAGGTTGCAATATAACCAAAGATGTTGGAGTTAAACATGCCGTATACATAGAAACGTTGCAAGAACTATAGAGTCTTTAGGATGAATTTTTTCTCATTAATGAAAGATGTGGTGCAATTCTTCATGAGAATCAAAGCATGTTGAATGAGATGAGTGTCGCCAAGAAGTTGGTACCTTGAGATGCAAACTTGGAGTGATGAGTGAGGAACAACTCTTGTTATGCCAAGAGAGATGAGCATTAATTGATGTATCTTTGTAATCATTTAATAAAATGAGACTTTTTTCATTTATAAATTTTTTTAGATTTATTTTCAAGGTCTACCATTGTGAAATTGAGACACTTACTTAAGATGGACCACACGCCACTTATACCTACACCCCAAGTGAGGGGACCGTTTAGCCTCTTCCTTCATACTTGGGGTCATCAATCCTTGTTTATTTTTAAGAGGAAGTTCGCATTTATGATCTCAAAACTCTTACTTAGGATGGGTCATTTCCTTCTTATACTTACATCCTTAGTGGGGGGACCATTGGCCTACTCTTTCATAATTAGGGATTATCGCGTTATTTTATCTGTGAGACAAGTGATAGGAATAATTCATAAAGTAAATTATTCACTTATCCTTTTCGACCTAAAGAGGAGGTTCATATTTGTGAACTCATGACCCTTTCTTAATATGGGTCATATGCCTCTTATACCTGCATCCCTATTGGAGGAGGCCATTTGGCCTCTTCCTTCATACTAAGGGGTTATTGCATTATTTTATTCATAAGACAAGTTATAATAATAAGTCATAAAGTAAATTCTTTCCTTATCCTTTTTGACCCAAAAAGGAGTTCACATTTGTGAACTCGCAAACTTCTCTTAGGAAGGAATGATGAATATGATGGATGCACCTGCAATTCTTCATCACTACTTGGACATTCTTAGGAAATAGGTAACTTTTATTCTCTTTTCTCTTTATCTTTAATTTACAACTGTTATATTGAGGATAATGTAAGTTCTAGGTTGAGGAGTGGTGAAAAGTTACCATGCTTAATTTCAAAAAATTTAACAATTTTAAAAAAAATTCACATTTTCATTTTTATTGTGTTTGATTTTCTTAGTTTGGTTTAATATTTTTAGAATGTTAGGAATAATGTTTTTTAAAAAAAAATTTCTCACAAAAATTTATCATTTCTTTAAATCAAATTTAAGTAAACAGTTAAGTCTTTCGCATTGTTAGATTAATTTTTGAAAACATATCATGTAGTATATGGTAATTAGCTAGTTTTTGTCATGACTAGTATTTCTTGATAAGGTGTGGAAATTATATTAAACCCAAAATCAGTGTTTAGGAATTAAATAGTAAAGACTACCTTTGTGAGATATAATTTGAGCCCATTATCCTTTATTCTGAGTGATAAATATTATTTTTTCTACTCTAAATACTTTTCTTATTTTTTCAACATTATTAGATGATCTCTATAGGATTTAGCATTGAATGTCTAGATTTCTACATTTTAATGAAGTGTTATATATTTATTTTTCATTTTCTTAGATTATATGATTTAAGTAGAAATTGATAGTATATGTCTTTCTTCATTCATGCATGACTTCTATTAAAGAAGAGATATATCTAGGGTTACCTATACAAATACAAATAGAAAAGCCAAATATTAACCACTCATATTACCATATAAAAAAATTTACAATCAGTACATGGGTCTACTCTAAAAAAATGTATTGACTTATATAAAAAAGAGAAGAATATAAAAGAAAAAAATAGAAAGAAAAGAAAAATGAATAGTATAATCTATATACTACGACCCAAAAAGGCTAAATAGTTGTGAGAAATAGTTTAATGCAAAAGAAAATATAGGAAGTAATTCCCTAAGAAGTCATTGCATTTTCCTACATTTTCTAAAAGGCATATTACTTGATCTTTTTATTTGATGAATTTGATTGATGCATGAAAGTAATGTATAATATTTTATAAATCCTTATATTTGATTCATTTCATGAGATCAATGATAAAATAATACTTTGAGCCTTTCTTCTTTATACATATGCGAACATATTAATTCATTTCTATACATCAATTTTTTCGCATATAAATTAGTATGAGTGTTTGAAACCATAGGATTCAGTGTTTTTGACAGTATTGGCTTGTGAGGAATAGAGTCAAAGAGAATTCGGATTCGTGATACTAAGTTTGAGGGAAATTAAATTGATACATTTTTGATATAAAATATGCAAATGATGTTCAACTAATTATTATAATAAATCATGAATATTTAGAAAGTTGAAATAATCTATGCTTATGATTTTAATTATGAAATTTAGAAGAGATTATAAGCATGATATATTTTTGTATTTCATTTCTTTATTTTAAACTTTAGTTAACTTCTTATTTTATTTATTTTATTTTTATTTTCATTTTTTGTTAATATTTGTGGGTATCATTACTAAAAACCCTCACGAAACTTAAACTCGTCCACTAGGGAACCCTAGGGGTTTAAAGACTTGTTGCATACACTAAATGCAACCGGGTCAATCCATGGAAGTGATTTAGGATAGTTTAATTTTTAGTTTTTATTGCTTCTCTTACTAAGGGACTAATAAGAAGCTGGTTGAGAGTTGTGATGAGTGCTTAAAAAGCACTAAATTACCATGATTTAATGTATTTTAATTGATTAAATATATTTATATTTGTATGATTTTATTATATTTTTATATAAATTTTTCTTTTCAGAATCATGAATATTTTTATTATTTTTAAGTTATTTTTGTTCAAAAATAACTTAAAGACACTAAGAAATATACTAGAGGCAATACATCACAAATATATTAAGAAAAGAAATGAGAAAAAGTCAAAAAGATGGAAAACTTTGGACATAATGGGTCAAAACCGTCAAAAATGTCAAAATGGCCGAAATCCCAGGCATAATAGCCCATTCACATCAAGTCCCGCACGCACCAGCGCTCTAGTAGCCCATCCTCACCATGTCCCGTGCACACCAACCCATATGCGTCAATTCCTACACGTAGCATTCCATTCGTGTTGAGTCTTGTGTGGATCTGTGTGCGCACACGTCCAACATATGTCGACACACCACCGCACGTGGTCAGCACATGCCCTGCAAGCCCATACAGCGCTTGTAGTCAGCACACGCCACTCTGACTTCCGCACGTGCCAAGGCACTCTCGCATCATGCTGCACATGTCTACCTAGATTTTTGTGCCCCAAACGCTTCCAAATTCAAATTTTGAAATATTTTCTCCCCCTTTTTGGCCTTTTCTTCACCTATAAAAGAACCATCTTCCTCCATTGTAAAACACACATTGTTTTGAGTACTTTCTCTCTCTAGCTTTCTCTTTCAAGAAAGTTTTCATTTTTTTTAGTTTTTAGTTTTTAAGTTCTTCTCTTTTTGAGAAGGACTAGCTATGTTTTTATAAAGTTTTAGTTTTTTATTCAATAAGCAGAGATGCAAATCCATTTGGAGGTTTTTCAGTAATAGAATTAGCATCAAAATGTTGTAATGATTCTTTTAAGGTATTATTTTAATGGATTCTTTACGGTTATCTTTTTATGTTTTATTTTTATATGTTATATTTAATTTGTCTGTGATTAAATTTAACATGGCTGGCTATTTGTAAATATGATATAATTATAACGTTGTTAAGCTTGCGAAATATTAAATAGGTAAAACATTTCCTTAAAATAAATTGATTTTGTTTTTATTCAAGATTTTATATTAAGGATATTAGAGAGAAATACATTACTTTTCATTACAAATTTAAATTTAAAAATTAGATTTTAAGATTTAATTATCCTGTCTGATTTAGAGTAGTACTCTTTTATTTATTGGTACAATCGCCTAGTAATTAGAGTGAAACTCTATTTGAAATGTTTTTTATAAGAACTATTATTCGAAAATGTATTGACGATATATTTTCAATAATGGTTTTAAAACTTGAAAGTTATTACTTGGATAATTAAATTCTTAAGTTTAATTTGGACACCTTGAATAAAGTCTAATTATTTGACTCCGTCTAAAGCTGTGATTAGATGGTTTGTTATTTTCTTAGAAATAAAGCTAAAATTTAATATTTAATTAATTAATAGGTCTCACCTAAGAATATTAGTTAGTTAATATTAAACAAAATAATTTGGCCCTACCTAAGGACACTTTCATACCAAAAAGAGAAAATCAATAAATATCAATTTATATCTTTAATAACCTACGTAATATGAGCAAACATAATTAACCTAATAATTATATCCTTAAATTCTCCACTGTTATGAATGATAAAAATTTACATTATTGTTTATTATTATGTTATTAGATTAGCAAAAAAATAAACGAAAATATCGTGACAAGATGTTTAGGATTTAATTTCGTTTTTAAGATTTTGAATAATAAATTAAAAATCACATATATTCCTTCTTTAGATCGACCTTGGGAGTATACTTTTCATTTTCTATAAAATGATTCGTGCACTTGTGAAAGTTTTACAAATATAAAACCAAAGTATTTACAGGATCGGCGATGCCATTTTTGCTCATCAATTATCTCCTTGAATCTTTGTTGTTTGTATGTTCCCACTTTTCTTATTCTTGCATATCTATTTCTCTCTCTGCTTATGTGTCTTGCATAGTATGTTAATTATCCTACTTGGTGTCATGCCTAATTGTTTAATCAATAAGTATTCTCTCCTACTAATTGCTTTGACATGCTCTTTTTGTGTGTTTTCCTTGCTTACTGCTTACTTCTTCTGTGGATATTTGCATGAGCATCATGTCACATATTTTCATCATGTAGTGTCAAAGTTTTAGGATTTTCTTTCTATAATCTTATCATTCATATTCCATGTCATATAGAATGCATCCAACCTATTTTACTACGTTCTTTTTTCTTATACCTAGTATGTTGTATGTTGATTCTATGTTAATCTCTTGTTGGTTCTATGTTAATCTCCTATTTATTTTTTTCATCTTTTGCATGCTCTTCCTTATCTTGTGTTATAGATTTATCTTTGGAGAAAATTAGGTGTTGTTACAAGTTTGTTTACATGAGTTTTTCTCTGTATTATGCTTGTTTGGGTTTACGTCATGCATCTTATGTCATATAGATTATTTACCTATCTTTAGGACTCTTGACTTGCATGCATTGCTATGATAAACTTGTGTGTTTAGTTGGCATTCCTAGTTTTTTGGGGTGTTAATCTTGTCTAAGCATGTCTCTTGTCTCCATGTTGAAACTTGAGCTTGTATCACATGTTTAGATGTTTTTATAGCATCCCTTGTTTCTTATCTCTTGGGGGTGTTACTTGTGTTGCTTATTAGTTGGTTAGTTTCTTTTTGTCTCTCTACTAGCGATGATGTGAAAGTTACCAATGATATATTTGTCATCTCACTTGTTTGATTTTGTGTTACTTGTTTGTTTCTTTAAAATTATGTTTATCTTCATTTACTGCTTTGGAAATCAAAAAATAATAATATATACATTTATCTATGGTCATTTGACATTCTCATTCTCTCTTTCTCTTTCTTCTTAGGATTGTTCTGCACGTTCTTCTGTCAGCTTTTTACTGCATGTATAATGAAGTTAATAGGGACTTTGTTGGTTTTTGAGTTGCATGCATTTGATTTGAATTGAAATAAGGTTTTTATGACATGTTTTCATTGAGCTTATGTATAGCTAAATTCTTGTCTTGAATTTGAATACAATTTTTTTCTTACACATGTCATAACTTTGTGAATTTGTATGGATATTTTGAGAGATTTATATAGATTTCTATTTTGATGATTTGTATGACTCTAATAAGTTCTAGAATTCACTTTAGTGTCTATTGAGGAAAAATTATAGATGCTACTTGGATAGAGAGATGATTTAGGCTGTCTTTGGATCGTTTTAATTTTTCAAGCCACCAATGTTTACTTATCCATCTTTACCCATCTTTAAGCCATTATGTAATCTCTTCATTTTTTTGCACCTACTGGTTTAGCACAAATGTTTTATCCCACTTACCATGTATACCCTTTTGTTAAGCATGTATGTTCTAAGACTGTGTGTTTTATGCTCTTGGTTTTAATTAAAAAAATAATAAAAAAATGGAAAGAAGAAAGAAGAAGAATATTGAAAATGAATGGAATATAAAAAAAGGATAAAAAATGATGATAAAAAGAGGTGTATGAATTATTGAATTTAATGTGCAGCTCTCATAACAACTATGTTGTTGAATGAATTTTAAGAAGTAAAGAGCAAAGATCCCATGTTTTAGGGTATTTTTATCATGGATATATTGGTTTGTTTTTGGATGGACCAAGGTGTGTTTGACCCTATATGTCATATCTTTCCTACCCATAACTCAGCCTATTATTACAAGCATTAAAAGACCTATTGATTTCTTCTAGGTTGGCACTTACATTAGTCGAGAGAGATGCTAAATGTGGACTTATGAAGTTTGGTTCTCCTGGGTCTATATTTCAATTTGCTCAGTTCGCATAAGCATATCTTAATGATATATAGAGTAAGCAAGTTTAGAATATCATACATAGTGCATGTTATCAAAAATTCAATCATACACTTATATGAATGTATTATGAATTGATTTCCTCATGGATATTTTCGTTAAATATTTTGGTTAATCTCAAAGGGCCCTCCGGCTTTTATCCTTCTCTACCTCATATTTCTTCCACTGGTTTCTCTACCATGTTTATGCTTAGAGGATGTACATTTATCTTTTCTCAAAATATTAGTAATTTATTATCTCTTATTGTTGTTTGGTTTCCTTCTTTTTTTATTATCCATTTAGAGTTTGAAGTTGTCTTGGATTTGCATCGATTTCAAGCTTTTACTTAAGGTTTTATGCCTTTTTTTCATTCTGTTGTACCTCTTATTCACGATTCACCCATTTCTTTATCCTCAATCAAACCTTGCCTTTTTGGTACTTCTTTGGCCCATTTTTTTCCATCTTCTCTTTGTTTGGTGGAGATGAACACATTGTTCCCTTTAAGCTTGTCCATTCCTTTTGAACAATTAAATGCCATTATTCTTAATCCTCAATCTAGTTCACTACCTTCTACCTTCTACCATTGTTGGACAGTCTTTTCATTGTGGTGTTCTTGGGAATGTTGATGCAAAAAAGGGAGAAAAAGAGTGTTAAACTTCTTTTATTTTCCTTGTTACTTTAGTTTTTTTGACTCTGTTCTTTAGAAGTTCTTAAAATATTATTTACTTAATGAGACTGAGTTTGTTGTGTTCCTTACTCTCTATTCGTCTATCCTCACATGTTTTATGCAGGTTGTTTGCTTCCTTCTTTTTGTATTGCTTATTTTCTACTGTGTATAAATACTTCTATTTTGGGAAAGTTTCAAGAGTTTAGAATGAATAACATGTTTATTGCTTGACATGCATACTTTTAGGGGGAGATTGTGTGTAAAATACGTGTTGACAAATGGAGCATTATGATTGTTTTGCATTCTTGTTGTTTTTCCTACTTATGAATTTATTTTATATTGTTATGTTATGATGTCTCTTTCTTCTTGACATTACTTTCTATGAACCTTGCATAAATAAAACTGTTAGTATGACATGTTGCATGCATAGTTTGTATTTTCCTATTTCACATGCCTTGTTACGTGTCTACCTGCATCCTTATATAGTGGGTTATTGCATGATTATCACTTATAGTTGGTAGCCTGGTATTTGTCATTGGAATGCATGACACATATTTTCTTAGGTAAACTAGGATGTCTTTCTATATGTGTGTGCATAGTATGGGGTGAGATTACATTATTGAATACACCCAAGTGTTGTTGGGGGAGGATAATTGAATCACTAGGAGTGTGTCAACTTGGAAGATAGTTGGACTCTTATTCAATTATTTCTTAGGGATTTGCTGACATATTTAAGTGGCAGATGTTTAGGGGAAGATTGTTTAGTCACTAGGAGTGTGCCAACTTGGAATATAGTTGGACTCCTAGTCAACATCTTCTTTAAAATTTATTAACACTTGTATGTGCCATTGGTGTTTGATCGTCCATCTTTTCGATGTGATGTATGCACATTGCAAACCCCCTTATGCCCTCTTACAACACTTATACATGTGGGGCTCCCTACTATGTATTTTGATGTTTCCTTTCTACACTATTCTTGACTTGTCTATGCATTCAAGTTTTTGTTCGTTACATGTTTTTACCTTGCTATTGTCTCAATGTTTATTCTTTGTATTTCTCACTTGACTACATGTATCGCTTCTTTTTGTTTTTGCTTTAATCTTTGTGATTATTGGATTTCTATTGGATTTCTCTCTTTCATATAGAGGTATGGTATGTTGCATACCTGTGTGTGCTTGCTTTGAAATTCCATGTCAAAAATAAGGAGAAATGTATGTTTGTTTGGTGTGCACAACTTATGTTTGTTTGTTTTTCTATGCATTATATTTGTTTGTTCATTAACATACTAGTTACTGTATGGGATGGTGAGTGTAGCTTGCACTACATCATAGTTATCTTATATACATACACTAAGGGGAGTGTTGCATATGATAAAAGGGATTCTGCATACTTGTTTTCATGTTGATTATGCTTAGCCTATCAATGTCTACATGTGTAAGGGTGACACGATAATATGTGTTTAGACTACACACTATTTCTATATGATACATTCACAGGGTATGTGTTTGTTTCATATGTGCAAGTTATAGGTGTAGAGTGAAGTCAACATGCTTCAAGTGTGTTGTTTGTAGTGATGTTGAGTTACTTATGCTTAAGAGTGACAGAGGTTGGACAAGTTGATACATGAAGATGGATGAAGCACATAAGATGGATTTGCTTGGTGTAGGAAAAGTCTTTCAAGTTTTGATGTGTGTCGTTGTGTTGTTTATGAGAACAAACAATTTTAGGACATCTTCATTGTCATCTCATGTTTGATGAGTATGTGTATTTAGTTGTACAATATTTTGACACGAAAATCCAAAGAAGGAGAATGTAAATCCTATTGTACTCATGTATGTGTGTTGACTTCTCGTGTGTAAAACATGATGTTTGTTTTATTTTATACAATGTTCTGTCATCTTCTATGTAAAGTTGATTACTGCAGATTAGTAACACACACACATAGTTAGGAACACTTTGTATGCAAATATTTTTACACATACCACGGGTTAGTTTTCATAGTGTGCATGTTAGGTGTAGTGTTGGGTTTCTAGAAGCGAGCATGCGAACAAGCCAATGTTATCACTTGTGTTTTTGGTTCATTTTGGGTACGGGTATTTGTGGAAAGTACTCAGAAATTTTAAGAATAAAAAATGTTACTTTTTATTACCTCGCCACCAAGCTTGCCATCACCCTCACCACCACCCTTGGCGAGGTGGCTGGCAAAGTGGAAAATTTGAGTTCTATAAATACCCCATTTTCTACTTATTTGGTATCCAAAAATAGTAGCATAGCTCTATCAAATTGACATATCATTTTTCTATTTTTGGATCACTAATACCTCTAGTGTTATTCGGTATTATTCATTCGTGATTGTGTGAGCAAAATTGTGCTTGTAAGTGTTGAGTACTCGAGATGGTATTTGCAAGTGTATTCTATGTAAGCCATGTGTTGGTTGGGAGTTACTTGGATACAACTGTTTATTTTTGAGAACCTTATTGTTAGATTGAGCTAAGTTAAATGCTTTCAATTCTTATATCTCTTATGGTGTGCAATAAGAGATAGGTTGTTTGAGTTTGAGGGTATCCTCAAGATTGGGAGTAGTTACACTTCTGATTATTGATCTGTGGTTTATGATCACACCATATTGGGTGGTGTTGGTTTTGGAGGTGAGCCGGGTTTATGTGTTGAACCAGGTTATTATGAAGGTAGCAAGTGAGAGCAACAATAGGTAGTTAGGGTAGATGCCCGACTGATAGAGTTATTTGGGTTTATACTTTTCTATCGAGTTGTATCTATTTATTGTTTTTAGTGGATTATTTACTGTTGAGTAGTTGTTACTACATAGATAGGGTTTCTATGTGGATTTACCTCATTATATATACTATTATGCATGATATGCTATTGTGTTAGCATAATATGAGTTTCTATCGTTTATGTTCTATCATATTAGATTTAGACTCTGATTAGAAAGCTTATTTATTTTGTATTGTTGCATGCTTTCTTTCCTTTCCTTTCCTTGTAGCATGCTTATAGCTTTCTGATTATTACTTCTACTTTTTGATCATGCATTTTTGGTGTGACTATCTATGGAATCTATATCTCCTTACCCTGGTAATGTATTATGTATTTGGTGTGACTTTCTAATCATGCATTTTTTTTAATTTTATGGTTTGTTATGAAATGTATAATTACATGATGTAAAAGTACAATCATCATGTGCCTAATATGTTCCCATATATAAGGTCTTGAAGAGATTGAAAATCCCTTATAACTGTTCAATATGTATGATTATCTTGCATGATTTGTGATGTTTGCTATGTTTATACATACTGCTAGCTTGGACAAAAGCTGTGAGGCACAACATCACTAGTGTATTTACTGTAGTTTCTACTTCCTTACTATAGTTTGTTTTTTTTTGTATGTTAAATTGAGAATGTTATTTTGTACTTTAATTGCGTTAATTGCTTAATTCACATTGTGAGGCCTTTTTGACCGAATTGATATAGATTTCACAAAAAGATTAATTGCTTAATTCACATTGTGAGGCCTTTTTGACCGAATTGATATAGATTTCACAAAAAGATTCCATGGGTTGGGGTTTTTGCCCCTTATCTAGGTCCCGATTACCTATTTGAGTTAGAAGAAAAGTTGACATTCATATAATTGTTCCTATATGAGAATCTTCAAGGTGGATTTGGGCGTCTATCTATAAACGATTTTCCCCCCACCATAAATCATATTAAGAGAACATCATGGGGTGGTCTTGGTCAAATCCACAAATAAACCACAATCATTTTTTATTCCATTTTTGAAAGCTTCGATGGCATGGAATCGGGACACTATGAGATCTCCATTTTTTTCATCTTGAACCTCTTCATGTAAGTCTCCATTATCTCCTTACTTTATTGAATAATGGAGAACAATTGGTGAGACTCCTTATGAATGGGTTTGTTACAAGAGTAGTTAGTGATGAAAGCCTTTACTAATTGGTTGAAATTAGTGATGCTTTTTGGAGGAAGCTCTATGAACCATTTTTGTGACGTGTCTTGAAATGTAGAGGCAAAAATCTTACAAAACATAGCCTCTCTTTTTTCTTCGGGCACACACACTGACACCATAGCCATTTTAAAATGTATCACGTTAGCTACATAATAGTTCATTCCCTTATAGGGTGGACACTTTGGATAGGAGAATTTGGGTGGTGAAACCATCAGTTCTAAGAAAGGGGTTGTTGATAATTGATCACACATGGCTTCATTATCATTCATAAGGCATCCCTTGCCCTGCTTTTTGAGTTGATTGGCCATTTTTTCTTCCAATTTATTTTCTATCTTTTTCCATTTATCATCCCACTTGCTATCGAGATAGTATGTTTGAGCTTCGTTGGGTGCATGTGTTTAGAACACTGGGCTTAGGTTGGCAAGAGATGGTTCAATTGGGGTAGTAGGATTCATAAAGTAGCTATTGTGTTGGATTTATGGGTATAGATTTTCTATATATGGGTCTGGGTCCTTGGAGGTGATGCCTCTTTGGTTCTTGAGGAGCTTGTCGAGCTCTTGTTAGATGTGATGGTTTTGTGGGTGGTGTGACTATTATAATCAAGAATGAGCTTTTGGCTTCTTTTGAGTAGTTCTCTTGGAGTAAAAGTGCATGAAGTTCTTTGTTATCATTTTGTGGTTTGATGAAAACTTGTTGCAATTCCACATATTTTTCATCCTAACATCTTTTTCTAAGGATGCATCCTCAAAACTCACGCTTATTGAACTAGTAGCACATGAGATCATCTTTGTAACCTCTAATGGGACTGATGGTTGAATTAAGTTATACCCTAATCCATGGTGTGGGGTAAGATGAACTGCATGGTGAGATACATGTTCATTAGGGTTACTTCCAAGAACTTGATGCAAGGGGTGTTTAGGGTGATTATGAGGGTTGTTTCTCCTTGAATAAGAGGTTGTGTGATGGCTAGTCATATTGACTGAGGTGAATTTTCCCCTTAACGGGTCACATGCGTCTATATATATAGGCACCACTACTTCCAGATGCTGGCATCTCATTGAAACGATCACATTTGACTTATATTGACACAAAGCAAGTCCATTCTCCTAGAATAAGGTTGTGACCATATATCTCTGTAATGTATGTCTTATTATCCCTTAACCAAGTCAAGTACCCCATTGTTAGGTACATTGAGTCTTGCATAACTTATATAGGTCATATACTTCATGTAGCTCATTTTCTTGATGTACCTCGTGTAGATCGCTTGGGTTATGTGCCTTGGTTCACAACACCTAAATATATAATAATACTTTAATTATTATTACTGTTTAATTTTAAAACAAAATGAAATTATGTTTTTTTAAATATTATACTATATAATCATATAATTTTATCCATCGTGCATTAATTTCTTTTTTAAGAATGTTATATACAATAATTTGACTTTAAATATTATTTTAAGTAATATGACATAGTTAGATTAAATTTAACGTAGTAATCATATTTTCAAATTGATACATTTTTGTATCATAAGTAAAAAATTTAACAATAAATCGAAAATTTTCATCACGTGGCACGTAAAAAAATAAGGCTATCAAATATCAATAAAAAGTTTTCTTTTCCTTTTTCTATAAAGAGAAAAGAAAAATAAATAAATAAAATAAAAACTTTTTTTTAAATAAATTAAATTAAGAGACTTAATTACCCGTTAGTTTTTCGTAAAAACTTTATTATAATAAAAATAACTTCTTTTTTCCTAAAAAAAAGTTTGCAAAATTATATAAAAAAAATAACAATACTAAAACTTATATTATCTTAAAAACATTGAATGAGATTTAATTGAATAAAATTTAATATTAAATTAATCTAAATGATTATAATTTAATCTTAATGACGTACAATTAAATGATGATGGATGTAAAATAATATATCAATTTTTTTAATAATAAAAATGTATAAAATTGATATAAAATGATGTTATTTTTATGGTTATAAATTTTAATAGTACTTTATTTATTATTTTCTCAAAAAAATTATTCAAAAAAAAAACTACATGTACGAGTAAATACATTAAATGTAGAATGTTTAAAATGGTAAATGTGAAATCATTAAGATTTTCTTCTTACAATTTTAAAAAATAAATTATTAAAGAACATGTACGAGTACGACCACATCCTAATCAGGGGAACATGAGCAATGTATAAAGAGATTGCATGGGGGGGATTGAAAAGTGATAAAAATAATAATAATAAATAAAGGCAAAGATTTTTTTTTCAATTTTATATTAGAAGAAAAATATATGTGCACCATATTTTTGATTAAATAAAAAATATTTTTTTTTACGTTATATGAAAAACAAATATGCAACATATTGAGGGATTTAAAAAGAAAAACTCTATTTATGAAAGAGATTATTTTATGCTATTAAAATTGAGAATAATATGGAGATAAAACAACTGCACTTATATATACAAAGAAACTACACCAATTTATTAAGCTAACTATAGTATACAGAGAGAGATGCAAGGCCTTACGGAAACCTAGATTGAAACAACACTGTTCCATCAAACAGAGAATTGAGGCTTCCAGAATCATCACAAACCAAATATGTGGTCATTTGAACCAAAAATAGCAGCATTAAACTGTCTTGTATTCAAGTCATTACCATCCAAACCCGATCCAAACCGATCAAGCCATTGTGTTGGGCTCGAATGATCACTCTCCTCTACCCACTCAGAAGTCATATCAATATCATCAAATTGAATAGGATCAGCTTCTATAGATTTCATTCTAGTTTGTTTAGCTAACTTGAGATTGTAATTTATGCACATAAGATCATTCAATGTCTCTCTATCAATCTTATTTCGTTTCTCTGAATGCATTTGTTGAAATGAAATCCAATGCCTTTCAAAAGTGAAGGTAGTGCAAACCTGACTCAGTATTCTGATTGCCACTCGCTGCAACACTGGTGCAGAGTCACCATATTGTTCCCACCAAAGCCCTGCAACAAAACAACACCAAGTTAGAACTTCATTGATGTATTGCTACTTAGATTGCGTTTACTGATTCGTAATGGAATTTAAAAGGAATCCGAATCATAAGGAATTGTAAAAAAAGAATGTTTCCCATTACTGCATTTACTTATTATTAAGATCCTGCAATCGGAAACTACTTCAATTAGTTAAATATAGAACACGAAATTATATTTTACATAAATACCTTCACATGAACAATTTTATTTTTATTTTATTATTTCATATTTTAATAGATTTGGAAAACAAATTTTTTTATCTAGCAGAAATCAAGTTCAGGACTTTTAGATAAGAATCTAATTCCTCCAAAATCGATATTTGATTGCTAATATGTGTGTGGGAGACCTAATTACAGAAAATCTTATTTAACAAGTAAATATGGGAATCGTAATCATTAGGTAAAACCTAATTTCCATTAAATAAACATGCTCTTTTGACTATAAACCAGGGAATACTCTAGATTTTCTTTGAGACATTTTTTATCTGCAAGGGTTAAAATATCAATATTTATAAACATATCGACAAAATATCAAAGATATCAAAAGATACTGAGGATGTCATGGATATTTGATCCATGTTTACCTGGTGAAACTGCATCTCGTGCCTCCATGGCCAGGCTGCAACCAAACATCCCATTTGCTTTTGTAAATATAAATATCTGACTGGTAATGTCCCGTCTCATTTCGGGAATAGGAAGTAATTTCTCTAACACTTTGAAGAAGTCTTCTTTTATTGATGTAAGAAATTTCACTTCTGGATTATACTGAATACTAGGGTTCAAAAATGCTGCTGCTGAATGAAGAGGTGAATGGAGTTGATCCCTCCACTTTCTATCAACTATATCCAAAAATGTTTTGCATTTGCTCTCATCCATTATATAGTAAGTTCTTAAGGACTCTTTAGCTCTAGTCATCATCTCATATAAAGAGCCTACAATCGGCTTCCCACCAGATACTTCCTTCAATACTTTCAGAAAAGGTTCTGAGATTGCGACACTTTCTTCCACTGCACCCCAGAAATCATTATCTCCAACTACGGCAAGACATGATATATTTTGTGGTTTATTTGCATAAGATGAATTTGTACAAAATTCAGAACTGTTGAACATAAGCTTCAATCTTGACCTTTGTTTCAATATAGATTGCAATGAGAGGAAGTTTGATACAGATTTTGTTATCCCGGTCTTGATAAGTTCTTGGCCTCCGGTGAACTTCTTCATTAGATCAAGCATACAAGCATTGTTATAAATGAACTTTGAGACAGTTTGTGCTTGTATGATGCACTGGTTCACCCAATCTACTCTTGAGAATTCCTCGAGAATTGAATTTAAGCACTGCGAAGCACAAGGAGACACAAATATTGTTGGATAGTTTTGCAAAATATGGTTTGCGACAGCAGTATAGTTGAAACTACTATCCATGATAACCTGCACAACATTATCAGGGCCAAAATCTTGAATGACGGTATCAAATAACTCAACAAGGCATTTAGAGTTCTTAAAGTAAGCAGATGCATCGATTGATTTATGGAAAAAAGTTCTGGAAGGTGATGAAACTAAGAAGTTAATCAGAGCTCTTGATTTATTGTCAGTCCAAGTCTCAGCAATGATAGTGCAACCTGTTGTAGCCCATTCTTTTTCAATGTCTTTTGATTGCAAACTCATCTCAGACTTGATCCTTTCTAGCCAACTAGTCTTAAGGGTTTCAGTAGACGGGCCAGTAAATCCTGGACCACATTTTGTTATGGCATCAATCATTAGTTGATACGAAGAAGAGCGAGCAATACTAAAATCCAACTTATTCTCAAAAAAGAACAAAGCAATACTTCTCTCTGCATTTTCTTGGTTGTTCAAAGAGGGAGGTGCCATTGTCAAAGGAACAACAGTTGGGAATAGTTTTGCTGGAGACACAGCGCCAGCATCCAACATAAGAACTTTACCTGCAGAAACATTTGCCGGAGATCTGACTTCAATGATCTTTGGTTTTTTAGTAGTACATGTTTCTTTGATCTCTTCTTTTGATGCTATAATGGCTCTTACTCGATCAGTAACATCATCTCTTACCTTGCTACATGGATTGACGCCTTTGCTAGGTAGCCGAGATAAGTGATGCTTCAGCCTACTAATGCCACCATTCAGAATTCTCAGGCAAAATTTACACCTCACTTTGTTTCCATCTAATTTTTCAGCATATTCCCAACACACATCTTTTTCTCGAACCACTGCAAGGATGAAAGCAGAAAGCATGTTTATAATTTACAGTTTATGCATTTAAGCACTTCGATATTCATGCATAATAATAAATAAAATGATTAAAAAACTACTTATTCAAGTTGATATGAATTGAAAACTTTTATTTCAGGAACGTATAAAAGAGAGAGAAACAAATGTTATGTCTCATATACCAAGGAAATAATGAAGATTGCAATTCTGTAGGTCTGTTTGCTTGTTGAAAGTGATTTGAAAAGAAAGTGCTTTCATATAAAAAAAATACAATTTGTGCTTTTGTCAGCACTTTAGTAGAAGCATTTTGCTGTCAGAAACGCTTAGGAAAAAAACACAAACTCTATTCCAGTTACATACCAAAACTCCTCAAATCAGATTAATCAGGCAAACTTACTGAGAATGAGAAATTGTTCCAACTCCAGCACGTCAACCTACACAAAGGGGAAAAAAATCAAGTCATTTATAGGAAGAAAGACAATCTCTTTAAATTTTTTTCTTCATTTTTCCTATTTTTTAAGTTATGTTAAAACGACCAATTCAAAAAATTTAAAGTGAAAACTCTAATTATTCAAATAATTTTATTTTTATATTCTTAAAAAAGCAGATATAGTTTATATACGTATTTTTTAACATATAAAAAATACATATTTTTTTTTACTTTACAAATATATATATATAAAGTGAAAGCTTTAAAAATAAAAACTTTATCCTATGCAATTAAAACAAAGTTCCAATTTCATTGCACTGTTCCATTTTCTCTCAGAAGATTAAAGTTACACAGCTGATATCAAATTATTGACGTCAAATCCCAATTTAGTAAGAAAGTCAAAATTTAGTAAGCAGATCACTCTATTTAACTACTAGCGTCTGTATTAATCAGCTTCAGAAATTCAATATGGAATAAAGAAATCAATAGCTACAAAAATTGAATTCATGCCTTAGATCCTTTGTTGGCCTCACATCTATCTATGTATAAGAAAATCTTAAAGTTCAATCTTTCAAGAGTTTTAAGGCACAGTTTCAAACTAAAGCTGGCATAATTTATCTTGGTTTATCATCTGTAATTAGCAGACTAATAATTTCAGAGGAGAAAAAGGAGAGATTTTTAGTTATTCTAGTAAGCATAAATGGAAAGAGAAGATGTGAAGAGATAGCTTACAGAGAGAAACTGAGAGAGACCGCGAAAGTTCTCGACGGAGATATAAGCTGAGACTTGCAGAATTTGGAGAGTATTTGATAATTATCGCGATATTTTGGAGTTTTTATTCTTAGGGTTTCTTTTCTTTTATCTCTGGTGATTTGGATGTCTTTTGAATTTTAGCGATCTTCTTTATTCTCTCTTTTTCTCGTTTTCCTTTCTTTTTCTCCTTTTTCTGATTGGATAAAAACGTTGTCGTTTTGATTAGAATAGGACCAAAAAATAACGCTAAAAATCAAAATGTTTACCAGAGCCAGGTTTCGATCCTGGGACCTGTATTGTCATGTACTACGGTTAAAGTTATTAGTATATCGTATACGTATTATTAACGTCATAAATATTAATTAATAAACAACACGATTTTTAATATCATAAATTAAATTGTTATATATCACGTAAACAGTAATAGTGTTACTATCTTATGTAATAGTGATATATTATTATTTTTTATTTATTATCTAAAAAATTGTAAGATGAAAGTTAATTTTTCTTATTTACACTTTTCAATAACAAGTTAACGCTGTAAATTAATAAAAATATTGATATAAATTTTAGATATATCTACGCATGAATGGTGTTATTATAAAAATATTTGTCTATATTTTCAAAGGTAATTTTTATTTCTATAAATTTTATCATTTATTTTTGTTAATATTAATAATATTTTAAATATTTTCGTAAAATTTAATGTTTAAGAAAATTAAGCCGTATATAACATTGACATATAAGGGAAAAGTTGCATTTGTGAATAAAGTAGACATATGTGTCAAAAACTCTTAAAGTTTTATGTATTTTAATCCATGATATCGGGATCGTACTGTACTATTATATTAAACATGCCAATTGTTGTATTTTGTATATGAAGAAGAAAACCATGATTGCCTCCTGGATTCTGGATTCTGGATTCTGGATTCTGGACTGTTTATTTATTATGGTAGAGCGTAGATCCGATATCAACATTCTTTAAAAAAAAAACTAAAATGTAAATTGTTATAGAAATAACAATATTTCATTAACGAAATATTAATTATATCTTATATATAATTAATATTAAGAATAAAATAATTATGTCTTATTTATTTTGAGTAAATAAATTTTTCTATGATCAAATTTGATTGTTGTTATAAAAATATTATCGAACTTTGATTTGTTACTTATATATCATTAAATTTATGAATTTTTATAAAAATATTATCAAACATTTTTTGTTACTTTCATATAATTAAATTTTACAAAAAGTTACAAAAATACTATTGATGTGATCAATTAATAAAAAGTTACATATATGTCTATAATATTTTTGTTACATTTGTAAAGTTTAATGTATGAATGTAACGAAAAAAATTTAATAATATTTATGAAATTTAATAATATGAAAGTAACAATCAAAATTTGATGATATTTTTACAATAACCCTCAAAATTTGATAGTATAAAAATATATTTACTCTATTTATTTAAATGATTTAACTTTTACTTTCTTTTAAAAACATATTATTCGTACTATAAAAAAGTAAAAAATTTATTAAAAATAACATCAAGTTTTTTTTCTTTTAGCACATAACATAATAGAAATAAAATTGTAATTCAATTTGTTATTTGATGTAGAAATCAATTATGAAGGATGACAAAGAATAAAGAAAAATATTTTCAACTAAATTTTTAGTTTTAGTTTAAGTGATCAAATTGTATACCTACATATTTAAATCTCATGGATCCACCTAACTGAAAGCGTGAAAAATTCATGAAAATGTCTGAGTAAATCATTGAAAATATATTGAGAGTTCAAATCTACTAAAGACTAATTTTCTTGTGTTAAATTTGGGCCTAACTCCATCTCAAAACCCAGGTTATGAGATGTATGATTGTCCTCATTTATATATGTGTTTGATACTTCATGCACAATCTATGTGGGACATTTTAACACTCCCACTCACATCGATAGTTCATTGATGGACGGTGGTGGGCTTACAGCTGCGTGCCACAGGGTGAGTTTTTTTTACCTGCTCTGATATCATGTTAAATTTGGGCCTAACTCCATCTCAAAACCCAGGTTATGAGATGGAGGATTGTCCTCATTTATATATGTGTTTAATACTTCATGCCCAATCGATGTGAGACATTTTAACATCTTAATAGAAAACATCAACAAATTTTTCTGTATCACCCTCTGTATAAATTGCTTTAGTTTTATGCATTAAATTATGTTGAATACTCCTAAAAAAGGTTGTAGCTTCTACTTCTTTAACGGATAAAGTTATAGTCTAACCAATGCATGAATAGATTATTTATTTATAATAAATCAAAACTCGAACCTATTTTATCTTACATAAAAAAAACATAAAAATTTATTTTAATAGTATTTTTAGAAGAGGTTGTTAAAACATAGAATAATATGAGTAACTTCTTTCACTTCTAACTCATTCTTTGGGTCTTTTTCAGAAGTTAAAAAAATTTATAAATCTTATTAAATATTTTTTTAATTTGAAATTGTTAATCAATGATTTATTTTTGAACATTATTTCATTTTTCTACTACCAAATGTATCCTATCAGGACCACCTTTGTGAGAAATACTCATTACAACTTAAAATGATTTTTTTAAAATACATGACACCGAGTTCGAGGTTATCCACATAATTCATTTAATCATGTATTAAACAATAAAATTCTCTAATTTTAATAATTAATTTCATGTTTGGTTAATTCGAATAGAATGAAATCAGAACTAATTTATTCAAATTTTATATTTGGTTGAACTGAAAAGTAGGAATAGAATGAAATCAATTTTTAAAAGAAAAGGAATTAGAATTCATTCTCTCCTTTAAGGAATGATTCTATTCTCATCTTAATTATTTTTTCAATTTTACACCAACTCAAAATAGAATTCTAAATTCCAAATCCCAAAACCCAAAATTCTATTTAGAAAAATAATAATTTTAACCCTAAATTTTAACCCACAAATATAACCCTGAACCCTAAATCCCAAAATCGTATTTAGAAAAATAATAATTTTAAACATAAACCTTAACCCACAAATATAATCCTAAACCTTAAATCCTATTTAAAAAATAATAATTTTAACCCTAAACCTTAACCCATAAATATAAACTTAACCCACGAATATAACTTTAAACCTTAAATCCCAAATCCTAAAACCCTATTTAAAAAAATAATAATTTTAACCAAAAACCTTAACATATAAATATAATCCTAAATCCCAAATATCAAACCTCAAAACCCTAAACCTTATTTAAAAAAAATAATTTTAATAATATATTTTATTCTTAAGTAATAATTATTTAAAAAAATAATAATTTTAATAATGGACTTGACAAAAAAAGTAATAATTAAATAATATTATTTAAATTAACTTGAATATAGAAATATTAAGGTAATATATAATATTTTTCATTCCATTTTAATTGTAAATTAAACACTATAATATTAATTTTTTCTTTAATTTTAGTGATCAAATTAAACAAAATTATTTTTGTTACGTTAAATTTTATTTTGATTGGATTCCGATTTTATTTTGACATGAATTAAAACGTACGAATATAAACTAAAATATATATATTAACTAGAATAATTGTTTGCTTCTTTCCATGGTGATGGTCTTTGCTTATTATCGTCTCACTTGGGCGCCTCCACATGCACCCTCCTACTCATGCGCTATAAAATAACATCAGAGTCTTCCTCTAAGTCATGTTCTTCTTCTCAATTATTATCTGAATGGTTTCTTAAATTGTTTGCATGTGAGCGACCCTGTTTTAACAAGCAATAACCAGCTCATCTTCATCACTAGACCACCCCCTTCGTTATTGCCTATGACCCACTTGTAAATTTTCCTCTCTAACATATTCTCAAACCCACATGAAATTTTTATCCAAATGAAAAACCCATTTTTGGAAAAAACACAATTTGGTGATGGCAAAGAGTGCCCAGATAGTTAGTTGCGTGGTCTGAAGTCTGAACCCGCTAGTAAGTTGTTTTTTTTTTAAATAAAAAAATTCTGCTAAATGGGTTCAATTTAGTCTTCATATTCCTAATTAGTGACAGATTTTCAACTTGGTTCATCTTGCTTTTCTTAAAAGCCGTGTTTCTGTTTCAAACAGAAACTGCTTTTTGATTGATGCTTCAAAGTTAATGCTTTAAAAGTCAGTTTTTATGGGGGAAAATTTAGAATTATAAACGGCTTTGTATGCAGTAATAGCTCACATATACAGATTAGATCTAATAATTGGTCCCTCTATGCGTTTGTTAAAATTCCTCAATTGGCTGAACAGTTTGGTGATCTTTATTTTCAATTTCCAACTGAGAAAATGAGCAAGAAGGAACATGTTATGTTCATTTTCTTAGTCTTTCTCTTGATTGGAACAGTTTGGTCTCATGTAAGTGGGGATCTAACAGAAGATAAACAAGCTTTATTAGATTTTCTTCACAATATTTCACACTCTCACACTATCAATTGGAGCAAAACTTCTCAAGCGTGTAAAAGCTGGACTGGAGTGTTTTGTAACAATGATCAAACCAGAGTCATAGCACTCAGATTGCCAGGAAATAGCTTATATGGTCCAATCCCCCCTAATACTCTTAGTCGTTTATCTTCACTTAAGATTCTAAGTCTCAGACTAAATGGTATAAGAGGTCCTTTTCCTTCTGATTTTTTTAAACTTGGAAATTTAACTTCTCTTTATCTACAATTCAACAAGTTGTCTGGTCCATTACCTTCTGATTTCTCAATTTGGAATAGTCTTTCGGTTATTGACTTTTCAAATAATGATTTTAATGGGAGTATCCCTTCTTCAATCTCAAAATCGACTCATCTTACATCTTTGAATCTTGCTAACAACTCACTTTCTGGTAAAATTCCTGACCTTAATATTCCTACTTTACAACTCCTAGATTTATCTAATAACAATCTTACCGGGGTCGTTCCTCGATCTCTCAAAAGATTTCCAAGTTGGGCATATTCGGGGAATAATCTTGTATCAGAAAATGCCTTTCCACCATCTTTTCAAGTTGAACCACCTAATGCTCAACCGAAGAGAAAAAGCATAAAGCTTAGTGAACAAGCAATATTGGGAATTGTACTTGGTGGTTCTGCTCTTGGGTTTGTGGTAATTGCCTTTATGATGGTCATTTTCTACCATAACAAGGGAGATAAAGGTGGGCTAGTGGGAAAACCCCAAAAGAAAGAAAAAATTTCAAAGACAGATGTTTCTGAAAACCAAGATAAGAATAGTAAGCTTTTTTTCTTTGAGGATTGTACTTTTGCATTTGACCTAGAAGACTTGTTGAGGGCATCTGCTGAGGCTCTAGGGAAGGGAACGTTTGGGATGACATATAAGGCAGCTTTAGAAGATGGAACTACTTTGGTGGTAAAGAGGCTGAAGGAAGTGATAGTGACAAAGCGAGATTTCGAGCAGCAAATGGAGATTGTAGGGAATGTTAGGAATGAGAATGTGGCTCCTCTAAGAGCATATTACTATTCCAAGGATGAGAAGCTCATGGTTTATGATTATTATGATCGTGGTAGCGTCTCTACAATGTTACATGGTATGTATGGAAAGTCTCTTAATATATATAAATGCTTTTCACATGTTGATTATTTGCATCTTCTTTTTAAGTTATTGTTGGTTCTGTTAGACAGTTCGGGTCCTAAATATATGATCTTTAGAGATTCGGTGAATTTTTTTCCAAAATTGCATATGTTAACTCATGTGCATCTAGTATATTACTCATGTAAACCTTACATAAGTCATGTAACTTGTCATAAACAACCTATATATTGCCAAAACCAACAATATGGGACAATTTTCACTTAAACTCTCAAATCCTGAGCGAATTTTTTTGGGGTCCCAAAACTCTGCTAAATCACTAAGCCTATATTTTATTGCAGGTAAAAGAGAAGAAAGAACACGAATAGATTGGGAAGGTAGGTTAAGAATAACAATAGGTGCCGCAAAAGGCATTGCTCATCTTCACACACAAAATGGTGAAAAATTTGTCCATGGAAACATAAAAGCCTCAAACATTTTCATCAACTCCCATGGGTATGGTTGTGTCTCAGATTCTGGTTTAGCAACAATAACGATTCCAGTCCCTTCACCAGTACCACGGGCTGCCGGATATCGAGCCCCAGAAGTGACTGATACCCGGAAAGCATCTCATGCATCTGATGTATACAGTTTGGGAGTCTTAATACTTGAACTTCTGACTGGAAAGTCTCCAGTACATGCCACTGGTACTGAAGAGGTAGTTCATTTGGTGAGGTGGGTGAATTCTGTGGTAAGAGAGGAGTGGACTGCTGAAGTGTTTGATGTAGAGCTACTGAGGTATCCAAACATAGAGGAACAAATGGTCGAGATGTTACAATTGGGTATGGATTGTGTGGCTAGAATGGCAGAACAAAGACCCAAAATTCAAGTTGTGGTGAAAAGATTGGAGGAAATTCGTAGAGCCAATAGTGAAAGTAGACCAGCCTCTGATACAAAATCAGAAATATCACATTCAACTCCAACACCTCCTCCTATAAGAGAGAAAGGATCTTCATCTCTTGCTTAGATTCTTTTATCCTTTTTTTTTAATTGTATTTTATCATCAGAGTGAGCTCTTTGTGATTTAATTTTTTTCTTATTCAAATCCTTTCTGAATTGGGCCTAATGGCTTTGATTGTTATAGGCTTTTTTTCTTTTTCTTTTTTTTCACTACAAATGCGTTGCTGTTATCAGTTTAACTTTTCTTCTTCTTCTTCTTCTTTTTTATTTTTTTTTCTCCTTTTAATCTGCAGTTTTACTACCTTGATAAAGAAAGTTTGCTGATTAGGTCCCTGAGCCATCGGAGTATTAATCTAAAGGGCCCTGCCCAATTATGACACCAACCACTCTACATTTATTATTATTATTGATTTAAAAGAAAAAATGTTCATGCCCCACAACCTAATCTGTCTCTGGTTTTCAAATAACTTACTGGCTTGATTTGTAATGCCTAATTTGGTGGATGGGTCCAGATGGTCAATAGCGAAATAAGAAAGAAAGTGTGAGGTGAGTGTTTTGGCAGCTGAGCAATAGGTTACAACAATAAAGATTAAAAGAAAATTATATATGTTTTAAATTTGAAATGAATATTAAATAATGTATGAAAATTATATGATAGTGATATTTGGTAAAGTACAGCAAATACCATTCCTTATCCACCTTAGAAACTATCACAATTCAGATATAGTAGGATTCTATAAGCTAAGAGGTTTCTAGAAACTAAGAATTTGTTTTTAAATCTGTTTTTTAATTTTAACTTTTATTAGTTAACTTTAATTTTTCTTTCCGTAACTTAATATTATATTTTGTTGACTTTACTCCTACAAATTAAATACATTAATTATATATTTTTTAAATTGATATACATTAATTACATTATTATTGTATTTTAGACATTTTATATATTTTTTACCCATTTTGATATTTTGAATTTTTATTATTTTAGAAAAACTTTTAAATCAAACGAACTTTGTTAATAATTACAGATAGACATTTGAAGAAAAAAATATCTAAAAACATATAAAAAATAAAGTTAATAAAATCATCAAATTTAATCTAAAATAACAAGTATAAAGTAATAAACGAATTTAATTTATAAAAATAAAATTACATCAAGTATATTTTTTTTAAAAAAATTAAAATAATAAATCATAATTTTTTATCCAATAAATATTTTTCTTCTAAATAAATTAAAAAGAAAAAGAAAACTAATTTCAATCACAACAACACATAACTCGTTACAAGTGTCGGCCTCAATATTCCTAACCAGTTCAAATCATAGAAATAACACTAATCACATTCCCCTAGTCCAGATTACAACAGAAGAATTTACATCATCGTCTGTTTTACAAGAATATCACACAACCAAAAACATGTAGCTAGCTTCTCTGATATAGTTTATTTGTACTCGATGCAAGCACAACATTGCCATGCAACGAATAAAGAATCATGTTCCCTGCAGCATTCATGCATCATCTTAGAACTGCAAGTCATTTCCAGTCAAATCTTGTTTTCACTCCACCTGACATTCACATGAATCAAAAGGCTTTTCCAGAGCTCATGGTAACAAATAAAATCTATAATGTAGTAACAATAGAATAGCGAGGCATGTGGTGTGGAGAAGAAAGATAGCAGAACAGACCTTCTACTTCCTCAAAGTGAACCTCCTTGACCAATTCAGCAGATGCATTGTACTCAAAACTGCATTGTACATTTGTACTCATGAAATATTTAATCTGGACAGAGATTTAACATGATTAGAATATTAAAAAGATGGTTTAAGGACTTTATTGGTCCCTGTGATTTTATTAATAGAAAGGTTTCAAACAAAACAAGTTAACACTTTCATATCCCAACTTTTAAAAATTCACACTTAAATTTCATTTTATTTTTTCCTTTTGACAAACCAACATTTTAACATTAAAATCCAAATTACAACTCACGTGAACGTTTGTTTAATCCTAATTAAGGTTAGCTACAATCAACCATTTTAGAAATTCATGTGTTTTAGGATTAAGATAAATGTTAACAATGGATATAATTGATTGTATTGGATAGATTAAACTTTAATCAGGATTAATTTAATATCTATGTGAGTGGGACATTGAATTATAATATTAAAATGCTAACTTGAAAAATTAAAAGATCAAATGAGATTTAAATGTAAAGTTTTAAAAGTTTGTATAATGTTTTTTTTGGTTGACATTTCTACCAATTAAAGCATAATTTGAGGACCAATGAATCCCCCCACCCTAAAAAGATCAACATCAAAGTTCAGTAACAACATAAATTATTTTCAGCAAAGTGAACGACTTGAAGTTCTGATCTTGCGTATAGAAAATGGAAACAATGGGAATTTCAGATCATAGTAAGAGAAACTAAATTGAAATTTTTTCTTGCCAGTCAAAAGAAACAAAATTTTCTTTACCATTTAGAGAAAGACATATCAAATTCAGTCTCTTCTCTTGGTAGCTTTAACCAAAACATTAACAATTTCAGTTTTTCGATTACTAGCTGTTGATACGAAGGATACACAGCAAAGAAGTGTTGATATGTAGCCTAGTAGTGTTGATGTGCAGGCTAGTACTATTGGAGTTACAATATATCAGTGCATTGATAGAAATGTGCAGTGTAGTGCAACTAAACATCAGGTACTAATGTGTGCCAAAGCTGCTAATGTGAAGTATAGTAAAAATAATGATATGCTGAAGAGTGCTAGTGTTATACTTGAAGAAATCAATGTTTGAAGAAATAATCAGATGAAGAAATAAACGTTTCATTCATATATTTTCTTGATTTGTATCGGATATTTACATTGTTTATATAGACAAATACTAATTACTATTTCACCAACCACCATAATTGAATTGTATGATTTACTTGATTGGTAGGCGGTGTATATTGGAAAAAAATGTTTGGCGTCGGTGCGGTGATTGTTGAATTGTGTTTGCGATGTTTGTTGAATTCAACACTCCCCCCTTGAGTTGGCATGCGTAGATGTCTTTCATACTGACTTGTCCGAAACTACTGTGAATACTCGATATGAGATCTTTAGTGAGGATGTCGGCCAATTGATCTTCGACTTGATTTTTGGCAATTCCAATGAATTTTCTTCTAACTTTTCTTTAATAAAAAATCTGTCAACTTCAGCTTGTGTTTTGTACGATCGTGTTGGCGGATTATGCCTTGATATCACATCCGCTTTATTGTCACAAAATAACTTAATTGATTCTTTCGCGAGGATATGTCAAATCTTTTTAAGAGATTGTAACCATAAGGCCTCACAGCCCAAGTGCCATTCCTCCCGTATTCGGCCTCTGCGCAACGGCAGGTCCCATGACAGTTTCTTACTTCTCCGTGTTACAAGATTTCCCTACAAAAAGTGAAGTAGCTGATGTAGATCGGGATACATCATTTATTGATCCAGCCCAATCGGCGATCGGTATATACTTCAATTCTAGAAAACTACGAGTTCTTAGTGAACAATACTCCTTTTCCAGGGAGCGGACTTTAAATATCTCAAAATACGAATAATTGCATTCATATGTTGTTCTCGGGATTATGCATAAATTGGTGACAATACTTAAAGCATAGGCAAGGTCGGTCTTGTGTGTGCCAAATACATCAACCTTCCAACAAGCCTTTGGTATATTTCTTTATTTGTTGGAACTGATCAACCTTGATACATAACTTTAATCCCTTCCTCTCTTGGTGTATTAATTTGGTTGACATCTTGTGACATCTGGGTTTCTTTTAATAAATCTAAGGCATACTTTCTTTGAGATAAGAAGATTCCTATACGTTGATCGAGAAACCTCAATCCCAAGAAAATATTTTAAGGAACCAGGTCTTTCATTTCAAATTCTTTGGACAAGTAAGTTTGTAGCGCTTTCCTTTCTTCAAGAATCATTTTCATGTTACTATCATATCATCAACATATACAATAAGTGCAGGTGATCTTACCATACCCTTTTTTTAGAAATAAAGTATGGTCCGAATTGCTTTGCTTGTAGCCAAATGCCTTCGTTGACCTTGTGAACACACGCCAAACCATGCTCTTGGGGATTGTTTCAATCCATCTGATGATTTTTTTAATTTTCACACCTTTTCTCCATGGATTGTGGATTTCTTGATTCCTGGTGGTAAATCCATGTAGACTTCTTCAATTAAATCTCCATGTAGAAAGGCATTTTTTACATCAAAGCGATATAATGGCCAATCTAAATTTACTAGAGATACCAAGACCCGAGCGGTGTTAATTTTGGCTACAGTGCAAATGTTTCTGTATAGTCGATCCCGTATGTTTGAGTGTATTTTTTTGCCACCAATCTTGCTTTATATCGTTCAATCGTACCATCCGCTTGATATTTTCTTGAAAAAATTCATCGACATCCAACAATTTTCTTTGTTGGTGACGATCGATAAACTCCTAAGTTCTATTTATTTCTAAAGATTTTAGTTCTTCATTCATAGCATCTTTCCACTTTTGGTCGGCTAAAGCTTCACGCACATTGTTAGGAATAGATACAGCAGATAATTGATTCATAAATGATACGTTTGATTTTGACAAACGATGTTTAGACATATAGTTACTCATGGGATATTTGATTTTACTAGAAATCTCAGGTTCATACATGGCTTTAGGAATACCTCTGTTAGGACGTGATGGAAGTATTTTTCTGGTTGATTCAATAGTTGGAACATCCTTTGCAAACGATTGGTTAGGTGTATCAGCAGCTTGTGGAGAAGGAATCTCGTACTCATTTAGTGGTAGTAAGGAACTTCCTTGATGATCTTGAAGTTGATGAGGACTTGATTCCATTTCCCTTGAGTCTTTTCTATATTGAGAGTTATTACCATCTGAATTCAAGTTATTTGTATTTTCCGCACATATAATTTGTCTTTCTTCATAAGGAAGCAATTTATATGTAAGGGTCTGAATTTCAACATGGTTGTACTCCCCCTGAAATTCAGGTGTAGAGGAGAAATACATTGTATCTTCATGAAAAATAACATCCATAGTAGTAATCATTTGTTTTGTAGGAGGATGGTAACATCGATACCCTTTTTGTTGTATGGCATATCCTATAAAAACACAACGTATTGCTCGTGGATCCAACTTGCTACGTTGTTGTTTATGTAGGTGTACAAATGCCACACAACCAAAGACACGAGGAGGTAGATTGGGAACATTTGGTGCAACAATTGCTTCAGTGATGGCTTGTAGTGGTGTTTAGAAGTTAATGGGGCCGGAAGGTAGATTGATTAAATATGCACGGCCCGGTAATTGCTTCTCCCCAATAAGATAATGACATATTAGCTTCGATCCCGATGACACCTGAATGACTTCCAACAAGTGTCGATTTTTCTTCTGCAACTCCATTTTTGTTGAGGTGTATCAACACAAGTAGTTTGATGAATAATGCCTTCTGATTGAAGATATTCTTGGAAGCTCGGAGAACTTTTATATTCTCCTCCATTATCACTTCTTAGAGGTTGGATCTGTGTTTTATATTGAGTACGAACCATTTTATGAAATTTTCTAAATAAGAAGTTTACCTGACTTTTAGATTTCATTAAACATACCCAAGTCGTTCTACTAAAATCATCAATAAATGTAACAAACCAACGTGATCCTCTGACGTAGAGACTTTGGAAGGACCACTATACATCGGAATGTATAACCATAAACGGAGATGGACTTTATTTAAGGTTACGGGAAATGAGGAACGATGACTTTTTGCTAGTTCACTGAGACATCACACTTTAAAGTAGAAAGATCTAAGCTCAAAAATAAACTTGGAAATAATTTTTCAAATATCCAAAAAGAAGCATGACCAATCTCACATGCCATAGCCATATATTTGATTCATCCTTGTTAGATCCAGTTGCTACCAATGCATGATTTGTTGAATCCAAGTCCAAATAATACAGGTTTCCTCGCTTAACACCACGACCAATCGTTTGCTTTGTTTGAATGTCCTTGAACACACAAAAGTCGGCCAAAAAATAACAAAACAAGATAAAGCGTGGTTATTTGAGAAATAGATATAAGGTTATACTCTAAAGAGGGAACAACTAGTACCGAGTCTAAATTCAAAGTACTAGTGAGAAAGCAAGATCTTTCCCCGATGATGGGGTTGTGTTACCATTAGCGGTCACCAACGGTTTGTGTGAGGATGGTTTTGAGATTTGTCTAGAATCGAATGTCGTCATATGATCAGGTTACTGAATCAATTATCCATGTATTATTAAAAGCGAGGAGAAAAAACTTTAAGCATCTTACCAACATGTCTTTGAGGAGGTTGCAACATGATCCTTTGTTGTTTTAGCAATGGTGGCGTAGACATCTGTCGTGGATTTTTCTTCCGGTAGAGTCGCGGTTGTGATCCCGCGGTCGAGGATATCCCACCGATTCAAAACATCGTTGTTTTGTATGACCACTTTGATGACAATGGGTACATTTAAATGATGATTTATCGACCTTTTCGTCGCTGATTGGAAAAAACGATTTTTAGATATCATGGCGGAAGCGTCAACATCTCTAGATTTTTCCTTGATGAGATTCGACGTACCTCCGTCGAATCAAGGAATAACAACCTTTTAAATGCGGGATAGTTTCTTTTAGCAAAATTTCGCCACGAACTGCTTTCAAACTCATCATCTAATCAGACAAGGAAAATATGTATCCTTAGTCTTTCAACAAACTCTTGATATGATATTAGATCATGAGTGTTTCATGACCACCTTATCGATGGTCTAGCTCTTGGAAAATTTCGTTAACTTTCTCCATAATACTCAGTGATTTTCCATTTTGTCTAGAAGTAAAGGCTTTTTGGTTTAAGACAAATACACTGTAATTCATCACTTCCATCATAGAATGCTTTTCGCCAAAGCACCCCAAATTTCAAGAAGCGAGGGTATGCGTAAATATCGCTATTACGATTTACGGACTCATTGACATAAGTAGCCATCTCTTCACTTTTTGATTTTATATACCACTTGTTATAATTGTTTGATGTTTTTTTGGGTTGCAAATTTTTGTCATGAATATAAGAGAGTTTTTCTCTCTACGCAATATGCATTTCTATTATTTGAGACCAAACATCATAATTAGTCTCATTAAGAACAATTCCGGCATTAAACACACCTTCGACCGGTGAGCAGTTGTACAACATTTGGATTTGATTGCTCCATAGGTAATGAAATTATACCCTACTACGTCATGATATTATGGTAACCAACTAGAAAATGGTGTAATAATTTGAAAGGGCTAAAGAATATATATATATAATTTTTTTTTGTGTGTTTTTAATATATATTTATACTAAACTGGATAAAAACCATAAAACCGATTCAAATTTGGTTTAAAAACTTGAAAACATGAACTAGGACGGGTGTTAGAAATCGAAATCCCGGAAAAAAGCAGGGTTCAAACCTTTAAAATAAAAAGAACCGGCCAAAAATATGGGAAGCGTGAACAACCGAAAACCGGGTTCAACCGAACCCTTGGCCGGGACCAACGCGTGAACCGAAGGTGACTGGCTAGAAACCGAGGGCGCGGACCAGCTACGCCCTCGAGCCGGACCGAGCGCCTCGCGCCGAGGCCGAACCACCGAACCGGATGAAACGTCATCATCTTGAACCTCCGTACGGCGCGTGGGGCGCGTGGAAAAACTTACCCTCCACTTCGGGCGGAGCGTGAGGGGGCGCGTGGAAGGTTTTACGCTACTACTGTTTACCAAAATGTTCAGAATTGTGTTTAGAGTAATCTGGTAATATTATGTGGGAGAAATACTGCTTAAAAATTGATGTTTGTAATTAATATTTGTAAGGGTGTTTGAATGAAAATTTTTTTGAGTAGGAAAAAAATATTTTCAGAGAAAGAAATCTCTGTTTTAGAGAACAAGAGTTTCAAATTTGTATAAAGCAACAACCTGGCTCTGATACCATGAAGAAATCAATGTTTGAAGAAATAATCAGATGAAGAAATAAACATTTCATTCATATATTTTCTTGATTTGTATCGGATATTTACATTGTTTATATAGACAAATACTAATTACTATTTCACCAACCACCATAATTGAATTGTATGATTTACAGCTTGATTGGTAGGCACCGTGTATATTGGAAAAAATGTTTGGCGTTGGTGCAGTGATTGTTGAATTGTGTTTGCAGTGTTTGTTGAATTCAACAATACTATATGCATATGCAACTAATAAGGTACCAAGAAGTGTGAATGTAGCAATGTGTGCGGGTGCAACTAGTGGAGTGTCAACGTGTATAGCAAATAAGGTGTGTAAACATAGCTAATCAAGACTTAATACCATCTATTATATATGATGAACAGTTAGAAAATTTTACTATCAAGTCTTGTAAAGAATTAGATACAGGTGTACTACAGCTTTGTGAATTGTGTAGTACAACTAACTCATTGTAAAAACAACTATAAATACATGTATTGAATGCAATACATTACAAGTCCTTTACAAGGTATTTACAAATGTTTTCTTTCATTGCCATTTCTCTATGTCTTGGTCATTGATTTCTTATTCTTGATCTTCTTCTTTATGTAATCAAAGCAATGATGTTTTTTATCAATTTTCATGGTATCAGAGTCTGAAACTCTGTGAGTTTCAAGGTCAAGAACTCAAAGTTCAGCAATGGAAGAACCATAAGTTCTTCACGATAGATTTGAAGGTAAACTGTTAATGAAAGAACACAACGTGTTAAAGAAATCTTCTCTTTTAACAATATAATTGTTACATTCAAACTTGATAATCACAATTATATGATGTGAAGACATTAAATTTTGAAAATCTTTCCTAGTCTTGAATTGGACTCATACGTTCTAGAACTACCTCTATTAAAACTGATCTACGATGGTTCAGTTAGTACTCAATACAAGACATGGAAAAGATAAGATGAAATTCTAGGATGTTGGCTTATGATATGCATAAGTGATACAATCTTGAAACAAGAGGAAATTTTGATACTTCATTTAAGGCATGGTTAATTCTTAAAAGGCACTTTGCTTCTAAGTCAAGAGCTCGAATTATACAAATAAAGGAAGAATTGCAAAATTTGAAGAAAAGAGGAATGTCAATTTTTGAGTTCATCTTGAAGATCAAAGCTTTTACTAATGATCTATTGGCAGCAGCATGTCCAATTTTTGAGGAAGAGAAACCGATATATGTGTTAGGAGGTGTCCAATTTTTGAGGAAGAGAAACCGATATATGTGTTAGGAGGTCTTTGAGAGGATTATTATAATGTCTTTTCAACAATAACAGAAAAAATACTAAGTGAGAAGGTCACCATCAATGATGTGAAGGCTCTTTTGTTGGTTATGAAAGTCAAATAGAAAGAAAGAAAGTTGTTAATATGTTACCTCTTCCAAGTGTGAATTTGAGTGTTAAATGAAATGATAGCACTCATAGAAAATCATATGATAATCATTCGTTGCCTAATATCAATACATTGAATCTTAGTGGATTACATTAATTAAATACCTCTAGATAGTTTCAACAATAAATGAATGCTCATATACAAAGATTTAATAACAATTTTAATGATCAAGGTAAAGGTACATGTATAAGAATATGGTCTAATAATAGGTCTCACTATCAGTTGTGTGGTAGAATGGACATCTTGTTTTTACTTGTTGGCATAGGTTTGAGAAGAATGTTGTGTTCTCTTAAGGACACCATATGATCAAATGAATCAAGATCCACGATCAATTGGCTCAAATCCTAGTGCTAATCTAGTATGTAGTTCTCAATCATATAGTGCTATCCATTATAACCTCGGTATGTGGAACCACAACAATAGTTTACTCATCCAAATTTTCCAACATTTGGATAGTTTGGAGTTTCTCACAATACATATGCATATGATATGCAATCTGTTACTTCTATACCATCTATGAATTCTTTAGCTTCTGATAAAATAAGTGCTCCTCCTTCACCTTAGGACTCAGTTACTTCTGGTGAAGGTGAACCAGTATGGTATCCTGACTCATGAGCTAGTCATTATGTTACAACTAATCCAGTTAATTTAAAAACTTCTCAAGCTTACAATGGAGGTGATAAATTGCTTATAGGTAATGGCAAGGGCTTAACTATTGAAAATATTGGTTCAAATTCCTTTGAAACTAATAATACACCTAGAAAATTCTTTTTGTTACACAATATCTTGCATGTGCCTCACATTGTTACAAACTTATATAGCATATCTAAATTTGCTAAAGATATTTTTGTTTCTTTTAATTTCATTCTACTTCTTATTTTGTGAAGAATTTGGACACCAAAGAGATGCTACTTGAAAGAAAAGTACATCAAAGCCTCTATATGCTCGATTTGAAACTTCCCAAGTCTCAGGAATCACTTTTCAATTATATTAATTATAGTGTTGGTTCTAATAAATTTTTTGTTCCTAAGTCATCTTGTGTAAGTCATCTTTCTGATGTTAAACTTTGGAATTTTCAATTAGGACATTCTTCTTTTCCTATCATCAATAATGTTTTACATACATGTTGTATTCCTTATGAAATTATTTGTATTGATATACAAATTTTTTTTGTTGCATGTCAAATGGGTAAGAGTCACACCTTGCCCTATTAATCCTTTATTTCCAATGCTACATAACCTTTACACATTGTGCATTCTGACATATGGATTGCACCTATAACTTCAGTTAATGGATATCATTATTATATTCATTTTGTTGATGAATGTAAACACTATACTTGAATATATTTCTTAAAACAAAAGCATTTTCTACTCAAGATTTTATGCAATTTAAAAAAATAGGCTAAATTGTAAACCAATTATAAAATCAAAATTTTACAATCTGACTGAAGAGGTGAGTATCAAGTTCTAGTTTCTACTCTTTCTCAGTATGGCATTAAGCATAAAATAGCCTATCCTTATGATCATTCTCAAAATGTCCTTGTAGAAAACATAAACATATTATGGAACTTGGCATGTCCATGCATTCCTATACTTCAATTCCTAAAACTTATTGGGATGAGGCATTGTTTTCAAGTGTTTACATCATTAATAGGCTTCCCACTCTTGTTATGAATAAACTTAGTCCTTTAGAAAATTTGTTTTGTTAAAATCCAAATGATATGTTTTTAAAAGTGTTAGGATGTCGATGCATTTCCTTGTTTAAGGCCTTATATTATTGACAAACTTGAACCAAGATTTGTTCCTTGTACGATTCTTAGTTATTTTCCTTGTTATAAAGGTTATAAATTTCTCAGTGCCAATGGTAGGATGTATATTAGTCGTGATGTGGTATTTGTTGAGAATTATTTTCCTTTAAGTCATAATTCTCAAGAGTTTGTTTCTTCTTCGGTCTCCAAGTCATCTCAAACTATTTTTCCTATTCTTATTAAATCAAAATCTCATGCTTTATCCCTTTCTAATTTGTTTGTTCCTGTGCCTTTTGATTTATTTGTTTCTCTTGTTTCCACTAATGATATATGTTTTTCTTCTCAAAATACACCATTTGTACCCTCCGGTGTTATGCCTATTTCTCACACTTCCTTTCATCCTTAAGAATCTACCATCCAATTGTCTATTAACATTCATCTTATGGTCACTAAATCTAAAAAGGGTATTCTTAAACCTAAAGTTTTTGTCTCAATTTGTCTTGACTTATCACTCATTGTGCCTTCAACTATAAAGCAAGCATTACATAGTGTTGCTTGGAAAAAATCTACGTAGTATGAATTTTATGCTTTAGTAAGGAAAAAATAGGCACATATGTTCCTCCACCTTCTAATAGGAAGGTTGTAAGGAATCGTTGGATTTTTACGGTTAAAATTTTGCTAAATAGATAACTTGATTAAAGAAAGTCCAGAATGGTTGCTTAGAGGTTTAGACAAATAGCTGGCAGAAACCTTTAGCCTTGTTGTTATGAAGGCTACAATTATAATCATCCTTACTTTTGTACTGTCTTTTTAGTGGAAGTTTCATTAACTTGACATTAATAATGCCTTGTTAAATGGTGAATTTCACGAGGAATTTTATATACAGCAGCCTCAAGGTTTTGAAGATCCTTATCATCCTCATTATGTGTGTAAATTGAATAAGGAAACCTATAGTTTAAAATAAGCTCCAAGGTCTTGGTTTGATACTCTCAAGGAATTTATGTTTCAACTTGGTTTTCAAAACTCTAGGGTTGATTCTTCTTTATTATTTTGCATTGATTCTACCTCTACTATATTTCTATACTTATGTATTTGGATGATATTATTATTACTTGTAATGATGAGGCTAGTGTTCAACAACTTATTGCTACATTACATACTACATTTACCTTGAAATATTTGGGCCCTTTAAGCTATTTTTTAGGCATTGAGTTTAATGCCTTGGATAATATAGATCTATTACTTACATAGAGTAAATTAATTAAAGATTTGTTGGTTAAAGTTTGAATGGAGGGTTGTAAGCCTAGTGCTACTCCAATGGCTTCCAATCTTGTATTATAGGGGATGACATATTTTCTGATCATACACTGTATAGAAGTATAGTTGAAGCTTTAGAGTATATTACACTTATTTGGCTAGATTTATCATTTACAATTAACAAGTGCTATCAATTCATGGTTGCTCCTAAAATGTCTCATTGGCTTGTAGTTAAACTTGTGCTAAAGTACTTATATGGTACTGTTATGTATGGTTTAGTGCTTAAAATATATAGTCAATTATTTATTCAGGGGTTTTTCTGATGGTGATTGGGGTGCTAATGTTGATTATCAACTATCTATGTCTAGTATAATCATTTTTATTGTTGCTAATCCTTTTTCTTGGGTTACTTATAAGCAAGATTCAGTTTCTAATTCCAACATAGAGGTTGAGAATCGAATATTGGCAAATATATCATCTGAAGTCTCATGGATAAAAACATTATTAGTTGAGTTTTATAATGCTGAGTAACCAACTGATGCTTTAATTAAAGCATTACTTGCCTCTCAGTTTGTGTTCTTGTATGGAAAATTTAGTGTTCATTTGATGTCATTAATTTTGAGGGGGGATGTTGATGTGAAGGATATAGATATTGATCGCCACACACGAGTGTATGTAATGAATACACGAGTGTATGTAATGAATACACAAGTATACGTATTGCAACAAGTAATATAATGATAAGAAAAGATCGTTCCCATGAAGATTATTTTATTAGAAACTAATTTTTAAAACTTAAAGAAAAATAATCAATTTTTTTTGTTTTTATATTTTAAGGAAGCAAAATTAAAATAACTAAAGATAAATAGCAATAATTAATTAAATCAGATTTGGTAACTAAAAAGATATATGATAAAATATCTAGGAATACTTAATCCTCCAATTTTCTAAACATGCGAATCACTAAAACCCCTTTAATATAATTATCAATTAATTACATGATCAATTGAATATAACCTAGCATGTATTCCTCTCTTAAGTAAACTACATACCACATAGTAATTAATTTAATCACATCCTTATGCCAATTAAATTGTATACTACTCATTAAGTTCATCAATTATGGATTACATACATAAGAATCATACATCTCTACCTAGAAACTATGCATGTTATTTAATCAAGACAAACAACTAAATAATTCTCTTAAATCTATTTAATTGCCTCTATAAATAAATTGTTGGCCAAACAATTAATAATATACAAATCAGATTAAATAATATAATTAAATTAAAATTATAATTGAGATAAAATATTAAATCATCACATGGTGAAAACTGGGTTCATAAGATCCCTAGATTAATAAATTAACTATACATAATTGTATTCATAAAGCTCATATTTTTCATAAAGGAAGACATAAAAATTTATAAAGAAAAGAGTAGAAGAAGAAATACAATCAAACTCTTGAATTGTAGAATTAATCTCCTTTTGAATCTCCACAAATATTGTGTCTTATATTGATTTTTTTGTGTATTTTTCTCTCTTTTTAGCTCCAAACATTGACCAAAATTATGCTAATGGAGTCCAATTAGGGTTTATGGAGTAATTAGGGGCTTAAATATTGCTCAGGTACGATCTGGATCGTCAGATTAGCTTCAGATAAAGGATTACGATCAAAACAAGCAAAATTGACAACTCTAGCCAATCACAATGCGACACGTGTCATCGTTAATTCACTGGATGAATTAGGGAATGATGCATGGCAGGGGAGACCGATCAGAGTCAACGCTTGTTGAGTCTACGACACGCGACACAACGTGATTCACGAAAGCGAATGGTGTGGCGCACAAGTGGAATGCATAGTGCAATGGCATGGTGACACATGGCAATGAGGGTTAACCAATTTCCAAACTTGGATGGAACGTCATGCTGATACGTGGCACCCATTTCTTCCTCCTTACACGCGGCGTAACGTGATTCGTTGTCCGTGCTTGTGTGGCATCTGCTTGGCTTGCCTAATCAGCTTCTTTGCTTACGTGGAAGTCCATGTGGTAACTCTTTATTGGTCTTGCATTAAAAATTCATAAAAATCTCAAAAAAATTCAAAAATTATATTTTTATCCCATTTTCCTTAAAAATTTATATTTTAGACCATAAAAATACTATTTATTAAATAAAATAAGTAAATATTAAGTAAAAAAGTGTGTTAATAATTCTACTTTTATAGAGTCCTCAGATATGTAGCAAAGATGTGTTGATATGTAGCCAAGTAGTGTTGATGTGTAAGCTGGTACTATTAGAGTTGCATTATATTAGTGTAGTGATAGAAATATGCAAGATAGTGCAACTAAACATCATTTGCTAATGTGTGCCACATCTGCTAGTGTAAAACATAGTAAAAATAATGATGTTCTGAAGAGTGCTAGTGCTATACTATATTCATATACAACTAATAAGGTGCCAAGAAGTATGAATAGTGTAATATGTGTGTGCAACTAGTGGAGTGTTGTTGTGTGCAGCAAATAAGATGTGTAAGTATAGCTAATCAAGATTCAATACCATTTGTTATAGATGACGACGAACAATTATAAAATTTTACCATCAAATCTTGTGAAGAATTAGATACAAATGTAATATAGTTTTGTGAATTGTGTAGTACAATTAACTCATTATAAAAACATCTATAAATACATGTACTAAAATGCAATGCAATACAAGTCCTTTATAAGGCATTTACAAATGTTTTCTTTCAAAATCATTTCTCTGCATCTTGGTCGTTGTTTGTTGTTCTTGATCTTGTTCTTCACGTTATCAAAGCAATGCTATTGTTCATTAGGTTTCACTTGCCATGAGTAGGTCATATTTTGTTCGAATAATAATTGCAAAGAAGTTATCACTCAATTCACTTAGGTATATCTTTTTCTACAATTTCTAGGAATATCCTTAGTTTAAGTGCATTACTCTTTGGGTCAAAGATGTATATGCCATAGTCATTGATTAACATAATTCACCTTTTGATCATCCCTAAACTAGTAAGCTTCAAAGGCTTATCAGCAAAAAGAACTTCGTTGTCGCCTGTGAGGTCCAACATAACAGAATTTAGGGACATAACCACCTGATTATCATCTATATTTGTTCTTAACATGCTTATAGGTAAAAACAAAATTTCAACAAATTGGTAATCAGAATGCTGCTCGTACTAAGAGCTTCTTCCTATTTAAAATCCCATAAAGTTATATTAGCTGTTAAGACAGAGTATTTCTAGTATATAGTCATCCATGTGGCTTATTTTCATTGGTTTAGGCTTCTTGTATATAAGAGCCTTCTTGTACTCTTTCTAGGTCATAAAATCAAATTGTTCCTTTTTTACTTCTTCTTCTCTTTTGTAATATGGTATCAGAGCATCATTTTTCACTCTCATTGATCTTTATTTGTTCTTGATTGTTTTTCAATGGCTCGTGGAGGAGGAGCTCGAGGAGGTAACAATGGAGGCAATCAGAGCAATGAGAATTCTTTCTTGGTCTTGGATAACATTGATTGTGTTCATGAAGATTCCAATAGTCCTTTCTACCTCGGTAATGGAGATCATCCAGGGCTTGGCTTGGTTTCGAATTCTCTAACAAGTAGAAAATACAATTTTTGGCATCGATCTATGATTATAGCTCTTATTGCTAAAAACAAGTTTGGATTTGTTGATGGATCTATTGCTAAACCAAAAATTGGAGATAATTTGTATCATTTTTGGTCTCATTGTAACAACATGGTCATGTCATGGATTTTGAATGTTGTTAGCAAGGACATAGCAGATAGTATTATGTATATTCATGATGCTCGAAGTATATGGATTGATCTTCATGATCGGTTCAATCAGAGCAATGGTCCTAGAATTTTCCAACTGAAGCAACAAATTCACGCACTCACATAGGGTTCTAATGATGTTAGTGCTTATTTCACCAAACTAAAGATTTTTTGGGATGAATTATGTGATTTTAGACCTACACCAGTATGTAATTGTGGAGGAATGAAAATTATGACAGATTATCAACATGAAGACTATGTTTTACAATTTCTTATGGGTTTGAATGAGTCTTTCAGTCAGATCCGGGCTCAAATTCTCATGAGTGATTCATTGCCTCCGATTAACAAAGTTTTTTCTCTGGTTATACAAGAAGAAAGGCAACGATCTATGCATTTTTCTGGTTCATCTCTGCCTCCTATTTCAGCATCTTATAGAGTGGCTAGTAGCAATTACAGTGCTTATAAGGGAAAGAAGGACAAATCGGTCTATACACACTATAGTTTCTTTGGTCACACAGTGGATAAATGTTACAAAATTCATGGATATACTCCTAGTTTTAAACCAAAAGGCCGTTCTGGAGATTTTTCTAAGGGCCAAACAAGTAGTCATCCAGGGTATTCCAATCCGACAAGTTCTTCAAAGCCCCTAGCTAATCAGACTTCTTTTGTTGCTGAAACTCAAGTTAATCCAGAGAATCACCAGAATTTTAGTAACAATACTTCTCCTTTGCATGCTTTGACTGCTAATGATTATCAACATTTAATATCTCTGTTAAGTACTCAGATGCAGGGGATCTCTCAGGATACTAAAGAACAACAGCCTGTAGTGTCCAACTTCACTGGTATTTCTTCTCTTATATCAGCTAATGTTTGGATTATTGACTCGGGTGCTACTCATCATGTTTGTCATGATTTGAGCTTGTTTGATTCTTTTGATAATAACCACAATTCTACCTTTGTGCTTCTGCCTACTGGACATTCTGCCCCCATTTCTAAGATAGGCTCTGTTCGGTTATCGCCTTCTTTAGTTTTATCTAAAGTGCTCTATGTTCCTTCTTTTAGATACAACTTATTATCTGTTAGTTCACTCACAAAGAGCCTCTCCTGTTCTTTATTATTTTCATGATGGTGGCTGTGTGATTTAGGATACTCAGGGCATGAAGATTGGGACGAGTAAAAGAGTGGGGCATCTCTACCACCTCAGTGTTCCAGCTTTGTATCAACCTAGTTCTAACTCTACTATTGCTTGTAATGCTTCCTCTGTTTTGTCCATTGAGATGTTATGGAATTATTGTCTAGGGCATCCTTCTTGTTTGGTTTCTCAGCATAAGGATAAGATTCCCATTTTCAATTTTAGAGCTGATAAAAGGCCTCTTTGTACTGTTTGCCCTCTTGCAAAGCAAAGACATTTGTCTTTTACTTCTAATAATAAACTTTCAACTTTACCTTTTGATCTCATTCATGTTGATGTATGGGGTCCATTTCGAGTGATATCTAATGAAGGTTTTCGATATTTTTTAACCATTGTTGATGATGCTTCAAGATATACTTGGGTTTTTCTTTTACATACTAAAGTTGAGGCTCGGAAGATTATTCCATATTTTTTCATGCTGATTCAGACCCAATATGGGAAGCATATCAAAGGAGTTCGTTTAGAAAATGCTAAGGAATTGGATCTGACTCATTTCTATAACGCTAAAGGGGTTGTTCATTATCGATTTTGTGTTGAAAGGCCGCAGCAAAACTCGGTTGTTGAGTGTAAACATCAGCATCTGCTTAATATTGTGTTGTGTGTTTTGCAACACACAGAAATCATGCAAGCATACACGGTCACAAGTAATAAAGATTTGTAAGTAAAGTATCGTTCCCACGAGGATTTGTTACTATAGTTTGTTGAGTACTAAAATTGTATCTCTATGATTTTATCCAAAATAATCGTTGATATGGAAAAAGGTAACAAAAAAAATAAGAGAACTCTAGGATTGCAATTTTTCACCAAACTAATCCACTCCAATCATATTATTTTCTTTGGATTTATATTTTTTAGTACATTTAATTTGTCAACCGAAAACTTCTATTTTTATCCATACATCTCTTCCGAACTCCGTACAAACACACCTCGTTAAATTAATTCACTATATCTCTATGAGAATTAAATTCACCAAGATTCATTAAGTTCTAAGTTCTCAAATGGCCACACATACAATTAGGGTATATTCCTATACTTCATCATACATGTCATTCTATTTACGAGCAATATACACAAAAATGCCTTTCTCAAGTTTATTTTTATGCCACAAATCGTTTTGATAAAATTCGTAAATAATCAAAAAGCATTAAGCACAAAATAGATTGAACAAATCGAACGTCTTATAAATCTATCAAAAATAATTAAAATCAAAACTTCATAAATTTAGATCAAATGCAACCATAGAAAAATTAAATTACTTCATTAAATTAAAATAAAAATTACAACATATGCAGAAAAATTAAAGGAAGAAGAAGGAAAATTAAAACATGAAGAAACGAAAATATTTGGCACGCGAGAAACACAACAAAGCCAAAAAATGGCTTACTGCGTATTCTGTAGTCCAAAACAGAGCAACAGAAATTATACACCAAAACAAACTCTAAACTACATCATAATATCACCTATTTATAGCTAAAAATACATCAAAAATAATACATTTTTTTTAAACGCACGTAAAAAAAAAATTATATCGAAAAACAAAACCCGACATTTTTCCTTAAATCGGTGTCCACCTGAAAATAGAATTTCGTATTTTAATTTACGCGTGAAGCATGTCGATTTTTTAAAATTCAAAGTGTATGCCACGTGTCAGCGTTTGATTCGCTGCGAGGATTTAATGCGGACACGTGGCAGAATTTCATTGGCTACGGGAAACGGGCGTGCGAAGGATTGTCGCACGGGAAACAACGCTGAAACGTGGGTGTAATCCTGCGCTCTTGCGCTCATGATAACATGCCACGTGTCGGCATAATATTTGCTTAAATATTAGTGGGACACGTGGCAGATTCTTATTCTGTAAAAACTAAGAATGCACGCTGCTTCCATAACCCACGTCACACAAGATTGTTACACGATCAGTTCAGTGCGCGACAGCTTGGTTCCACGCGCTTCAATCTGGACCGTTCAAGAGATCCAACGGTCAACGATGCGCCTCGGGGGAAATCTGCGCAGCCGACACGTGTGTCCCACTGCACCGCACGGCTGCGCGGTAGGGTGGGCCCCCACCGCTACTGCCGAACCGCGTAAAGGAATACGCGCACACGCGATTTGGTCGGGCTTGATCTGGATGCACGCATCTTAGCCGTTTATTTTACGATCGGACGGTCGGGTTCTTGTGACTTGAATAATAGCGCGGGCTTCTTCTCACCAACGGAGAATTTAAAACTTTCATTAATTGTATTTTGACCCATAAATTTAATCCAAATTACATTTTGCACTTTCTTAAATTACAGTTAAGCCCTTTGCTAATTTTAAATTAAATTTTTAAACTTTTAATAATTATAATTAAGCCCACATTTAATTTAAATTATATTTTCGATTTTTATAAATTGTAATTAAGAAACTATATTATCTGAAATTATATTTGTGGACAGAAATATGAAATTAAGTACATTATCGATACAAATTATTTAATTATATTAAAAATGTATTTTTAGCACATAAAAGGAAAATATTAATTTATTTAACAAAAATTAACTAATTATTAAAAGAACATAGCAATTATCATTACTAAAATTGATGAAAATAACTATATAAAATACAGTTATCATATTGCTCGTACTCTTTTGTTTCAGTCAGGTATTCCTCTCTCTCATTGGTGTGATACTATTTTGACTGCTGCTCACCTTATGAATAGGCTGCCATCCCCTGTTCTAAGCTCTAAAACTCCATTTAAAGTGCTGAATAATAAGTTTCCTTCTTATGGTCATTTGCGCTCTTTTGGTTGCCTATGCTATGCTTCCACTTTGTTGAGTAAATGTGACAAGTTTTCTCCTAGATCTAGAGCTTGTATTCTTGTTGGTTATCCCTTTGGGATGAAAGCCTATAAGTTGCTAGATTTAGAGAGTAATAAGACTTTTGCACACTCGAGCATCCTATCTCTAATTTTGGTTATCATTGTGGTTCTGTTCTTCATGGTTCTCTTGTCAATCGGCATTCTACTCAGCATCCTATCTCTAATTTTCTCTGTTATGATAAGCTCAAAGGGGACTTTAAGGCGACTATTATGTCCATCTCTAGCACACCCGAGCCTCAATTTTTCTCTCAAGCTTCTGGTATTCCTTAGTGGGATAAAGCTATGGCTGATGAGTTACACGCCTTAGCACTCAATAATACATGGTCTATTGTCTCTTTACCTGCTGGACATCACGCCATTAGTTGTAAGTGGGTGTATAAAGTCAAGTTTCATGCTGATGGGACTGTCGAAAGATACAAAGCGCGACTTGTGGCCAAGGGATATACTGAGCAAGAGAGAGTTGATTTTTTTGACACCTTTGCTCCTGTAGCAAAGCTTTTTACTGTCAAGCTTTTACTTGCTTTAGCTTCAGTCCATGGTTGGTCTTTACACCAATTGGATGTTAATAATGCTTTTTTGCATGGTGACCTTTCTAAGGAAGTATATATGACTATTCCTTAAGGTTATAGTCATAAAGGGGAGAAACAATTACCTCTTAACGATGTTTGCAAACTCAGCAAGTCCTTGTATTATTTGAAACAAGCATCAAGGCAGTGGTATGCAAAATTTTCTAGTGCCTTGATTGAAGAAGGCTTTCGTCAGTCAGCAACTGATCATTCTTTGTTTATCAATAGCAAGGGGTCAGCTTTCATGGTTATTCTTGTCTATATTGATGACATTATTATAGCCAGTAGCGATGATGTGGCTGTTCAACACTTGAAGAGTAGGATTAATTCTAGACTCAAGTTGAAAGATCTTGGAACTCTATGTTACTTCCTTAGTTTATAAGTGGGCAGAACAGAGAGGGGCATATCGGTTTCACAAAGGTCTTATGCATTGCAACTTTTGGCTGACACAGGGTACCTAGGTTGTAAACCAGTGGTTACACCTATGGAACCAAATCTAAAATTAAGTCAAGATGAAGGGGATTTATTGCCAGATGCTTCTCTTTATAGGAAGTTAATTGGGAAGTTATTATACCTCACCATCACTAGGCCGGATTTATCATATGATGTTAATAGACTTAGCCAATTTTTGTCTCAACCAAGACTTCCTCACTTCAAGGCTGTGCAAAGAGTTTTGCAATATGTGAAAGGGACTCCTGGACAAGGTCTTTTTCTTCCTTCTAAGTCTGAAGTAGAACTCAGAGCTTATGCTGAAAGTGATCTATCTACTATAGCTGAAGCTCAATTCAAAGTTTTCTCACGATCTTGATTGAAATTTGGTTGTGCTGATAGTAGGCGTTCCATATCAGGCTATTGTGTATTTTTAGGAGACTCGTTGATCTCCTGGAAGTCTAAGAAATAAGCTACAGTCTCTCGGTCTTCAGTAGAGGCTGAGTACAGGTCCATGGCTAATGCCACCTGCGAGCTGACTTGGTTGTTTTCGTTGTTGAAAGAGCTTGGGGTAAGCCATTCTAGGCCTGCCTTCCTATATTGTGATAATCAAGCTGCTTTACACATTGTAGTGTGTTGTGTGTTTTGCAACACACAGAAATCGTGCAAGTATACACGGTCACAAGTAATAATATGATAAGTAAAATATCGTTCCCACAGAGATTTGTTACTAGTATTCGTTAATTATTAAAATTATTTCAACCTAATTTTATCCAAAGCGATCGATAATTTGATGCGAGTTTGACTAACGAACTTTTATAGCAGTTGCAAGAAAAATCTAGGATTCTGATTTCACCAAATTAATCCACTTGAATCATTATATTTTATCTTGATTTATGTTATCGTATTTTAAGTTGTTAACGAGAACTCCTAATTTATCCATATATCTCTTCCGAAGCTCATACTGAGACACATCTAGTTAAAATGATTCACTATATTCCTATGCGAATTAAATTCAACCAGATTTATTAAGTTCTGAGTTCTCAAACAATTACACATACAATAAAAGTATATTTCTATCTCTTATGAATATACGTTATTTCATCACGAGCAGCACACAAAAATGCCCTTTTCAAGTTTATTTAAGTGTCACATATCAGTTAATTAATCTTCCAATAATTAAAAGCATTAAACACAGATAAAATAAACAACTTAAAATAGTTCCATAAATCATTCAAAAATACTTAATTCAAATTTCATAATTTACGCTACAATGCAATCCTAGAACAAATGTATTAGTTGTATGAATTTAAAATTACAACACAACAAAATAAAACATTAGCAGAAACAATAATTAAAAGAAAATAGATAAGAAAAAAAACTCTTTCACGATTCCTCAATGAAAAATAAATTTCTTCCCTTTTCTTCTTCTTTGTTGTAGTCTTTCTCTGTAATTTCCCTAAGAAAATACAACACAAAAATTTCAAATAAACATTCTGCGTGTTTTGTGTAACACGCAGGGAGAAAAAAAATGAAAATGGTGAAGAAAGAAGATTCGCAAGAATTGCGAATTTCTCCCAAAACTGAGAGAGAAAACAAAAAAAACAAAAACTCTAAACTAAAAAACTCCGTCCAAAAATGCGTACAAAAATATATATCCCCCTTTTTCATTTTTTTTTGTTTTTATTTTTTTATATTTTTTTTATAAAAAGTGGGGAACAAAAAAATGTATGGGGAGCAGCACGCGTGAACAATCTGCGCATTTTTGATTTTTTTTCTTTTTCCGCATGCCACGTGTCACCATGTGATTCGCTGAGAGAAATACAATGACACGTGGCCGCTTTTCATTGGTGGTAAGGCCGGTTGCATGAAGAACGCGTCGCACAGGATTTCGTCGCGTTGGAAGTGATTAACAGCTGGAAGTGGGCACGGTTTCTGCGTTTTTATTTCACCGAATACTTGCCACGTGTCATCATCTTATTCGCTGGAATATTTATGAGACACGTGGCTGCTCATTTTCCGTTGAAACACGAGGGTGCACGCGGCTTGGATGTACCGCGTCACACTGGATTTGTAGACGAGCGGCTCGATGCGCGACAGCTTGGTTCAACACGCTTCAATCTAGACCGTTCATCTCATCCAACGGTGATCGATGCGCCTCAAGGGAATCTGCGCAGCCGACATGTGGGTCCCACTCTGCACGCTAGACTGCGCGGCATGTGGGACCCACTGGCATGCTAGTCTGCGCAAACGAAGAACTCTGTACCCACTCTCCTTGGTGGGTTTTGATCTACACGCGCGAATCTCAGCCGTGTCTTATCTGATCGAACGGTCCACGTTGCGTGTTTGGAATAGGGCGCGTGGCCTCATCTCAAAATTAAACTTTTATTAATTATATTTTCACTCACAAATTTAATTCAAATTACATTTTAAACTTTCTTAAATTACAGTTAAGCCCTTTGCTAATTTTAAATTAAATTTTTAAACTTTTAATAATTATAATTAAGCCCAAATTTAATTTAAATTATATTTTCGATTTTTATAAATTGTAATTAAGAAACCATATTATCTGAAATTATATTTGTGGAAAGAAATATGAAATTAAGTACATTTTCGATACAGATTATCTCATTTTATTAAAAATGTATTTTTAGCACATAAAAGGAAAATATTAATTTATTTAACAAAAATACACTAAATATTTAAAGAACATAGCAATTATCATTACTAAAATTGATGAAAATAACTATATAAAATACAGTTATCATAGTGAATCCTGTTTTCCATGAGCGAATAAAACACATCGAGATAGATTGTCATTTGGTTCGTGATAAAATTCAGGCAGGAGTTTTGAAGACCTTACATGTTTCTACTCGGAATCAGTTGGCTAATGTATTCACTAAGGCTCTTCATCCTTCTCTTTTCAAAGGTTTGCTGGACAAGATGGGACTGATTAACAGAGTATTTCTAGTATATAGTCATCCATATGGCTTATTTTCATTGGTTTAGGCTTCTTGTATATAAGAGCCTTCTTGTACTCTTTCTAGGTCGTAAAATCAGATTGTTCTTTTTTTACTTCTTCTTCTCTTTCATAATATTAGCCCAAATAAAGGAAAATTTGATTAGGTTTGGGTGCAGGTTGGGATGATTACGCTAGTAATAACCATAATTATGACATACCAAGTTTAAGTAAATTCAGGAGTAACGGTTATTAGTAGATAATAATTTTTTTACAATTTAATTCCTTTTTTTTTACATTTTTTTTTAAAATATATTTAGTTAAAAAATTATAATGTTAATGTAATAGTTACTCTATTAAATTATATGCATTAATTCCCATTTTTTAGTTGTTTAGCACATATTTTGAAATATATAATATATATATAGAAGAATAAATTTAATTTAATTTAATTATTTAAAAAATTATGTAATTGATATTAAAATTTTTTTATTTAAAAAATATAAACATTAATATATTCAATGTTAATTATCAATGATTTAGGTTATCACATATAAAAGTTAATATCTTTAATTTTGTTTAAGAAATCTCACCCTTAAGTAAACATCTAAGTCGGGTAACAGTAAAAAGTTCAAAAGAAAAAGCTCAACAATTCTACAAGTTGATTCTGAAATATGATAAGTTTGAAAATAAATAATCAGTAATTCACAATCCCAAAATCCCCGACATGATGATAAGAATGAAGCAATCAATAAAGAGTGATACTTTAACGCTTAACATTCCCCAAAACCAAAATTAAAAAAAAATCTAAATCCGATATGTAAATTTTGATGTATAGATATTGTTGAGACAATTTTGTTAAAACAGTGTTGAAACAATATTACCGATAACTTGAAATGAACTGTTTGGGTTGAGTCACGAACTAGGTCACTTTCTTTAAGACGTTTCGTAGTTCTGATCAAATTTGTGCAAGCAAACACAGCCCCATTATCCTTAGGATAAAACAGCCCATAATCTTTTTTCTCTGTCTTGGAACTTCACTGCACTGATGAAGACCAGAATGCTACACCTGAAAAATTTGTTGCTCGGAAAACTAAAAAATAACTTAGAATTGTAGAGAGAATTTTTTTCTTAGTGAGATGAGTTTGCAGATTGTTGTTTTGAAACTGAGAGCTGAGGCCCTCTATTTATAGGTTTCAGAAACCGTGTGGCCATTATGATAATAACGGTAATGTCTGGGGATGGAGAGCGTAACAGTCATTCTGAGTAATGAAGAGTAACAGCCTTTTTCTGAGTAAAGACGAGTAACAGACATTTTTGTGAGTAAAGACGAGCAACAACCATTTTTCTTAATAAAGAAGAGTAAAGGCCATTTAACGGTCATATTCTGATAAAAGAAAACAATGGTTGTTTTTCTCAGAAAAAAAAATATATATATATAACAACCATTTTCTGAGTGGAAAATTTTTCCTTTTTTTTCTTTAAAAAATATTTTTTCAAAAAAAATAAAATGCCACACCACACACATACGCACTTGAACTCGGCTCGACTTGGCACGGCATTTCCGATCGGTCGGACAGATGGCGGCGGCGCGCGCACGCGTGTGGTATCACATTACCCTAGGTCCTTTTCCCTTCCACAAAAAGTGGGTATCCTTTGGGGCCCAATCAAAATAGCCAACTATTAACTATTTATACTTCTTTTAAATAATGTAATAAAGCAATGTGGGACAAGGCTTTACTTAAATTTTTTTTATAAACTTCATCTTTTCCAACAATCCCCCACTTGAATTTTAAATAAAAATAATTTTCATCCAGCAACTGATCAATTAAAATTATAAGATTGTGCATAAGCGAAAAAAGTGTCCATCGACTTAAACCTTTGCATAGTGTTGATGCTTTAGAATATACTAGAGTAACTCGTAGTTTTGAACTCTATCTCTAACAATCATCACACACACACAACCTTTCCAAGGTGTAGTTCGAAAAGCCCGTGCTTTACGGCCATGCACGTGTATCCTAGTATAGTGAACACTCTAGTAAATTTTTCCCAAAAAATTTTCATAGGAAGCTGCCACACTTCCACATTCACATAGGTGAGTCTATTAGGAGTACTCCTGTAGCTATGTACTCTACTCCACATAGAGTATAGAACTCATTAAGAGTTTAATAATTAACTCATCATTTTCTATCGCTTCAGGACTTCATGCTTCTAACAAGATAGAATGGGATTTGAAAATATCATGATTTATCTCATATCACTTCATGACTTGTTATTACCCTTTGAACTTATTTCTTGGGATCTCCAGTCTATAAGCTGGGTTACCATCACAAGTGACTCTTCATTCTAAGGGCATTAGACCCATTCCTTTTGAGTTTTTGAAAAACTTCTCTCTTGGTAATCCTTTCGTCAAAGGATCTACCAAATTTTCATCAGAACGTACATGATCCACTCTTACACCTCCCGTAGAGAGAAATTCTCTAATAGTACTATGCTTATGACGTATATGTCATCTCTTGCCATTGTAGTAACGGTTCTGAATCTTTGCAATAGTAGAGGTACTATCAATGTGGATCAAGACAGTTGGTATCGGTCTTTCCCATAAAGGGATCTCAACTAATAGACTTCTTAGCCAGCCTACTTCTTCACTAGCAGTGGCTAGTACTATCATTTTAGACTCCATTGTAGATTGATCCAATATTGTCTATTTCTTGGACTTCCAAGAAACAGCTCCACCAGCTATGTTAAATATATAGCCACTAGTTGCTTTGGAGTCTTCTGATAAAGTTTTCCAATCTGCATCGATGTATCCTTCTAGAACAGTGGGAAACTTTTTATAATGTAATCCAAGGTACATAGTTCTCTTAAGGTATCTCATAACCCTTTCAATAGCATTCCAAAGCTCTACACTAGGTCTATTGGTAAACCTACATAGTAGTCCCACAACATAAGCTATGTCTGGTCTAGTGCAATCAGTAGCATAACGTAAGCTACCAATGATGCTCGTATACTCAATTTATCTAACACCATCTTCGGTGTTCTTGAACAACTTTATACTAGGATCATAAGGAGTACATGTAGGTTTGCAGTTAAAGTAATTATATTTCTTTAAGATCTTCTCAATGTAGTGAGACTGATCTAGAGAAATTCCCTTTTTAGACCTGGTTATCTTTATACCAAGGATTACACTCGCTTCTTCGAGATCTTTCGTATCAAAATTAGCACTTAAAAAAGTTTTCACATTGTTCACAACATGAATATTTGACCCAAAAATAAGCATGTCATCCACATATAAACATATAATAGTGCAAACTTTATCTTTTAATTTATAATTAATACATTTGTCACTTTCATTTATTTTGAATCCATGTGAGATAACTAGATTATCAAATTTTTCATGCCATTGCTTAGGTGCTTGTTTTAGACCATAAAGGGATTTATCTAGTTTACAAACTTTATTTTCTTGACCTGGGATAACAAAACCTTTAGGTTGATCCATATAAATTTCTTCTTTTAAATCACCATTTAGGAAAGCAGTTTTAACATCCATTTGATGTACTACTAAATCATGGATAGCAGCAAAAGAGAAAAGTACATGTATGGAAGTTATTCATGTGACTGGTGAAAATGTATCAAAGAAATCTACATTTTCCCTTTGCCTATACCCTTTAACTACAAGACAAGCTTTGTACTTTTCAATAGTACCATCGGGTTTTAATTTCTTTTTTAGTATCCATTTACATCCAATGGTTTTGCAACCAGGAGGTAAGTAAACTAAATTTCAAGTATTATTATACTCAAGTGAGTCCATTTCATCATTTATGGCTTCTTCCCATAAGTTGGCATCTAAAGAAGATAATGTTTCTTTAAGAGTTTAGGGATCTTCCTCTAAGGTATAAGCATAAAAATCAAACCCAAAATCCTTAAGGGTTTGAGCTCGTTTACTTCTTCTAATTTCAGTGTTTAATTATTCATTTTGTTCACTAGTTCTAGTTATGGGTAAACTACTAGAAGACGAGCTTCCACTATTTTTAAATTTAAAGGGAAACCTATGTTCATTGAAGTAAGTATCATTTGATTCTATAACTATATGATCATTTAAGTCATAGAATTTATAAGCTTTACTATTCACAGTGTATCCTATGAATACACACTCATATGCTCTACTAGCAAGTTTATTTCTTTTAGGATAAGGGATCCTAACATAGGCTAAACAACCCCAAGTTTTAAAATAAGTTAAATTAGGTTTCTTATTTTTCAAAATTTCATATGGTGAAATTTTATTTGTAGATTTAAGCACTCTATTTAGCACATAGCAAGCAGTTAATAAAATTTATCCCCACCAATGGGAAGCAGCACCAGAGTTTAATAAAATTGCAACAACTAATTTAGTAAAAGTTCTATTTTTTCTTTCAGCTTTGCCATTCATTTCAGGAGAATAAGGTGCAGTTTTTTCATGAATGATTCCATGAGTTTTATAAAAATCATTGAAGATATTGGAATCATATTCAGTGCCTCTATCACTTTGAAATCTTTTTATTTTTCTGTTAAGTTGATTTTCAATCTCAGTCATAAATATTTTAAACATGTCAAACGCTTCACTTTTATTTTTCATTAGATATACATAAGTGTAATCTGAACAGTCATCTATAAAAGTTATAAAATAGCGTTTTCCATTTCTTGTTAAATTTCCATCAAGTTCACATATATCAGAATGAATTCATTCTAAAGATTCAGATTCTCTAACTACTGATTTATGTGAAGTTTTGGTTATTTTAGCTTGACTACAAAAATCACATTTTTCAAAATCATTCAAAGATAGTTTAGGAATTAGTTCTAAAGTACTCATGTTCTTGATTATATGTTTATTAACATGACAAAGTCTAGCATGCCAAATATTAAAAGAACTTAACATATAAGCAGAAGAAGAGGTTTTATTGATTTCAACATTTAATTTAAACATGCCATCAATGGCATACCCTTTCCCAACAAATATATTATTTTTAGTTATAGTATATAAATCAGCCTCTATAATTTGAGTAAACCCAGCTTTGTTAAGAAGATAGCCTGAAACTAAGTTCTTTCTCATCTCTGGAGTATGCAAGACATCCTTCAAGATGACAGTCTTTCTAGAGGTAAACTTCAATACCACCTAACTAGTACCAGCAACTTTAGTGGAGTGAGAGTCGCCCAGTAACACTTTTTTATCCTCAGAATCAGAATAGGACTTGAACATGTCTTGATCATAGCAAACATGGCGAGAAGCACCAGTGTCCAACCACCACCCCTCGGATCCACCAACAAAATTGACTTCAGATATCATAGCAATAAGTTGATCTTCGGTAAGGTTCGCCTGTGAGGCAGGACGATTCCTGTTTCGGCAGTTCCTAGCCAAGTGTCCAGGTCTGTTACAACTATAACACATGAATGTGTTATTTCTTAAGGGGGTTGAGGTCCATTCTAGGGAGGATAGTTTCTATTTCTATTTTGGTGGTTACAGTTTTGGTTATTATTACGATTATGAGTTTTCATATTTCTACCTTTAGGTTTCAGAATTATAGATGAGGGTTTCTTATTGGTACTATTATTTGAGACTATGAGTACTTCATCTCTTTGGTCTTGTTTTTGGGCTTCTTCTTCTCTTCTTAAACGGATTATAAGACTTTCTAAAGAAAATTCCTTAGTTTTATACCTAAGTGTATTCTTAAAATCTTTCTAAGAAGGGGGTAATTTATCTATAATAACAGCTACTTGAAATTGTTCATCTAAAGTCATACCTTCAGAAGTTATTTCGTGTGCTATCTTTTGTAGTTCGTGTGATTGAGCTTCCACTGATTTGCCATCAATCATTTGAAACTTCATGTATCTACTGACAACATACTTCTTAGTTCCAGCTTCTTCAATGTTGTACTTCTTTTGAAGTGCTTCCCAAATTTCCTTAGCAGACTTATCGGAGTTATAATAATCATACAAGTCATCAGCTAAACCATTAAGAATATAATTTTTGCACAGAAAATCATTTTACATCCAAGTGTCTAAATCCTTAGTTGCATCTTCAGTAAGAGGAGTAGACTGTATTGGTTCTTCAATAGTAAGAGCATAAACGACTTTTTTCATGGTTAAGAAAAATAACATTTTTTGTCTCCATCTTTTAAAGTGTAGTCCCTCAAAACGGAATGGTTTGTTTAGATCAGCAGTTAGCATTTTAGTAGACATGGTAGATTGAAAACGTCTTAAAATTGTTGATGTCGTACTTCTTCAAAAACTTTTGTCAAATAGGGATTGGATGAGACATCGATATAGTTATTAAGATTCTGATGAATCAAAGTATGTGAAAATCATTTGCAATCCTTGAAACATATAGCAGAAAAGATGAAGAAGAAATGAGTAAACAAAGAACAATGTTTTTGCATAATTCTCCACATTTATTCATGAGTCATTGATCTCTTTTATATATCTACATGCATATATGCAAAGTATAGCACTACACTAATTTTGTTACAAAATGCAACTAAATGACCATCTGGCTATGTGCTTAGGATTAAAGCTAATGATGCATTCTAACTAATTTGGTGTACATGTGGCATTTTCTATTTATTTCTTATTAACAGATTTAGATTGGTCATCCTTAACATCTACCCTTAAACTCAAGGGTAATGGAACAACACTGAGTTTGTATTTTGTATTGTAAGTGATGAAAGGTAGGTAAAGCTAAGGGTTTAGTGAGCACATTTGTAAGTTGTTCTTGGCCTAGTATATGTTGAATTAAAAGTTGCTTGGCTAGGACTCTCTCTCGAATAAAATGAAGATCTAATTTAATATGTTTTGTGCGAGCATGAAGAATTAGATTAGTAGTAAGAGAAAATTGGATTAGTAGTAAGAGCAACTGTGTCTAGTGGAATGAACCTATTTGGATATTGAGGAATGCCTACAGCTTGAGATGACATATCAAACAAAGTTGAAAAAGTTACAAGTTTTTATAACATGTCTAGAAATTTATAGTTGACCATTGGCACTAAGACACTTATAAACTTTATAAATGAGGTTGTATCCAATAAAAGTACAAGGAATATACTTTCATTTTAGTTTGTCAGAATTATAAGGTCGTGTACGAGGAAAACACACACAGTCAATGGTTTTAAGAAAATTGTAATCAGGTTTATGATTAAACAAGACTTTATTAGGAGACAAATTGGTTAGAATAGAATAAGGAAGTTATTGATCAAAAACATAGAAGATGAAAAGCCTCATCCAAAAATTCAAGAGGTATTTGGACATGACACTTGTTTTAAAATTTCAAAACGAGCTAAAATAGATTTAAGATAATCAAACTCATCTCTACCATCATATTGAAGCATTTTTACTTTCTTTCTAGATTGCAATTCTGCCTGAGATTTGAATAGCAAGAATGCATCCTTAACATCATCTTTGTCTCTCAAAAAATAGATCCATGTAGATCTCGAAAACTCATCAATGAAGCTAACATACCAGCAAAAACCACTTCTGGATGTTATAGGTGCAGAACCCCATACATCACTATGAACTACTTGCAATGTCTCGGTTGTTTTGTTTGATTTTTAAGGAAATGGAAGCTTATGGCTTTTGGACAATTGATATATATCACAAAACTCATGGAAGGAATTAGTTGAATCAAAAACAATTATATCACATTTCTAAAGTATAGTTTTGAAAATGTTAGGAGCTAGATAACCCAGTCTCATATGCCATAACACAATATATAGAGGTTTGTCTTTACATTTATAAAATTCATCCCTACATCTACACTACTCACGAGTTCTTAAAAAGCACTAAAATTACCATTATTTAATGTACTTTAATTGATTAAATAGGTTTATATTTGTATGATTTTATCATATTTTTATATAAATTTGTCCTTTTAGAATCACAATTATTTTTATTTTTTAGGTATTTTCATTCAAAAAATAAATTAAAGACACGAAGAAAAATATTGAAGACAATACATCACAAATATGTTGAGAAAAAATGAGGAAAAGTAAAAACAAATGGAAAAATTGGATAAAATGGTCAAACATGTCAAAAATCCCGAGTCTCATGCCTGTCCCGTGAGCCCTGTGTGCATATCACACTGATTCCCTTGCATGCCCAAGCGTGCCAGCACCCGTTTGCCTCAAATCTTGCCCCCACATGCGTGTCAATCTGTCTGAAACGCATACAACACCCATTTTCAAGATATTTTCACTTTTTTAGCTTTTTCCTCACCTATAATAGCTACCTCCCTTCCATTGTAAAAATCATCCCTAAAAATATTTTCTCTTTTTCTCTCTAGCTTTTTCTCTCTAGAAAGCTTTCTTCTTTTTTTATTTTAAATTTCTTCTCTTTTTGAGAAAAACTAATTATGTTTTTGTAGATTTCTAGTTTTTGATTCAATAAATGAAAAGGTAAATCTGTTTGGAGGTTTTTTAGCAACAAAATTAGCATCAAAGTTCTGTAAAGATTCTTTTGAGATATAATTTTAAAATGAATTATTTACTTTTATTTTTATGTTTTATTCTTATATGTTATATTTAATTTTTTTTGTGATTAAATTTAACATGACTAGCTGTTTGTAAATATGATATACTAATAATGTTGTTATACTTGTGAAATATTAAACAGGTAAAATATTTCTATAAAATAAATTGATTTTATTTTTATTCAAGATTTTATATTAAGGATGTTAAAGAGAAATATATTATTTTTTATTACAAACTTAATTCTGAAAATTAAATTTTATGGTTTAATTATCTGATCTAATTTAGAGTAGTGTCCTTTTATTTGTTGGTATAATCGTCCGGTAGTTAGAGTGAAGCTTTATTTCAAGAATTTTTGTAAGAACTATTATTCGAAAATGTATTGACAACATATTTTCAGTAATGATTTTAAAACTTAAAAGTTAGTACTCGGATAATTAAATTCTTAGGTTTAATTTGAAAACTTTGAATAAAGTCTAACTAACTGACTCAATTAATTAATTAGCTCTGCCTAAGGATATTAGTTAATTAATATTAAACAAAAGGATTTGGGCCCCGTCTAAGGACGCTTTCATACCAAAAAGGAAAAAATTGATAAATATCAATTTATATCTTTAATAACCTAAATCATATAAGCAATCATAATTAACTTTATCATTATATTCATAAATACTCTACTGTTATGAATGATAAAAATTTGTATTATTGTTTATTGAATCCATATTTATGTTTATTTTTTATGTTATTAGATTATGAAACACAAATCAAATTAGCATTACAAGATATTTAGGATTCAATTTCGTTTATAAAAGTTTGAATAATAAATTAAAAACCACATATATTCATTCCTTGGATCGACCTTGGGAGTATGCTTGTCATTTTCTATAAAATGATTCGTGCACTTGCGAGGGTTTTACAAAAATAAAACCAAAATATCTACAAAATTGGTATTGCTAACCCGATGCCAGTTTTGTCTCATCAAGTTTTTGGTGTCATTGTCGAAGACTTGATTTTGTTTCATCAACTACTTACATGTAAGAATGTCTTATTTAGGCTAGTGCTAGTAGTGTTACTATATAGATAAGCACTCTTAAGACTATTAGTACTATTAGTACTATTATATTGAGTAACTGCCACCTTCTTCAAGCTTGTCAAATCCAAGTTGAAATGATACAAACCTTTGCTACATATGCCTTTAAGTAGTATTTCCTTGCTCTCCTTGTCCTTCATAAGGTAATAGTGTGAATAAAAAGTACACATCATTATCCTTGGAAAATTTAAACATACTAAGTAGATTCTTTACTATATGAGGAACATGTAACATATTCTTTAAGTAAAACTTTTTATTAGAGTCTTAGATGTAAAATCATTGGAACCATATGATGAAGTAATAAACTTGATCCATTATGGATGAGTAATCAAAAGCACTTAATATATCGTGATTTTATGCATTATTTATGATTAAAAAGATTTGTATTTATTTTACTTTATTATTATTTTACACAAATTAGTCTTTTTGGAAACACATGTATATCAATACTTGAAGAAATACATTTGAGGCACTTTATTACAATACTCCAAACCAATAAAAATGATACAAGAAAATAAGGGGACAAAGTCACGTAGAACAGTGTTTGTCGTGGAGTGGAATTATTGTGTGTTGTGGTGATGTTCTTTTGGATTCAATATAACTATCCTTAAACCTTCGTGGGTTGTGGCATGGTAAACATACGTGCCATAAAGCGAGATGCTCAAATCATGTATAAAGCATGTATCAATTATGTGCATGTCATAACGTGGATTATTGTGTGTCGTGGTGCCAACCTATTTGAGCATATTTTTGAGCCTATAAATAGGACCCTTATTCCATTGTATCAATAATTCCTTATTCCTTATGCCTCATTCTTATTATTCCTTTCATTTCTTAAGCTTTTTAGCTTTTTCTTTTCTTAGTTTAAAATTCTTCTCTCAATTGAGAGTTGAATAAATTTTAGTTTATGTAATAATTGTACATCTAATTCAATAAAAGTTTGGCATTTCTTTTGGAGATTTTCCATGAATAATTCAAGAAGACTCTATTGAGGTATATTTATGTATTATTTTTACTTATTCTTTATGTGCTATTTTTACATGCTATATTTAATTTTCTAATCAATTATTAATTAAGCATGTCTGACAGAAATTATAATGGGATATTATTTTCTATTCAAGAATTCTATAAAGTTTATTTCATAAAATATAGTGATGTCAAAATTTTTGTTATAAATTAAAAATATAAAAGTTAGATTTAAGATTTGATTATCAAAATTTGATTTAAGTTACTACTCTTTTATTAGTGATTTGGTTTACATGTGTAGTTAGAGTATAAATTTTATTTCAAAGATTTTTATAATAATTATTATTGATAGATGTATTGTTAACATATCTTTCGTATTAGTTTCAAAATCTGAAATTCATTTATTATATAGTTAAATTCTTAAACCTAATTTTGATATCTTGAATGAAGTTTAAATTATCGTGCCTTACCTACATAATTAAATGGTTTATTAATATCTTAGGAAAGAAACATAATTTAATAATGAAATCTATTAATAAGCCATACCTAAGGATTTTAATTAGTTTATTATTAACAACGAAAATGATCTCTGTCTTAGGATATTTTTATATAAAAATGAGATAATCAATAATCTTAATTTTATTTTTTAATAATCTAATTAATATTGAACAAGCTTAACCAACTAATTAATACATATTATAAATTCTCCATAGTGTGATAAATGTCTAAATATTTAAATATTTATTAAATCTATCTTTATTTTATTATCATTATATTAGGATTTCAAACCCAAACATTATAACAGAATATTTAAGTTTTATTTTTATTTTCAAGAATTTGTTGAATAATTTAAAACTTACATGATTCTTTGTTCAAATCAATCTTGAAAGTATATATATCATTTTCTATAAGTGACTAGAACATTTACGAGCATTTTATAATTTTTACAAAATTCGAATACAATAATTTTTATGCATCATGTTTTTTGTGCTATTATTGGAAAATGAATAGCATTTTTAAATTATTATTATCAAAATTAAAAAAAATTGTAAATATTGCTATTTTTGTTTAAAATCTTAAAATATCTAGGTTATCAATTAATTTTAGATATTTTAAAATTTCAATTTTTTTTATTTTTTAAAAAAATCAAAAATAATTAAATATTTTAAATTCTTTAAAAAAATGAAAATTTTAATTATTTTTTATTTGACCAATTGTTTTTCTTTTAAATTTAATTTCTTTAATTTTACTTACATTGTTTTTTCTTTTAATTATTTTTGTGTTATGTACTAGTGTACTTTATTTTATTAACTTACATTTATCAACCTATTTTTAATAACTAACTTGTGTATTAATTATTTTTCTATCTGTTTTTAAACTTTTAATTAGATTGGTCAAAGAAAGTTTTTTGCCTCTTTAATTTATGATTTAATGTACAAAAAGTAAAGAGATCTTCGAGAAAAAAACTCGCACTTTTGTTGTTGAATATCTAGATGGTCAAACAGTTTTCAAATAAAAGATAGACATATATCAAGAGGAAGAGAAACAATCCAAGTATAAGTAGACAAAAGAGACAAGCAAAAAATGATGACAGAGTATTCATTATCATACATAGGTAATACTACATCATGCATCCTACTGGGAGAAGCTACAAGAAATTGTGAATTGAAAAATATTCATCATTCCGTGTTACCTTTATTTTATGGTATTCTTAATAAAAATCCTTTAAATTTCATTAGAAGTCGTTAACTACTTGAGAAGTAATCTACAACAAATTCATAAGTAGGTACCATTCCCATCAGAAGAATGATGAGTACAAGGCAAAAATAGCAACATTCTTCCAACTGGATGAAAAGATTTTCTATGAAGCTTGAGACATATTCAAGCTCCTCTTAAACCAATGCCCACACCACGGCTTTCCAATGCAAGTATAAAACTAGTTCTTTTATGATAGACTAAAACAATAATGTTAGTACATTGTTCATACTGCTACAGGAGGATCTATGGAAGAAAAGACAGCAGAGCAAACTTTAGAGTTGTACGAGATGTTGGGTACTAATTTCCAACAAAAGAGTATTAGAGGAAGAAGAATATGAGTCAACAATATCGAGAATGAAATAGCGTTACAACTTGTAGAATTAACTAAGCAAGTGCAACCTATTTTAAACCACCAAATGACTAATCAAGAAGTACATGGATTCATGGTTCCGTTGAACATAATGCTATTAATTACTCAAATAATAACCTAATATATGTCTACCACCAAACATAAAAGTCATATAAAAACCAACCTTACTCACTAGATCAACCTAATTATCCAACTTTAGAAGACAATCTGAATGCTTTTATTCAAATCAGTAGAGACAATCAATTGATAAGGAATCAAAGGTTGAGCTCCATTGAGTCTTCGATAAAAAGGGTTAAGGTCAAAGTTGTGAAACTAGTAGAACGCATGCAAAAACAAGAAAAAAGGAAAGCTGCTCAGTCAAGCAGAACAAACAAAGGAAGTCACAACCCTTTAAAGTGATAAGGTAGTCAATAAAATATTACCTAAAATTTCTAATGATCTACCATTTATTATAGGTAATATAGAAGGTGAAACTATAGTCTCTCAGAGAGGAGAGACAAGTTCCTACAAAGATCAACCTTTTGATAAAATAATTAGGGAGTCAATTGACATTCTAAAAAATCAAAAGACAATAGAACCACACCAACCACCAATTTCGTTTCGACACCAGCTAAAAGAATCCAAACAAGATAAGCAATTCTTTGATCTTTTTAATATGCTTTCTAAAGTAAATAAAAATTTACCTTTATTAGATGTGATCAAGAATATACCCTTCTATGCTAAATTTTTCAAATAATTAAAAACTAAGAAAAGGAGTATGCGCTTAATGAAAGAGAAATGGTATCAAAAATTTCCAATGATGTGCTTCAGCACCAACTACCCCTAAAGTTTAAAGATCCTAATGATCCTAATAGTTTTATCATTAACATCACTATGGGGTATAGAAAAGTGGATAAAGCAATGTTAGATTTAGGTGCTCGTATAAATTTGATTTCATTCTCTATTTCCTTATAGCAAGGTTTGAAAGATCTAAAGCCTACAATCATGCCCCTTCAACTTGCAAATAGATCTATTAAATACCCAAAGGAAATGGTTGAGGATGTGCTAGTATAAGTAGACAAACTTATAATATTTGTTTATTTCATGGTTAGATATGGATAAAACCCATCCTTGGACAAAGAACATACAATATTTCTCGGTAGACCATTCATGGACACTACCAAGACTATTATCGATGTCTAAGATGGAAATTTACTAAATGACATTCTTAGAAGAGATTGTCCACTTTAAAATTTTTAACTCTTCACTTTCCCCTTCTATTTATGCTATTGATGAATGCTATAATGTTGATTCAATGGATATGTTTTTACATAACACTTTTATTCGGAATAGAATAGAAGACAAACTTAAAATTTCTTTAATTGTTGAAAAGGAAGAAGAGGATCTAGATAAGGATACTGAGGGACACCATGATCTTTTAAATAGTGTTGAACTAATAGGAGAATCTAGTACACCCTTAGATCTTATCTAAGATACCATCTGGGAAATATTCCACTCCACCTAACTTATAACTTAAATATTTACCTGAGCACCTTAAATATGTGTTTTTGGAAGAAAGGGATACTTATCCAGTTATTATTTCCTCCTCTTTGACCAATACTCAAGAAAATAAACTTGTTAAGGTGCTTAAGAATTTTAAAAAGGCTTTAGGTTAGAATATCAGGGATATTATAGGAATATCCTAGCTATGTGTATGTATAAGATCAATCTTGAGGATGATGCTAAACCTATTAGAGAGGCCCAGAAAAGACTAAACCTAATCATGTAAGAGGTGGTGAAAAATAAAATTCTAAAACTCTTATAAGTAGGAGTCATTTACCCTATTGTTGATAGTAAATAGGTTAGTTCTAAGCATGTGGTACCAAAGAAGTCTAGTATAACAGTTGTAAAAAATAATAAAAATGAACTGATGCCCACTCGAACAATCACTAAATGGAGGATGTGTATAGATTTTAGGAAATTGAATTTGTATACTAAAAATGATTATTTTCTTCTTTCATTCATTGATAAAATGCTAAAAAGAATATATGGGCATAGATTTTACTATAAACTAGATATTAATTCATGTTATTATCAGGTACCCATTGCACCAAAAGATCAAGAAAAGATCTTCTTTTAGAAAGATGCTATTTGGGTTATGTAATACCCCTGTCACATTTTAGAGATGTATGATATCAATCTTCTAAAATATGGTGGAAAATTTTATTGAGATATTTATGGATGTTTTTTCTATCTTTGAAACCTTATTCGATGATTGCTTGAAAAAATTGACTTTTTTTTAAAATGTTACATTAATGCAACCTGACACTCAGTTGGAAAAAAGTCATTTTATGGTACAAAAAGGGATTATTTTAAGACATGTGATTTCTAACAAAGGAATTGAAGTTGACAAAGTAAAAATGGAATTAATTACAAAATTACCTTCCCTACATCTGTTGTTAAGGGAATAGAAGCTTTTTGGGACATGTAGGTTTCTATAGGTGATTTATTAAAGATTTTTTTAAAAATTAAGTCGTCATTTATGTAATTTGCTACCAATGTTTATTTTGATTTTAATGATGCATGTTTTATCTTCTTTAATACTTTGAAGAATGAATTAACATCTATCCCTATAATTTTGGAACCAAATTGGTTTCTTCCATTTGAAATTATATATGATGCTTTTGTTTATGTAATCAGAGTAGTTTTGGGGTAGAGAGTTTGCATGTTATATATAACGTTGGCAAAACACTCAATGATGCTCAAATTAATTGTTCCACCACTGAAAGAGAATTATTGGCTATCATTTTTTTAACATAAATTAGGTCTTACTTAATAGGTTCTCAAGTAATTGTACATTCTGATCATGTCGCTTTAAGATGTCCACTAAATAAACCTAACTCTATGCCAAGATTAATCCGATAGGTTATACTCTTGAAGAATTTCACCTAGAAATCAAAGATAAGAAAGGCAGTGAAAACTTAATAGTTGACAATTGATAAGTGCTCAAAAAGCACTAAAATTACCATGATTTTATGCACATTAATTGATTAAAAATATATATATTTATATGTTTTATCATATATTTATATGTTTTATCATATATTTATATAAATTTGTCTTTTTCGGAATCACGGGTATTTTTTTTGTTTTTCAGGTATTTTAGCTTAAAAACGTCACTTAAAGACTCAAAAAGGAATACTGGAAGCAATACATCACAAATATATTAATAAATAAATGGGGAAAGGTCAACAAATATGGAAAAATTGGATAAAATGGGTTGAAAAGGTCAAAAATGTCAAAAAGGAGAAAATCGTGCCCGGAGCAGCCACCACGCTGGTACCTTAAACATCGTTACAAGAATACGCGCGCCTTCCTGGCAGAAGTCACATAAGACAGTAAAGTTATCATCGTTTCACGTGCTGCGCATTCCGCGCATTCGCGGCGCGTCGCTGGCCTACTACCGCTCCGCTACAAGACCGACGCCATTATTTCGCCCCATTTTTCACGGTACCGGCTTCTACGACGTCATGCTGACATCATCAATGACCTCCATAATTGCACTATGCGTTTTCACCATTTTTTCACCCACTTTTTCTCTCCATCTTCACCTATAAATACCCCCCTTCTCTTCACTTCAAAACACACTTCTCTCTTCTTTCTTTCTCTCCATTTCTTAGTTTTTAGTTTTTAGTTTTTCTTATGTTTTAGCTAGTTTCTCTTAGTTTAGAGTTCTTCCCTTTTTGGGAAGAACTAGTTATGTTTTTGTAATTTATTAGCTTTTTGATTCAATAAATGGGAGTGTAAATTCCGTTTGGAGGTTTTCTAGCAACGAATGGCATCAAGATCGTAAGGATTTTATTTTCTTGCGCTTATTTTTTATGCTTTATTCTTACATGTTATATTTAATTTGACTGTGATTAAATTTAACTGCTAGCTATTTGCAAAAAATGATATAATAATAACGTTGTTATGCTTGCATAAATATTAAATAGGTAAAAAAATCTCTAAAATGAATTGATTTTATTTTTATTCAAGATTTTATATTAAGAATGTTAGAGAGAAATATATTATTTTTCATTACAAACTTAAATTTGAAAATTAGATTTTAAGGTTTAGTTATCCTATTCTCGATTTAGAAATAGTTCTTTTATTTGTTGGTACAATCGCCCTAGAAGTTAGAGTTGAAGCTCTATTTCAAAAGTTTTTATAAGAATTATTATCTAAAAATGTATTGACAATATGTTTTCGTAGTAGTTTTAAAACTTGAAAGTTAGTACTCGGATAATTAAATTCTTAGGTTTAATTTGGACACCTTGAATAAAGTTTAAATCGGTTTCCAACCTCACCAAAGGTGGCATTTAAATGGTTCATTTTCAATCTCTTAGAAAAGGGAATTAATTTAATTAACCAAATTAGTTATCAACCCCACCCATAAAAGTGTTAATTGATTTGTTTAGTTAACAAAGAATATCTAACCTCACCAAAGGTGGTATTCATACAAAAAGGGAGAATCAATAAATATCAATTCATATCTTTAATAACCTAAATAATACGAAAGCAAGCATAATTAACTTAGTTATTATATCTATAAATACTCCATTATTTATAAAAGATAAAATTTGCATAAATGTTTATTGAATCTATGTTTATTTTTATCTAAGTAGATTAAAACACAAAAAACCCAAAATATCGCGGACATTGTAGGATGTTTAGGATTTAATTTCGTTTTTAAAAGTTTGAATAATAAATTAAAAACCACATACATTCCTTCCTTAGATCGACCTTGGAAGTATACTTATCATTTTATTCGAAATGATTCGTGCACTTGCGAGAGTTTTATAAATATTAAAACCAAAGTATTGGCAGGATCGGTGATGCCGGTTTTCGCTCATCAAAGTTTTTGACAATCCCAATTCTGCTCATCAAGTTTTTGATCAACCCCCAACCAGCTTCTTGCTAGTCCCTTAGCAAGAGAAGCGATAAAAACTAAAAATTAAATTATCCTAAATCACTTCCGTGGATTGACACGGTTGCATTTAGCCTATGCAACAAGCCTTTAAACCCCTATGTTGCCCTAGTGGACGAGTTTGAGTCTCGTGAGGGTTTTCAGTAATGATACCCACTAACATTGAATTAAATGTAAAAATCAAAACAAACAATAAAAAAAATCAACTTAAAAACTAAAATTACAACAAAATCAAAATTTAATTTTTAAGAAATAAGAGTAAACAACATATCACAAAAATGTCCCATACTTTTTTAATCTCTTTTAAGATCATAATTAAAATCTCAAGCATAAGTTATTTTAATCTCTTTAAACAATCATGATTTTATTATAATAATTAGTCGAAAATCATTTTCATATTTCATGTCAAAAATGTATCAATTTAATTTCACCCAATTTCAATGTCATGAATCGCACTGCTTCGACTCTATTCCTCACAAGTCAATACTTAAACACCGAATCCTACGGGTTCAAACACTCATACTATTTTATATGCGAAAAGAGTTGATGTATAGAAATGAACTAATATGTTCGCGACATGTATAAAGAATAAAGGCTCAAAGTGTTATTTTAACATTGATCTCATGAAAGGAATCAAATGTATAAATTATAAAGATATCATATATAAAAAATTATTTTCATGCATAAATCAAAATCATTAAGAAAGAATTTCAAGATATATGCCTTTTACAAATGAAGAGAGTGCAATGACTTTTTAGTGAATTATTTCCTATATCTTTCTTTGTAATTAACTTTTACTCACAACTTTGTAGGCAATGCGGGTTATAGTACGTAGATTATACTATATATTCTTTATCTCTCTATTTTTTTTCTCAAGATATTTCTCAATATACGTATTTTAGAGCCAAACCCATGATCAGACATTGTACATTTTTTTTGGATTTTCAAGTAGTGTTTAATTTTGTGGCTTTTTCTGTTTGATCTTGGTTTAGGTAACCCCGTGATATGTCTTTTTTTTTTTGTAGAAGCCATGTACTAACGAGATATAAGCATATACTATCAATTTCTACTCAAATCATTTAATCTAAGCAAAAAAATATACGATACTTATTAAGATGAGAAAAAATTCATACATTCAATGCTAATACCTCAGAGATCATCTAAAAATTTGAAGAAATAAGAAATGTGTTCGAGTAGAAAAATATATATTTCACCGAATAAAGGAAATTAGGCTCAAATTATATCTCACAAAGGTAGTCTTCCACTAAAAAAAATTCATAAACAACGATTTTGGGTTTAATATAATTTCTACATCTTTATCAAGAATACTAGTTTATGACAAAAACTAACTAATTATAAAAAATAATTACAAAATATTTCATGATATGTTTTCAAAAATTAATCTAACAGTACAAAAGACTTAACTATTTACTTAAATTTGATTTAAAGAAATGATAATTTTTGTGAAAAAGCTTTTTTTTTAATTCCAAAAATTACTAAATCACACAAAATAGAAATAAAACCAAACACACAAAAAAATGAAAATGTGACCATAAAAATAAAATAAAAAATTATTATATATTTTTTTTATTTTTTTATTTTTTATTTTTAAATTGTCAATTTTTTTTTAATTAAGCATGGTAACTTTTCACCACCCCCAACCTAGAACTTACATTGTCCTCAATGTAACAACTGTAAATTAAAGATAAAGAGAGAAGAGAAGAAAGATTACCTATTTCCTGAGAATGTGCAAGTAGTAATGGAAAATGCAGGTGCATCCATCATATTCATCATTAAAGTGTATACGCATTTATCACGAACTTCTAACATCTCAACAAATATTTTTAGTTTTAACAATTTAAAAAATTATTCACATGTAATTAAAATGAAATAAACAATAAAATTAAGTAAATAAAAGAAATAAAAGAAAATTACCTAAAATGATTGGGTCAGCTTCCCATCCAAATTAGTTTAACGCCTTAAAGAAGACGTAACTTGGGATTGCATTTTAAGTAAACTCAATGCCCCTCATCATTGAGTTAATCAAACCTACAAGTAAGACAATGTTGTCTACCTATACTTTTTCACTATGCCCTATTGATTTTCAAATTTCTTTCAGACTTAAAACTGGGAGGCATACTTTGACTCGCTTTAGATAACCCACATCTAAAGGGCGCAAATCAAATAATTAAGTCATTAAAACACAATTGTACCTAGATCAAACAAAGCAACTAACTCCTTAGATTGTAATTAAAACTTTAAAATTTTGGAGATAGTTCAGAAATTTTTGTTTTTTTTTTTAAGAAAAAAATAACATAATCAAGATAACCAAGAAAGGTTTCGTGAAAGAATGGTGAAAAGGCTCCTTAAAAACCATCCTCCTATACGTAACAACGCTCTCGTGAAAGACTAGTGGCACAGACAGCTTCCAAGAACTATTCCTGCATTTAACTCCCTTATATCTTTACTTTTCATGTTATTAAGTTAAGTTAAATAAAAATTTAAGTTAATGAAAATCTAAGTTAATTAAGTTAAATTAAATAAAAATCTAAGTTAATTAAAGTAAAAATCTAGGTTAATTAACTTAAGTAAAAAAAACTTTTATTTTTTTTATTTGTTTTTATTTATTTTTTTATTTTTTTTATTTTTTTATTTTTTTTTTCGAAATTTCAAATTCCAAAATTATTTTACTATTAACACTATATTTATTAAACAATTTAAAATTAGAATTTTTTTATTTTTATTTTTTTATTTTTAAAACTTTTTTTTAACTATTTATAAATGGTAACTTTATTTTACTATTTACAATATATATTTTTTTTGAATTTGTTTTTTTTTAACTTAAAATTTTTGAATTTTTTTTTGTTTTTACTATTCATGAACGGTAAATTTTTTTTTAATTCAAATTATCAAATTTCTAAATTATTTTATTATTCACGGTACAATTTTTATTTAAAAATGTTCTTTTTTTTTTGTTAATTTTTTTTTACTATTCATGAACGTTAAAACTTTTTACTTCAAATTTCAAATTTCTAAATTATTTTACTATTTATGCTATAATTAATTTTTTTATTTTTTTTTATTTTTTATTATTTCTTATGAAATTTGAAATTTGATTAATTTTTTTTATTTTTTTATTTTTTTACAAAAAACAAAATCACAATTATTTACAACACAAAAATATTATTAAAATTTTGATAAATAAAGTAAAAACGCTATTCCATCAAGAACGCGCACAAAAACTTGATGAGCAGAATCGGATTGCCAAAAACTTTGATTTAGCAAAAATTCAAGGCATCGCCGATCCTCGCCAATACTTTGGTTTTAATATTTATAAAACTCTTAGTGTTAACCTAATCATTTCGAATAAAATGATAAGTATACTTCCAAGGTCGTTCATCTAAGGAAGGAATGTACGTGGTTTTTAATTTATTATTCAAACTTTTAAAAACTAAATTAAACCTAAACATCATGTCACGATATTTTGGGTTTTTTGTGTTTTAATCTACTTACATAAAAATAACATAGATTCAATAAACATTTATGCAAATTTTATCTTTTATAAATAATGAGTATTTATAGATATAATAACTAAGTTAATTACGCTTGTCATATTATTTAGGTGCTATTAAAGATATGAATCGATATTTATTGATTCTCCCTTTGTATGAATACCACCTTTGGGCGGGTTAGATATTCTTTGTTAACTAAACAAATCAATTAACACCTACGGGTGGGGTTGATAACTAATTTGGTTAATTAAATTAATTCCTTCTTCTAAGAGAATGAAAATGAATCATTTAAATGACACCTTTGGCGTGGGTTAGACGCTTAAACTTTATTCAAGGTGTCAAAATTAAACCTAAGAATTTAGTTATCCGAGTATTAACTTTCAAGTTTTAAACCACTAATCAAAACGGTTGTCAATACATTTTCAGATAATAATTCTTATAAAAACTTTTGAAATAGAGCTTCACTCTAACTACCAGCGATTGTACCAACAAATAAAAGAGCACTACTCTAAATCGACCTGGATAACTAAACCTTAAAATCTAATTTTTCGTGATTTAAGTTTGTAATGAAAATAATATATTTCTCTCTAACATTCTTAATATAAAATCTTGAATAAAAATAAAATCAATTCATTTTAGAGATTTTTACCTATTTAATATTTCAAGTAAGCATAACAACGTTATTATTATATTATTTTTACAAACAACTAGTACGCTTAAATTTAATCACGTACAAATTAAATATAACATGTAAGAATAAAGCATAAAAAATAATCTGAAAGAAAATAAAATCCTTACAAGATTGATGCCATTCCCTCTGCTAGAAAAACCTCCAAACGGAATTTGCACTCCCATTTATTGAATCAAAAACGCTAATAAATTACAAAACATAACTAGTTCTTCTCAAAAAGGGAAGAACTCTAAAACTAAGAGAAACTAGCTAAAACATAAGAAAAACTAAAAAAACTAAAAACTAAGAAACGGAGAGAAAGAAAGAAGAGAGAAGTGTGTTTTGAGGTGTGTTTTGAAGTGAAGAGAAGCGGGGTATTTATAGGTGAGGACGGAGAGAAAAAGTGGGTGAAAAAATGTTAAAAAATGGTGAAAACGCAGAAGGTACTCATTAGGTCATTGATGATGTCGCGATGATGTCAGCTGGGGACTACCGGACGATGAAAATGGGACGAAATGGCGCCAAGGCGTTGCAGGTAGGGCACGCCAGGCACGCGCGGAAGGTAGAGAAGAAGACGCGCACGCGCGTGAACAGTGATAGCGCTGCTGCGGCGCACGCGACTACGTGAGAAGGCGCACGCACTGCGCCGGACGGCGGCCACGGCCGCGCGCGCTGTGGCTGGTCGCTCCGAGCGCGATTTTCTCATTTTTGACCTTTTCGACCCATTTTGTCCAATTTTCCCATATTTGTTGACCTTTCCCCATTTATTTATTAATATATTTGTGATGTATTGCTTCCAGTATTCCTTTTTGAGTCTTTAAGTGACGTTTTTAAGCAAAAATACCTGAAAAACAATAAAAATACCCGTGATTCCGAAAAAGACAAATTTATATAAATATATGATAAAACATATAAATATATATATTTGTAATCAATTAATGTGCATAAAATCATGGTAATTTTAGTGTTTTTTGAGCACTCATCAACAATTTATCTAGGTTAATTTCTAATTCAATTTTCTCTAAGGTGAGAGTAAAAAAGATATTGTTGAAACTTTTCCTGATGAAAATTTATTTTCAGTAGATCCAAATCCATGGTATGTTGATATAGTTAATTATCTTGCTAGTGCTATTTTTAGACATAACATATCTTATCAGGAAAAGAAAAAGTTGTTAAGCTCTTGCAGGAAATAATTTTGGGATAACCCTTATCTATTTAAGATTGGTCAAGATAAAATCATCCAGAGGTGTGTTCCTAAAGAAAAACATAAAAATATCTTGACTTTTTGTCATGATTTTCATTATGGGGGGCCACTTTAGAGGTAACAAAATGGCTTTTAAAGTATTAAAATTTGGATATTATTGGACAACTCTTTTTAAATATGCTAATATGTTTTGTACATATTGTGATAGATTTCAAATGATAGTTAATATATGAAGCAAGATGAAATTCCTTTGATATCTAATTTAGTTATTAAACCTTTTGATATTTGGGGGATTGAATTTATGGGTCCTTTTTCTCCCATCTTCTGGCTATAAGTATATCCTGGTTGTTGTGGATTATGTGCCTAAATGGGTAAAAGTTATGCCTACCAAAACTAATGATGCTAGCGTTGTTAAATTCTTGCAAGATTCAATTTTTAGCAAGTGCAGGATATCTAGAGCAATAATAAGTGATGAAGGAAGTGATGAGCGAAAACCGGCATCGCCAATTCTCGCAAATACTTTGGTTTTAATATTTGTAAAACTCTCGCAAGTGCACGAATCATTTCATAGAAAATGATAAGTATACTCCCAAGGTCGATCTAAGGAAGGAATGTATGTGGTTTTTAATTTATTATTCAAACTTTTAAAAACGAAATTAAATCCTAAACATCCTGTCACGATAGTTTTGGTTTTTGTGTTCCTAATCTAATAACATAAAATAAACATATATACAGATTAATTAAATATAATCTAAAAAGAATAAACATAGATACAAATTTAATAAATAAATATAAATACAGATTCAATAAATATTCATGCAAATTTTATCATTTATATTAGTGGAGTATTTATGGATATAATAACTAAGTTAATTATGCTTGCTCATATTATCTAGGTTATTAAAGATATAAATTGATATTTTATTGATTCTCTCTTTTTTGTATGAATACCACCTTTGGTGGGGTTAGATACTCTTTGTTAACTAAACAAATCAATTAACACCTATGGGTGGGGTTGATAACTAATTTGGTTAATTAAATTAATTCCTTTTTCTAAGAGATTGAAAATGAACCATTTAAATGCCACCTTTGGTGGGTTAGACAGATTTAAACTTTATTCAAGGTGTCCAAATTAAACTTAAGAATTTAGTTATCCGAGTACTAACTTTCAAGTTTTAAAATCACTATTGAAAACATGTTGTCAATACATTTCCACATAATAATTCTTATAAAAACTTTTGAAATAGAGCTTCACTCTAACTACCGGGCGATTGTACCAACAAATAAAAGAGCACTACTCTAAATTAGACCGGATAACTAAACCTTAAAGTCTAACTTTCAGATTTAAGTTTGTAATGAAAAATAATATATTTCTCTCTAACATCCTTAATATAAAATCTTGAATAAAAATAAAATCAATTCATTTTAGAAATTTTCACCTATTTAATATTTCGCAAGCATAACAACGTTATTATTATATCATGATTATAAATAGCTAGCACAGCTTAAATTTAGTCACACACAAATTAACTATAACATGTAAGAATAAAGCACAAAACTAACTCTACAGAAAATAAAATCCTTACAGTACTTCGACGCTATTCCCGTTGCTAGAAAACCTCCAAGCGGAATTTGCACTTCCATTTATTGAATCAAAAATCTAAATTATTACAAAACATTACAAGTTCCTCTCAAAAAGAGAAGAACTCTAAACCTAAGACAATTGAACTAAAAACTAAGAGAAAAGCTAAGCAAAACTAGCTAAAACATAAGAAAAACTAAAAAAACCAAAAACTAAGAAATGAAGAGAAAGAAAGAAGAGAAGTGAGGTTTTGAGGTGTGTTTTGAAGTGAATGGAAGGGGGTATTTATAGGTGAGGATGGAGAGAAAAATGATTAAAAAAATGTTAAAAAAATATTAAAAAATAAAAACGTGTTTTGGACCTCTTGAGGTCATCAATGACGTCGGCATGACGTCGCGGGGCGCACGTGAAAAATGGGTCAAAAACGCGTTGGGCGTATGTTGGGCCGGCGCCGGCTGCTGTGCCGCGCGCAGCTCGGCGCGTGAACGGTCTGCAGCCGCTGTGAAGAGCATCGCGTACGCGCTGGGCGCCGGGCGCGCGCGGCCTCTGCCGCGCTCTGGCGCCGGCGCGCGCGGCCGGGCGTGGAAATGCCGGGCCGCGGCGCGTTTTTCCGTCTTTTGACATTTTTGACCTTTTCGACCCATTTTGTCCAATTTTTCCATGTTTGTTGACCTTTTTCCACTTATTTATCAATTTATTTGTGATGTATTGCTTCAAGTATTCTTCTTTGAGTCTTTACATTGCGTTTTTAGGCCAAAATTCCCGAAAAACAATAAAAATACCCGTGATTCGAAAAAGACAAATTTATATAAATATATGATAAAACATATAAATATATATATTTTTAATCAATTAAAGTGCATAAAATCATGGTTATTTTAGTGCTTTTTGAGCACTCATCACAACCTCAACTGCCTTCTTCCTAGACCCCTAGCAAGAGAAGCGATAAAAACTAAAAATTAAACTATCCTAAATCACTTCCGTGGATTGACACGGTTGCATTTAGCCTATGCAACAAGCCTTTAAACCCCTAGGTTGCCCTAGTGGACGAGTTTGAGTCTCGTGAGGGTTTTCAGGAATGATACCCACAAACATTGCACTAAATGTAAAAACAAAAGAAACAATAAAAACAAACAACTTAAAAATTAAATTTACAACAAAATCACAAATTATCAACATTTCACAAAAATGTCTCATACTTTTTAATCTCCTTTAAGATCGTAATTAAAATCTCAAGCATAAGTTATCTTAATCTCTTTAAACAATCATGATTTATTATAATAATTAGTCGAAAATCATTTTCATATTTCATATCAAAAATGTATCCATTTAATTTCACCCAATTTCGGTCATGAATCGTAATTCGCTCGACTCTATTCCTCACAAGTCAATACTCTCAAAACACCGAATCCTATGGGTTCAAACACTCATACTAATTTATATGCGAAAGAGTTGATGTATAGAAATGAACTAATATGTTCGCATATGTATAAAGAATAAAGGCTCAAAGTGTTATTTTAACATTGATCTCATGAAAGGAATCAAATGTATAAATTATAAAGATATCATATATAAAAATTATTTTCATGCATAAATCAAACTCATTAAGAAAGAATTTCAAGATATATGCCTTTTACGAATGAAGAAATTGCAATGACTTTTTAGGGAATTACTTCTTATATCTTTCTTTTGTAATTAGCCTTTACTCACAACTTTGTAGGCAATGCGGGTTATAGTATGTAGATGATACTATCTCTCTCTTTTTTTTCTGTAGATATTTCTCAATATATGTATTTTTTTAGTGAGTCAACCCAATGCAGATTGTACATTTTTTGGATTTTAAGTAGTGGTTTATTTTGTGGCTTTTCTGTTTGATCTTGGTTTAGGTAACCCCAGATATGTCTTTTTGTTTTTGTAGTAGTCATGCATAAATGAGATATAAGCATATACTATCAACTTCTACTCAAATCATTTAATCTAAGCAAAAATAATAATCAAAAATATATGATACTCTATTAAAATGAAAAAATTCATACATTCAATGCTAATACCTATAGAGATCATCTAAAAATTTGAAGAAATAAGAAATGTGTTTGGAGTAGAAAAATTATATATTCCACTCAGAATAAAGGAAATTAGGCTCAAATTATATCTCACAAAGGTAGTCTCCACTAAAAAAAACTCATAAACACCGATTTTGGGTTTAATATAATTTCAACATCTTATCAAGAAATACTAATTATGACAAAAACTAACTAATTATCAAAAATAATTACAAAATATTTCATGATATGTTTTCAAAAATTAATCTAACAGTACAAAAGACTTAACTATTTACTTAAATTTGATTTAAAGAAATGATAAACTTTTGTGAAACTTTCTCTTTTTTTTTTTTTTTTTTTTTTTTTTTTTTTATTCCAAAAAGTTACTAAATCACACAAAATAGAAATAAAACCAACCACACAAAAAGTATATTTTTATTTTATTTTATTTTTTTTTTAATTAAGCATGGTAACTTTTCACCACCCCCAACCTAGAACTTACATTGTCCTCAATGTAACAACTGTAAATTAAAGATAAAGAGAGAAGAGAAGAAAGATTACCTATTTCCTGAGAATGTGCAAGTAGTAATGGAAAATGCAGGTGCATCCATCATATTCATCATTAAAGTGTATACGTATTTATCGTAAACTTCTAACATCTCAACAAATATTTTTAGTTCTAACAATTTAAAAATTATTCACATGCAATTAAAATGAAATAAACAATAAAATTAAGTAAAGAAAACAAATAACAAACAAAATTTTTTTTTTTTTTATTTTACCTAAAATGATGGGTTGCCTCCCATCCAGCGCTTAGTTTAACGTCTTAGCAAGACGTATCTTTTTGGTGCTAAGGGTTACTCAGCCAAATGCAATCCATTTCAAAGAATGTTGTTTGGTTCTTCTAAATAAGGCTTGACACGATGGCCATTGACTTTGAACGTTTTTTGTGTTTTGGAGTCCAATAGTTCCACTACTCCATGTTCAAATACTTGAACTATTTTGAATGGTCCATCCCATCTTGATCTCAGTTTTCCTGGAAACAATCTCAAACGAGAGTTAAATAAAAGAACTTTCATTCCAGGGTGAAGAGTCTTAGGAACTAGCCTCTTGTCATGATAGCGCTTAGTACGCTCCTTGTATAATTTGGCATTCTCATAGGCTTCATTCCTAATTTCTTCCAACTCATGAAGCCGAGTAATCGTTTTTCACCGCTTTATCTAAATCCATGTTTAACTCTTTAATTGCCCAATAAGCTTTGTGTTCAAGTTCAATCGAAGGTGGCACGCTTTCCCAAAGATTAACCGATAAGTGGCTCATCCCAATAGGTGTTTTGTAAGCGGTGCGGTATGCCCATAAGGCATCATTTAGCTTAAATGCCCAATCCTTCCTCGACGGACGCATGCTCAAGACTCCCTTAATTTGCCTATTGCTCACTTCCACTAAACCTAAGTTTGAGGATGATATGGAGTAGCTACTTTATGTGTGATGTTGTACTTGTTTAGTACTCCATCAAAGAGTTTGTTACAAAAATGGCTACCTCCATCACTTATTATAGCTCTAGGCATTCCGAACCTCATCAATATGAAATCTTTCAAGAATTTCACAACAACATTAGCATCATTGGTTTTGGTGGGGATAGCTTCTACCCACTTGGACACATAATCCACAAAGAACCAAAATGTATTGAAAACCATTAGATGGGGAAAAGGACCCACGAAGTCAATCCCCATACATCAAAGAGTTCAACAACTAAATTAGATGTCAAAGGCATTTCATCTCTTTTGCTTATGTTTCCTGCTCTTTGACATCTATCACATCAGGCACAAAACATACGAGCATCTTTAAAAAGAGCTGGCCAAAAGAATCCAGATCAGAATATCTTACGCTGTCTTTTCACCTCCAAAATGACCCCCACAATGAAGTTCATGACAAAAAGTCGAATGCTCTTATGTTCTTCTTCTCGTACACATCTCCTGATGACTTGATCTTGACCAATCTTGTATAAATAAGGGTCATCCTTAAATAGTCCTTAATAGTTTTAAAAACCTTTTCTTGTCCTAATATGAAGTGTTAGGTCGCAAAACACCAAATGGCAAGATAGTTTACAATATCAAGATACCACGGGTTCGGACCTATGAAAAATAACTGCTCATCGTGAAAGGTTTCAACTATATCATCATTACTCTCATCTTTAAGAGAATTGAAGTCGAAATCAACCTAGACAAATGGTCACCTACTAAGTTTTCAACGCCTTTCTTATCCTTGATTTCTAGGTCAAATTCTTGTAAAGAGTAAGACTCCAGCTGATTAATCTTGGCTTGGCATTTGGTTTACTTAATAGGTATCTTAAAGCAAAGATGATCGAATGTACAATCACTTTAGATCCTACTAAATAAGACCGAAATTTGTCTAAAGAGAATACTATAGCCAAGAATTCCTTTTCAGTGGTGGTGTAATTCATTTGGGCATCATTGAGTGTTTTGCTAGCATAGTAGATGACATGTAAACGCTTATTCACTCTTTGTCCCAGGACTGCTCCTATTGCATAATCAGAAGCATCACACATTATCTCAAAAGGTAAAGACCATTTGGTGCCATTATAACGGGGGTAGATGTTAGTTTCTCTTTCAAGGTATTAAAGGAAATAAGGCGTCATTGTTGAAGTCAAATTCAAAGACATCTTTGGATAATAAGTTACATAAAGGACGACTTATTTTAGAGAAATCTTTAATAAATCGTCTGTAAAATCCTCGCATGTCCCAAGAAGCTTCTTATCCCCTTCAATGTAGGGGAGGTCGTTTGGATACCAATTCCACTTTTGCCTTATCAACTCCAATCCCCTTGTTTGAAATTATATGTCCCAAAACTATCCCTTGTTGAACCATAAAATGACTTTTCTCCCAACTAAGGGTTAGATTGCATTCAATGCATCTTTCTAAAACCAAAGTCAATTTATGTAAGCAATCATCAAATGAGTTCCCAAAGACAGAGAAATCGTCCATGAAAATTTCAATGAACTTCTCCACCATGTCCGAGAAAATGGATATCATGCATCTCGGAAAGTGGCGTGAGCATTGCATAACCCAAATGGCATTCTCATGAAAGCAAATGTCCCAAAAGGACATGTAAACGTGGTCTTTTCCTCGATCTTCTGCTAAGCATGGGTACTTGATAATATCCAGACATACCATCCAAAAACAAGAAAATTCGTGTCTACTAATCTTTCCAACATTTGATCAATGAATGGAAGAGGAAAGTGATCCTTTTTCGTATATAAATTTAGTTTCCTAAAATCTATACACATTCTCCATCCAAAGGATTATTCTAGTGGGCACTAATTCACTTTTATCATTTTTAACAACTGTTATCCCGCATTTCTTTGGTACCACATGCACCGACTAACCCACTTACTATCCGCATAGGATAGATAATCCCTTCTCCTAACAATTTAAGGATTTCCTTTTAACTACCTCTTGCATGTTCGGGTTTAGTCTTCTTCGGGCCTCTCGCATGGTTTAGCACCATCCTCCAAGTTGATCTCAGGCATACACATTGTCGACTAATGCCTCTTATATCCCCTATACTCCAACCTATAGATTTCTTAAACTGCTTAAGCACTTTGACGAAGTTCCTTTTCTTGTGGTTTGGTCAAGGTTGAAGAAATTATCACCGGATATGTTTCTCCTTCTCCCAAAAACACATATTTTAAGTGCTCAGGTAAGTCTTTGAGTTCAAGTTCAGGTGGATTGGCCTCTTTAACAGATGAAGAACTGGGTAGATTTAAAAGTGCACTAGATTTTGTCATCACTTCATTATTGTCTAGTTGTTCAAGGTACCCCTTAATTTCTTCATCTAAATCTTCTTCAACCTTTTCAAGTGTAAGAACAGTTTCAAGCTTGTCTTCTATTCTGGTTTGGAAAAAGGTGTTTTGGATAAGATTATCCAAAGGATCAACTTCGAATATTTCATCGATGGCGTAAATAGAAGGGAAAGGTGAAGAATCAAAAACTTTGAAATGAACAAATTTCTCCTAAGACCTGTCATTGTCAAATTTCCATCTTCGACATCAATAATAGTTTTAGTAGTTGCCATAAATGGTCTACCAAGCAATATTGTATGCTCTCTCGTCCAATGCCGGATTTTCTTGCATATCCAGAACCACAAAGTCAACAGGTATTATCGGTTTGTCTACGTACCAAAACATCCTCAACTATTCCTCCGGATATTTAAGAGATCTATCCGCAAGTCAGTGGACATAGTCATGGGTTTTAAATCCCCTAGATTGTGAGAATATAGAGTAGGCATCAAATTTATACTAGCACCTAAATCAAGCATTGCCTTAGCAACCTTCCTATCCCCCATAGTTATGTTAATAATAAAACTTCCAGTGGTCTTTCAACTTAGGGGTAGTTTCAGGTCTTGAAGTATAGCTAGAAATTTCTCGATACTACTACTGCTCATTCAGCTTCATACCTCCTTTTCTTAGTGTTCAACTCTTTGAAAAACTTGGCATATGAGGCACATTCATGATCACTTCTAATAATGGTAAATTGATATTTACTTTAGAGAGCATATTAAAAAGATCATTGAATTGCTTATCTTGTTTGGACTCTTTCAACCTGGGAAAAGGTACTTGCATCTGTGGTGGTTGTCTTTTGAATTTTGGGAGTGTCGATGACCCCCAATGAGTTTTTCGTAAAGCTTGTGAAGTTTAACACTTGTTTCTCCTTTTTGCGATATTAGAATGTCGCCTTCTTTGTTAGAGATTTCAGTGTACACCGGTATTGACTACCTTACCACTTCAAGGGCGGTTCTAACATCTTTTGCTTGTTCCGTTGACCGGGCAACTTTCCTGGTTCTTTCTTTTGCATTTGTTCACCGCTTGCCTAACTTTAGATTCAATTCTTTTAACCGAAGCTCTCCATGGTGTTCAACCTTGATTAGTCATCATTGGTTGTCACGACTAACTTGAATAAAAGCATTCAAGCTATCTTCTAAGGTTGGTTTAAAAGATTGGCTTGTGGGTGGGTGATTATAGGTGTTTGGATGATACTTTTGAAAATATTGGACTTCCTCTATGGCATTTACACTAGAATCACAAGTATTTGAATAATTATGAGTACCATGCCCAATTGAACAACACACTCCACATACCTCTTGATTTGAAATTTGGTGAGACGTGAGGAATTTCACTTGTTTAGGCAATTGAGAAGTTTGCAAGGTTATCTCATCATCAAACCCGACCTTATTGACCTTTGCTTTCCTTCCACCACCTCTTTGTTGGGAATTAGAACCCAATAGCTCATAGAGATTATAGGCTTCCTCTGCTGTCTTTTCTCCTACAAAGACTCTCCAAAGAAGATTATCAACCATGTATTGACTCAGTAGTGTCAATCCATCGTAAAAGAATTGGTTTTGTAGTCAGTAGTGGAAAGCTATGATTTTGACATTGAATGAAAAGGAGTTTGAATCGTTCCCAAGCTTCATGAAAGTGGCTCTTCATTCATTTGAGAAAATGTTGCTATCTTTGTTCTTAGATCAATGATCTTTTGATGGGAATAGAACCTACCCATAAAAATTTCATAGATCGCCTCCCAAGTTTTAAGAGAACTCGACCGTAGAGTAATGAACCATGACCAAGCTTTATCTTTGAGAGTGTAAGGAAAACACCTCATCCTAAGTTGATCTTCACTAATTTCATGTAGTGGAAAGGTTTGGACAATAGCATAGAATTCTCGAATGAAATGCAAAGGATCTTCATTAGGGATACCGTAAAAGGAAGGCAACAAAGAATAATGAATCTTTTTCAATTCATAATTCCTTGCAGCCTCTTGCAATTGGATGTCGGAAGTTACATTGCCAATGATTGGCATTGTATAGTCTTTCATCTTTTTCCGCCTATCTTCAGCATCTCCCATGGTTGTTTGTAGTTGAAAATGATCCTCCTCCTATTGTGAATCAGCATTTTGCTTTTAAAAACAATGGTAGATATCTCTAAAAAAATGCAAGGAACCTAAATTATTTTTTTTTTTTTATTTTTTTTATTTTTTTTTTTTTAATTTAAACGAAGGGACACAATTTTTGAAACAAACGAATTTATTTTATTTGAAATATTTTTTTTTTATTTTTATTACACGCAAACTAAAACAAAGGAAAATACAATAATGGGTGACCTCCCATGTAGGACTAAAATTTATCGTCTTCTAGTAAGACGTTGCTTGGAGATTGCAGAATGAAAAACTCAATGTCTCCTCTTCATTGAATTCATCTAAGTTTCAATTTTGCCTTTCTCAGTAAATGTTCAACTAACTGCTCAACTCAACTTCCACCTTTTTTGATAAGCTTCCACAGAGTCCAACCGCTTGATTGGTTTTAGATTGATTGTCCCTACAAACTTGAATAAAAGAATTCAAGTCATTCTCCAGGGTTGGTTTATTTGGAATGCTTCGTGGAATAAAAGGGTGGAATTGCCCGCTCGGGTTTGAGCTGAGGGAAAGCGAGGTTATTTTGCCTCCAAGAGAAATTTGGATGACTTCTCCACCCAGGATTATAGGTATTTGAACTGGGATCAAACCTTGGTCTTTGGATACGTCCCAACACATTAACCTCGCTCGTGTCCGCTTGTATCTCCTCACGTGGACAAGCCTCGCATCTTGTCCCACGTGCCAGCACAAACCATATTGTTCATTATTTGTGTTGGCTCAGGTAATGCGAGAAGGCAACTTGCTTAGTCAGCTGAACAAGTTGTTGTTGAATTTCATTACCGGGAGTCAATCTCACGAACACCCGCCTTTTCTCACTCGGGAGCTTTTCTTCTACTGGAATTAAGACCCAACATCTCAAAGAGATTATACGTTTCGATGCGCTTTTTCTCCTATTGCCTCCTCCTACGCTAATCGTTGCCACAATGAACCGACATTGTCGTGTAAGTCCATCGTAAAAGAATTGGTTCTGCAACTGCAGGGAAAGCTATGAATGGGACATTGAGCGAGAAACATTTTGAACCTATCCCAAGCTTCACGGAATGGTTCTTCTTCCATCCGAGAGAAGTAGCAATCTTTCCTCTCACTGATGTTTTTGACGGGAATAGAATTTTCCCATGAATTTATTGTAAATTTGACCCCATGTCATCGAGAACTGTGTGTTGACATCAACCAAGCTTTAGCCTTATCCTTGGGCGTGTACGGAAAACATCTCATTCTAAGCCGATCCTCGTTTAGAATACCGAGGGGGAATGTTTGGACCGTAGCATAGAAATCTCTCATAAAGGAAAGAGAATCTTCATTAGGTAGCCCATGTAATAAGGAAGCATAGAAAATGAATATTTTTAAGTGTCATAGTTCCTACAGAAATTTTCTCCCAACCTGGATAATGGCAGCGTGCCAATCACCGCCTTGCAAACTCTTTCATCGTGGTTTCCCTAATACGTTGGTTTTCCTCCATTTCTTTGGTTCTAGTAAAGGATTAAGACGCTCTATGTTCGCTCAAAAACTCGGTTGATTTAATGATCCACATTGCTGACACTGCTTAAATTTACGAATATTATTTATATACGGTGTTAGTGGGTTTCCATGATCTCCTACCACGCATAGTAATTATTTTTAAACGTAAATTTAAAACTCGTCAACAAAAATAAAGAAATTAGAAAATTTCCATGGCATTTAATACAAAACACTAGACAATTTTTTTTTTTTTTTAATTCTCTTTTTTTTCGCTTTTTTTATTTTTTTATTTTTTTTTCATGTTTTTTTTTATTTATTTTTTTTTTTTTTTAAATAACATAATTGTGATAACCAAGAATTGCTCCTGCAGAAAGAATTAGCTACATTACTTAAAACCATTCTCCTAAATTTTTAACAACGCTTCCCAAGAAAAGACACTACACAAAGCGTCAAAGAACTACTTCCTGCATTTAACTCCCTTGCATTTTTACTTTTCATGCCTTTTAGTTTTTTAATTTTTTTTTTTTTTTTTTTTTTTTTTTTTTTTTTACGAACTAATTTTATTTTACTATTCACACTCTTATTTCTTATTAACTTAAAAATTTAAATTTTTTTTTTTTTTTTTTTTTTTTTTTTACTTAACTAATTTTATTTTACTATTCACACTATCTTATTTCTTATTAACTTAAAAATTTAAATTTTTTTTTTTTTTTTTTTTAACGGTAAAAACTTTTTTTTTACTTCAAATTTCAAATTTCTAAATTATTTACTTTTTATGCTATAATAAAAAAAAAAATTTAATTTTTTTTTTTTTATTTTTTATTTTTTTTTATTTATTTTTTTTTATTTTTTATGAAATTTTGAAATTTGATTAATTTTTATTTTATTTATTTATTATTATTATTATTATTATTTATTTTTTTTTAAAATATCACAATTATTTACAACACAAAAATATTTTTAAAATTTTGATAAATAAATTAAAAACGCTATTCCTTCAAGAATCTGCCATTAAAATTGATGAAATAAAAACCTAAGATCGCTAATTCTCGCAAATACTTTGGTTTTAATATTTGTAAAACTCTCAAAATAAGCATCTAATCATTTCGCAGTAAAACGATAAGATACTCCCGCCGCCGATCTAAGCGAAGGAACGATGCTGCTTTTTAATTTATTATTCAAACTTTTAAAAACTAAATTAAATCCTAAACATCCCGTCACGATAGTTTTGGTTTTTGTTCCTAATCTAATAACATAAAATAAACATATATACGTATTAATTAAATATAATCTAAAAAGAATAAACATGTATACAAATTTAATAAATAAATATAAATACAGATTCAATAAATATTCATGCAAATTTTATCATTTATATTAGCTGAAAGATGGCTGATATAATAACTAAGTTAATTACGCCGTCATATTATCTAAAAGTATTAAAGATATAAATTGATATTTTATCGATTCTCACTTTTTAGATTTAATACCAATTTCATGCATAGATACTCTTGCTAACTTAAACAAATCAATTAACACCTACGACGTACATAACTAATTTGCTTAATTAAATTAATTCCTTTTTCTACAGATCAAAACGAACTATTTAAACGCCACCTTCATGCTAGATGACGCTTAAACTTTATTCGTCATTCAAATTAAACTTAAGCACTTAGCTTATCCTAAAGACTAACTTTCAAGTTTTAAAATCACTATCGAAAACACGTCATTCAATACATTTCCACATAATAATTCTTATAAAAACTTTTGAAATGTAGCCTTCACTCTAACTACGGGCCGATTGATCAATTAACAAATAAAAGAAGACTACTCTAAATTGGGATCGATAACTAAACCTTAAAGTCTAACTTTCGTATTTAAGTTTGTAATTTAAAAATAATATATTTCTCTCTAACATCCTTAATATAAAATCTTTAATAAAAATAAAATCAATTCATTTTAAATTTTCACCTATTTAATATTTCGCAAAGATAACAACGTTATTATTATATCATGATTATAAACAATAGAAGACGCTTAAATTTAATCATTGCATAAATTAAATATAACATACGTAAGAATAAAGATAAAAAATAATCAGAAAGAAAATAAAATCCTTACAGTAACTTCGACGCTATTCCCGCTAGAAAAAACCTCCAAGAATTTGCACTTCCATTTATCAATCAAAATCTAAATTATTACAAAACATTACAAGTTCCTCTCAAAAAGAGGTTAACTCTAAACCTAAGACAATTCAACTAAAACTAAGAGAAAAGCTAAGAAAAGTTTTAAACTAAGAAAGAACTAAAGAAAACTCAAAAACTAAGAAACGAGAGAAAGAAAGGTTATAGAGTGAGGTTTTGAGGTGTTTGCGAATTAAGCGGACCGTATTTATAGTGAGGACGAGAGAAAATGATTAAAAAAATGTTAAAAAAAATATTAAAAAATAAAAACGGTTTTGACCTCGCTGAGGTCATCAATGACGCCAAGATGATCGCCATTGGGGCGGCCGCACGTGAAAATGGGTCAAAAACGCCATGGCGCTGCCGGGCCGTCATTGGCGCTGGCGCCGCTACAAGGCCGGCTTAAGGTCATACGGCAATGGCTACGCTGGGGAATAGCCGCAGTCACAAGGAAGCTTGCATCACCGCGGAAGGCGCGGGCGCGGGCGCTACAAGGGCCGGGCGCTGGGTCAAGCCGCGCTTTTTTCCTTTTGACATTTTTGACCTTTTCACCCATTTTGTCCATTCAATTTTTCCACAAGCTCATGTTGACCTTTTTCCACTTATTTATCAATTTATTTGTGATGTATTGCTTCAAGTATTCTTTCTTTGAGTCTTTACATTTATGTGCTTTTAGGCCAAAATTAAAAACAATAAAAATAATTGATTCCGAAAAAGACAAATTTATATAAATATATGATAAAACATATAAATATATATATTTTTAATCAATTAAAGTGCATAAAATCATGGTTATTTTAGTGCTTTTTGAGCACTCATCAGGAAGTCATTTTTGCAACAAATATTTTAATGGTAAACTTAAGAAGAATAACATCCCATATAAAGTGGTCACCCTATATCATTCTCAAACTTTTTGTCAAGTAGAAGTAAGTAATAGGAAAATAAAAGGGGTTCTAGAATGCACTGTGTGCTCTTCAAGGAAAGACTAGACAATAAAATTAAATGATGCCTTATAGGCTTATCGCACAGCTTACAAAACACCTTTTAGAATGAGTCCTCTTTGGTTCATCTTTAGGAAAGTATGCCATTCACCTGTGAACTTGAACATAAGACTTATTGGGATATTAAAGAGATACACTTGAATTTGGATAAAGTAGAAGAGAAACTATTGCTCCAACTCAATGAACTTGAAGAGATTAGGGACGAAGCTTATGAAAATGCAAATTTGTGCAAAGAACGTACAAAGCGATATGATGACAAAAAGCTAGTTCGTAAGTCTTTCTTTTTGGAATGAAAGTTCTTTTATTTAACTCTTGTCTAAGATTATTTTTAGGAAAATTGAGATCAGTGTAGGATGGACTATACATAATTACCCAAATTTCTCTTCATGACACGATAGAGCTAATGGACCCAAAAACACAAACAACGTTTAAGGTCAACGATTATCGTGTGAAACCCTATTTAAAAGGAGGACATAAGGTAGTAGACATTCAATCCATATCGGTGAACAACTAGCCTAAGCATCAAACAACAACTATGTCTAGCTAAGATAATAAATTAAGCGTTGAATGAAAGACAACTCATGATTATAGGTAATATCACTTTCTTTATAATTGTCTTTATTTTGTGTTATTTTATTTCAATTTTAGTGAACATTATTTAGAATTATCAATGTTATAACCAATTGTTGAAGTGTGTTAGAAGTACATAGTTTTTATATGTGTATAAATGATTGGATTAATAGATGCACCTAGATACCAATAATTAAACAAGATAAAAAATTGGATAACTTTTCTACTCTCTTATTCTTTAAATTACAATAATTACATTGAGAATAATGTAAGTTCTAGATCGGGGGTATGAAAAAGTTATATTATAAAAATTGTGCTTAAATGAAATTTTTATATGTTCATATGTACATTTTATTTTTACTTATTTTTTGTGTTCTTTAATTTAATTTTATTGTTTTAGGAACTTTTAGGATAATTTTAAAAAAATTCTTACAAAATAATCTTGTTTTTTAGTTAAATTTAAGAAAATGATTAAGTCTTTGCATTGTTAGATTAATTTCAAAAATATTTCATAAAATAATGTGATAATTAGTTCTTTCTTATCATAATTAATATTTCATGAGAAAATATTGAAATTGCAATGACCTCAAAATCGTTATTTAGAAATAAAATAGTGGAAACTACCTTGTGAGAATATATTTTGAGTCATTATCTTCCTATTTTGAGTGATGATATTTTTATACTCTTAAACACTCTTTTTGTAAATTTTAAATTACTAGATGATCTATATAGGTCTTTGTATTGAATGTGGGATTTTTATATCTAATAGAGTATCATATATTTATTTTTTGGTGCTTAAATTGAATAAGTTAAATAGTAATTGAAAGTATATGTCATTCTCTTTATTCATACATAACTACTAAAAAAAGAGACATATATGAGGTTACTTAAATAGTGAAAGAAAAAAAACCATAAATTAGCCATTCACCTTATCATACAAAAACATGAGTCATCTCTCTAAGAAAAGAAAGAATATCTATAAAAAAGAGAGAAAATAAATAAAAAAAGAAAAATGAATAGTATAAACTAAATACTATGACCCAAAGTCCTTCAAAGTAGTAAGAATTGGCTAAATACAAAAGAAAAATATAGGAAATAATTCCCCAATAAATTATTTGCATTTTATTCATCTCTAAAATGACATATTACTTAAGATTTTTATTTAATGAATTTAATTGATGTATACAAATGATATTTGATTTCTTTATAAAATTCTTTCATTTGATTTCTTTATAAAATTCTTTCATTTGATCTTTTTCATTAAATCTACATTATGTATTATTTTTGAGTCTTTCCTTCTTTAAACATATGTAAAACTATTAATTTTCATTTATGTACGTAAATTCTATTTACATATATCTTTAAATCAATGTTTGAAATAATAGGATCGGTGTATTTGAGAGTATACTTTGTGAGGTTAGAGTTGAAACAAATTCATATTCCTTACATTGAGATTGAGTAAATTTAATATTGATACATCTTTGATTAAAATACAAAAGTGATTTTCATCTAATTATTATAATAAATCATGAATATTTAGAATATTAAAATAAATTATGCTATAAATTTTAATTGTGATCTCAAAAGAGATTAAAAAGTATATGAAGTTTTGTAATTTTTTTTATCTTTTTCATTTTTATTTTACTATATTTAACATTTTATTTGTTGTTTATTTGTTTTCAATTTTTGTATTTTAAATTGATATTTGTGAATATCATATTTAAAAACCTTCACGAGATTGAAACTCATCCTCTAGGATAAACTAGTGGATTAAAAGCTTATTATATATGCTAAATGCATTAGTATCAATATACAAAAATGATTTAGGATATTTTAATTTCATTTTTAGTTTTTGTTTTTAATTTTTTGCTATTCTTACTAAGAGAATAACAAGAAGCTAGTTGGAATTGTGATGAGTGCTCAAAAACACTCAATATATATTGATTATATGCACGATTTATGATTAAAAGATTTGTATTTACTTAATTTTATTCTTATTTTATTTTATACAAATATGCCTTTTAGGAATCATAGGTATCTCTTGTTATTTTTCAGTTATTTTAGCTTAAAAGGATAAAATTAATCAATACTTGAAGAAATAAATTTAAGGCATTCCATTGCAATGCTCCAAACTAATAAAAATTGATACAAGAAAGTAAGGGAATAAAGTCGCGCATAATAGTGTGTTCCATGGCGTGAAATTATTGTGTACCGCAACATGGTGCTTTTGGATTCAATACAACTATCCCCAAACCTTAGTAGGTCGCAGCATGGAAAACATGTGTGCTATGGCGCAAGACGCTTGGACTATATATAAAGTTTATGTGACATGGATTATTGTGTGCCAAGGCGCTAAGCTATTTGACTAGAGTTTTGAACCTATAAATAGGACCCATATTTCACTGTATCAATCATTCCTTATTCCTTATCCCTCATCCTTATTATTCTTTGTATTTCTTAAGATTTTTAGCCTTTTTCTTTTCTTAGTTTAAAGTTATTTTCTCAATTGAGAGTTGAATACATTTTAGTTTATATAATAGTTGTAGATCCAATTCAATAAAAGTTCAACATTTGTTTTTGGAGATTTTTCAAAAATATTTCAAGAATACTCTGTTGAGGTATAATTTATGTATTCTTTTCAGCTATTCTTTATGTGTTATTTTTACATGTCATATTTAATTTTCTGATAAGTTATTAAATTGAGTATATCTGGCTGAAATTATAAAGGGATATTAGTAACGTTGTTACACTTGTGATAAAATATTTTTTACAAAATTAAATATTATTTTCTATTCAAGAATTCTAAAAAGGTTATTTTAGAAAATATAGTAATGTTAAAACTTTCGTTATAAATCTAAAATATGAAAGTTAGATTTAAGATTTAATTATCTAAACCTGATTTAGAGTATTACTCTTTTATGAGTACTTTGATTCACATGTATAGTTAAAGTATAAATTCTATTTTAAAGATTTTTATAAAAATTATTATTGATGACATTAAAATTTGAAAGTCATTTATCATATACTTAAATTCTTAAATCTAATTTTGACACCTTAAATGAAGTTTAAATTGTCAAACTCCATTTAAGGAAGATAATTAAATGGTTTATTAATCTCTTAGAGAAGAAAAAGAATTTAATAATAAAATCAATTAAGAGACCCTACCTAAGAATTTTAATTAGTTTATTATTGATAACGAGAATGATCCATAACTTAGAATATTTTCATAAAAAAGGAGATAATCAGTAATCCTAATTTAAATCTTTAATAATTTATTTAATATTGAGTAAGCATAATCAACTAGCTAATACATTCCATAAATTCTCCACATCATGATAAATGTCTAAATGTTTGAATATTTATTGAATCTATCTTTATTTTATTGTCATTAGATTAGGATTTCAAACTCAAACTTTGTGACATAATGTTTAAGTTTTATTTTCATTTGTAAGAATTTGTTGAATAATTTAAAAACCATATTATTATTTTTAGACTGACATTGGAAGTATACTTATCATATTATATAAGTGATCCTAACACTTAAGAATATTTTATAAATTTTACAAAATTTGTACGCAATAATTTTTGTGCATTAATTATCTATATGTAGTTTCTCAAACCCATTATATGTTGATTTTGCAATCAGCTTTGAAGGATCAAAAGTAACATGGTGTATGACTTGTGAATTAGGATACCACGCAAGTTCGCTGATGGTTTTTGGTGTGGCCAAAAGTGTAGAGACTTGCTGTGATTAAGGAGATTTATTATGATTCTAATTGTTTTTAAAATTTAGTGGTTGATAATCTTTGTCAAACCTATATCAACATCTACTTACCAAATATTTATTTTTTTTAGAGTATTTTATAAATTTTACAAAATTTGTACGCAATAATTTTTGTGCATTAATTACCTATATGGAGTTTCTCAAACCCATTATATGCTGATTTTGCAATCAGCTTTGAAGGATCAAAAATAACATGGTGTGTGACTTATGAATTAGGATACCACGCAAGTTCACTGATGATTTTTGGTGTGGCCAAAAGTGTAGAGACTTGTTATAATTGAAGAGATTTATTCTGATTCTAATTGTTTTTAAAATTTAGCGGTTGATAATCTTTGTCAAACCTATATCAATACCTACTTACCAAATGTTTAATTTTTCCACACAATTAATATTGATGTCTATTTCCATTAAAATTGCATGTACCTCATCCTTTTGATATGTGTCTTGTCCCCTAATTTCATAACTCGGATTGTTAAAACCAAACTAATTAGCAAAGCTTCGATCACTAGAACCTTCATTGTTAAACTGCTTGGCTTGATTTTGTACCATATTAGTTACTAGAAAGAATCCATCAATAGCATCATTGTTGTGTTTCTCAAGACATTTATCTTGAGTGAGTAACATCGATCGTACTTCTCTAATTGTAATTGCATCAATTTTACTAGCAATTGTTGCATACACCAAGTCGTAATCCTTATCAACACCATTGAGAAATGCATGAATTTGATCTTCACCTAAAACTACATAGCCACATGTAAAAAGCTGCATAAATTGTCTTTAATTTTCATCACATGCTTAGTGATAGTCCTAGAACCTTTCCTGATATTGCTTAATTTTGATTTGTATTGAAAATTTTGTGCTTTTGAATGAGATGCAAAGAAATTTTCCAAAACATACTAGATTTATGCACTTATATCATATTCAAAGACCTATTTCTTCAAATCACCACCGATACAAGTAATCAACCAAGAACTTATTTTTTGATCTTGTCCCATCCAAAATCGATAATCAATATTAACCTTACCTTTCAGATCTCTCTTAAAAGGACACTTATACTTACCAAGAACAAAGTTTTCTAGTTCATACGTTTGTAGGATCCTAGCAATTGAAAGGTTATCAGTTCTTATTTATTGATTTTATTCTCAAGTTTAGAGCATTGTGTGCTTTCTTAATCTTTAACTATAAAAATTGGATTATCCATCCGAGAAGAGATTTCTTGTCTAATTCATGATGCTCTAATACCATATTAAGATTTTGATGAATCAAAGTATGTCAAAATCATCTACAAACCTTGAAACAAATAGCAAAAAAAATGAAGAAAAAATGAGTAAACAAAGAACAATATTTCTGAATAATTCACTACATTTATTCATGAGTCATTGATCTCTTTTATATACACGTATACATGTAGTGTCTAGCACTACCCTAAATTTGTTACAAAATGCAACTAAATGAAAACTTGGCCATGTGCTTAGGATTGAAGCTAATGATGCATTCTAACTAACTTGTTGTACATGTGGCATTTCCATTTCTTTCTTATTAACAAATTCAAATTGGTCATCCTTAACAATAGTCACCTTTACATTCTATATGAAGAGAAATTTTTCTTTGAACCTTGATGCCCATGAAAGGTTTTTGACCTTTGGTGAAATTGCTTCCTATGGAATCATTCTTATCCTTATATTGTCTTCTTTATCGTTTTGTTTGTCTAGGGATCCTAAAGTTTGATGATCATTGATGGCATCGTATTTTGAGTCATCGATGTAGATCCACTTTTGATATGAAAGTCAATGCATTTCAATAGGGTTCGAGTTTTAGATAGTCAGATAACTGTGATTATTGAGTTCCAAGTTATATAGTGGTAGATGTAGCTAAATAACTCCTAAGGTGCGATGCGCACCATATGCTGTTGAGTCGGAACACCTTACCTCACCTTATTCCCTCTCTCTCCTCTCATTCTATGTAATGGTAATGACAATGACAATGGTGCATGCTGGTACGTGCGTCCTGTTCAAGCTATCCTTGACTAGTTGATGACGATGACAAACATTTATTGTATTCTATACTAATTATATTATTTTCTCTCTCGATCTCCTATTTAGCATTTATTTTTTCAACAAAAAAATTATATTAATATCAAATTTTATTGATTTAAAATATTATGTCAGCATGTGTTCTAGTAGTAATAAAATCTATGATTTGAAAGATTGAGTTTAGGTATTTTATTTCGATAAATTATTCATCACTAAATGATATGATATGTTAAAAAATCAATATTATTGTAATTTTATTTTTAAATAAATATTTAATAAGTGATAAATAGAAAAAATATTAAAAATTAATATTATTGTAATTTTATTTTTAAATAAATATTTAATAAGAGATAAATAGAAAAAATAATTTAATTAATAAGTAATATAGTTTAAAAATAATGAATAGTAATTCTTTTATTCACGAGGAATTGCATCCGAGACGTTTGCTGATTTTCGATCATAAATGTTGCTCTTGACGATTGGACCCAAGCCCAAGTTTAATTAAATGAACCCTGCTCCTTTAAACCTTTTGTAGAATCTCATTCGAAGGAATAAGGAGCATAATTCCGCTACTCATTACAAAATTAGGTGGAATGGTATTTTTTTGTTTTTTAGTGTCACTAAGCTTTATTAAGATGATTTAGGTAAAAAAAATTAAAAAATAATATATTATAAAAAATTATTTTTAAAAAAATAAATATGTTATAGTTTAAAATAACAAATAAATAAAAAATTAAATATTTAAAAGATATTATTAAGACTATTCATGGTAAGAAAATAACAAATGTGTATAGTTGTGAATAAAAAATATTTATTTTTGTTATTTTGATAAAAAATAAAATTTTTAAAAATGTTAATTTTGTTTTTGAATGTTTGGTTTAAATCTTTCAAATAAACTTAAATGATTATTTCAAAAGGAATAATAAATTTGTACCGACTCATCAAATAACTAACACATTAAAATATATTTTTATCAAAAATAATGATCTTTTTACTACCCTTTTTTCTCTCATTCGAATGTATATATTTTTTAGGTAGAAAATTAAATAAAAAAACCCTAATACATAGATACAAAATTAAGAATAATGATATTTAATTAAAATTTTGCTTGAGTTTTTGTAGGAGTTATAAATTTAATTGATTTTTATGAAATTTGGAAGATTTTTTTATTTTAGTGAATTATTGATTTATATTGATAATTAAAATTAGAAATAATGTTGAGGAAACCTAGTAAAATAAAAATGGTCCAAATTATTATAAATATCTGAGGGTAAGAGAAGAATGAGTCTATATTTTATAACTAAAAAATTCATCAAAATATGTAAAAATTTATAAATTTTGAAAATATTTTAATATTAAAAAAAAGTGTCATTGAGGTCTTTTAAAATAAGTTAATAGTATTATTTGGCCAATTTGTTTATAACTTGTATTAGTATGTTTAATTTTATAAAATATATTAATTAAAAATATAAATTATTATTTTAATATATTAAGTAAAAAGTATTATTATCTTAAAATATAGTGATTTGATGAGGATAAACTTAAAAAAATAAAATTAGGAAACAATGAGTCAAATGGAGTTGCACTCCATTTTCTACAAAGTGAACAACAAAAATAATCCTATTAAAATTAATATTAAAATATTAAATATTTAAATATTTAAATACTATCTCAATAGCAATTTTGTTTTTATTTGATACTTTTTAAGAAGACAAAGGAATAAAAAAACTCCCGTTATAAGTAAATAAGTTAAATAATATTACTTGTCTAATATTCTAAAGGATATTCATGTCTCTGCTCTCTTTAAAATAAATAACTCTTTGACTACATCCAAAATTTTAAAATTATACACTCGCTTTATTTCAAATAATAAATTATTTTTTTTTATTTTTACAATATTATTAATGTGTAATTCAATAATTCAATTTAATTAAATGTAAGAAAAATACAATATTCTTTTTTGAAAGATATAACTATTCAATACCTTATTAAATAACCATGAGAAGTCTCATCTCATCTGCACATCTTTGATCAAAATAAATAATAATATTAAAATAATTTATAAAAAAGTAAAATGATAGAAAGTAGTTTTTAAAATGAGATAAAAATCATGAATGATTATATAAATGTGTAGATACTTAGAATTATATTCCATAAACTTATTGATTTTTGAACTTTGTTAGTTTAGTTTTATTTGTTGGACAATTTGGTACGGAAAATCATGAATGATTGTTGGACCAAATATGTTATAAAATGTGTTATTGATATAGCTTGATGGATCTAATGTCAAAAATATTTATAAGATTTTTTTCTTTAAATGATTATCATTTGAATATATTTTTTTTAACGAATAAAAATTATTTTTATTATTAAAAAAAATAAACAGTTTATCTCTTAAAATATGGGGACCTGAACATAATTTGACAATTCATGCACATCGGACCATATTGATGACATTTGATGGATGAAGATGAAAAAATAAATTTTTTTTTCTATATTTCAATAATATTTGTATTTTATGGTCTCATATTAATGTATTATATTTAATAATATTGAAAAAATAATGATATTAAGAAATATCAATAAAAAATTAATTAATAAAATAAATATCAATAAAATATTTTTTAATAAAATTATTTATTGTTAAAATAAATTATCATTAAATATATTTATTTAATTTTAATAACAGTAAAACATACTGGTTTAAATAATTATTTTTAATATTTTAATTATTTATTTTATAATATTTTAATATATTAGTTAAAATAAATATTACATACTTTTATGTTTATGCGAAAATAATAATTAATTTAAAAATAAATAATATAATTTTAAAGATTTATTAAATTTTTTATAATTTTATTAATCTATAATTTTTTGTAAATTCTTTTAATGTTTTTATCAATAATAATGTCATCCTTATATCAATAATATTTAAAAAAAAATTATAAAACTAATATCCTTAAAATTTATTTTAATAAAAATAATACTTATTAATATTAATTTATATACTTTTCGACTCTACATAAAAGTATTATGTTTATTTATATAAATTTTAAAAATATTTGAACTTATTTTATCCGAGATGATATTTCAAACCATCGTATAGACACCGTTGAACACTTGAACCTCTCCGCCACCAAATCATCGGCTGTTGACAGCTATTATCCACTTAGGAAAGAAGAGCTCCATTGAAATTTGAAGTCCCATTTAGTCTTCTCACCGCCAAACACTACTCGTGTTAAAACAGAGCTAATGCAAAAGCAAATATATTCGTCCAGAGCTTTCGGCCGAAAAGAATACCAATAAGACAACACGTTTTTATAATTAAAAATAATAAATAGATTTTTTATCATCAAATTTTAGTGATGGCTGTAAAAATATTATTAATTTTTTATTTTTATTTTTATATTATTAAATTTTATAAATATTATAAAAATACTATTTAATTTATTTTTATTACTTCTATATCATTAAACCATATAAATGTCAAAAAAATATCATCGATATACTTATAATTTATCGTCAACTTTTGTTACCTGATTTATTTCGATAATATTTTGTAATATTTATAAAATTTTATTATATAGAAATAATAAAAAAATTTGATGGTAATTTTATAATATATAAACTTTAACGATACGAAAATAAAAAAAATTGATAATATTTTTATAATAAATCCTAAAGTTCTATTTAAAAATTAAGAGAAGTATTTTATTAAAATATAAATTAAATTTCAATTATAAACTTATCATTATTTTTTCATATGATTTATATATATTTAAATTAAGATTATATATTAATAAGATTTATGATATAATATATTAATTTTTAAAATATATTTTATCTTGTGTTATTTGATTTTTATTAAGATGAAATGATAATGAGATAATACTAAATGAAATATTTCATTTATCTTTAATATGTTTAAACGAAACAAATAAGAATATAAAAATAATAAAAAATATGATATATAATTATTTATAATATAAAAATAAGAAAAATGATACAACATATATTTAAAATTAGACTCATTATGATTACAATCAAAATGAGATAAAATTATATTAGATGATATTTAAATAAAATGAGATAATATTATATCATAAATTTATTAGAGACACTAAATAAGATACGAGATGATAAAATATAACCCATTTTAAAGCATTTTTAAATCATATACATCTTTTTTGAACACTAACCCTAAACCTTTAATACATTAGTATGAGTATTAATATTCATTTTAGCAAAACAAAATACATTAGTAACTCTTTTCTTTCAATGTATAGAGTTTTCATAATGTAGAACTTATATGGTATAATTTTTCATGTAGTTTATTGTAAATAAATTATATAACTTAATTTAATTTATCTAAGAACGTCATAATTCAATTTAATTTAACGATATTTTGATCTAGTTAAATTTTATATTCGATAAAAGTTACTTTTATTATAACCTAGTATGTACATAGAAAAAATTTATAAAGCTATCTATTGTGAAGCATTAGTCACTATTATCATTATAAAGCTTTTATTTTAATTTTTAGTAACAATATTTTTTAAAAATAAATAACTAATAGTCATAATGGTTTTTATTATTTTATAAATGATAATATCCTTTCTAAATTATTAAAATTAAATTAAAAATAATAATATTATGATTGTTATAATAAAAATATATAAAATATTTATTTATAAATAAAATTATCATTAATAAAATATTTTTATGAGAATAATAATTTATTTATGACAATATCACTATCCTAAAAATATAGGTAATAATATCAATAAAATAATTTTTGTTATGTCATAATAAAGTATATAAAATATTTATATTTTTCATAATATTAATTATACATTAGTATCATTGTTATTGTATAAAATTTTAATTAATAAATCATTATCATACTAATAATAAAATACACCTTTAACAATATCGTTATCTAAAATTATTTAGAAAAATAAAAAAATAATAATGTTAAAACTTATATTCACAAAAAATAATTTTTTTTATATATGAAATTTTATACAATTTTATTATTAAAAAAATTTGATTTATTAATTTATTTGATCAAATGTTCAATTAGATATTATTTAAATTTATTTAAATTTATTTATATTCGTTAAATATTAAAAATATTCTAATTAAATCTTTTTTAATATTATTATAATATTATTTTTATTTATTATAATTTTTAAAAATATTATTTATTATTATCATAATTATTATTATTATTATTTTTAATTTTCTAAAATATTCAAGTAAATTTGAATCCACACCTTGATAACTAGACATTTGACAACACATGCGTGTGAGGTGAGCTTGCCACGTTATGATGGCAATAGAAGAGGGTGTTCAAATTGATAACTTTGGGACACGAAAAGGCAAATAAAATGGAGCCAATCAGGAACTTGATTCCTCGGGACAAGGGTGGCGAATCACACAATTTATACTAGTCTCCGCCACACCGAATCATAGTCGATTTCTTCACTGATCACCCAAAGCAGAGAACCGTGATCTTCATCTCTTGTCTCTCCCAGCCCCAGGTACGATCTCTTTCCCTAGATACGTAGTTTGGTTTTGAATATATATGGTTTTATTGTTTTGATCTGTGAAGCTTCATTTTGTACGTTTGGATTTAGGGTTTTCAAAATGACATCCAAGCGGATACTCAAGGATTTGCAAAAGGATCCTCCTACATCTTGCAGTGCTGGTATTTCATTTCTTCTTCGCTAATCACCCTTTTAATCTTTGCCCCGTATTTTCCTTCCATTTTTTTTATTAGGTTGATTGTGTCTATTCTTAGAATTTGATCTTTGATTCAGCTCGTGCTGTAACATAGATGTTGACTTTTTTTATATACTATGTAGGTGCTTTCTTAATATATTATGAATAAGTTGCAAAAATACGTTTATACTGATCGTATTAACTCAGATGGCTTAACTTTTAGATTTAAGAGTTTCATGCATCAAACCAGTATTTAATTGTAAATAACATAAAAAAAATTGTTGTTCTTTTGTTAAATTCGTTTATGTCGCAATTCATGTTTGACTCTTTGGTATTTTCACGCTTTATAGCAGTTAAGATCTTTGAATTAGCCATGTGAGGAAGTCTTGGGTTTTTTTTGTTTTTTCCCTATTCAATAGGAGATATAATATGAATGAAGATTATTACATTCTGCATTTATAAGCACGCTTAAATTTCATATGTATTTTTGGTTTTGTGATTTATATTTTCAGGAATCAGATCCCATTTCATTATCTTGTATGGCTGTTTTGTTCCTTCACTTCAAACGTTTTCATTTATTGATTTCTTATACTATTAGAAAAAAAAAGGTTTTCTTATTAATATTGTAACTACAGGCCTTAATGTTTGATGAATAAACTCGTCACAAGTAGATTCACTATCTTGGCATCAAGCTAATGTGATCACTATCTTACTTCTATCTTTGGAGTTTTGATTACCTGTATAATGTCTATGAATCAGTTGTATGTATGTGCTTGCATGAACATATCCTTTTTGCTTCTGCTTTAAGTATGCTGCATATGAAAATATTCCTTTTGAGTGATCCATTGATTATTCAAGCAATTGTCTTGTGTAAGAATGGGCAGACATTGTAGTTTGTTGTCTTAATATCAGTTTCGTCTCCTTTGGGATTTTGCAGGCCCTGTTGCTGAAGATATGTTTCATTGGCAAGCAACTATTATGGGTCCCCCAGAAAGTCCCTACACTGGGGGTGTTTTCCTTATAACCATCCATTTCCCACTGGATTATCCTTTTAAGCCACCAAAGGTGATTGCACTGTGTGAAAGAAGGAAAAATGAAAAAAAAAAACTAAAAGATTTGTTTTTGGAACAATAGTATGTTAATGATGACTTGGAGTCGGGTTTTGTGTATGATTAGTTCAACCCTTGTGATACTTGTTCTGCTTAGGGTTTTGCCTATTATGGTTAGGATACTGAATACATTTTTTTCCTTCGTTGAAGTTAGTCATGATGATCTCTTATTCATTGTCATCGTATAATATAAAACTATGGAACCCAGCATCTTAAAGAATTTAACTAATTCCATTGTATATACTCATGCATGGGCTCCAATTTTTTCATCAGTTAAACGTTCTGATATTCGATTTTCGGTTACCTAGTTCTCATGTCAGTTCAAATATATGTCAAATTATGATTACATTCTTTATTTCATCATTTCATAACTATTGAATCCATCGATTGTTTCTCTTCTTTGTCTCCATATCTCTAACGGTCAAGTTGGACCTTTTCAGGTGGCTTTTAGAACAAAGGTGTTCCATCCAAATATTAATAGCAACGGAAGCATTTGCCTTGATATCTTGAAGGAACAGTGGAGTCCTGCTCTAACTATTTCCAAGGTTCCTTTCTTAAAACTTCTTAGAGTTTTAATATAGGAAATTAGAAAGGCATAGAGCATTAACTTAATGCTTCTCTGGTATAACCCCTTTTGCAAGTTAAGAATATATTCTATTTTCATTTGAAACAAATTTAAAAAATTGAGTGTCTTACAACTTTAACTGATAGAGGTGTTGGGTAGTGATAGATCCAGAAGTTTAGTTCAGTAAAGACACCATATAAACAGTAAAAAATAATATTACTTGTTTTTCATTTACTATTTGTTTTATCGAAAAAATATTATATATATCTCATTGGAGTATTAATATGTTCAAATTATTGAGTTTTTAGTATGTTTTTGAGTGATAAAACCTTTAAAATAAAGCTTTAGAGGAATCACAGATGTATTTTATGCATATATTTTGTCTACAATTTCATCAATGTTATGCCTAAAATACACGCTATCAAAAGCCGAGAGGGTCAGGATAGTTACGCCGGTGGTTGGGCATATTATTCCCTTCCTTTCTAATTGATAGCATTGCAGTCCAGTGAATTTTCCTGTATAAATATGATTTATATTGAATTTCTAAAGTTGGATTTGTATTAATCTACTGTCATCGTTGAGATAAACAACCTTGGTTTGCTTTAAATTTTATTTTGTGAAGATTACCCTATGTATCGATCTACCTTTAAGCAAAAACACATCCTAGTCAATCACGTTATTATTATTATTATTAAGGTAGAAACACTTGCTTCATGAGGTTACAGAATAAAACGGTCAGATTGTGTTTGCTAATATTTTTATTGGTTTTCATTTATATTTAGGTTTTACTTTCAATCTGCTCCCTGTTAACGGATCCAAATCCAAATGATCCCTTGGTTCCAGAGATTGCTCACATGTACAAGACAGACAGGAACAAGTATGAAACAACTGCAAGAAGCTGGACACAAAAGTATGCCATGGGCTAAAGGATTTATGGCATACGTTTTGGGTCAGCCTTTTAATTTTTAATGCTTTGGTGCATTAGTTTTTCTGATGAATTTTCTGTATTGTGAATCTAGAAATGGACTAAAAGGAGTCCACATCTGTATTTATTTATTAAAAAAGGAAAAGAAAAGAATGAAACACATGTTTCTAATTGTTTGTAATGAGTAATGATAATGTGACATTCAGAAAAATAGATTATGCCATATTTTATGTACCCATTGGTACAAAGATGTACTCTCTCATTTTGTGCTTTGGTGACTAATATAGTGTATTTCGTTGTGATTTTGTTAAAAGTGATTTTGGTATGAAGTGATTTATAAATGAAGTTATTTCAATGAGAAGCACATTATTTATATTTTTGTGATGAAGTACAAAATGTACTCTTTCCGGGTCTGAAAATCCTTCTATGAGAAAAATATGAAGATGAAAAAAAGATGAATGAAAATTTCAATCAATTTCATTTGAATTATTATATTTATATAGTAATCTATTCATAAATAATTATGCCTTATTTTATTTTTTATACCTGATATCTTTTTAAAATTTAAGATACAAATATAGTAGAATCCCTTTCTTTTTTTTTCCATAGAATAAGAAATATCTTATATTTATTAAAAAAGATATTAACATAGTTATTATAAATAATATGATTTATTTAACGTTAATTTTTTAAGTAAGGGTAATAATATCTGACATAATAATATGATACCAATACAATACAGATAAATGTTTTTAGTAAGAATTGATTATTAGTTTTTTTATATACTTAAAGATAGACAATACAATTTTTTTTTTTTTTTACATGTTTCAACTATAACATGTAATCCGAGTACCATCTCAATTTTTATAGTTGAATATATCATGTTGATTATACACTATATAAAATTAAAAAAATTTGAATCCTCTTGTTATTAATATTAAGACAATTCACATACATGGTCAGTTAACTCTTGAAGTGAATCTAATTCAAAGCCAAATCTCATGTATTGAGAAGTGATTCATTCTTAAGCTCCTAATCAATAAACACCTATTCGAACTTCTGTCATTTTATGACAATTTGTTCCAACACATGTTTCTCAGTTATCGTTTTTGAGATTAACATGTGTTAGAAAAGATCAAAATTTTCATATTTATTATATAGAAGTGTAGAAGTAGGACATGAATCATGTTCAAAAATTTTATATAAAAATATGAACAAGTGTTTAGAGTATTTATGAATTTGTTAAAAAAATTAATAAAAAAAGTCGAAAATTGTTCATATCAAAGGAAACATCATCTCGTGAACTTAAACAATAAAAATAGAGATAATATTCACTTATGTTCATGGGCCAATCTTCTCTCAGGAGCAGTACTGTGTGATTGGGCTGTGTTGGTTTTAGGATCTGGCCTTCACTGCACCTTTATTTTCTTAAGAAGAAATTCAAAATTGTTATAAAAAGTAAATTCAAAATAATTTTTTTTGGTAATTATATATATATATATATATACTGTTGAGTAATTAAGGAGCATTTGATTAATTTTCCTTTTTATTTATATTGAAATTCCATTATAAAATATGGAGAGTAACCTATAAGTTTCAAATATTTCAAACCCATTAAAAGTGTTTTGGTAGTTTCAAATTTTGAGAAAAATATATCAATTAAAGATAAATTATATTATTATAGTAATAATTTTTTTTATTAAAATATAGTGTTTTATGTCTATTGATTAAAATACCATAAAATATATGCCATTAATTTAGATAAAAGAGTAATTTCTTATGAAATTATTTTAAAAAAAATAATCAACAACAATAATATTGTAAAAATAAATTATTTTTTGTCTTCACAAAATATAAAAAATAATCAAATATTGAAATAAAAATTATGATAATTATAAAATATTTAAAAAATTATTTTGTGAATTAAATCATATCATTGTTAAAAAATTAAGTTTTAATAATTTTTTAATAATTGTATAAAAAAACAAAAAATATTATTAAAATAATATTATTTATCATTAATAGAATCTTTTGATCAAAATTGTAGGCTAAAAAGCCTATTTATGTTATGAAAAATTAAATATACACTAATACTTACTCTGAAATCATGAGGTTTTCTAAAAGAAAATAAAATTAGGTCTTTCATACAGTACAATTGTACAAATTGAAAACTTCTTAATGTACAATTTGATTTCATGTATATCTCGAGCCTTCAATTGTGTCGTAGTGATCAAAATACTGAATACTCTGACAATAATATATATAATTAATTAATATGTTATGGCGATACCATTTTAATATATTATGTACTTGTCATTCATATAATAAATATATAAGACAAATCTCCCCCAGGTACCTCTCAAAGAAAAGAAGCCACTAAGTTGAAATTACGACCTAAAGATAAAAAAGGGAAACAAAGGAAAGAAAGTCAGAAACAAAATGCATAGAAAGGCTAACATAATTTTAATATATTGAAAATTACTAGCAATATTTTTAATTATAAAAAATTATATATTATTTTAGAAATAAATAATGTAGTACTATTCACTAATATTATTATTTATTGATTTAAAAAAATAGTGTACTGTTATGATTTTCAAAAAGAATTTTTGCACTTATCTTTATTTTTATTGACCTAGAATACTATATAGTACATAATCAATATATAATTTATCCTTAATTATACTATAATTTTTATTTATACACATATAAATTTTATTTTGTTGCAGACAATTTTCATATTCTTTAAGAAAAGTTAATATGTAAAATAAAGTAAAATTTATAAGTATTATTTAAAATACAAGTAAAAATAAAAATATGATGGAAAATATGTGAGTTCATATTGAATCTAATTTTTTTGTTTTTGAGAAATTAAATAAAATAAATTCTATAAAACTCAAACAATATAAATACCATTTGAATAATATTAAATAAGTCTAATTGAAATAATCGTAATTTAAATTAAAATACTTGTAACTAAATAACATTTAATATGAATTGATAGAATATATATTTTTTAAATAATAAAAAATAAAAAATAAAAAGATGAAAATCTCTTTGTTGAGATCTCAGGGGTTATTTTTAGTCTTTTATTTAAAAAATATGTTGTTAACCTTTTTTATTTGTGAAAAAGCTTACAAAGAAAAATAAACTTAACAGTTAATGTTTTGTTAAGTATAATAGAATAACATATGTAATACATTTTTATTTTTTATTTTTTTATAAATATATATTTAATAAAGTAATTTTAATTAAAAAATTAATTAAATTTTTTAACAAATCTTTCGTGAAGTTGAAATTAAATTTTTATTGTCTAACGTGTGACTTTGAATATTAGACAATGAAAATTTTATTTAATTTAAAAAAAAAAGAAATTTTTCAAAAAAAATTTGAACAGTTTTTTAAATATATATTAATTTTTGTACGTCTATGGAAAAATATAAATATATATGTAATATTTTATTATATTTAAAAAAAATTAGATAAAAATTAACTTTGTTCTTATCTTATATTTTTTACAAACAAAATAACTTCAATGACAACTTTTTTTTTTTCAAACAATGGAATTTAAAAACATATTTTTCTAAACAAATTATATAACAATATATTTTACTTAAATAAATTAACTATTTAGACACTTCATCTTAAAAAATATATGAATTAATTTTTATAAATACGAGTTTTAGTATATATATTATTTATCTTAAAAAAATCTGAGTCAAAGTATAATTTTAACACAAACAATAGACATATTAAAAAAAGAAATCGTGCCCACGAGTGGAGAGGAAGCATGGTTCCTGAAAATAAGATCCATCAACCCTTCTTTAGTTACTTTTTTTTAATGATTTATTTATTACCTAATCTCACTGTGTAACATGTTCATTCGAATTCATTTAATTAATTGGGATTTACTTGTTGTCTATGATTCTTTAATTTTATTATTATTTTAAATTTTATCTGTATAATTGTTTATTTATTTAATAAAAAACTTAATAGCTTTTTTTAAAAAAAAAAAGAAAAAGAAAAAAAAAACTTCAGTGTAAGTCTCTAATCCAGACAATCCACAAAGCTTAAACTCAAACGGTTTTCTTCAACTTCATCGTTGATACCTACGTGGCATGTAAGGGAGCTGACACTTGTCAAACGAATTTGGTTAAATAATTAATCTGAAATTATTAATCATCTATTAATGATGGCTCAGATCATTATTAATCACTAATTAATTGTCTAATTGTAATCTAAGGATTTTGGGAAGACAGCATCTTAGTCATAAAATGCGTTTGTAAAGTGAAATTATTAAAGGTAAAATAATGCAATACAAAGCATAACTATCATGTAGTCCACCAAATTTATGCAATAGATGGTGGAAAATTTAAAGGTGTATGTCTATGTACACAATGTGTTATCATCATATTAAAATTTATTGTTTTTTTAACTAACTTAATTTAAAAAATTTAAATTTGAATTAAATTCAATCATTTAATCAATATAAATTTAAATATATTAAATATTTTTGGACGTAGAATTTATATTTAAATTTATTTATGAATTATTGTATATAAAATATAATACAACATTTAAATTTTATATTTTTAAAATTCGAATTCAATATAATCCAAATATCACAAATTATATAATATTTTTTTTTAATTTAAATAGAATGATTTAACTATTTCTTCGTATTCGTATGGGTTGAATTATTTAACTCAACGTTAATATACATATAGATATACACTATGCTCTTTTAATAAATTCTAGTTTTCTTTTGATATTACTAATGTTATTCGTTATATCACTCTTTTATATATATATATATATTAATTTAATAAAAAATTTTAAAAAGTAATTTCTGATTCACTTGCTCATAAGTCATAACTTCATATGAATTCGGGAGCAAAATTGGTATATTTAAAGTATCTTATTATTATTTCAATCTTATTTTTTATTTTTATTTTTAAATAATATTTTTTTAATATCCTTATTTAAATTATTAATATACATTTTGATTAGTTTTAATAATAATCTCCTTAGATTACTTTAAAAGTAATTAAAATTAACAAAAATAATAATTAAAATTAAAAATAAAATACCTGTACCAACCTCAAAATAGCGGGTAGAATGCATTACAATTTTTATTTAATACCCAAGTCACAATTTTTTTTTTTTTTTTGCAAATACATTCTTTACTATCTAGTCTTATTAGAGGCTTGAGGCCCAATGTATTATAAATAAATGAATGATAGGTTTATGTCTTCTACCAAATTATTATTATTATTTTTTCCTTTTTTCTTCATTTTTAAGGCTACATATAGTAAAGACACAGCATATGAAACCTAACCCATTAAACCTAAACTCATCTCAAAATATCTAATGTAAACAAATAAACATATGAACTGATTTATTATTTTTAAAAATAGTATAGATAAATGTTAAGATTACTCTAATTTTATTTAAAAAAATAAAATATCAAATACTTTATATAAAAAATAATAATATTATTAATAAAAAATATATCATAAAAATAATAAATAATATAACAATATAAACATGTATATCTTCAACCAAATCCCCTACTTTGAGGCACAAAATAATAACTTGCTATCTGCTGTCAGAATTCAGTGAAATCCCACCCCAACTTGCCTCAGATTCAGAGCATTTAGGACTCCAAAGCTCACATCAATTATCTCCAAAAGTGCATTTGTGCAAAGCAACCCATAATCCATAAATTGTAGTTTTTGTTTTTTTTAAAACAAACGTTATTTAACAAATATCAACTATTGATATTTTTACTATCTTAAATTTTATTTCTTAATTATACTATTTATATCTCTCAACCAATATATTTTTTTTTTCAATAATAACTCCCAATAAGTTTATTTAACATAGATGTTGATCTCAGAGAAAAGTATCACATCAAACCAAATTAATAATCAAATTTATATAATTATATTTAATAAAAAATTATAAATTATGTTGATTTTACAATAATAAAAAAATTATTTATAATTTTTAAAATTATAATTTGATGATGGGTGAAGAGGAAGAGAAAAAGTGAAGGAATGATTTGATGATGTGATAATTTGCCACGTTGGTTGTGTATATAGAGTTAGATGAGGTGCGAAGTAGCGGATTGAAATGATGCTTTTGACAAGGGAAGTTATTGGATGGGTGAAGAGGAATGTTAAGGATACTCCTACAGTTACTCTCATTTTTACTTTTATACCTTTTTTAATGACATGTATCATTTATTTTTTATTTTAAGAAAATATTAATTATAAAACTTTCATTTTTTATTATATCTATAACTTACATAAAAAATAAATATGAACGATAGTATGTTATGTTTAAACTCTTCAATATTTTAAACCATTTGTATTCTTTTTCTCTTCTTCTCATTTGTTAACTTTCATCTGTTTTCAACTATGCAAATAACTTTTGTTAACAAAAAAATGCAAATAATGGAAGATAATATAATATAAATATTTTATTTTATTTTATTAATTATGGATAAATTTAATATATTTTTTATTTTTTTAACCTATTAAAACTTTATTTTTATTTGAAGATGTAAATGAATTAGGATGAACTTTGTTATTATTAGAATTAAAAATCTTACAAGATAAACTTTATTATCCGAGTTATTTTTTTTTTGTTTTGATAATTTGAAAAATATTGAACTTTTATGACACAAAGATAATAAAAATGTACTTTTATTATTGAAATGTCATTTAATCAACTATTTTTATTAAAAATTTATCAATTTTATTGAAATATTTATATCATTTCTGTGTCACATGAGATTATAAAGATATAACGGAAATAAAATAATAAATTTTAAATTCAAGTATACTATATGCGATTTAAATTATCCAATTAAATTGATAATTATTTTATTAAATAATTATTTGAGAGTGATTTAAATAATAAAAATAACAAATTAAAACAAAAAAAATTAAAATAATAAATAAAACCTTTTATGTGAAACTAATAATTAATAAAATAATAAAATATTTGAACAATTTTATAATGATAAAAAATCTTTCATCTCAAGTTATAAATGATTTAAAAAATCATTTTTTTTCTAAAAGAAAAAGACATTAAAGTTTATTTTTTTATTGGATAAATAAAAATTATACAATGAGATTGAAATTTAAGTATAAAATGATAAGAATGAAAAGTCATGATACTTGAGTTACAAACTAATTTTATTTTTGTACAGTAACTTAAACACAAATAATCATTATGATAATTAATAATATGTTATAACTTCTAAAACAATTACTAACATGTATTATATTTACTTGAAAAATTACGATTGGATGAAACATGCGAACATATATCCACATTTCCACACAATAAATTAAGCAAGAATCCAATTTTGTGGTTTACTTGCTCCCAATAATTTAAAATAATTTTGTGTTATTTCAAATTACTGCTCTAAAAATTGGGTTTACAATACATTTTTTATTTACGTTAGAAAATATTTACATCCATATATTCACCCACATTATAATATTATTAGTTGATAACGTTTTTATGATCTATTTATGTATAATGTTAAAGAAAAAACTTTAATTCATGATTTTTTTTTATTTTTTTTTAGGAAAGAACATCAACATAACATTTTTTTTATATATTATGTTTTAATTTTAGAATATTGTTATATAATACAATAGAGATCATAACAAGATATTAAATAAGAATAAAATAATGATAAAAGAATTTGTAGGATTTCGATGGGTAAATGATATTTAGTTATTACCTAAGTTAATTTACCAGTTACAACACCCAACCAGACACAATGATGCTAACGTGGCACTTCCTGAATTACCGCCAAACCATAAACAGCGCCTACAACGGTGACAAGTGTATATTCTTAAGTAGGACCCACCACTAACTTTCTGCTTTCTTCGTGTCTCTAGAGACAGTCCCTGTACAGGTCTTTTTAATATTTTATATTCCTTTTTAGAGCTTCCCAAAATATTTTCAGGTTCATATTTTACTCTTTTTTCTGTTTTTACACATTTCGAGATGAAATCTTTTTTTTTTCTGGGCAAAGTGGCAAATTCTTTGTGTTTAAAAGGATTGTTTAATATTAATTAAAAAATATTAATTTAATATTTATAATAATATGTGATATAATATTATTATTATGATCATTATTATTTTAAGTTAAATTATTACTTAAAATGATATTAAAAATATATTTTAAGAACAAAATATATCATTATTTATTAAGTTTTTAGTATTTAAATTACGTTGGTTATTAATAAAAATAATAAAAAATAAATTTATTTTGTAACATTAATTTGGAGTTTCTAGTCTCTTTAACACTATAAACTTGAGAAATAATGATTACTTGTAAAAATTATAAATTGATGAATTTCTTTTATTCTTTAACCTTTTAATATACTAAATGAGTGAGTATGATTTGATTTTAAAACTAGATATTACTGTTTAAAATATTTACTTTATTGAAGGTTACCCCTATAAAATTAAATGGTTCATCACCGGTGAAACTAGCTAAGAAAAAAGGGATACGATAAAAAGTAACTACTATGAACACTAATTTTGAAAACGTGATGGAATATCATGATATCAAAATTATTATTTTATATTTAAATTTCAAGTAGAAAATATCTTATATTTATAATTAATATATTTTATATTATCTAATTTTATGTTGAATTATTATTTAAGATAATATTAAAGAGACATTTTAAAAACAAAATATTTCATTATTTGTTAAATTTTAATATTTAAACCATATTAATTATTAATAAAAATAACGAGAATTGATTTATCTTTTGAACATTAATTTGAAGTTTTTAATCCATCTAAGACTAAAGATTTAAGTGGTCATGGTTACCTTTGAAGAACCAAAAATTTATCAATTTTTTTAGTTTTTTTTATATAAAATATATCAAATGAATTCGTATCAATATAAGACTTATATTCATTTGTGATTAAAATTTTAAGATTAAATGTGTTATTTTATTTATATATTATATAAAATTTATATAAAACTAAAGATTTTAAAAATTAATGAAAGAGAAAATAATCAATTATATATACACATGTACGTGTGTGTATATATATATAATGTCATCCCTACTTATTACTTATCTACTTATCTTACTAGCAATAACGTGTGATCAATTTCAATTAATTCAAATTTGATATGCATAACTAATATTTTCTACACGAATCCATTTTTTGAGGAACATATTGAGAGAGAGTTGAATTTGGTTAGACAATGTGTAATTGGTAAAAAAAGATCATTTCTTCTGCAAGATAGTGTCATCCTTACCTATTACTTTTCTTATGAGCAGTAATGTGGGATCAATTTCAATTAATTCAAATTGGATATGCATAACTAATCTTTTCTACACGAATCAATTTTTTTGAGGAACATATTGAAAGAGAATTGGATTTGGTTAGACAATGTGTGGTTGGTAAACAATGATTGATTTTTTTAAAGGTATGGAATGTATCGTCAAATATTCAATATGATTCCATAAGATCTAATTTTGTTCAAGTAATGAATTCTAGCCGATTGAAAGGATCTTCTTATCGATCCATATATCATTTCGATTTCATTAGGAATGAGGATTCAAAATATCACACATTGATCAATCAAAAAGAGATTCAACAATTAAGAGAAAGATTGATTCTTTGGGATCCTTCATTTCTTCAAATGGAACAAATAGAGATAGAATTAGATCGATTCCTTAGATACTTTTTTAGATATTCCTCAATGTCCCAACTATTCACGGAACATAAGAAACAGACAAATAATTATCTGCTTTATAAGGAAATCGAAGAATTTCTTAGGAATTCTACAAGATCCATTCGTTCTTTTCTCTGACAAATGATCATAACTTCATCTGGATTCGAATCCTACTGAGAGGTCCACTAGAGATGAGAAAATTGTTGAAGAATAAACAAGATGTGATATGGTTTCGAAGGATGAATTGGATATGGACAATTCTAATAATATTTCATTCTTGAACAAAAAATCATTTATTTTATTTAAAGATTTTTCATTTTGATTTCAAATTTGAATTTTCGTATTGTAACGTAGAAGCGAATGATATATCCATATAGATATACACTTTAACAAAAGCTGCATGAATTACTAATAATTTTTTCGTTCTTTCAAAATCAATCAAATAATCAATATCTTAATGAATAATGAAAAGATATATATATTTTCTTTATTTTACTCTTTTCCTTAGACCTTTTCACTTACGTATCTTGATCTGAATCTAAATCATTGGTAAGATCAGAATTGGTTGTAAAAAATGAATAGAGTATGGACTGCGCTGGATTTGAACCAACGTAGACATATTGTCAACAAATTTATAATCCGTCCCTATTAACTGCTCGGGCATCAATACATGAAGAATCAATTTTAGGCTTATTGATAATCCTTTATTAACTTCCTTTCATAGCACCTACCTTCAGGTGAAGTCGAATCTCCGCTGCCTCCTTGAAAGAGAGATGTCTTGAACCGCTAAACAATGGGAGCATACTCGCTCGACAGCCATCATACTATGTTCATAGTATTAATAGTTTTTTGAAATTATCAATATAATGAAATGGTATAACTCAATACAAAAGATTTTTTACTTTTCATGATTCTATATAATTCAGATCCATCATTGATATTCATGAAACGTTTATTCTAATCATCATTCTAGAATTTCTTAATTTTTTTTTATTTTCAAATGAAAATATGAAATTGGAAAATTTTCAACAATTCTAATTATTAAGAATGTTAAAATAAATTATTATTCAATAAATAAATAAAAAAAAGATTTATTTTGAAATCTAGAAAGGGGTATTAGGGATCAATAAGTTATTTTATTGAATTTTTTTTTATCTAAGAATTGTGTTCAAGGGACAAGTGGAATCTCTTTCTTAATGATTTGATGAAAACATTTTGGATCTATGTTGAATTGATAGGTACATGTATGAATCAAATAATTTTGTTGTATGTTATAATAGCAATTTTTCTAGGTTTTAAAACAATTCATTGCATTAATATTGATCAAATTCTATATTCAAAAATCATTTTATTTTATCTATACTTATACTATGGGTGTATATCCTATATATTCATCCGATAAATTCAATTTCTCGTTCCTAATTACAAAAACACTAATGATTATGAGTTTAGTGTATATACTTATAATTCTATTATTTTATATATAAAAATATAGAATATATGTAAAAAAGACATCTTAAATACATAGCATTCATTTGGAAATTGAAACAAACAATACTTTTTAACTCAATAGTAAAGTAATGTCATAGTAAGGTGTAAGTTATTGGTTCAAATCCGATAAGGGGTTTTGGTTTTATCATAAAACACGGCGGTAAGATTCATATTTGGAAAAAAATTAGAGATATTAATGATATTTGTAATAATAAAGATCAAAAACCATCTAATTCAATAAAATTTGAGAATTTATATTTTTTAATTCAAATTATAGTAAAATTATTTATAAAATTGAATATTAGAATAATCATTAAAATGAATAATGAGAAATTATCTATTCAAATCTTATTTTATAGTATTTAAAAAAGTATTTCAAACAAATAGAAATCAACAAAATAAAAAGTAATTGAAGCTAACTGATTAATTCATAAGTGTATCCCTTAAAATTATATAGGCATATTCCAAAAGATTAAATAAAAATATAATGCATATTCAAACTGATATTGAAACTACGGGGAACATAATTTTAATGCTACTAATCACTAAAACATTTTATAAATTTTAAAAGTATATAATTATTTTTAATATAATAAATATTTTATTTGATAAAAGATTGTTTATTTGTTATTATGTCAGTAAATACGAAAGGTTAGCATTATCTTGTCAACACAAGAAGCCGAACATCAATACTTGCAGTTACTTGCACTTTATGTCATTAGATATTTCTTACTGTTTTAATTGTTTAATATGAACTTTTTTTTTCCTTTAAACTTTTATCGTAAAACTTTTTATTAAATATATATATATATATATATATATATATATATATATATATATATATATATATATATAAAGAAAACACCATGCCCGCACGTCTATAGATTCAGATATCATTTAATACAAAATTTAAAGTAAGTTTAATTTGTGAAACCCAGAATTGAGGAAGAGTCATGTGACAGTCTGTGAAAATCTGAACGTTAAGGAAATAAAATAAGAGATGGGAATTTACTATGTTATGTATGTATGGTATGAAATCGGAACTTACTATACTATAAATAGTAGCTTTTTTTTTTAATCTTTCTAAACACTATAAATAGTAGTTTATTGTACACAATATTAGCAATTTTTAATTTTAAAGTCTCTGTGAAATAGTAGTTTTTTTTTTTGTAACACAATATTGGCTTAAAAATAAGTTTTTTTTTTAATTAAGTTAGGATTTAATTAATCGAATAAAAAAAATTTAAATTTTGTTTAAAAAAGATACTAAATTGTTCTAAATGATACGATTAAAGTACTTAAATGTATTTGTGAAACCAAAAATCCAAAGCTCCTAAAATTGGAAAATAAAATATAGTAATACTAACAATATTAATTAAAATGAACGATGTTGATTTTATTATTATAAATTTTGAGATAATATTTGAATCAATTTTTCAAATAATTAACTCTATGCATATGGTGATCATCAATTGATAATAGAGTATTGAAAAATCTGAAATAACTTAATTTTATATCGCATTTTTATTTTGTATTACGATAATATATATATATATATATATTTATGTCGAGTGGTTTGACTTGAGATTTATCCATTTTTAAATTACAAGTTACAAGTTTAAATCATATAAATTATAAGTTATAAGTTTAAATCATACAAAAATTATCGAGTAAAAACACTCTAATATAATATTTATTTTGATAATTTTTAACGTTATGTAAATGTGACTTAGCTAGCTGCTTCATAATTATATTAATTTGTTATATATTTTTAAAGCCAAAAGCTGCTTAATACTGAAACTGAAATGATCGATGTGTGTGAAGTTTTTACTAATTAATCTCTTAATAAAAGATAATTTTGTTTAAGATGTTCAATGAATAAAATTGCACAAGACGCTAATGAAAATGGAAATAATTGTTTCCATTGATCATATTTATGTGTTTGACAAATGTTGGAATTTGAGGGAGTGCTTTTTAATAAATGTGTTTAAATTAATTAAAGTAAGGTATTATAAGTTTATACTAAATAAAAACCAACATCTCTTCCTTGCAAGAGAAGCATCAAGCGACATTAATTAGTTGTTTTCTTAATGGTGATTATATGTATATTAATTTTTTTTTATTTTTTAATTCAATAATTTTTTTACCTTTATTTATACATGTCAACCAAAACCGTCAGATCAAGTGGTTGTACTTTCATCCATAGCATAAAATTCTATTCGTTTGGATTGAAGGTAAAGAATATTAATATGAGATATACAATTTGAATATCAAAAATAGTGTGACTCTGTATCGAATAAGTAAATAATAACTTTTTTTTTGTTAATTTATAATCGATAATCTCTTAAAATTATAGATTATCAATAAATATAAATTATATTTATTTTAATTTTTTTAAAAAAAATACATAATTTTATTATTTTTAAATTATTTTAAGACGTAATATATTATAATTAATAATAATTTCAAATTATCTATCATTAGCATTCCTATTAAATCATTAAATTATGAATTTTATAAAGTTTGTCATGGATTGAGATTAAAACTGGACTTTCTTCATTTTCAAGTCATACATTAAATCCAATTAAATATAATTTGATGATAAAAAATTAAAAAAAAAGGGTGTACCTAGAGTTTCTCAACATAAATTACAGGAACAGTAGTCTGTTCTAATAATTATAAAACATGAGAAGCATGAAGAGCGGGTAACACTGGAATCAAGGACATCTAGGGCTTGTCACATATTTTAACTAATTCATTGTCATTGAGCTAACTTTGTAGAATCGGTTGGTTAGTGGGCTAATAATAATCAATCAATTAATTTTAAGTATCTTGGACTTGATGCTCAATTGACTTGTAATCTAAAAAAATAACAAATAAATATGTTTAATTAATTTTTATTTTTTATGAATTCTAAGGAAATTCAAAATAACAATACTTAATTGCATGTGATTTGGATTTAGTTATTAATATTTTTATTAATAAAAAAATTATTTTATTAATGATAACTATAATTACATAAAAATATAATTAATATTAGAGATAAATAAATACTTTATGTATTTTATTATTGTTAGTATATATTCGTAGATCCGTAATTTTTATACAGTGAGTAGATCCTTAGATTCTTTCTTCAAATTGAATTACATAGAGTTGTTTTTGACTTCCTCAATTCTTAGACCTAGCCCTTAATTATCTTAGTTTCTTAGAGTTTATTTACCAATAAGATTATGTTAATACCATTAATTTTATTTTTATTAAGAAAATATTATTTTTATTTCCCAAGAAACTGGTTTTCACTTGGCTCGACAGCAGGTCAATACTATCCAAGAAGCTGCGCTATTTTATTTAATTTTGTATTTTAAACGCTAGTGATGCTTTGGATCTTGATTCAAATAGTTCTGTATATCTCTCTCCGGTCTATATATAGTTTTTAGTGTTGTAGATTTTGAGTTCTTGAATCTTTATTTTTATACCAATTGGTATAATTTTTAGCGGTTCATGATACCGTGAATTTGAACTCTACTAGTAAGAGATGCAAACTAAGCTATTTCGTCTTATCTTAAATATTAATTAGTATTTTTAACATGTAATTATTATTTATTATTTGTATAGTATATTTATTATTAATCATATTATTTTATCTTTTTACTTTTTATTGTGTATTTATTTATAAAAAAATTAATATTAAATTTCATAAAATAACACGTAATTATATATTTCAAAAACAATAAAAGTTTCTACCATAATGAATTCATAAGTTAAACTTATCATATTTTATTTAAATTTCATCGTATCTCATCACATGTAAATTTGTCTTTAATAAATTTATAATTATTATAGATAATTATATTTTCTTAGTTTACTTATCTTATTTAAATCTATATAAGATAAATAAAATATCTTATTATCATTTCAATTTATCAAAAATTAAATTTGATAAAATAACATGAGTTTATAAAATTAATGTATTTTACTACAAGTTAAGAGAAATATATCTCTCTTATTTGACATCTCTATTCACTAATATATATATATATATATCATTTAAAAAATATTATTATTTTTTTTTATTAATGCACCTTTTGTTTTAAAATGTATTTTTTTCTAATAATTAATTATAATAATAAACTTTTTTTTCTTTCTTATCAAACAATGCAGGCAGTAACTTTTTTTAAAAGCTTCTAACATTTGTTCGTTCTCCATGTGTTTTTTTCCTTCTTCTGTGTGATTTATTTTCCTATTTTTTTAAAATTTAATTTCATCTTTTTTTTTCTTATCTATCTATATTGTTTATCCACTCAATTTATTATTTCATTACTTTTTTTACACAAAAAAATATCAAAATTATTTTTTATTTATACACACAAATAAATACCAAAATAACCTTAAAATAAATACATTATTTATCATTATCTATTATAATATATAAAAAGCATAAATAATACATTGATTATTTTTTCATTTTATCGTTTTGTTACTTTTTTACATACAAATAAATATCAAAATATCTCTAAAATACATTTTTTATTTCTACACACAAATAAATATTAAAATATATCTAAAATAAATACATATTTTATAATTATATGTTATTATATATAAAAAATGAGGATAACTAATTAACATTATATTGGTTATTCTCTCACCCTAGTGTTCCGTTACTTATTTTATACATAAATAAATATCAAAATGCTTTTAAAACAAATATGTTTTTTTATTTATACATACAAATAAATACCAAATATTCCTACAATAAATATAATTTTTATTTATACATGTAAATAAATATCAAAATGTCCCTAAAATAAATAAATTTTCTATAATTATAAATAAAAAGCGAAAATAACCGATAAACAATATATTGGTTATTCTCTCGTTCCATTATTCATTTAAATTTTCTTACATATAAATAAATATCAAAATATCCTTAAAATAAATATTTTTTTATAAATAGTTGTTTTGTTAGTTTTATTGTGTAACGTTTTGATTATTTTTCACTTTTTAGTTTCTATCTATTTTTTAATATACAAATAAATATCAATATGCATTTATATCTACTTTATTTTTTTTGTTAGTATTTTTTTTGTTTATTGGTTTGTCTATGCATTTTTTCCTTATACATTAATAAATAGTAAAATATCCCTATATAAATCTTAAATTTGAAAAATCATGTTTAAAGATATTTTTTAAATCGAAAATTATGAAACAATATCAATTATTGTTTGACATTCGATATTATTATATATTTATCAAATTTAAAATATATAACATTGTTTATTTTTTCTTAAAATTAATATCAATGTTTAAAATCAAATATTAATATAAAAATATGAGATAAAAAAATAAATATATTACCTTACAAATCATTTATAAATTATATGTTAATTTAAATAATTTTTTCAAAATATATAATTTTATTAAGACAGTTACAGTTTATGTACTAACCCATGCATAGTAAATGTCCAAAACTAGTGATAGTAAAATGAAACGTGAAACTATAAAAAATGAATATTATCATCGGTCAACTACATAAACTATAACTTCATTTAAAACAATATACAAAATTAGATGTTAAAATTTTAAATTACCTAGTCTCTTTACCTTAGAGCGTGATTCCAAGGATTGAAATGTTGATGGTATCATCAACATCGTCGCCATATTATCATTTGTTTTTGCATATTAAAAAGTGTTATTCATATCTTTTGTCTAAAATATTGAGAAAATATTAAAAATGTTCTAACATTATAAAAAAAATGTAATTTTTGAGAAAATAGTATTGTTAAAATATAATGAGAAAAAATTATTATTTTTTCAAAATATTATGGATACTATGGGTATTGTCACGAAATTGACGAAACAATATCAATAAATATCTATAAAATATCATTTTATATTAATTTTTTTATTTTCTAAATAATTTACCTTTAAATTTATATATTTATAATTTTTTTTTATCTTTAATAAAAATATTATTTATTTAGGAAAATATTTTATATTTATTTTCACACACACATATACCCACACTTCATTTTTACATTTAATTTACTAGTTATATATATATTTATATAGTTTTTTTTCATAATTTAAATTTTATTATGTATTGTCGAGGTTTATCTATTTATAATAATATTAAAAATTACAATCTAAATAATTATTTTAAATTTTAACTAATTGTTCTATAATATTTTGATTAATTAGTTGACTTATTAATCAAATTGAATACCATAATTTTTATAAATATATGTATTAAATAAGAAACTAGTTTAAAAATATAAGTAATTGATTGTTTTGATATTTTATGAAATTTTATAAACAAATTTCTTGATTTTGATAGAGCTTTCATAGTTTTCTTAAAACAATTCAAAAAATTTATCGATAACAATAATATTTTTGGCATTTTTTATAAAATTTAACTCTTAATATTTAAATTGACATCAATATTTTAAACCTTATGTGATTCATTCTCGACACTTAGACCACCAAGAAAACAATTTCACTAGATGAAATCTTGTTTATACTTTAGTGATATTTTTTAACCGAATAATACCTACATAAAGTCATATTTTCAAAATAATATATGGATAGTCTCTCATTTATTTTAAGATGCATAAATGATCTAATTTTATTTTAAATTATAAATTTTATTATATGTTTGACACATGTAATATAAGTAATATAAGTGATGGTTAATAATATCATCCAAGGAGTCATATACTTAATATTACACTTATTTAACAAAAAGTACGTATGTAAATCTATATTTTCATAATAGTATACTATATGAGTAGTATATATATATATAATTTTATGTACACTAACGATCTAAAATTAAGATTTAATATATATTTTAGCTTGTGTCACAAACATGTGCAAAAAATAATAACAAACTCATATTTAAAGTTGTTTCCTACTAGTAAATCACCTCTCAATAATCAAAGTATAAGGATATTTATTTTTATAATCATATCATTTATATGTCATATCATATAGACTACATCTTCTCTAATTTACAATATTGTTCTCTCTATTACTTAATATGTCTTGTGTTAATTCTCAATTTATCTTCTGCTATTTAATTAGGGTTTATCTTTTACATAACTTCCTCATTTTTTACTTTAAATATCTTTTTGAGAAAATTAACGTGTTTTTCAAACTTAAATACTTAAAACCTAATCAGAGAAGACAAAATACGTTAGTTTCTAATGGCGAGATTGATCCCTTTATGAGATGGATCGATCCATTCCAAAAAAAGTTACACCAATGAGACAAAGAATCAATTTGTCTAATGTAAGGATCTATCCTTCTCTCAAGACCTCTTTTTAAAAGTTATGCAGAATGAACATGATCAATTAATGATCGAAATTAGATCAATCTTTCCAAAGAGGGATCAATCCATTGTATAAAACTAGTATATTCAATTTTATGCAGAGAAAGGATGATCGATTAAGATTGATTATGGATTGTTCCATAGTAGGATCGATTCGTCTATTATGGGGATTGATTTCTTAAACTAAAAAAACTAACATCTTTATCATGTAATATTAGAATTGATCCAATCAACAGTCTACATGAAATGTACTTAAATATGTATGCAATAGTACCCGAATGCTTGTCATTGGAGCACTGTACCTACGATGTGATACATGTGGTTTTGATACTTGTTGTGAGAAGTCTTAAGAGCTAAGAGATTATAATATGAAAGTTATGTTAGTGGAATTACCAATCATTTATGAAACACTCAATTGTAAATTATAGGGTCAATTTATTTTCTTGTTAAAAAAAGTTTTACATAGAACTTATTAATTTTCAATTACAAATTTATTCTTGCTTTTCTAAAAAATGTTTTACACATATATTATTTTTAAGATAAAAAATATTTAATGTAATTTGAATATTTATGACATGAAGTGAAATGAAAAAGAAAGAAAGTTTTATACACTACTATCAATTTAGCACCAAGTAAACAACATTAGCTTAAATTTTGTTATATAATTGGGTTGAGAATTGAATTGGTTTATTTGTTTAAATAATAGATATCATTTTAGTTCTCTAGTTTAAAAAATATGTTTTTAAGTTGTTTTTATTTATGAAAAATATGTTATAATGTTCCTTCACTTATGAAAAATGTACTAGGTAAGAATAAATGAAAAGTTAATTTTATCACATATTTTTCACAAACAAATTAATTAAGGTGGCGTTTGGTTCACATAATAGAGTCGAAATCGGAATGGGAATGAGAATGGAATGGAATGGAAAGGAAACATTTTTGTTTGGTTTGATCATTGAAATCAAAGAATGAATCAGTATTATAATGTTTGATTTACAATTAGAATGGAATGGAAAACACTATATATTATCATAATACCCCTATATTCAGTAAAATTTAAATAATATAATTTAATTATTATTTTTCGTCACACAAAATATGCTATTAAAATTATTATTTTTCTAAATAATTATTACTTAAAAATAAAATATATTATTAAAATTATTATTTTTCTAAATAGGGTTTAGGGTTTTGAGGTTAGGGTTTAGGGTTATATATGTGGTTGGGGTAAAATTGAAAAAAAAAAGATAAGAATGGAATCATGATTCCTTACGAGGGTAGACAAAATTTTGATTATTTTTCTTTTAGAAATCAATTCAAAGGAATTAGAATTTCATTTCATTCCCATTTTTTAGCCAAAACAAACATAAAATTAGAATGAATTAATTCTGATTCTATTCCATTTCAGTCAACTAAACATGAGATAAATGAATACCTTTTGACAAACAAAAAGACTAAAAAATATACTTTTTTAAATTAAAAGATTAAACACTACCTTTTTACAAAATCAAAAATACACACTATATTTTTTTCATATAAATTATTATCGAGCTATTGTTAGTTTATTATTTGAACATTGCTGGCTTTAGAATGAAGGATTTTTTGGAAATTTGGAAAGCTACAAGCTTAGCTTAACATTAAGTCCTCCATCTGGAAAAAAAAAATATAAATGGAGTTAGATTACTTGGGTTTGGTAGTGATATGTATTTAACTAAAATGTACTTATACAAATTCATTTTCTTAAATTAATAATATAATCCTCTTATTTAATTTAAGTATCAAAATTATCTAATTTTATATTTCAAATTAGAAATTTCATTACATACTTAGCATGTGTGATATAAGTGAAAAATAATGATACGTAATTTAAAGAGTTTGATACTTTATTAGTATTTCTATTTAATAAAAAATACACATGTGGATCCATATTTTGATAGTAATAAGTTACAATAACATATATAAGTCAAGAGTTATAAAGATAGAGGTTAAAGAAAAGAGAAGACAACAATCAAATCCAAGTTAGCATCCAACTACCTGTAAAATTGTGTTATATTAGATGATTGGCGTTTTACACTTTATAAATACTTCATTCATCTCTCTTAATTCCATACACAATTACAAAGCAATTTTTAAGAGCATACGATCTTTAGGATTATTTTCTCTACTCTCTTGTTCCTATTTATTAGGCTTAATCTCATTATCTCATCTAGTATATTTACATGATCATGTTATTTTATATCTACGCCTATATATTAATCGTGGATCTTTAATTTTGAAATTGTGCTTAAAATCATTAATATTCTAAGGTGTCATTATGCTTCTTGTTTTCATCTACTTATCTAGTTGGAGTAAATGATAGGATTTCTCATTACATTAGTCCATCTAGAACACGCATAACACTTGTGTTATTTGTACTAACCTTTCAGATTATTCCATGGATAGGTTCAATAGCTTGAAGATAGTTGGTCAAAATGTTGGTCCATATTTATTCACCTACCTTGGAGATATTGTGAATAAGATAGCTACAAATTGAACGTAAAGTAGATAGGGGAGTGATCACTTTAAGGGTAGTCTAAGACCTCTTGTACTTTAACATTATATTTTCATTGTGAAAGGTTAGGTGGTCGTAGTGAACCGATGGTTTTCCTCTTAGAACTATTGACCTAGGTTTTTTCCACTTAAATTATGTGTCATATATTTAATTTTGCATTTACTATTGATACGCAATTTCATGTTTATCCATTGGGATTAGCTTATTGATTTGGATTTTTAAAGTTTTTAAAAATAACTTGTTTATCCCTTCTTAGGTTATTAGGTCTGTGTATAGAACTTATAATTAGTATTAGATCTACACTAGACACACTTAGTGAGTTTGATTCTTAGGGACATATAGTCTTACTTAGGGACCAAATGAAAGAGGGTGGATCATTTGTTAGACCTCCACTCTTCAATGGGTATAATTACACTTACTAGAAGGCTTACATGCAAGCTTTCTCATACAAGATGAAAAAGTATGTGATGCTATTCTTGATGATTGGAAACTATCTTCGGTAATGAAAGATGGTGTAACATCTTTAACAGTAAGAAACTATTAAACCGCTGAAGAATGTACCCTTAATGGGGCAAACCAAACAAATCTAAGTTCAATCTTTATGAGATTGTTGATGGATGAGGTCTGTCACATCTTCGACGTTGAGATGAAAAAAGGTACATGGAATACATTTCTTTCTCATAAGGGTTCGCAAGTGAAACAAACAAAATTGATATTACTAAATCTCAATTTGATTCCCATAAAATGAGCAACGCTGAAACTTTTAGTTAATTTTATGCTTTCTATTGTGATATCAATAATGCTTGCTCTAACCTTGATTAGAAAATACCACAACCTATACCTATACTCAAACTTATAAGCTCATTAATAGGAGACTACAAGATGAAAGTTACAGTTATAGGGAAAAGTAAGAAATATGGACACATTAAATATTGATGAACTTGATGGGTCGACCCATCTCCAAACCTATGAGTTTAGTCGTGATCCAATCATGAAAAACAAGGATATAACATTTAAAATCTTTAGAAAGGACATCTATGATAGCGATGAAGATATGAATGATGAGTCACTAGTCATACTAGCACAAAAATTTAAGAAGTTCCTAAGAAAAATGTGTCAAGGGAAATCAAACTAGCTTTCTTAGATAGTAAGAAACCTAAATCCACTAGTCCTCAATACTTTACTTGTAATGGTTTTTGTCATATTTCTGTAGAGTGTGTTAACAAAAACAAATATGTTGGAAGAGCCTTTAATGCTACACTTAGTGACACAGAAAGTGAGCATGATAATGCTAGTAACTTAGAGAAAGATGACACCAACTATGGTGTATTCATTGCAACTACAAAAACACACTACAATGACTCCGACTATAGCTCGGATAAAGAAAATGAGGGAGTAAATTTTCCTCTCTTACCATCTAAGTTTAATGTATCGAATTTTGATGAATTATTCATCAACTGTGAAGTTGCTAAAAGAGAGAGAGATAAACTACTTATTGAAGTAACTAAAATTAATGATATCATTAATGTTCACAAAAAAGCTCCTTTAGCCTAGAGAAAGACAAAAAGGAATTGTCTAAACATATTAACGCTTTGAATACAAGTATTTAGGAACCAAAAAGGAAAACAATAAGTTTAGGCAAGAACTTATTGTTGTTCAAGAGACGGTGAGAAACTTGACCATAGGTGCTAAAAAATTGAACAAAGTCCTCGACTACGGAAAGCCATATGGAGGTAAGAATTGTTATTGATATGTCGATGAACAGTTAACACCTTAATAATTTAAATCTCAATTTTTGAAACCCACAATTACTTTAGCAGGGAAGGTAAATTCAACATCCTATCACTCTAAAAAGAATCTATTTGTTCCCATCTGTTAAGAAATTAAGAGCTCATACTTCAAAACTTGCTCCTCCTGGATATTTCCAAAATTAAAAGAGGATGTGTTAAGAAGTTTGAGTTGCACTTCTTTATGGACCACATAACGTTTAAAGATAATTCAAATACAACATGTTATTTTGACAGTGGATATTCTAAACACATGACTTGGAATCACTCATTGTTTAAAACCTTTGAAGAATACATTGAAGGGACAATTACCTTTGATGATTGTAAAACATCTAAAAATGTTGGGAAAGGCTCCGTTAAAATAGAGGATATCCCAAAACTTGATAAAGTTTTATGTATGGAAACACTTAAGGAAAACTTAATTAGCATAAGTTAAATAAGTGACAATGATTTCAAAGTAAAATTTACTAATAATTGCTACATTGTAATTGATCAAAAGTGTAAATGTATGAATAAGGGAATCGGGTTACATGAAAAAATTTACTGCCTTGACACATCACCCATAGTAATAGGTAACTTAGTTAACAAAGATTCAATTGGGTAAAGAAACATAGATTGTGTGTGGTCTACCTATTCTCTCAAAAATTGAAACACTTGTATGTGGACGATGTCAATTGGGTAAAGAAACTCAGATTCCTCATAAGAAGATGAAGAGTATCAATACAAGCAGAGTATTGGAATTGATACATATTGACTTCATTGGTCTTATGAGGATCGACAGTATTGGAGGTAAAAATATATATTGTAGTTGTAGTAGATTACTTTTTTTAGTAACTTAGGTAGATTTTCTTAAAGATAAGTTAAACACTTTTGATTTCTTCACCTCTTATTGTACAAGAGTGTAGGTTGAAGAAAGTAACAAAATAATGACCATCAAGAAACTAAGCAAAGACCAAGGAAAAGAGTTTGAAAAAACCAAGTATGCTGACTTAGGCAAAGAACATAGTAGCTTCCTTGAATTCTCTACTCCTATCACACCTTAACACAATGGAGTAGTTGAAAAAAAAGAATAATATAGGAGATGGTTAGAGTAATATTACATGCCACCAGAGTCTCAATTTACATGCCATATTATAAATTGTGTATATCTTTACCTAGACACAAACCAAACTCCCTATGAGATATGGAGAAGTGAGAAACCCAATCTAAAATTCATGAATGTTTTCAAAAGTAAATGCTACATGCTTAGTGTCCAAGAACAATTGGGTAAGTTGGATTGAATAAGTGATGAAAGTATATTTCTTGATTATTCCCTAAATAATAGAGCCTACAGGTTCTTCAATTGTAGAACTTATGTTGTAGTGTAATCTATAAATGTCATTATATATTATGTAAGTAGATTACATATATAGAAGTTGATAATGAAAAAAATGTTACAACTCCTCAATTTACAATAACCAGTGACACAACTAAAACAAACAAAGATGGGTTTGAGGAAGGATAAGAAAAGAAGGAAGAAATACCAATCTCAATAGTAAAATCCAACCTGCACCCCAAAAAATCATCTATTAAGAACACAATTGAAAGCCCTGGGGTAAATATGTTGACAAGAATAGGAAAAATAAGTGAGGTAAGTCATTTATGCTATATTTCTCAGTTTGAACCAAAATATATGAATGAACCCCTTAGGGATGAATTTTGGATAAGCGTCATACATGATAAGTTAGCTCAATTTGAAGAAATCATTTGTGGATATTAGTGCCTTAGCCTAAAAAAATGTAATAGGAACTAAATTGGTGTATAAAAACAAATCTAATGAGCATGACATTATTGTTAGAAATAAGGCTAGGTTGGTGGCTCAAGACTACACGCAAGTATAAAGAGTTGACTTTGATGAAACATATGTACCTATAGCTAGGCTAGAGTCGATTATAATTTTACTTGCCATTTGTTGTCTTATGAACTTTAAATTATATCAAATAGATGTTAAGTCTGAATTTTAAAATGGTTTTCTAAATGAGGAGGTATATGTGGAACAACCTAAAGGCTTTATTGATCTTAAATTTCTTAATCACATTTAAAAACTCAACAAAGAACTTTATGATTTGAAACAAGCTCCTCGAGCTTTGGTATGAAAGACTTACCAACTATCTCTTTAATAAGAAATTTATTTGGGGGAGAGTTGATAAGATTCTATTCATTAAAAGGAGTAGTGATGTGATTTTTATTGGCCAAATTTATGCCGATGACATAGTTTATGGGCCCATATTTAATGTACTAAAGGATGATTTCTTGCATGTTATCAAAAATGAATTTAAAATATCCATGGTAGGTGAATTGACATTCTTTCTTGGTTTGTAAATCAAACAATCATATGATAATATATATATCTCACAAACTAAGTTTGCTGGTAATCTTGTTAAAAGGTTTGGCCTTGTAATTAGAAAATTATTATGGACTCATTTAGGTACCATCACAAATTGTAAAGGGCACTCAAAGTAAAGGTGTTGATCAAACCCTTTATAAGGTGTTGAACATCTTGGGATGTTGATGGAATTTCTTTAGATTCTTCCATCTTTTTCTCCGATTTAATCTGAGTCTCAAGTTCTCTACCGCTTCTCAATGTGATAGCCTTTGCATGCTCTTTGGGATTTATTGTGTCACTAGGCAACGATCCTTGAGACCTTTCTGCAATCTACTTTGAAAGCTACCCCAGTTGGTTTTGGATGTCCTTGTTGGTCGCCTCTTGATTTTTGAAATTTTTTCTTGACTCCTCAATGAACTTTCCCAAAATTCCTTCCAAATCTATTTGTTTCTTCTCTTGGGGTTGGTAGGAAGATGATGTCAGTTTGAATCCCCCTTGGTTATTTCCCCATGAAAAATTTGGACGATTTCTCCAACCTAGATTATAGGTGTTCGAATATGGGTTATGTTGAGGTTTTTTGAAATTTGAAACATAATTTGCTTACTCAGCGTTTGGTGAAGCAAATGGATTTCCAACTTGGCACTCGATACTAGCATGATTTCCACCACATAAATCACATTGTGCAGTTGGTTTAGATTCAAATTTGGATGACAAAGAATCCATCTTTCTTGAAAGAACAGTAACTTGAGCCGACAAAGCATTTACTGAATCAATATCATGCACTGTTGCTGGTCTTTTTGCAATTACCCGCTCTAAATGCCACTGATTGTTGTTTTCTTCCATAATCTCTAACAACTCATGAGCATCCTTTGGTGTTTTTCCCATTAAAGACCCTTCAACTGCAGCATCAATCATTGCCCGATAGTTTGAAACCAACCCATTATAAAATGTAGAGACTTGCAGCCAAATCTGTATTCCATGATGTGGCACTTCCTCAACATTTCTTGGAATATTTCCCAAGCTTCATACAATTATTCTTGGTCATACTGTGTAAAATATGTGATTTCATTCCTCAATTTTTCCGTCTTAGCAGGAGGAAAGAACTTGGACAATAATTTCTAAACCAACTCATTCCATGTTGTAATTTATCCTGGTGGTAATGAGTTTAGCCACTCCTTGGCTTTATCCGGAAGTGAAAAAGGAAAAACCCTTAATCTTACAACATCTTCAGACACACCATTTATCTTGTAAAGATCACACACCTCTAGAAAGTAAGCAATATGTGCATTTGGATCATCCTTTGACATTCCCCCAAACTGATTTGATTGAACCATTTGGATAAAGGATGGTTTTATCTCAAAGTTATTGGCTTGAACAGTTGGCCTCCTTATACCCGAAGTAGTTCCAGCAACATTAGGCGCAGCATAATCCCTCAAAGCTCTACGATTTCCACCTCCCTCAACAAATGGTGGATCCATGGCTGATTGTCTATTAGGAGCTGAGGTTGAACGCCTTCTCTCTCGGTTTAGACGCCTATATGTTCTATCAATCTCCGGATCAAATGGAAAAAGGTTAAGGCTTCTTGTACGTCTCATACAACAATCCTACAACCAGAAAATCAACTAGCACAAAACCAACACAAAGTTACCCTTTTTTTATGATAAATAAAATAAAAGATCAAAATAAACAAAATTAAAAATGAAACAATGATAAAGCAAATTAACTTCAAATTAAAACTAAGATTAGGTAGTATCGATATTAATAAAATCAAACCATTCCCCGGCAACGGCGCCAAAAACTTGATGCGTATTTTCGCATGTGTATGAATCGTTCAAGTAATAAAGTGTACAAAAGTATGGATATCGAACCCACAAGGAATGGCGTTACTAAGTACCGAAATTGACTAATCCTAATTTTATTTGAAAACTGAATTGTTGAAATTTGTTTAAGAAGCAAATTAACTTAAAACTAAATGCAAATAACACAATTGAATGTTGTTCACAAATGATTAAAAATGCTAAGGCATTTGATTTCGCTAAATCAATTCAATCTGATTTCAAGTCATGTTATATGAGAATCAAAGCTAAAAGTGATGGTTGAAAAACCCAAATTTACCTAATACTTTCTCTCGAGTTATATTAGAATTACTTATCTATGAAAACCAACTATATTTCTATGAAGATTTAATCACAAACAAGCACAATACGATTTATGGAATTTCTAGAATAACCACATACATCATGCATTAGTTCTCACACTCGCATTCAACATACAGTATTTATCACAAGAAGCATTCATTACACATCTCCTCTCGGTCTCAATATAATGCAACAAATCATCTAAATCTTGGCCAGAAATTTAAAAGCATTAAGCATGGAAATAAATACTCAACTTGAAAACAATGAACTAATATAACAATGACAAAAGAAATCAGATTTTTTTGATTCAACTACATCATAGCCTTAGCAAAAACGAATTAGTTCATAATAGAAATAAGAACAAACATTATCTCAATTGAATCCATGAATAACAAATCTGAATAAAATGTAGAAAATAAAAGCTAAGGAGAAGAGATGAAAAGCTCTTGAAGATGAAGACTTGGTAGCAACAATGGTGATGATCCTTCAAGCTTCTCCAAACTTTTTCTCCAAAATTGCAATTTTCTCCTCCAAAAATGTCTTAGACCTCCTCCCTCTCTGTGGCCTCTTTCTCCATCTTATAGTATATATAAATCTAGGGTTTTGGAGGCAATTTTGGAACAAAACAACAAAAAAATTATGTTTTTGGATGAAACTCGCTGGCAGCGACATTATTATCGCCACGGTGAGATTTCTGGAAAATAAAATTTTTGGTTCTTCTGATTCTGGCCAGTGGCTAAAGGTGTCTCGCTAGCGGCGATATTATTTGGCCGACAATGAGATTTGCATCTGCCAAAATCCGTGCTCTCGGGAAGATTTCCGCCTTGCTCTCTGTAAGATTTTCGTCGGTGGCGGGATTTCCAAATTTTGAAACTTTGTTTTCTTTTTATTTTCACTCAATCCCGATCATTGAACTTTATCCCAAACTTCTCCAAAATTATGATTTTACCTGAAATTGCACTTTAAACATGAAATACTTGTGAAATGACCTTTGTGGATTAAATAATCAAATAAACACAATTTTCACACAAATATCAACATTTAAATCATAACAAAAATACAATAATTTGACTCTTATCAGATCACATCCGCACGCACACAAGATACATGCATATGTCGTATATGAAATTTGATGATTGTCTCTTGTATGCAAAAAATTAATCTCAATCTACCATGGAAGCGTACAAATCCTTTACTTATTATACCTTGAAACCCCTTAAGTAGGTACTAATTTTTGAGAAGGCTATCGACTATAATGTGTGCAAGAATCGTAGTTAAAGGATAAGCTTATCTCATAAATAGTGTGAAAGTTATCAATTTAGGTAGATTGCTCGTGCACTCCCTATACACTAGAAAGTTCATACAAACTAGTATTAAAACAAATGTTACATAAAACAAAGAAAAAACACACACATATATATATATATATATATATATATATATATATATATATATATATATATATATATAAGAAATACTTATATTTTCATTATTAAAAAAATTGAAGTATAGCTATGAAACTGTGTTCTCTTTATTTTTGGTGCATTAATTTTGTCTATATTTCTTAAGATATCATGGATGAACTGTTTAGATATATTTGGACAATCTTAAATTACTCTATGCTCATTGGTTGCTTATATTTTATAACCTTTTTTTTATTGAAATTTGACCTTTTTCTCCTCTATGGATTGTATGATATGATATTTTATGTTATTTTGAGATATCATGATTTAGGGGGAGTTTGTGATCATTTTTTTGTGTCATGGACTATTGTTTTTTGAAAATACTATTATAGGGATCGATCCTTTAAGAATAGAGATTGATCCATCTCTTGGGATTATATGGGATTGATCCATGTTTAAGACATATTGTCCCCCTACTCTGGTTATATATCCTCTCAGACCCACCCAAACAAATCCATCACATATCCCTATTCATCTTTTTTTTTCTTCTCTAAGATCACCCAAATTGCTCTAAATTTCACCAAAGCTCACGTTTTTAGTACCATTTAACTCGGGTTGAAGTATTTTTTTCCAATTCTAGGATCAAATCTCATAAAAAACAACTCCCATCCAAACAAATCCCAAAAATAGTTCAGTCCATTTTAAAAAAAATGCATAAATCTCGATTTTCTGTGATGTTTCTCCCATCCAACCCCATTTTTCCTTACCTCAACCATTGATTTACAAAACCCATACAAAAATTTCACAATAAATTTAGTTTTCAAAACATTTCTAGATTTAACCTCATACTTTTCAAAGATTATAGTTTTGACCCAATGGCACCCTAATGCACCAAGTGCTCACGGAATGCCTCCAGTGTCATCGCACATCACAATGAGCATTTTATACTTCTTGATGGCACCAAAAGATTTAAACTCTTTTGCTCTCATCCTTTATTTGTTGAACGGATAGTTGTTCTAGAAGATTTTTTTGAACTTGTTGTCTACCAAAAATCGATGTCCTTAGGATGGAATCAGTTACTCGACCTTAACCAAATTGGGTCCCAAAATTTGGGTTGGGATTTCTATGCGAAAATCACCCTAGGAATGAAGGATCTTGGTCTCAAACAAGACAAGGTATATGTTAGAAGGAAAATTGTGACTTTTACTAGTGACACCTTAAACCAATTATTAGGGATTCCTCCTGTATCAAATCCTGAATTTTATCTTTAGGAGGTAACTAAAGAACAATACAACACTGAGCTTAAAATTCTTAATAGTTGAGTCATTTCCTTAGCAAAATTCATTTATTTTAGTTAGAAACCATTTTATCGAGCCTTGAATTTGATCATCAGTGCCAAAATAATACCTCATAAATGCACTTCTGAATTTTGAATTTAACCATAGATAATCTCGTTAACATCCCATCATATATGTGGAAGACTCATGCTACTTTTCCATAATGTGATGTGTTTCTAATGCCAATAAAAAGTCACCCATCCAATGGTGTTTTAACATCGAGAAAACTGCCAAATAAAATGCGTTCCCAGCCAAAATATCATACTTAGCTCCTCGTTCTGAACCATCCCAAGGAAAACTATAACCAAAATATTTTTTATTTGGCATTAACTTGGAACCGTATACACCTAAATCCCCATTAAAAAATCTATAAATAATGGGAAAGTAAGCTATGACTATATCATTGTTCAATCTCGACACCATCACCAAAATATTGCTCTTCCTTACAGTTGCTTAATTTCCATACTAATTCGTGAAGTTGGAATTTCATTTGCTCCAAAATGAGCCCAAACTTAAAGGTCTTAGACCTATTAACATGTCTTCTCTATTTAAATCCAATATCGTCTCCCCAACTAGCTTGGCTAAATGTGGTTTGAATCCATGTCTAATTAAAGAACTTGACAATGCCAACTTGGGTGACTTACCTACTTGTGCTCCACATGATGAAGAGCCACTGGGTTCCATTCCTCTTGATATTGATTCCCTCTATAGTGATATAACATACATTGGAAAACATTTTGAGCCTTGAATACTCAAATAGAATCATTCGCCCTGATACCACTGATCTCTCAATCCAATTCATAAACTTTCTCACAAATTTACACATGTTCTCAACCGACACGAAATACCATCTTCCATGGTTTTATTATTACTATATTTTTTTATTTATTTCCTTTTGGATTATCTATTTCAACTAAAAATGTAATAAATTCGATGGTGTGTTCTTATTATATTTGGAGTATTTATTTTCCTAGTTTTATGCCAATTGCTTAATTTGTTTTATTCTCTTTGGCTTTGCTTATGACAAGAAGAGGGACAAATGAAATTCACTTGACTATTTAATGTTTTATACTTGCTTATATGATTTATGTTTGCCTAAATGCTTTACCCTAATGCTTAGCAAGCTCATATTTTTTGTTGTGGTTTTTGTTTAAGTAGTGTAAAAGTAGAACGTGCCTACAAGTCAAGTTACTCTAGTTTTTAGACTGATTCCATTATGAAAATTAAGATACACTATTACAAAAACGGGTATTAAAATCGATTAGAAACCGAATTTAAACCAATTTAAATTCGGTTCGCTGAACTGACTTTAAATGAAATGACTTAAAATTTTCAGTTCACCGCGTGAGTTGACTGAAAATTTTTTTTATACAAAATTTACTCATTTTCTATTATACTCAAATTAAAACCTGTATTCTATCTAAAAGAAAAATAGGGGATCTAAAAGATTAGTTAGAGAGGAAGAAAACCCACTAACTGGCGCTGGAATTGGTAGTCGTAAGTGGTCGGAAAATGAGAAAGAGTGGAGGAGAAGTGGAAGAGGTTTTGGGTTTTTGAGAGTTATGCAGCGCTTGGAATAGTTTCTGTCTGGGGAAAAAAGAAAAGAAAAGAATTTATCCATGTGTGTAGCGTCAGTTATAAGTGTCAACTGACTCTATCCACGTGTGTAGCGTCGATTCTAGGTGTCAACCGATGCTATGCTATGTGGATAGTGTCGGTTGATATGGTGAACCGACTCTATGCTACATGGATAGCGTCGGTTCCATGTGTCAACCGATGCTATGTCCTATGTGGATAGCTTCAGTTCTACACCAAACCAACTTTAAATTCATTATAAGTTGATTTTTTCCAAAAATCGACTTTACATATCGACTTAAATACCCCTTTTTATAGTAGTGATGAAATTGTATTTACTAATCTATTGAGCAAGTTTGTAGTGAGAAAGCATTGTTTTGTCCCACATAAATGCCAAAGAGGGAGTTTGAGAGGTTCACGAGTGTTTGCTAATTTTGTGGATGTAACTTTCATATTGTAATCTCTGAGCTCTTAGGACTTTTTACAACAAGTATCAAGATGGTTTGTATCACATCATAGTTACAATGCTCCAATGACTTACATTCAGATATTGTTGCATACATATTTAAGTGCATTTAATATAGACTTTTGATATGATTAAGATCTTAGCATTTTTAGCTTGATGGATCGATTCCTATAATAGACGGATCGACCCCACTATGGATCGATCTATAATCGATCATCCCTTTATTGCATAAAATCGAACATACTAGTTTTACACAAGGGATCGATCCTCTCTATAAATGGATCAATTCCCTTTGGAAGGATCGATACATTTTCAAAACTTAATCTATCGTGTTCATTCTTCATAACTTAAAGAAGGTCTAGAGAGAGCTATCTATCTCCATATGAGACAAATCGATCCCTTGTCTCATTGGCGTAACTTATTTTTGGGAAGGATTGATACATCTCATAGAGGAATCGATATATCTATTAGCAATTGATGTATTTTTTCTTCTCTGATTCAATTTTTAATCCTATTTATCAGCCAACTACTTGTGAAATTGTGCCACATCACATGAGTGATTTTTTACACTTTATGTTTTCTATAAATACATAATTTATCTCTCTCAATTTCACACACAATTACAAAGTTGTTTTTATGAGCAAGAGGTCTTTTTGATTATTTTCTCTATGTTGATTTTCTATGGATTTTTAAAAAATAGTCATTAAATTGATTTTTTGGCTTAATGTCCAATGTTATATTTATACATTAAAGAGAATAAACTAGCCGTTAAAGTAGCTGTTACTAAACTAGCCGTTAGAATTCTAATTATTCTCAACACTCCCCTTCAAGTTAGGCGTGTAGATATTGGTCATCCCTAACTTGCTTAAATTTTCTTCAAATGATTTCGGATCTAAACCTTTGGTGAAGATGTTCGCCAATTGTTTTTCACTTCTCACAAAATGGAGTTTCAATTTCCTTTGCTCGAATTTTTTCTCGAATGAACTGGAAATCCACTTTGATGTGTTTTTTTCTCTCATGAAAAACCAGATTGGATGCTATATATCTCACCGCTTGGTTATCGCAAAACATCTTCATTGGTTCTTGAATTTTAATTCCGATATCCAAAAGAAGTTGTTTGATCCAAGTTAGCTCGCTTGACGTTGATTCCATGGCTTGATATTCTGCCTCGACGCTTGATTGTGCCACAACATTTTATTTCTTGCTTTTCCATGTGACTAAATTTTTGCCTTCAAATGTGCAAAAACTGGTGGTTGATTTTCTGTCAAAGCTACCAGCCCAATCTACATCAGAGTAGCCACACACTTCGTTAGAATTATTACATTTCATGATAATTCCTTTACTATGAGTCCCTTTTAAATATTTTAAAATTCTATGTATAGCCTCTAAATGTGGTGTTCTAGGTGCATGCATAAATTTACTAATTTGGCTTACCGAAAAAGAAATGTCTGGTCGGGTTACCGTTAAATAAATTAATTTTCCTACAAGTATTTGAAATTGGCTTATGTCTTCTAAAGGTTTTCCATCCTCAATATTTAATTTGCATTTACTATCTATTGGTGTAGATGTTGGTTTACTCCCTAATTTACTAGTTTCTTTCAATATGTCAAGTGTATATTTTCTTTGTGAAATAAAGAGTCCCTTGGGTGAATGTGCTATTTCTATTCCTAGAAAATATTTTGGTAAACCTAAGTCTTTGATATCAAAATTCTCCTTTAATTTCATCTACATATACTAGAATTATGGTTGTGAAGGTACCATAATTTTTGGAAAATAATGAGTGATCGGCATTACTAATTTTAAAATCACAAGAAATTAAATAAGAGCTTAGTTTTCCATACCATGCCCGTGGAGATTGCTTTAGTCCGTAAATAGATTTTTTTAACCTACACACTAGGCTAGAATTTTTTTCTTTTTTATGACCAGGTGGAAGCGTCATATATACCTCTTCTTCAAGCGTTCCTTGGAGAAAAACATTCTTGACATCCATTTGATGTAAGGTCCAATTTTGGTTTACCGCTATAGAAATTAAAATCCTAATGGTATTCATTTTGGCCATGTGTGCAAATGTTTCTTGATAATCTACACCATAGGTTTGAGTGTAACCTTTTGCCACTAATTGTGCTTTGTACCTTTCAATAATACCATCACTATTAAACTTAATCTTATAGACCCATTTGCATCGTATGGGTTTCTTTCCTTCGGGTATTTGTACGACTACCCATGTTTCATTTTTTTTGAGTGCTCTAAGTTCTTCTTAGATTGCTTTGCACCATACTAGTTGGCCTATTGCTTCCTCATAGTTATTTGGCTCATTTTCTTTGGAAATTGAGGTCAAATAAGTCCTATATTGGGGTGTAACATTTGCATAAGATAAATAATTTTGGATAGGATATTTTACCTCATATGTTACAAAATCCTGTAATTTAGTTGTAGGTTATGGAGTTCGATTATATCTTCTCAATGATATTATTTTGGTAGTACCATTTTCCCCTCACTTTGAGAAGTTTCTTCCTCTTCATTCTCATTGATTATTTCATTTTCATTTTCATTTTCTACTACTGTATTTCCTACTTCAGAATAAAAAAAATGGAAATGTAAATTCATTTGGTTTCTCTTAATTATTAGTCTCCTTTTCTAGTGTTTTGTAATATGGCTCATTTTCTTGGAATGTCACATCTCTTGAAATGTAATGTTTTTTATTAACTGGATTATAGCATTTATAACCCTTTTTTTGAGATAAATACCCCAAGAAATAGCTTTGATTGATGTATAATCTAACTTGTGTTGTTTATTTTTGTGCACATAACATGTACATCTAAATACCCTTAAATGACAGATGTTGAGTTTTTCTTGGTAGAAGTTTTCTAGCGGGCTTTTTAAATTCAAATTGGCACTTGACAATCTATTAATTAAATATGTTGCGGTGAGAACAACATCCGACCAAAAAATTATTGGAACATTGTTTTGAAACAAAAGTACTCTTGTTACTTCAAGTAAATGTCGATTTTTTCTTTTCGACACACCATTTTGTTAGGGTGTGTAAATACAAGTTATTTGATGTAAAATTCCTTTTTGCTTGAAAAAATTTGTACAATTTTGATTTACAAATTATGTTCCATTATCACTTCTAAATTTTTTAATCTTTGCATCATATTGATTTTTTACAAAATTATAAAATTCTTGAAATTGATAAAATACTTCACTTTTACTTTTTAACAAGTGTAACCATGTAGTTCTTGAAAAATTATCTTTAAATATAACAAAGTATTTATAACCATTAAATGACTCAATTGGAGCAGGGCCCCAAATATCAGAATGTATTAACTCAAAAGGTTTTTTTCTTTTACAATAGGATAAACTAAATGGTAACATTGTGTGCTTTCCTAATTTGCAAATTTCACAACTACTACAATCTAGTTGTTTGAAATCAAAAATACATTTCAAAATCTTATCAAAAGGATGTCCAATTCTCTTATGCCAAAGAGTGCCTAATTCTTCTTCTTTTTTAATATTGAAGTTGCATTTTTCTTCACTATATAAAGCCCATTTTCTAGAAAACCTTCACCAATGATATTCTTCATTATCAATTCTTGAAAAATCACATTTTTGGATGTAAATGTAATTTCAAAATTTAAGTCTCGTGTGATTTTACTAGTGGATAACAAGTTAGATGTACAACTCTTCACATGCAAAACATTTGAAATTTTTCTTGAAAGGGGACTAATTGAACGATTTCCTAAAATTTCCATTTTTTCACCATTTGCAACGATTACAAATTGTTTAGTCTCAATTTTTTTGTAATTATTGAGTAAGTTTTTATTTCTAGTTATGTGATCAGTTGAACCTGAATCAAGAATCCATTTGGAATTTAAAAATTTTTGAGTAAGGTTTGTAATCATACCATAGGTTTTTTGAGTTTTTCCTTGAAACATCACGGATAATTGTGTATACAATTGCCTCATCTGATCCATATCCACCTCACCTTTAATTTATTTTTCAACCTCGTATATAATTATATCCCTTTTTTCCTTTTATGTAGAGTAACCCATTTTCTCTCTACTCTCTACCCGATTTTTTCGCTGATCTCCCCCTCTGACGAAGCCTCCACCTCACCTTCCCTTTGGCCGAAGATGAGGGTTGAGATACCAGCATTCCTCGCGCTTGTGTCCTTCCTTCTTACAGTAATCGCAGCAAGTGATTGCTTGGTCTCCCCGACTTTTTGGCCTAAGCTAGATCTGGTAACGAATGCCTTGGCTTCGGGGTTGTCAGGTAGTTGAGTACCCATCACTATTATTCTTGTCTCCTCTTTCAACCATCTTTTTAACCTCATCAACATATTGCAGTTTACCCATGAGAAGAATTTGTCAACGTACCCCCTCATAGCTTGAATGGAGCTTGGCACGGAAGGTGAAAATTCCATCCTTCTCCCTTTCTTTTGATTTCATCAAGATCGGTTGTGAGAGGTCGGTACAATCTAATCTCATCCTTCTTTTTTTGGATTTGGCTAAATAGTTTGGTGATAGATTGGTTTTATTGTTGTAACTGTTGAAGTTCTTGCTGAAGTTGATATATGAGGGAGTAATTTTTCTTTTTTTCCGAACATCGTCTTGGCTTTAATCCATATATCTCGAGCTGTATCTAGATATGTCATGAGATCAGAGATGTGGGGTTCCATGGTTGCTAGTAACCAACTCATGACTAGATTGTCACTCTTTCTCCATTCTGAAATTTCTTTTTTTTTTCTTCAGCTATTGGCTGTGTTGGATCTTCAGCTTTTGGTTTTGATTTCTCACCAGTGACATGCTCAAATTTGTCTCTTCTTATTAGATCAAAAGTCACTTGGCGTGCCCAAATATGGTAATTTTTACCATTTAGCAGCACACCTGTAAGTCTCTCAATATGTTGTGACATTTTCTAGATTTCTTGAACTGATACAATTCTTGTTTGTGAGATTGATTTGGAGCAAGGTCAAATATGCTCTGATACCATGTTGATTTTCTCTGAATTTTTAAGAGATAATCATTAAATTGATTTTTTGGCTCAATGTCCAATGTTATATTTATACATTAAAGAGAATAAACTAGTCATTACTAAATTAGCCGTTATTAAACTTGCCGTTACTCACTAGTCGTTAGAATTCTAATTATTCTCAACACTCTAATCTATTGTTCCTATTTATTTAGGCTTAAGTTCATTATCTCATCTAACACATTTACAATATCATACTAGTTTAGATCTAAGCCTGTTTATTAAATGTGGATCTTTGATTTTAGAATTGTGCTTGAAATTGTTATTGTTTTAGGGTTTCATTATGCTTATTATTTGCATTTTCTTAATTGGATGAAGCATATGATAGGATTGTTTGTTACATTAGTCTTTCGAAAACACACATAACATTTGTATTATTTGTGCTAACATTTCAGGTTATTACATGGATAGGTTCGATAGCTTGAGGAGAGTTGGTCGAAATGTCGTTCCGTATTCATTCAGCTCCCTTCGAGATATTATAAATAAAAGAGCAAAACCTCATAAGTAAAGTAGCACTACTACAAAAAAGGGTATTTAAGTAAATATGTAAAGTTGGTTTTTTGAAAAAACTAACTTATAATAAATTTAAAGTCGGTTCGATGTAGAACCGATGTTACACATAGCGTCGGTTGACGTGTCAAACCGACGCTACTTTCAGTCGAACCGATATTACACGTGGACGTTAGGGTTGTTCAAAAACCTTGAAGGACCGATTTAAACCGAAAAACTGGTCCGGTCCGGACCAAACCGGGCAATTTTGTAAATGAAATTTTCCTGTCCGATCTGTATTAAGTAAAACCGATTTTAAAACGTTCTGGTCTGGTTATAAAATATTATAAACCGGTTGGACCGGACCGGACTGGTTTTATTAAATAAATATTTTTTTTTATAAAATATTATAAACCGGGGTATATATATATATATATTATATATATTTTTTCGAGTTAAGGCATAAAGCCGTTAACCCTAATCCTAGAAATCATAATTCCTCATTTCCTCTGCGCTATGCGGTCACCGTCTAGGCTCTGGGTCTGGCCGTCTGCGCTTCCACTAGCAACTAGCCACCGTTCCTCACGTGGTTTTTACCAGCAACTAGTCACATCTCCTCGCGTTGCTTCCACGAGTATCTAGCCACTGTTCCTCGCGTTGCTTTCACCAGTAGCTATCCACCATTCCTCGCGTTGCTTCCACCAACAGCTAGCCACTGTTCCACACGTTGCTTCCACCAGCAGCTAGCCACTGTTCCACGCGTCGCTTCCACCAGCAACTAACCACCTCTTCCCACGTCGCTTCCACCAGCAACTAACCACCTCTTCCCACGTCGCTTCCACCAGCAACTAACCATCTCTCTTTGCATCGCGTCATGTCATGAAAACCATGGACGAAAATCACAAAATAGGTATGTGGTCTACTACTACTGGTAGTATTTTTTTCCTGAATAAACTGAATGGCAAGTCTGAACTCTAAAATTTGAATGGTATGCATTTTTTTGTTAGTGTGAAGTGTGAACAATTTTTTCTCACAGAGTTCAGTTTTTTTTTTAAATTGTGGAAACTAATTAATACTGTTAGAACTTAGAACTTCAGTTAAATTGTTCGTATGTTGCCCCTCTTTTAAAGCTTAATTATTTTGATTAAGTTCTCTTTATAGATTAAATATATATAGTTCATTTTATTAATATTTGATCATTATGAATTTCAAGAATTTAAGCAGTTGGTTTCATATGGTTTAATATATGAACCGACATTTTATTGATTAAACTGTAACTAATCGATTAAAATTTAAAATAATTAAATTTAAATTGTGGTGATTTATATAGATGAATTAATCTGTATTTTTGTCATAAAATGTACATAAATTGTGGTGTTTTTTATAGGTTCTTATTAAATCATATTAGTTCTTAATTTTTAAGGACCAATATTATTGGTTCGGTTTTGATTTTAATTCAAATTCGAACCAAATTATGATATAAACACACCTAACAACACAAATAAGTCAATATTCCTTAACTAAATATTATTAAAGCACACATACTCATTAGATGTGACAAGAAAGTATAATTAAGTGACATTGACATTGTTAAGGAGTTTTTTAAGAATAGGAATGGTATGTATCAAATGACTTGTATGTTGATTACTAATTTGATGTAAACATGATAATATGAGATAGTAAAACAAATATATGAGACAAGTACTGACTTCAAATAAAGATCATCAATGAGGAACATTATTTCAGACTGTTACAGAGAATTAAAGTCCTGCATATAATTATAAATTCATAACAAAATATATGTATATAATTTTGATATATGTTTAATTCAATGCCCTATCGGTATCTCTTTCATAAAATTATCTTTTAACCTGTATAATGTATGATCTGCATGGAGACAGGAAACATTTGTCTCATTAAGATCAATAATAAATTTATGTTGAGAAATTCGTGTCTATATAAATCATATGTCAAAATTTGCTATACATATTTTCAGATGAACAAACATCTTGTTATATATAGCAGTCTAATAAACATCATATTGTTTAATAATTATTTGCAATAAACAATGTTTAAATTAATATTATTATAGATTGCATAAAGTTTCTGAATACCAAACTATATTATTAAATCATTAACGCTTGAGAACTGATATCATATATGCACCCATAAACTAAATATTTATGCAGATAATTATATTTTAAATGAACTCGACAAAGTTAATAAATAATAATAAAAAATGTTTTTATTAGCATTCAATTGTACAAAATTACCGGCTTTGTAATGTAGTGGCACCAAATATTTTGTGAAGCCCTCAAATTTAAGGTAATGTCCTCGATTGTTTCAATGTGTGAGTCGTGTAAATGCTATTTTAAAAAAATAAATTTACAAAATGTCCTTCACTTTAGGTTTCCTTTATAATTAAGCTTAGTTGAAAATAAAAATAAATTCTTTAAACTTTATATAATATATTAATTACTTAAACTTCAGATGTTCTCGCATATATGTGAAATATCAGTCTTAAAATATTATTTGTTACACTTTGGCGACTGATATTATTTTAGTTTTGAAATGATTTTTGATTAAGTACAAAAAGTAATATTTTAATATATTAAGAATATGTACTAATCTATATTCTATATATAGGTGATGATTTACATGAGTTTATTGGACCAAGTCAATTTACCGACTTTACTATGTCTATGAGTGAAGACATTGAACCTAAAATTCATCCAAATGAAATGAAAAATCCACCACAGAATTTAAATGACTCATCTTTAAAAAGGGGGATAGAAGTCAGTAATGTTTACCACGATAACAAATCTGATATGAAGAAACCAAAAAATTTTAGGTCAGAAATATGAAATCATTTTTCATATATATTACCCTATGATGTGGAAAATCCTAGAGCTACATGTCATTATTGTAAAAACAAGTTATGCTGCTCATGCCACAAGGAATGGAACTAATTCAATGATATATCGATTCAAAAATTTATGTAAGAAGATTCCTAAAGAAGTAGATAAATGACAAAAGATGTTAAGTTTTCAAACACAAAAAGGAGAGGATGATATGACAACGCATAAATTAGTTGCTGTATCATTTAATGCAAAACGTGCTAGAGTTGCTTTGGCAAAAGTTATTATTATTGATGAATTGTCTTTCAGGTTTATTGAGGGTGAGAGATTTAAAGATTTTATAGCAGAAATTTTTCCTAAGTTTCATGTGCCATTTCGTCAAACAATTTCTAGAGATGTGTTTCAAATTTATTTAGATGAGAAAATAAGTTTGAGGAACTTTTTCATAAGTGAAAAGCAAAGAGTTTGTCTTACTAGTGATTGTTGGACTTCAATTCAAAATATTAATTATATTTGTCTAACCACTCATTATATTGACAAAGATTGGAAATTACAAAAGAGAATTATAAAATTTTGTCAAGTTGAGAATCATAAAGGTGATACAATTGAGAGAGTGATAGAACAGAGTTTACGTGATTGGGGTATATGTAAGGTATTCACCATAACACTTGATAATGCTTCCTCAAATGATACTGTTGTGTCATACATGAAAAGGAAGCTAAAAAATTGGAATGATGGACTTGTTATGAGTGGAGAGTTCTTTCGTGTGCGATGTTGTACCTACATTTTGAATTTGATTGTAAGAGAAGGACTTAAAGATTTTCATAGTACTATTATGAGTATTCGTTGTGCTGTGAGATATGTTAGATCCTCTCCTTTAAGATTACAAAAGTTTAAAATGTTTTCTATTAAGGAAAATATTGAGTCCAAAGGAAGTGTCGTGCTAGACGTGCCTACAAGATGGAACTCCACATATCTAATGTTAAAATCTTCTTTAGATTTTCAAAAAGCATTTGATCGTCTTGAAGAAGAAGAAGGAACAAACTTTATTTCTTATTTTCATGAGGAGCGATCGAATGTTGGGCCACCAACATTAGATGATTGGAAGAATGCTAGTGTTTTTGTCAAGTTTTTGAATACTTTTTATGACTCTATTTTAGCATTCAGTGCATCTTTATGTACCACATCAAATTTATATTTTACAGAACTGCATAACATTCAATCTCAAATACTTACATGATGTGGTTCCGATGACTTGTTGTTGAAAAATATGGCTACTAGCATGAAAACAAAATTTGAGAAGTATTGGGGAAATGTAGATAAGACTAATAATATGTTGTATGTTGCATTTGTACTTGATCTAAGGTACAAATTAGAGTATTTGAAATTCTTATTTGAAGAGATTTATGATTTAGAAATTATTCAAAAATTGAGAGATAATTTCAAAAATACTTTTATGGATTTGTTCAAAGATTACTATATGTTAGTGCATGGAAAGGATTTTCAATCTAATGTGACTCGATCACAAGATGTAATAGGAAGGATTCTTTCATCTAAGGAAGCAAGAAAATTGAAATTTCTTAAACGCTTAGAGGAGAAAAATAGTTTGGAGTTGAAAACCGAGGTTGAGAAATATTTGAACACCCCATATGGAAAATGCCATGTTGGATAAGTTTGATATATTAAAATGGTGGTGGGAAAATTCTTTTAGGTTTCCTATCATCTCTCTCATTGCACATGATGTGTTAGCAATTCAAGTTTCAACTGTTGCATCAGAATCATCTTTTAGCACATGAGGGTGCATTCTTGATCCATTTAGGAGTTCTTTGAATCCTAAAATAGTAGAGACATTAGTATGTAGTCAAAATTGGTTCCGTTCTTCCATTAATAATGACTATGTCCTCTTACCAGAATACAATGATGACCTAGAGATTTATGAAGATGTTGATTTTGTTTGATTGTAGAGTTCATTAAAGACACTACAATGATCATTGATGATTAATAATGGGTAAGTTTTAAATATTATTATCTAATGATATATTGTTGTTGATTGTGAGTTTGGATGTTTGCATATATTTAAGAATTCTGTGTAAACGAGATATTTGGAATTCATTTCTTCATGTCTAATCTTTTTTTGATTTTTGATTTTGATAACATCTTGTGTATTTATTTATGTATTTATGTATTTAACAATAATATCTATCTATGTATGATGATAAATGAGTATCACATTTGATTGTATCCTATTAAATTATATCATATTAAACTGAATCATATTTATGTATTATTAATTGTTCAAAACAATTCAAAACTGTTAACCAAACCAGACCAAACCATTCGATTATAACATTTTAGATAGCCAAATGGTCCACTTTGGTTAAATTTTTTTAAGAAAAACTGGATTGGACGGGACCATGGACACTCCTAGTAGACGTATCGCTGGTTCTACGTGTTAATCGACGCTACGATTTTTGTTGACATGTATAAATAAAGGTAAAAAATTATTGAATTACAAATAAAAAAAGTTAATATAGTTGAGAAAACAACTAATTAATGTCGCTTGATGCTTCTCTTGCAAGGAAGAGATGTTGGCTTTTATTCGGTATAAACTTATAATACCTCACTTTAATTTAAACACATTTAATAAAAAGCACTCCCTCAAATCTCAATATAGACATTTATCAAACATATAAATATATAGACATTTATCAAACACATAAATATGATCAATGGAAACACTTATTTCCATTTTCATTAGCGTCTTGTGCAATTTTATTCATTGAACATCTTAAACAAAATTATCTTTTATTAAGAGATTAATTAATAAAAACTTCACACACATCGATCATTTCAGTTTCAGTATTAAGCAGCTTTTGGCTTTAAAAATATATAACAAATTAATATAATTATGAGGCAGCTAGTTAAGTCACATTTACATATTGCTTCTGATTTGAAATTATCAAACATTATTATTCCATGCTCAGTGACAAGTAGTACTGATTAAGCTACGTAGCTAATTACTTCAACAGCAAGAAGGTTTTTTTTTTGTTTTAAAAAAAAATCCCCATTATTAGAGATTGAGTGTTAACTTCATAACTGTAACTTAATCCGACGTACAGACTAGGTAAAAATTTAAACCCTTAACCTCGTGTCTAGAAGACAACCGTTCATACCTTATATACTTGGGGTATCACTTTTTTTATGATAGTAAGAAGTTGAATATCAAAGGTTTTTGGTATTTTTTTTCTCATTATAAAAAAAATTATTGTTGTTAAAAATTATCAAAATAAATATTATATTAATTTTTTTTACTTAAATTTATATATGATTCGATTTTATAACTTGAGACAGTAAAATGGATGAGTTTTATGTCAAATCACTCGGAATAAATATATTAGAGTTAATCATATCAAATATCATTTTATGAATTTAGGATAAATATAGTGCCCAGTCCTTTACCAGTTTACTTATATGTAGACATTTAGCATTTCATTTTTTATTTCCTCCTTAATGGTCGAATACGTAATTAAAAGGCAAAATAAGATCAAAATAAATTGAGATAGTAAGCAAGGTATATGTCACACTAACGCATTTTAAAAGGTATAATATGATTAACAATAAATTTTAATTTACAAGATTTGAAACCACGCTATAGTTATTATCGTAATATATATATTATCATAATACAAAATAAAAATGAACGATGAAATTATAGTTATTCCATATTTTTGCAAAGGTTATTAATTATTTGAAAAATTACCTCAAATATTGTATTAAAATTTATAATAATAAAATTAACTTATTTCGTGTTTGATTCAAAAGATATGAGTTAATATTATTAGTATTATTATTTTTTTATTTTTATTTTTTTATATCATTTAAAACAATATAGCCTCTTTCTTAAAAAACATTTAAAATTTCTTTATTCGATTAATTAAATCTTAAATGAATTAAAAAAAACTACTATTTCACGGACTATTTATAGTATAGTAAGTTCCGATTTCATACCATACATACATAACATAGTAAATTCCCATCTCTTATTTTATTTCCTTAACGTTCAGATTTTCACTGTCACATTACTCTTCCACAGTTCTCAGTTTCACAAATTAAACACTGTTACAAAAATAGTTATTTAAGTCCAGATTTAAATTCAATTTTTGATAAAAACAAACTTATAATGAATTAAAAATCGATTCGTTGAAAAACAGACATTATCTACGTAGTTCGTAGCGTCGGTTGACGTGTTAAACTAACGATACATTCTACGAACTATGTGAACAATCTCGGTTGATACGTAGAATTGATGTTACACACGTGAATATTTACTTTTCTCTTTTTTTTCGAGACATAAACTATTTCAAGCGCTGCATAACTCTCAAAAACCCAAAACCTCTTCCACTTCTCCTCCACTTTTTCTCATTTTTTGGCCACCTACAACCATCAATTCCAGCACCGGTTAGTGGGTTTTCTTCCTTTCCAACTTATCTTTTAGATCTTCTATTTTTTTGAGCAAAGTATTCAAATTTTTTATACACATTTCTCACTTATAAAACACCATTTTTTCTTAATTTCCTTTATTTTGTCACTACATTTACTCTTGTAAGTATTTCTATTAATCCTACGCACTATTATTCATATTTTTTTGGCTATTATGTGTTATTATTTATGTGTATAAATTTTTGTATTATATATGTATGTGTTGTATTATAACATGAGGAGAAGAATATGGTAATCTTGAATAACATAGGACAACACCATGTTAATTTTTCTACTATTAATTAATATTTTATTTTTTAATTATTTGTATTATTTAAACTATTTGTTAAACATATGTTGGTTTTTTTCTACTATTATGTAATGATCAAATATAGATTTTAATTTGAGTATAATAGAAAATAAATAAATTTTGTAAAAAAAAAAAATTTAAATTCAATTTAAAGCCAGTTTTTAATCGACTTTAATTGTTCGTTTTCTAGTAATGTAGATGGGGCATTATCACTCTAAGGATAGTATAAGATCTATCGTAATAGAACATTCTTTTTTTATAGTGAAATATTAGGTGGTCTTAGGAGACCAATAGTTTTCCTTTCACGTCTTGCTTAAAGTCATTTTTTCCTATGTTATTTTTACTTGAATCGCGTGTCATTCATTTAATTAATCATTTATTACTAATATGTAATTACATATCTAACCGTTGGAATTAGTTTATTAATTTGATTTTTAAAAATTTTTAAAAATAACCTATTTATCTCATTTAGATTATTAGTTTTTTACTTTAAAATTTATATATATATATATATATAGTTTTCATTGGTATATAATTATATATATAAAACCAAAGTTTTTGTAGAAATATTATTTGATTATAATTTTGCAAACTAATAAAAAATATTATCATTTAGTTTAATTTTTATAGTGATATTGTGGTAAAAAAAAGAAAAAAAGAAAAATTACACAGAATAGTATAATTAAAATTTATAATAAAAATAATACTTTAATAACATTGAAAGAAACTATTTGAACAGTATTCAATATTTAATGGATGTAAATAGTTATATTCAATTTAAGTAGCTCTTAATATGAAATAATGTGTCAAATATTTTTTTTAAAGTAAAAATACATGAATTATTCATAATATGTGTTATTTTTGTGTTTATAAGTTTTAACTGTATGATATTTTTTATTTTTCAAAAAAAAAATATAAAAAAATTTATTAATTAAGCTTTTCCACTATTAATGAACTAATTGAACTAACTTATTTTAATTAATTAATAATCAAGCTAAATTAAGATTTTTTTAGTTAGTTAAACTTAGATTAAATACTTATATAACTAATCAATAATCAAGCTAAGTTGAGATTTTTTAAATAAGTTAATTTTAGCGTAACAACTTATATAATATCTCTATACAAATGTTCCAATATAAAAAGCCTTTATTTCTTTATAAATCAATTAGGGGATGAGTGATCGAGACCAATTTTGTTTTACATTATGGTGTACTTCAAGGATACCTAAAAGAATCCTAAGTATTTCTCTACAATATAAGCATGCATGCAGGAGCCACCAACCACCATGTAGCCATTATGCAGCCACCAACTACAAGCTGCATGTATCCACTGCCTACATTTCTTTCCACATAGGAAATGATCCTATCGAATGGCTTACTAGAGGAGTAATTCTTTGAATATCAGGGAACAATAGAAGTACAAAAGGTTTCACTAGCTTCCTTTCATCTTAAAGGTGAGGCAAACAACTGGTGGAAGTGGTTGTGCCATGCTTACAAAGAAGAAAGTAGGGAGGTTACATGAGAAATGTTTGTAGAAGAAATATGGGCACACTTTGGGCCTATAGACTGTGAAAACTCTGATGAAGCTCTATCAAATATTAGACAAGTTGGCTCCTTAAGGGAATACCAAAAGGAGTTTGAAAGATTAGGCAATCGAGTGTAGGGTTGGACCCAAAATGCATTAGTAGGATCATTCATAGGAGGACTTAAAGCATACATAGTAGATGAAATTCGTATGTTTAAACCCAAAACATTGAAAGAAGCTATTAGCTTAGATCGAATGTGAGACGATAAGCTAAGCTATCAACGCAAATTCAGTAAACCTCATGATCGAATCTTAATTGAACCTACACCAGTAACAATCTTTAAACCAACCACATTGGTAAAATGGTTATTATGGGATAAAATAAACAAAAAAAGGTTCAATGGATTTGTTTCAATTATGATCAAAATTTTACCCCAAGTCATAAATGTAGAAGTTCTCGACTACTGATGTTAGAAGGATGTAGCAAAGATTCTGAAAATGATGAGCCATATATATCTCTTCATGCTCTTGGGGAATGGTTTTCCAATCAAACCATGAGAGTTAAAGTTGTGATCAGTAATCATGAATTGACTATCCTCATTAATAGTGGTTCCACCCATAATTTCATCAGTGAAAGAACAACTAACATCCTTCCACTTCTAGTGCAACCTATATAACCTTTTTATGTAAAAATAGAAAATGGAGACTCATTGAAATGCACAGGGAGATTTAAGAATATTTTGATCTTAATCCAAGGTATTATATTTATCATCACACTATATGCCTTATCATAAAATGGCTTAGATGTGGTGTTAGGAGTCCAATGGTTGGAATAGTTGGGAGCAATTTCATGCAACTAGAAACAATCAAATATAAAGTTCATATGGAAAAACTAAAGTTATAAGCTTTAGGGAATTGACAATAAGGCTATAAGGTGCACATTAGTAAAATTAGTTTCTAAAGACCTACGACATGGAGGTGCAACCTTTGTTATATGCTTTCAATCCTTCACAAACTCATCTCTGTAACAGTACAACCATAACATTCAACAATTACTATAAGATTATAGAGACATAATCCAAAAACCTAAGCAAGTAACTCTCATCCAAAAGGTAGACCATCACATCAACTTGAAAGAAGGAATTGAGCCCATTAATGTTAGAACCATACAGGTATGTTTATTTTCAAAAAGATAATATTGAAAAAAAAATTTATGAAATGATGAAATCAGGATTTATACAACCTAGAACGAGTCCTTTTTCCTTTCCTATATTGTTGGTTAAAAAAAAGATGGCACATGGTGATTTTGTACTGATTATAGGGCGGTCAAAAAAGTAACCATCTAGGATAAATTTTCCATTCCAATTGTTGATGACATGCTTGATGAACTTTATTGAGCTTCCTATTTCACAAAACTCGATTTGAAAGTAGGTTTCCACTAAGTACGAGTATGCCTCACATGTGCAAAAAAATTGCATTTCATACCCACAATGGCCATTATGAATATTTGGTTATGCCATTTGGCCTCTGCAATGCCCTCTACATTTCAAGCTATTATGAATTCCATATTCCATTCCTATCTTTGAAAATGTGTCTTAGTTTTCTTTGATGATATATTGGTGTATAGTCCTAATTGGAAAACACATCTTGATCATGTCAAAACAACCTTTGAAATATTAAAGCAGCATAATTTTTTTTTTCTCAAAGTAAGGAAATATATATTCGGGTAATAGGAGTTAGAATATCTTGGTCATATTATCACACCACGGGGTATACGGGTAGATCAAGGAAAAGTTAAAGCAATGCTTGATTGGCCTAAACCTACTAACATTTTTGAGTTACATGGTTTTTAGGTCATACAGTATATTACAGGAAGTTTTTTCATGACTATGGCATCATAGCTCACCCTCTAACCAATCTCCTCAAAAAGGGAAACTTTGGATACTCTAATGAAGCTAACGATGCCTTTCAGAAACTCAAACATGCCATGACTACTACACCAACTCTTACCATGCCAAATTTTAAAGAACCATTTGTCATTGAAATTGATGCTTTAGGAGATGGTATAGGGGCAGTTCTTTCCTAACAAGGAAGGCCTATTGCATTCATGAGTAGGTCATTAGGCCCCTCAAAAAAATCATGGTCCACCTATTCTAAGGCAACCATATTTGGTAGGTCACAGGTTCTATATTCAAACTGACCAAAGAAGCCTCAAATACTTGTTGGAACAACACATCACGACACCAGAGTAACAAAATGGGTCTCTAAACTATTAGGGTATGACTATGATATCACATATAAACTGGGAAAACAAAATAATGCAACTGATACTTTATCTCGGCTTACAGACAATCCAACTCTTGAAATAATGTTCACTACATAGGCTCACATATAGGACACCATTAAGTCTGAAGTAAATTTTGATCCCTACATGCAAAGAATCGGCAAACAAGCACATAACAAACCAAGAGCTCCTTACTTATAGAAAAATGACACGATCTTCTACAAAGATAGAGTACCATTTGCCCCTAAATCACCAATCATTCATCAATTGTTGCAGAAGTTTCACAATTCTAAATTAAGAGGACACTCGGGTGTGCTTAGAACTTATAAATTAATGGCTAAATAATTTTATTTTCCTGCAATGTATAATACTATAAAGAATTATATAGCGTCCTACCAGAGGCCCAACGAGTCAAAATAGAAATTTTATCACCTATAAGACTTCTTTAACCATTTCCTATTCCCTGTCAGATTTGGGATGATATAACAATGGATTTTATTGAAGGTCTACCTTCTTCCAATGGCAAAAATGCTATCTAAGTTATAGTGGATAGACTTAGTAAATCTATTCATTTTATAGCATTTTCCTACCCATACATAGCCAAGACGATTGCTGAAAGGTTAGTTGAAGGAATAGTGAAACTTCACGACATGCCAAGATCTATTATCAATAATCGTGACCCAAATTTTATCAGCCACTTTTGGAAGGAGTTCCTCAAGCTTTCTGGAACTAAATTAAAAAAGAGTTCAACATATCACCCTCAAATATATGGCTAATCAAAAGTTTTAAATATATGTGTGGAACAATACCTTCATTGCTTTGTCCATCAACAACCTTGTAAATGGTCCTACTTTATTCCATGGGTTGAATTATGGTATAATACCACATATCATGCTTCCATTAAAATGACACCTTTTGAGGCTCTTTATGGATGACTTCCTCCTACAATTCCACACTATAACCAAGGTACATGTTCTATTAATAAGGTAGACCAACAATTGGTTTCTAGAGATACAACACTTAAACAACTTAAAGAAAATTTATCTACTCCAAATAATCAAATGAAGCAACAAGTAGACACAAGATGAAGGAAAATTGAATTCAATATTGGTGATCTTGTCTTTCTCAAATTACATCCTTACCGTCAACATTCAGTTTTTCAAAGACCATACTAAAATATTGCACGCCACTATTATGGATTCTATGAAGTTAGGGAATGAATTGGCCATGTCGTTTACAAACTAAAATTATCCTCCAACGCTCGCATACATCCAGTTTTCCATGTGTCCATGCTCAAGAAATATATTGGTGAAGATCAAGCTTCCAACTCTGAGTTGCCACCAATTTGTTTTTATGGAGAGCTGATCATCAAACCAGAGGCAATTTTAGACTTATGGTGGGTAAAGAAAGGGTCCATATTCATAGAAGAAAACCTTGTTAAATGGAAAAACTTGCTCGAAGAAGAAGCCACTTGGGAAGATTCTCAACAAATAAAGGAACAGTCTTAAACCTTAAGGACAAGCTTCATTCTAAATAGGAAGGTAATGTTACACTAAGGCTTACTTCAAGGATACCTAAAAATAATCCTACATACTTCTCTACAACATAAGCATGCATGTAGGATCCACCAACCACAAGTTGCATGCGTCCACTACCTATATTTCTTTCCACTATCAGCTGCTGCTTATATGTTTTCCAAGTGTAATAACATCTATCTTTTGTATTATGTATGTCATGATAAGTGTAAAATTGTTTTGTGTCCATATGTTTGCTAAGCTTTCATACATGTGTCTGCTACTTAATTTTTCTTTTGAATGTATTAAAAAAACAAGATAAATGAAAAGAGAGGCTAGAGAATTATAACTAAAACAACATCCTTCTTAACTCCATTCTTCATCTCTGATTAAGACTTAACATTTTTCTTCTAAAGCTTTAAACACAATCTGATTGTACATAAACAAAAAAAAACACCCTTTTTGCATCCTCTTCCAAACTGGTTTACTCTACTTTATCTATTTCTCTCTTTTTATTCATTAGGAATTGATGTAAACAAAATTACTTGTGATACTAAACGGTTAAAAAATTTATATGGTAATTTAATTTTTTTATAAGGTATAAATTAGTAATAAAATTATATATAGATACATCATTAGTACATTACTTTTGTGAGGAGTAAATCAGTTGTCTTTTTTTTTGAAAAAATATTAAAATTTTTTGAAATAGAATACACGTGATGATTGACAATAACAAAATATAAATCTTATCATTTTATTTAAAAAATTATTCATTAATATCTTACATTGACCAAACTTGATCAACTTAGTTAAACTTGAATTTTTATGCTAAATTGTGGCCAAAAAACTTCACGCCTAAAATTCATTAAAACCTTATCCCTTTGCCTTACCTATATATATGTGTGTGTGTGTGTTATATATATTTTCAATAGTAATTTTGTGAATGTTGAGTGCAAAGAAAAAATTTTAGTCGCTGAACAAAAGAAAGCAGAGAAGAGAACACAAGCAGCCGTAGAATAAAAGAAAGAAAAGGGAGATCAGCCCCCAAGGACAAGCTATCCATTTTTGTTGCTATTGGTAAAGTTTCGCTCATTTTTATGGTAATATTTGATTAAATAGCAAGTTTGTTAATTTATCTTTCTATATATATTACCATTAAATTATAGGGAGTTATTTTCTAGGTGAATTTTGGATTTTGGTATATTTTGTGAAGCTCTCTGAATATTGGTGGTTGTATCTCTATTTGATTATTAGTGGATTTTTCTTAGTGTGTCATCGTCAATGGGTAGACTTTTCACATTGAAAAGTTGAACCACTTAAATCATTGTGTGCCATTTATTTTCTCACTGCTTATTATTTTGCTGTTACTCATAATTATATATTTGTGCAACCAAAATTGGATCCTAACTTCCCTTCCGCAAGTGCTAATTTATAGCAAATTGGTATCAGAGCTTTAGGTTATTCTGTTATCTATTGGAATTGATTAAGTTTTCTCCTTTTGATTTATTTTGATCTTATGGTTATCTAATTGGTTTCACATTTTTTGGGTTGTGCTTTTGTTTATTTAATATTGTGTTTTCAATCATGGTGGCAAAATACGAAATCGAGAAATTCAATGGTAGGAATGATTTCAATCTCTGACGAATGAAGATGCTGGTTGTATTAGTTAAAGAAAGGCTTTTTAAGGCACTTGAAGTTAATGATAAATTGACTGATGAAGAAAAAGATGCATTGATGAAAAATGCTCTCAATTCAATTTAGTTATCCTTGTCTGATGAGGAATTTCCTACTAGGTTATGGCTTAAATTGGAGAATTTATATATGACCAAGTCTTTGAAAAGTTGGTTATATTTGAAACAGCCTTTGTATACATTCAGAATGTTAGAAGATACACCTTTACATGATCACCTTGATGAATTTAGTAAAATTATTCATGATCTAAAAAATGGTGGTGTTAGGATTGATGATGATGATTAGGCCTTAATTTTATTATGTTCTTTACCTTATTCATTTGAACATTTTTGTTAAAACCATGCTCAATAGACGAGATACTATTTATTTGGAGGATATCAAAGTAACTTTGATTTCCAAAGAATTGATGAAAAATGTGTCTACTAGAGGTGAGCCTAGATCTAAATCTAGAAAAAGATAAGATGAATGCAACTATTGTCGTCAGGAAAAGCATTGAAAAGTAAATTGTTTGAAACTCAAAGGTAAAGGAAAATCTTCCACAACATCTTCTGGTACTATTGATGTTACTAGTGTTGTAGATAGTTCTAGCTCCGAAGGTGAAAATGTTTTATCAGTATCTATTGTTTCTTCTAGAGATGTTTGGATTCTTGATTCGGATTGCACTTACCATGTGTGCCCTAGTAGGGGCTGCTTTTCCTCATATCGATCTATTGATGGTGGTGTTGTCTTGATGGGAAACAATGTGTTCTGCAAGGTTTTTGGTATTATTACTGTCCCAATTAAGATGCATGATGGTATTATTAGGATTTTTAAAGATGTTCCAGATTTAAAAAAGAACTTGATATCTTTGGGCACTCTTGATTCATAAGGCTACAAGTATGTAGCTAAATGTGGAGTTTTAAGAGTTAATAAGGATTCTCTCATTATTATTAAAGGAAAATTATCGTGTGGAATTTATGTGCTTCAGGGTAGTACTGTTATTGGTAATTTTTCAATTTTGTCCTTATCAGATCAAGATTCTAAGCAATGCGATTTGCTTGGTGGTCAAAAAATTGGAAAGCTTGATTTCTGTGAGCACTATGTCTATGGAAAGCATTGCAGGGTCAAGTTCAGTATAACCATCCATAAAATGAAAGGTATTGTTGATTATATTCATTTAGATCTTTGGGGTCCTTCTCGTGTTGTGTCTAAGGGTGGTGCCCGATATATATTGACTTTTATTGATGACTTCTCCCATAATGTTTAGGTGTATTTTTTGTAGAATAAGAATGATGCGTTCTCAAAATTTGTAAAATTCAAGGCTTATATAGAAAATCAAACAGGCAAGAAAATCAAGCATTTGAGGACTAACAATGGTTTGAAATTTTGTGAAAGTTAGTTTATTGAGTTATGTGAAAGAAATGGCATAGTGAGACATCGCAATATGCGTCATACACCACAACAAAATGGAGTAGCAGAACATATGAATATGACTCTCTTAGAAAGAGCTGGTTATATATTCTTTCAAGCTGGCTTGGATAAATCTTTTTGGCCTGAAGCTTGTAACCATGCCTGTTATTTGGTGAATCAGTCTCCATCAACTACAATTGAGTTGAAGACTCTGTTTGAGGTATTATTTGGTACTCCTGCTAATTATTATGATTTGAAAGTTTTGGTTGTCCTACTTATGCTTATGTTAATGATGGTAAACTTAAGTCCAAGCATTTAAATGCATATTTTGGGGTATCCTTCTAGGGTGAAAGGTTATAGTTTATAGTGTGTTGAACCCAAATCACCTAAATTTTTTGATTAGTAGAGATGTTAAGTTTGATGAATTTTCCATGTTGGAAAAGAAAAAAAGAGTCTATTGTTGTAGGTAAAGACCACGGTGTTAGTGAGCAGGTAAAGCTTGAGAGTGGAGCTCCTAGTCAAGTGTAAGAGGGCACTTTAGATCATCCATATATGGATGAGATAGATGATTCTACTCATAATGTAGCAAAAGAGAAACATGAGCAACCATATAGTATCGCTAAGGGTAAAGGAATAAGAGAGATTCGACGCTATCAGAGGTACATAGATGCAGACTTAGTTTCTTTTGCATTGTTTGTTTTAGAGTCTATTGAGGTCCTTGAACCTTCTAGTTTTCATAAAGCTATCACTTGTGATGAGTCTATTCAATGGATGGTTGCTATGAATAAAGAGATTGAATCGCGTTATAAGAATCATACTTGGGAATTAGTGAAACCACCTAAGGGCCAAAAGATTGTTTGAAAAAAATGGTCTTTGAGAAAAAGGAAGGTATACTTGAGGTTGAAGTAGCTAGGTTCAAGGCTGGTGTTGTTACAAAGTGTTATTGTCAGAAGAAGGGTATTAACTTCAATGAAGTATTTTCACTTGTTGTGAAACATAGCTCTATTTGTGTGTTGCTTGCTACGGTTGCTTTGTTTGACATGAAATTAGAATAGCTTGATGTCAAGACAACCTTCTTACATGATGAGCTTGAGAAATAAATATATATGCATCAACCAGAGGGGTTTGTAATTCCACGTAAGGAAGATAATCACGTAAGGAAGATAATGTTTGTTTATTGAAAACGTCTTTATATGGGTTGAAACAATCCCCTAGGCAGTGGTATAAATAATTTGATTCTTTTATGATTGATCATGGTTACTCTAGGAGTGATTATTATAGTTGTGTTTATCATAAAAGATTCCATGATCGTCCATCTGTCTAATTATTGCTTTATGTTGATGACATGCTTATTGCTTCTAAGAATAAGTTTAAGATTCAGAAATTAAAATCTCAACTTAGTGGTGAGTTTGAGATGAAAGATTTGGGTGCAACGAATAAATTTTGGGCATGTAAATTTACAGGGATAGACAAGAAGGCAAGCTTTATTTGACTCATAAAAGTTATATTGAAAATGTTCTTGAACATTTTGGTATTAAAGAGCCTAAACGTGTGAGTATGACGTTAGTTGCACATTTCAGGCTTTTTTTGGATTTTTCACCACAATCAGAAGGAGAAGAGAAATACATGTCTCAGGTTCCATATGCTAGTGTCATTGGTAGTTTGATGTACGCTATGGTTTGTACTCGTCCAGAAATTTCACATGCAGTTAGTGTTATCAGTAAATATATAGGTAATTCTGGCAAGGGTCATTGGCAAGTAGTAAAATGGATATTTCGGTATTTGAGAGGCACATCTAATTTTGGTTTGGTATATGATGGAATTTCTCATACCAGTTGCAGTTTTATTGGTTATGTGGACTCTGATTATGCTAGTGATTTAGATAGAAGAAGATCTCTCACAAGTTATGTCTTCACTCTTTCTCATTGTGCCATTAATTGGAAGGCTACTTTATAGTATAAAATTGTGTTGTCTATGACAGAGGCATAATATATGACAGCAGCCGAAGCAATGAAAGAAGTCATTTGGCTTAGAAGTTTGGTTTGGGATTTGGGTTTACAACATGATACTTCTATTGTAATTTGTGATAGTCAGAATGTGATACACTTGACACATTTGACCAAGAATACTATGTATCAAGAAAGAACCACACATATTGATGTCAGATATCACTTCGTTCGTGACATTGTATCTTAGGGTGCTATTATTATCAATAAGATAGTCACTACAGAGAATCCAACTGATATGTTAACCAAACCAGTTCCATATAATAAGTTTAAGCATTGTTTGGATTTGATTGGTATTTGTAGAAGATGATCACCCTTCAGGGCTTTGGACGACAGATTTTTGGTAATCCGAGGAATTTCATATTTGAAGAACTTGCTTCCGTTTTGAGCCAATGTGAGGATTTGTTTAATTATGGCCCAAAAACTGTAGGCCTAAAATTCATTAAAACCCAATCCTTTTTCCTTACATATATATATATATATATATATATGTATATATATATATGTATGTATTCAAGAGTGGTTGCATAAAGGTGAGCAAAGATAAATTTTCAGCTGCTGAACAAAAGAAGGCAGAGAAGAGAGCACAAGTAGCCGCAGAATAAAAGAAAGAAAAAGGGAGATCAGCCTCCAAGGACAAGCTGTCCATTTTTGTTACCATTTGTGGAGTTTCTCTCATTTGTATGGTAATATTTGATTAGATAGTAAGTGTGTTAATTTGTCTTACTATATATGTTACGGGTAAATTAGAATGAGTTATTTTTTAAGTGTATTTTGGATTTTGGTATATTTTGTGAAGCTTTATAAATATTAGTATTTATGTCTCTATTTGATTATTAGTGAATTTTTCTCCGTGTGTCGTCGTAAATGGAATAAACTTTTCGTATTAAAATGTTGAACCACTTAAATCATTATATGTTATTTATTTTCTCACTGTTTATTATTTTAGTATTACCTATAATTAAATATTATTCCATCCAAATTTTGATTTCACAGGTGCTAATTTATAGCATTTTATAGTAATTATGGATTAAACTGTAATATTTTTTAAAAGAAAAAGACTTTTGATATACCTTTAAAAATATTAAAAATATAATATTTTTGTGTATATTTTTTAAAAATAAGTTACCGATCAATACCCAACCTCGATATTAAATAATAATTTAAACTGTATTAGTTTGTTTTTTAGATGCTAAAGAATCTTTTAAATTACATTAGTATTTATTAGAAGTTTTATCATTTCTTCCCCAATCTTAGCTATGATATTAACCGATGTTCGTTCAACTAATTATTTGGTACCACATAAAGACATTTTTGGTGCCACATAAAGACATTTGCCTAGCTGGACAATTACGAAGGATCATTGATCAAGGATGGGAGACGGTATTTTTAACCCCTTGTTTGTTAATTATTTATATATAAAGCAAGTCAATTATTTGACATGACAAGTTAAAAGACTACGTGTAATCTTTTCTTTAGGACACAATCCTATAATTATAGTTCAAGTAAGATTTAAGTATTATAAATTTATGATTTAATAAGATCATCATTTGTATTTATGATAAAAATGTGTTTCACTTTTTAATGTTATCTAAAAAATATATTTTTTTATGTTATAAAAAAAACATATATGCTTAAGAGTTGAAAATATAAACTTAAATGTAAATAAACTACATCAAGAAGTTATTCTCACTGAAAGGTTTATAAAACTACAATCATCCCTGTATATTTTAAAAATTAAAAAACTTCGTATATATTGAAAAAATATAAGCGTAAAAATAATTAAATGCAACAAAAATAAATGAGATAGAAAAACCCAACGTAAAAATAATATTGATAAAGTTGTCGGATTAATTCAAACCTATGAGCTTACTTTTGATCCATTTAAGAAAAACAAGGATATGGTATTCAAAAGTTTCAAAATAGACACTTTTGATAATGATGAAGATATGAAGGATTAGTCACTAGTATCGTTAGCATGAAAATTTAAGAAGTTTTTGAAAAAGAAGAGTTAACAAAATAATCAATCTAACAATAATCAATTTAGTTGTTTGAGGGACCGAAAGTCAAGAGAAATCAAGCCTTTTAGTTTTTATGGTAAGAAAACTAAGCCTAGTAGTCCTCGATGCTTTACTTGTAGGGCTATGGTCATACCTTTGTATAATGTGCAAACAATAAAAAAATAGTTGGAAAAACCTTTAATGCTACACTCAATAATATAGAAAGTGAGTAGGATAATGCTAGTAACTCAAAAGATGATGGCATTAACTATCATGCCTTCATCGCAACTACCAAAGCACATCTTAATTATTTTGACTCTAGCTCAGATATAAAGAAAAAGAGGAAGTAAACTTTTTTTCATGCTGTCTAAGTTTAATGTATTGAATTACGATGAATTATTCATGGATTGTCTAGGTGCCAGGAAAGAGAGAGATAAATTACTTGTGAAAGTAACTAAACTTAATGATACCATCAATGTTCACAAAAAATTTTCTCTAACCTAGAGAAAGATAAAAATGAATTGTTTGAACATACTAATGCCTTGAATCTTAGACTTATAGAAATCACTGAGGAAAACAAAAAACTTAGGAAAGAAGTTAATATTGCTACAGAGATGGCGAAGAATTTGATCATAGGTGCTGAAAAATTGACCATGTTCCTAGACTATAGAAAGCCACATAGAGATAAGATAGGTGTTGGATACATAGATAAACAGTCAACACATTCAACATCAAGGACCACATTTTTAAGTCCCTTAAACTCTACTCTTACTATTACTACATATGCATAAAGAACTATTGTACTTACGATAGAAAAAGTTATTAAGTTTGTGCATGTTTATCATCATTGTGGTATCATCATTGTGGTAGGAAAGGTTATATATGATCGAAATGTAGATTTTTGATGAATGCTCCTAAACTTTATCATTTTTTCCATGTTTCACATAGTAAGACCCATAAGCATCATTCATCTATGCATGCTAAATCATATTGAAGGATGAATGGAAATTATAATAATATGTTCAAAAATTCTACTAGGAAGCATAAAATCTTAGGTTTAAAGAGACAAGTAAAATTCAATACTTTTAATGTTATGACTCATTATCATCATCTTACTATGCATAATATATCTTCATTTGAGATGAATGAGAAAAGCACAGCTAAATCCAAGAATACGCCTATGAAACTTAAGGTAGTTGAGTCCTAACCAAACAATATAGAGAAACCAAAATGCAAGAAATTTTTTGTTAGAAAAGATTATTTTTTTCTGGTCACCTGATTGTCTTTTATTCTTTCATATATGCATTTTGTTTAGACTGCTTAAATGACTTTAGATGAGCAATCTTTATTGTCTTTATTTTATTTATTAGTTAAAGTTACAAAAAGAAAAGAAAAGAAAGAGAAGTAGAATCCTTATCTTGCCAACACGGTATTGGACTTATTTAATACTTACATATATATATATATATAACCTTATTTTTAATGACTTAACTCTTTTTGATATTTATTGTATAATTTATTCTACAATTTTTATTTATGAACACACATATTCTTGTACATGTGATGATCGATGTTGACATAAACTTATTCACACACTCATGAATACACATATATGCTATGCTTGAAGTTTATGAATTCTCTTAAAAGACTTTAGGACTTCAACTAATCTTGAATGTAAAATTATGTTGACTTCTATTTCTTGTTTTCTATAACTTTTTCGTGTACAGGCACCTAGTATTGAGAGGGTTACTTATTGTGATGTGAGAAGCTACCGCAGTGAGCGAAGAAGGCTACCTCACAATTCGTGTGAAAGTCATCATGCTAGATTTATAGCTCATACAAAAAAAAGTACAAAAAGTGACTACTTATACATTTGTACTTGGCATGCACAAAAGGAAAGGGCTAATAGAGGTTAAAAATAAAAAATAAAAAAATCATATGCCTCATATATAAAATAAAAGATAAAAAAATTTAAGGTCTCATTTGGTAATTATATTATATTTCATGAGATTGAAGACTTAATTATACTTTTACATGATATGTGATATTTTATTCTTTTGAATATTTCTTGATTGATCATAAATGACTTCATTGGAATTTTTGTGGAGTTTAAATAAATATATTATTTTTAAGTAAATATTAATATGTCATTATATGTGCGAAATGTGAAAAGTGTGTCTCTTCTACTCTACTTTCTTATTTATACAATAGATAATCAAAATTTGAGTTTAAAAAAATGAATAACGAGTTCTCGATTGGTTGTGTGCTCATTTGTGATTAATTGAGTTTAATACCTTATGTGGCTATTTATAAAAATTAAAAAAAATAGATTTTTATTCATTTACATCATTTTCTTATTTATTAACTTTTTAATTGGTTTTTAAGTTAGAGAGTCATAGTACTTAGGGGGAGTTCAAACCACATTACACTTATGCATTAATATGCTTTTAAATTGCTCAATCTCTAGGGGGAGTTTAACTATATAGTTTTGTTCAATGTGTTGTTCGTCTCATATGTTAAAAAGGGAGAGAATGTGTTTCACTTTCATGTTTTATTTTGTTGTGCATATAGGGGAACACCATATTTAGGGTAAGAATGTTAAGCTTGATTGGTATGAATACATGCACTAAATTATTATTCTTTACACTTTACTTATTTTTATGTAAACTGAATTAATGTACAATGAGTCTTTTAAGCCTAAGTTGTCGTATGTTTTGTTTATGTCATTTTAATTACTTACAAGCTTTTTAAGTTACAACGAAGATAGATTTATCGGACCATATAATAGTTCCATTATGAAGTCTAAGACATCATTATATTTTTATCTTATTCTTATAAATGTCTATGTAGTGAGTGAGGTTTCGCCACACAAAATACCAAAGGAAAAGTTTGTAAGGATTATGAGTGTTGGTTATTTTTGTGGATAAAATATTTTTATCTAAACTTGTTTTTATGCTCGTTATCAAATCTATCAAGTAAATTTGAAGAAATTTTAAAATATCAGATAGTCCTACTTCACACATATTAGGGTTGAAAAGGGTGTGGGGAAATGGAAGTTGAAACTACCGAAGCTACTACTACCAAAAACTATTAAGAAAATAGATATATTAGAAGTGGCGACAATTGAAGATTAATATAGTTCTTCTATCAATGTATTGGGACAATTCACTTGATTTACTTTAATCCCATGTACAACTCAACTTGTTCCACTTTGTGTCTATCATAAGAGGAACGACACTTGAACAATCATTATTAAAAGGACATTAGTTTTGTGGGATAGTGTTGAAAACTTCTTACGTAGGAGTTTAATGATTTAATAATTATAATATTTTCTATAATAACGAATAAATTTGTTTGATATATATTTTTTATCTTTTTATAGTTCATCTTGATTAGATTTTTACATATTTAGATTAAATAATTTTACGTGTAATCATAGTTATTTGAATTGAATATTCAATTGCAAAAAATCTATTTTTATTGAACCTATGTTTAATCTTTTTACTTTAAGATTTGTTGGTTGATTTGATTTAAGTGATATATGTTTTGAATCATCTAGTTAGAATTATTTATTATTAAATTTATTTTAGAATACACACGAATACTTGTGTTTTTTTTTTGTTCTAACTTGGTTGCAGTTGCTTCGTGGACATATCTAATTGATAAAAAGTTTATTGGAACGTTGGTATGGAACCGCTCACGCTAATATTATAAATTGTGAAAATATAGCAGATGCTTATATGTAAAGTACATTGGAGCAATATCTTAGGGAGGGTAGTATAAGATCGAGTTTATACTTGAACATTTGGTTTTCATAGTGAAAATTTAGGTGATATAGTAAATCAATGGTTTTCTTCTTACATTATAGTTGTAATCAAGTTATTTTTATCTAAAAATATCGTATGTTATTATTTTATTTTTGTACTTTATTCTGACACGCAATTGTATACATGATCGCTCTGTTTAAGTTATTAAATTATAAATTTATAAAAATTAAAAATAACATATTCACTATTATAAGTTAATTAAGTCCTTATCTTATAAATTTTTAATAAGTTAAAAGAATAGAATTTACATGTAATTTAGCAAATGATATTTTAATCCCTTTTTTTTTTCTAGGTCACAATCCTATATATCAAGTAAGATTTAAGTATTATAAATTTATGAATTAATAAGATTATCAATTGTATTTATAATAAAAATATGTTTTACTTTTGAAAGTTATCTAAAAAAAATATATTTTTATGTTATAAAATATATATATATATATATATGCTTTCATGGACGAGAGTTAGATATATAACCTTAGAGGTAAATAAACTACATCACGAAGCTATTCTCCCTTAAAGGTTTATAAAACTACAATCATCCATGTATATTTTAAAAATATTTTTTAACTTTTAGTTTTTTATTTTTCTTAATTACGAGTCACTTTCCAAACAGTAGCTTCATATGGTCAAATAAAATTGACCCATTAGTTAATAGAAGCCAGGTATGTTGGGCCTCAGCCCTCATGTGAAAACCATCACAAAATTCGAGGTAAAAATACAGCACTAAATTCTCACCTTCCATCTCTTTACGAAAAAGAGCTTTTACATTAATTTCATTATAAATTTGAAATGAAGGATGACTTTAAATTACTTTATTTAATAAAAACTAGTAATATTATATTTATAATATATAATAATATATTTTTACTTTTTTTTATTTTATTTCTCTAGTGACCCACTGATTATACGTGTCACGACTTTCATCGTGAAAATGGAGATGCGGCGATCGTCTTAAATTTGTACTAAATCTCTAATTTTTTAAAAAATACAAATTATTTACTTTTAAAAATCTTGAAATGATTTTGTCGCCTTACAGTGTAAAATGTGACAAACAATTTTGGAGGTTATATCCATGATATACATGGATACATGTTACCAAAAAAAAATAAAAATTAATTAAGTTATATAACATAAATAACATAATTATATTTTTGTAATTAAATAATAGTTAATTAGTTATATAAGATAGAACAATTTAATTTTTTATATTAATTTCATCTTTTAATTAATAAAATATGTAATTTTTATTGTTATTTATAAAATGCATGAATTTTTTAGTCCTTGTAAATAATAATGCATAGTTATTTTTTGGGCAAAAAATTACTTAATTGTACTATATATATATGTTTTTGTAGGATTAAATCATGAAACTTAAATAAAAAAGTGCTATCAAGGAACCACTGTACTGTATGGTTAAATTTATAGAATTGGGGGATATTTTGGAGAAAACATATTTTTGTTTGTTTAGTCAGTTAATAATTTAAGAATATTTAAAAAAAAAACATTGGATTACATATGTTCTAATTTGGGCTGTTGGGATCCTATAAAATAGCAATTTCAGTGTTTCACTCACCTTGCAGCTCTTTTAAGTTTTACTTTCTCATCTGTTCAATATACTACTGCTATTCTGAAATTTTCAGAACTCAAACCACTTCCCATTTCATCTTGAAAAATCATAACCACCCAAAAAGTTAAATACTAAATCATAAAAAGTACTTATCAGCTTCCCATTTCAGCTTTGTATCACTTTCTAATTTTAAGGCCTAAATCTTTAGATACCATTTATGGCTTTCTTTTTTAATTCAAATTTATACCTTTAATTTGTTTTTCCCAGATTTTTATTCAGCTTTTGCTTATACCCAAAGTAGTTTCTAGCCTTTTCTTCATAATTTGTTCCTCTTCAGATTGAGAACAATAAAAAATGGAGCAACAAGGTATCATGTATCCCATAAAGTATACAGAGCACCGTCAAATCACAAACAAGTTATCAAAACCGTCAATGAGATCGTCAAAGAAGATGGTAAGAATATCAGTAACAGACCCAGATGCAACAGACTCATCGAGTGAGGAAGAAGGTGACTTCACGCGCCGCCAGAGAGTGAAGCGTTACGTTAATGAAATTAGCATTGAACCCAGTTGCAAAAATAGAGCTGTTAATAGACTTCAACCCGAAATCCAAGCTCTTCGGAAACCGACTAGAATGTTAACGGCGAAAGGAAAAAAGTACAGAGGCGTCCGACAAAGACCTTGGGGAAAATGGGCAGCTGAGATTAGAGATCCGATTAGACGTGTTCGGTTGTGGTTGGGGACATTCGAAACCGCCGAAGAAGCTGCTATGGTCTACGATAATGCAGCTATTAAATTCCGTGGTTCTGATGCTTTAACTAATTTCATCACTCCTCCTTCAAAAATCAATACTGAGATTGATACCAAACCTGCTTCAACTTCTGTTTCGGGCTCGGGTTCGGGTTACGAATCGGGCGAGGTGTGTCGCAATGTTTCTTCTCCCACTTCAGTTCTTCAATTCAGAACCCAATCAAGTGAAGATTTAATCACGACCGTCAAAGAAGAGCCAACAGAGGAGACTGCTGGAATGGAAGTTTCTGAACAACCAACAACAACAAATGGGGTTGGTGAGATACTTGAAATGGTAAATGAATGTGAAGGTGAAAGCTCAAAAGAATTGATGGATAATTATTTTTCGATGGACCTTCCATTTGTTAACAATGATGATTTCGATATTCCGTTGCCGGAATCTTGGTTATTCTACGATGAAGATACGACGTTATGTCCTCTGCCGGAGTTTAATTTCGATGACATTTTTGGGGACAAGTCGTTGTCTGGTAATAGTTTTTCGAATAGAACGACGTCGTTGCAAGGAGAGGACTATTTTGATGATATATTGTTTGGTTCGGATCCACTTGTGGTACTATGAAGCTCAAAATAGTGATGATTTGGACTCTGTGTTGTTGCCGTTGCCGTTTCTTCGGCAGATTTTGTTCAGGCTTCGACCAAGTTCATTTTATTTTATTTTTAATGTATATCTCCATATAGTGGAGATTTTGCTGGAATTTAATCTGTTATATTTCTTCTTCACCAAGTGTGTATAATAAAGTTTTGACTTTCTCTTTGAAAATATTCTCATTTTATATTTCAGTTATGTTATAGTTCAAATTTTACTTATTAAAAATATTATATCAAGAAGATTGATATAACATTTTAATATATATATATGTATATATATATTTGCAAGCAATTTTAAAGATGAAATTATATTGAAGGTCCTCTAATTAATGGAGCAGGCTAAAAAGGCAGGACTAACAAATGGGAATTACAGCTCAATCGAAACAACTGGGTTATACGTACATTGTTGATATCGGTAACTTTTGATGTTTAAGGTATTCGATTCGAGACTTGTATGTTCTCCTTTTTGTTTTAAGATGTTCACATGTTATTCGTTAACGTCGTCTAAGTGGTATATAAAATTATAAGGATTTAGTCATATTCATATACTGCATATTGTGGACAGTCTATTCAATTTCTCACATATTATTAATACATTTTTTTTAATAAAAATATATTTGTTTTGATAATACTTCTATATGCATGTTTTAATCTTACAAATTATAAATACTAATTTTATCAACATTAATCATACTATTTTTTTTATTGAATTACGAGATAAATAAACTTGTTAAGATCTCCATTATTTGATGGTGATAATATTTAATCATGTAATGTTTATATAAATTATATAACAAAAAAGATAAAAATTTAATTCATGATGAATTAAAAATATAATGTTTATGAATGTTCTTATATCTCATAAATAAATAAATAAGAGTATAAAGATGAATACATATAAGAATAGAAATAATATGATATATATCTTTTTTATAATGCATATAGATTTATTGTAATATAATGATTATATTTTTTGAAATAATTAAAAGATAATTATTTAAAATTTATATTTTTATAAAAATTATCCATTAGTAATATTTATAGGATAATTTAACACTTATTAAACTAAGTATGAAAATTAATGATAAATTACCCAACAAAATGGAATCTTAACACGCGAGTGGTCATTCATACCGTGTGATATCTTCTTTTCGTCCAAAAGTAGGTTCGTATATCATTATATATATTTTCAAACATGTTTATTTATTTATTTATTTTTTAATATAATTTTTTTATTATCAAAGATCATGTGTTTTGGCCAAAAATTTAAAATTGAATTTTGAATATTTACAAACATATTTAAAATAAATACTTATTATTTGAATTAAAAATATATATATTTTCAATTTTGAGCTACACATTGTAAAAAAAGCTTGATCAAGACAAGTTTATGTGACCATTATATATGTAGATATAAAAATGGGTAAAAAGTATCAAATAACGTTAATGTGTGCAAAAGCATGATAAAAATTTGCATGCATCGGTTGTTGCTTAGTTATTACTCAAAGAGACAAACACAAATGTAAAAGGTCAAAGAAGTTGGTCCCATGATTATGTCACATCATATATTTCCTTTTTCCCATCTTATTAAATAATTGACTCCCAAAGACCAATCTTATCACTAACAGACGCTATCTTCACAACTTTAACATAAATCATTCTTAAAGATGAAGTTCTTCTCATAATTAATTATGTCTTAAAATTTTTCAATTAACTTATCAACTTTGTTTACCGTTCTAATTTTTACTAATATTTTACCTTTATTTCTTAACTTCGGTTTCACATAAAATCATTTATATTGAATAAGTTCATTTCTAACTTCCTTCAAAAATTTAACTCAGTGATTATTTTTTTTTTGATACATTTTTAATATATTCAAATTTATTTACGTTTTATATATATATATATATTTTAATTTATAAACTTAAAAATATACATATTATAAAATACGAGAAGAATTGTAATCCCTTATATTAATTTATTTATATTATTTAGTCTATTAGATTATAAATGATGTCATTTAGTCTATTAGATTATAAAAAATGACAAATTTAAAATAAAACATATTATTTTAATAATATTTTAAAATAAAAATAAAAATAATTTAATTTATCTTTAATTAATATTTTTTAAAGTTAAAAATTTAAATAACATAATTTATAATTTAAGTAACTAAATGGTATAAATGAACTCATCTAATAAACCATGACACATTTTCTATAAAGTAAATATTAAAACATTATATTTTAACATATGTTCAAAGTGTTACTTAAATTAAACATATATTTGACGTAATTGTAATGTGTTGAAATATATCTATAGTAATTGAATACATAGACCGACCTGAAACCCAATCTAGGAGACATACCGAGCCAATGTTTGTATCTATGAGGTTGACCACTAGTTTGGGCCGTGGGATCGACCTTGATTTATGAATATGCCTATTTCTACCCTTTTTGTTCTTCTCGACACACTTGTGTGTTTATCTTATGTAATCGAAACTTGTACATATAAAACTCTACAAATACATGAATTCTTTAAGAGATTCACACATTCAAGTAATTACTTTTCCTTCTCTCTAGTTTCTTTATGTGTAAATCGGACAAATCCCAACATAATGGTGCCAACCGTAAGGCATAGATTCTAAGGTAGAGCTTTAGCTTTTGACTCCACATTTTGCAAGATTTACCCCAAATTTTGAGAGATTTAAGAGACCAAACACGTTCCACTCACTAGCTACACCCATAATAATCTATTCCATATCACCATTGTAGGAACACGTGATGAATGGCGATTAAGGTTGGAAAATGAGGAAGTAGTGGTAACATTGGGCAACACCTTGCCTACTCGTAATGAGGCCAGGAAAAAAAGCTAACCTTCATCAAGAGTTAGCTCATCAACATTTCGAGTTAAGAAGAGAGCTCGAGGAGACCAGAGGAGAAAACAAGTCATTGTGCTCCCAGTCAGGGGGAGCCTTTGATGATTGAGCCGCTAATCCAATTAACAAGAATATATGAGAGCACGTCTTGCTCAAGCCTAATAAGGTTGAGCATGAAGTTGAAGGGAACCCATCTTAGTTAGGCTTAGCGATGAACAATGGATTCAAGAAAGAAAATATTGGGAGGCACGATTTTGGGCATTGGAAGAGGCCAACAAAATGTAAGACCATGCCTTGAAGGTGGCTAATGAAAGGCATGAGAAAGGCAAAACCCCATATGATTATGTGTCTCTCTATTCTTTGATGAGATAGAGAATGATAAACCACTAGCCAAGTTTAATGCTCTTAAATGCTTCAATTGTGTTGGAACTAAGGACCTAGTAACATGTGTATAACATTTCAAGACCGCTATGGCCTCTATAAGCCTCACATAGGGAGAGAGAGATGCCATGATGTGTAAGTTTTTTACTACTACCCTCTGTGATGGTGCCCAAAAGTGGTTTAACAACCTAGCACCTCGCTCCATAACCTTTTTCTCACAGTTTTCCAAACTATTCATCACCAATTACGCCTACAACAAGCCCCTAAGGAAGGAATCGTATCACATTTTCTCAATTATTCAAGCAATGGATGGGCCCACTGAGGAGTATATGAAACGATTCAGGGATGAAAATTTGAAAATATGATTGTCCTATCTCTATTGCTATAGAAACCTTCAGGTGTAGTCTCTTAAAGAACTCTCACTAGTTCATAAGGCTAAAAAACTGATCATCAGCTCGGTCTATCAATATAGTTTAGCCTAAGTTAATTAACTCTTTTACTAATGTACCCTCTGACACGCTGTGATGTGTTCCTTATGTAATTCGCACATAAGTTTACTTTAATTCTCTAGTTTCTCTCTCTAAAATTGAATCACCCCAACAATTACTTATAGTATTTAAGTCCTATATTTGTCACGACAAAAAATTTAATGATTTTGGACTTAAATATAAAACATAAATATAGTTTTATCTTTAAGTCCAAAATCTTGTTCCTCTTTTTTCCTTTAAAGGAGACTGAACCTTGTGTTGCATCTACCACAATTTATAAGTCATGCATTTTTTGGTGCAGCTTGTTCTTTAAATAAGCTAACAAGGCATCGGCATCAAAATCCATTGCTATAAAAAAAGAAATACAGAGTTAGTATATTCAAGATTAAACTAATCATCAATGAAAACTCAAGCTCATTTATCACCATAGTTAGTCACAACTTCAAATCTACCCCCAAAGTTATTGGGTAGGGTCTTGCATTGAGTTGGTACTCGACGCTTAGGGATTATCCTTATGGGAGGCTTTATTGAGCCTAATCTTTTCAACTCATAAGCTACAAAGCGAGGTGTATTCCATAAATCTATCCAAGAAGTGGGCTTGGTAGATAATCATGTATGCTATCAAGTCTTTACTTTAGTTCCGAGCTTAAAATGATAATATAGGAAGCTATGTTTCTTATTACGAGCTTTGCATTTGCCTAGGAGCTACTAAATATCCTTTCATTGCTTTCAGCTATTTCCCACCAACCAAAAAACATAAAAAAAATATTATTTTTAATTTTTCTCATTTTCTGGGAGGATCACGTTTATACCCTAGTCTTGTTTGACTAACATATAGACTCTCCTAGTATCTATAGAGTTTTGTTTCAAAACATATGAATCATTGAACTCGGGCATCTACAGTTCCATCCCAAGTTCTATACATATTATAGCAAGACAAAACAGTTACATCCATCCATTAGGCATCAATTTTCCTAGCGCGAGCCAAGTCAAACTCAAAAACTTTCTTACGAAGGGATATAATGGAAATCTAACTCTAAGCCACAAAGCCTTCTCATGAAAAATTGTCCAACCTACAAGTGGGATCACACTATCTTGTACACTTGAGTCTATAATCATTATTTGGATTGATGAGGGAATGTTGTACATACGTCTAAGTCTTGCCTCATCCTTTGGAGCTAGGCCACTTATTTAAATCATGGTATTCCAACCTTCAGTCTGACTAATTGGCTTTGCAATCCCTTTCTTTCTAGACGTCTTTCTCCATGACCTTGGAATAGATATTTGTGTTTGTGGTATGCTCAACCTTATTGTAAGAGTGGTTTGAAGTTAGGATGAAATAGTTGAAATCTCAAGCATCTATTCCTCAGCCGAGATGCTTTCTTCAGACAAAGAGACCAATTCACTTTCCTCTTGTCCTGAATAGTTTGGATATTGAGGACTCTTTCGAAAGGATGAACCCAGAGAGCATGAGGGTAAAACTACTCTATTGGTCACCCTTGATAATACTTCTTTATGCATGATCGCTATAAAAAATACAAAAAAAAGATAATAAGGCTCAAGGAAAAAGAAGTTACCTAAAGGTTGAGTTTTTTCAAAGAAAAGAGTGAGGAGTGAAATTAAGAACCAATATGAAAAGAAATCAGAAAATTGTTAGATGTGATGATAAATCTCTAAAGTTTGAGCAAAAAAGTATAATCTCAAGCTACGTATCTTACCACCCTAACAAAGAAAATAGAAGATACGAGCTGAAAAGACAGAGCATTCTTGTTGAGATTTTGGTTCGATATTCTAGAAATGATGAAACCGATAATGCCTTGACCCTTTCTTAAATAGCAATTCAAATTCTCTCTCCAATCAACTGAAGTATTCAAAAACCGATCATCAGCTCGGTCTATCAATATGATCGAGCCTAAGTTAATTAATGTTTTTATCAATGTATCCCCTGACATGTTATGATGTATCCACATACGTAATTAATACGTGTACATGTAATGTTATATATATATAAACCTAATATAAGATTCACATGATTTTACTCTAATTTTCTAACTTTTCTAACTTTTCTTAGTTTTTTTCCTTAAAATTGAATCACCTTAATAATTACTTATAGTATATAAGTCCTATATTTATCATGAGAAAAATTAAATGATTTTTTTTATAACTTTCTTAATATTTTATTGATATATTTATTAATTTATTCATTTAAATTTATACTAGTTGGCATTTTCTTTCCAAATAGTTAAAACATAGATTAGTTTTATATCTATATGCCTATATGTATCATAACCACGAAAAATACAAATTAATTTATACCAATATATAAATATAGAGTGTCTAACACTTTTTCTTTCAGAATTGTAGATTTTGAAATCATGAGTAGTAGTAGAGCTTTTTAATTTGTACATATATGCATATGGATGGGTCCTTTTTATCGGTGGATGCCGGTTAGTAAAATTATTTAGGATATTTCGGAATTGATGACAATAAAGTGTTAGCTATTTAAATTAATTTTACCATCATTTTCACATTGAAATTTAAATAAATAATTTTTTATTTTCTCACCCCAATAACTCAAAAATATTAGAATGTAAAAAATTATAAAATAGTTAATTATTGATACCTTAATTATAAAAGTATTATTTATTTTTCATGAAATATATTCATTAACAATTATATTAATTTCTTTTTATTAAATATTAATTTTTAAAAAAATATATTAATATTAAATTTTATTCATATAAAATATGAAATCATTACATAATCGATAATCTTTCCTTTGGTTGAGACATTTATAACCCGAGTGGCGAGTACTTACAAATTTAAAGAACGTGTTTGATCTTAACTTCCCTGCACATGGAAAACGTGGTACTTTCTCTTGTTTTCACACAATGTGTGGTGGGACAAGTTAGGTTGTACACATACAGTTAGAAAAGTAAAAAGAAAAGCTGCAAAATAAGAATTTAATTTCGTTATTTTGCTATAAAGTACACTAAAGAAATGTGATGCTATGTATCACAGCTCCACGAGGATATAAAAGAGTAAGATCCTAAACGTGGCTAACCTAATAAAAAAAAATTGACTAGAATTTAACAAATTTGTCGTACTGAGTGATGCATCGAAAACAAAGGTCATTTTTTTTTCATTATATTGCAACGAAGATTGAAATAACATTTTTTTGTACTCAAATTTTCATTAATTCATATTACATGTGTTAATTCAATTCATTCACTTAGATTAACATATGCAAATAATTTGAGATTTAACCATTATTATTAGATGATAACATTTCTATTATAACTTTAGGTGTAACCATAGGAGAAAAGTTTTGAGATATGGATAAAAAATTATATTATAATTTTGATGATTTGAGATAGGAGTATTTACTGTCTGATTTTGTTGGATTTTAAGTAAAAATAAATTTAATCGAATTGGATCGTTCATATTGTTTAAATTGGATCGGATCGGTCTGTTTAGTTATTAAAAATATTGTAACCGAACGGTTTGGTCTGATTTGATTAACGGTTTGATCCAGTTAATAATACATAAATATGATACACCTAATGATATATCTTTAATTAAAATATGAAAAATTTAATCAACAGTTTTGGATAAGTGATATGAAAAATTTAATATATTTTTAAAATCGGTTTGACCTATTTAAAAATTAATATAACTGGAACGGATTGTTTGAAAAAAAAATTTAATTAATACAAATTAGACCAAATCATTTAATTTATAAAATTGTTTTGATTTTTTGATTTAATTTGATTCAGTTTGATTTTTAGATACCCTTAATTTAGGATAATACAGATAACTATTTACCCCAGTGGGGTTTCTCGTGGCAAAAAGAAAAAAATTTGCATTGATTTTGTTAAATAGTGAGCGATATAAATAGGTTTTTTTTTTCTTAATACATTTTAGTTTAATAATTTTTGGATTAAATTTTATTAGTTTTTTTATTATAAAAAATAAGTATATTTATTATAATAATTTTATATTAAAATACACAATTTTCATGAATAATAAAACTAGAAGCATTCAATCTTAAATTATAGAACTAAATTACTAATAAAATTTCAAGACATTTTTCACAAATGTTAAATGTGACACGTCATTATCTTCTTGAAAAAAAAACATTAAAAAAGTTATTGTCTTAATTACACAACTGTATTTGAACATAGTAAAAAATATATAGCTTGAGTTATAAGTGAGATAGTGATATAAATGCATGAGTAGTTTCTCACTATATGTTTTCCTACACCTGCTTCGTCTTTTGGTAAGATCTTTAATAGAGTTTCAATTGATGCTCATCTAATTAATTTATTTGATAGAAAATTTATTGAAGTCCATTAAATCTACTCTTATTTTGCCGATAAATTAAATTGTGAAAGTTTAAATGAGTATTTGAAAATATAAATTTCACTTAAAAAAAAATTGAAATCAGATTGTTATAAATTTGTCAGAGTAAACTAATAAATATGTCTATGCATTGCATATAAGTATGTTAGCAACTAGGGGAAAAAAATTTGCAGTGCACTGAATGTGAGGGTAGTGAAATAAGTGAGTCGTGTTATCGTTATATTAAAAAAAATATATCATGATATAGCACGAGGAGTACTGAAAAGTATTCTCTTAAATAAGAGAATTTTATATTTTAAAAGCAAAAATAGAATAGTTACGTTTTTAAGATGTTCAAGATATATTGAAAATAATGTAATTTTAAATTCCATGATAAATACGTGAATAAAAGTAGTTAAAAATGTAAACTCTTATTACATAAAATATAGTTTTTTTTTATTTATCTATTTACCTATCAATGTTAAGACACATGAAAATAAGAAGTAAATGTTAAATGGATTTTAAAAAAGAAAATTAAATTAAAAATAATTATTTAAATTATCGAGGAAAATTAACAAAATTTATTCATAGTGAAAAAAACATGTATATTCTTAGCTCATTTTTATATAACTATAAATAAGTAATTAATTATCTTACATTCAAATGAAAAATAAATTTATTTTATTTATAATTTAAATAACATAAATGAAAAAAACTAATAAGTAACATTTATCATTATTTTATATGAATAAATATTTAACAAATATTAGCTTTAATTCTCATATGGGTTTTATTATCATAATCGGTGATAGTGACATATATATATATATATATATATATATATATATATATATATATATATATATATATATATATATATTCGAATGCAGGTTGTCAAGTTGGTGAAATAATATATCTAAAGGCAATGACTTTGTTATTACAAAATAAAAGAAAATAAACCCTTTTTGGTAAAGTAATAGATATGTGCAACAACTGCCTTTAGTATCCTCAGTTGGTAGTTGCCGATATTGGGTAAAAGTTAAAAATCAGGTTCTTTCAATATAAATGTAATTAATTAATATAGAAATAGATCTACTCTTATTTATTTTCATTGATCATTCGAGTATATAATTAAAATATTCACACTATTAAACTTAATAGAGTTTTTATTTTATTCTTATAATGACTTAATAGAGTTAAAATACATAATAGAGTTTAGACTTTAAAGGAAAATTACCCTTTTACCATGAAGGTAGACCCAGACCCAAGTAGACAATGCGGTGTTGGGTAAGACGTGAAACATTATGGGCCTTCTGCAACCCAATTTCAATTGTGTTCTTACAAAGGGGATGTGGCGGCATGATGATGGGAAGCAATCAATACTTATTATTAACATTTTTTATATATTAGATTTATAATTAATAGGCATAGTTTTTAACATTAAATAGAATTAACATTTTTATTATTAGTGTGAGATTTGCAATATATGAAGGTGATTTTTTTTTTAAAAAATATATCCTTAAAACAAATACCATTACAATAACATTAAATAGAATTAAATATTAAATATGTCTAATTAATTAGAGTTTAATAGTTCAACATTAAATATATCTAATTAATTGTCATCGAAGATGGAATGAATGAGTTGGATTTATTTTTATTTTTGTTAAAGAGTGATATTATATGCATAGTATCAAGAGATTATTAGTACTAGACAAGTTTTCTTTGTCTTTTTTTTTCTCTTTTTTAAGAAAAAATATTCATCGATAAAAATGAATGGACATCGTACATAGCCTCCAAATCATCATATATCGAATATTAGCAAAGGTTGTTTGTGCGAATGATTTTAATAGATTGGATAATTCTACAATTCAAACTCGTAATTGAGTTCATGATGTTACGAAATCTTCTACATTATCTCAAAATTATGTGTATTCATTCCATTTGTTTGTTGACTTTGTAGGAAATATCTCTTTGATATTAGATCACGATATATTAGGCATGTAATTAGCAAATGAGTTATTTTCTCTTTTGTATATATATGCATTTGCTTTAATGAATCAATACAAGAAAACATTCACAAATTTTCATTCAATTTCTTGGTTCTCTTATGTAATTTATTATGATATGAGAGCAAGTTTTTTTCTTAATGTTTTTTCAAACATAAGTCTCGTTCCAAACACTCAAATACCAACAATAAAAATTCAAGTATGGATCCATCCAATTCATTTTTTGTTCATCATTTAGATCATCTTGACCTTATGCTCATCTCAACAAAATTGGATGGCACTTGGAATTCTAACAACTCATAAACTCTAAGTAATCAAAACAATCAATCTCATCAACAACAACAATATGGATCTCATCCTTTTCATGCTTCTAATGTTACAAAGTCTTCACAATCTACTCGTGGATTCAATTCTTAACAATAACTCACAAAAAGCAACATATGGATTTATTGTTGATCAATTACAACAACTTACTCGTGCCTTGTCTCATATAATACCAAATCACACTATATGTAATGAAAATGCATATGCAAATGCTGCATCATTACAATGCTATTAATTCTATTTATACTAAGTCTTGAATATTTGATAGTGGAGCAACAACCCATATTACTACAAATTTCACTCTTTTCATCCACGTAGACATATAACTACGTTAATTATAAAATTACCTACAAGATCTTCACCCTCTATAATATCTATATGAATTATACCATTTAATTCTAATATCATGTTAAACAAAGTTTTGTGTGTCCCATCCTTTTATTTAAATTTGATATTTGTTAATAAAATCGCAATTATCATAAATTGTTGTGCCATTATTTTTTCCACTTTCTATGTCTTACAGGACTTGGCTACGGGGAAGATGATTGGTTGGGGTAAGTAATATGATGGTCTTTATTACATGTCTACGTTGCAAAGCACACCTATCTCTTATAAAGTTTTTCAACCTCCCAACTTATGGCACATGCATCTTGAATATTCATCTCCGTCTCAACTAAACTAATGTCATCGTTATTGTCTCCCAATAATAAAGTTTCATTTGATAATAATTGTAATGCTTTCCCTATAGCTAAACAAACTAGATTGCCATTTCCTTCTAGATTTATATCAAATCACGCTCCATTTGATTTATTGTATTGTGATGTTTAGGGTCCTCATAAAATTCCTACACATTCAGGGAAACATTTCTTTCTCACTATTGCGATAATTATACAAGATGCACATGGGTATTTCTTATACATTTTAAATCAAAAACTCAAACTATTTTACAATGATTCTTTACCTTTGTTCATACTCAATTTCATATGTCCATCATCTGGGATGATAATGGCTCTGAATTTCTATCTATGTGAAATTATTCTTAATCACATGTCATAGAATATTAGCATACTTGTGTCCATACTCCACAACAAAATAGAGTAGTTCAATGAAAGCATTATTATATTCTAATTGTTGCATGTGTTTTACTTTTTCAATCTTGACTTCTTACTTTTTGGGGTAAATGCGTATTGACAACTGTATATTTCAATAATTGACTCATTCACCATTAATATCCAACAAGTCACTTTTTAAACTTTTGTACAATTGTCCATTATCACTTTGATCATTTCAAAGTTTTTGGTTGTTTATGTTATGTAACTGTTGTTCATTCCATTCATAAATTTGAACCACATGTTAAACAATGCATTTTTTTCGGGTACCCCACTGGTCAAAAAAGTTACAAACTTTATCATTTGGAGACACAAAATATTTTTGTTAGTTGAGATGTCAAATTTTGCGAAACCATATTCCTTTGGTTTCTTCTCAACCATATTCCTTTGGTTTCTTCTCAACCATATTCTAGTTTTGTTTTACTAAATTTTGCTCATGATGCCACAAATAGCTTACTTTTTATCTTATGATTCTAACCTACACATTTCACCATATCCTCACAATCAAATGCTAATTCATCGCTATGCTCATATTCGTTTAATAGAAAACAAAAAAAACTCAAGAGATAGATTCTGAGCATTTATTACTTTTGTTAAGTCACACATTGGCTAAGAGTAAGGCAACAGTGCTCCTTATAAGTCTGGGCAATCCTCTAACTCACAAGCTGGCTTTTGGGTTCAGAGTTAGGCTTGGGTTTCTAAGATGGTATCAGAGCTAGGCTCTTGGCTTCCTCGTACTCCCATCGGCCCTCGTGCCGTAAATCCAGACCGTGCCGTAAATCCGGACTCTAGCCGATGTGGAGGGGGGATGTTAAGTCCCACATTGGCTAAGAGTAAGGCAGCAGTGCTCCTTATAAGTCTGGGCAATCCTCTAACTCACAAGCTGGCTTTTGGGTTCAGAGTTAGGCTTGGGTTTCTAAGAACTTCAACAATCTCAATTGATTGGAACATCACCAGAAACAACCCCTTCTTCTAATACACCTCATACAAACTCACCATCCTTTTCTAATCCTTCTATACGTCAATCCACTCATCCAAAGAAACCTCTAATATGGCACAAAGCCTACATTTTATCTACTTAAGCCAATCACTCAACCTCAACGCCCAGTTCAACGTCAAGTACTCGATATCTTCTTTCTCACTATCTTTCATATTCTTGTCTATCTTATGCCCACTATACTTTTATAGCTAACATTGCATGTCATACTAAACCTCACTCTTATGCTTAAGCTATCCTTGATCCATATTGACAAAATGTGATGAAAGCTGAATTAACAACATTAAAGCAGATTAACACCTAGAGCATGGTTCCTTTATCGATTGGTCATAAAACCATTGGCTTAGAATGGGTCTACAAAATCAAATATATATATAATAACACTATTAAACATTATAAAGCTCTTCTTGTTGCTAAGTGATACATTCAAATTGACGATATTTATTACCATGAAACCTTCTCTCTTACTACCAAGCTCATTACTCTCATTTGCCTTCTTCTTGTTATTTCCACACAACATTAGTTCATTCATCAATTAGATGTTCAAAATTATTTTCTTTATGGTGATTTACAAGAGGTAGTATACATGGAACCTCCACCTAGTCTTCACTCATAGGAGGAAGAATCTTATGTATTGGCTTAATAAATCCCTCTACGGCCTCAAATAAGCATCAAGAAATTGGTTTTCTACATTTTACAATGTCATTCAGAAAGTTGGTTATCAATAATTGAAAGCCAATTATTCCCTATTCACCAAAGATAAAGGTACTTGTTTTGCTGTAGTCCTTATCTCTGTTGATGATATATTTCTTACAGGTAATGATATTCAAGAAATGAAACATCTCAAGAAGTTCCTCTTCAAACACTTTCGCATGAAAGGTATTTATGACTTACAATATTTTCTAGGTATTGAATTTTCTCGATCAAAAAAGAGAATATTCATGTCTCAAAGGAAATATGTAATAGACATTTTACAATATTCAGAACTTCTTGTTGCACATTTAGACAAGTTTTTGATGCAAAATTTGAAACTTACTTCTACATATGAGGTCTTATTAAATGATCTAACTAAGTACAGAAGGTTGGTTGGTAGATTGATTTATCTTATTGTGATAAGGCATGACATGGTATATTTTGTTCGCATATTGAGTCAATTCATGCATGAACCCAGAAAGCCACATTGGGATGCAGCTTTACGCATTCTCAGTTACATCAAGGGTAATCATGATCAAGGTTTACTATTTTCTTCTACAAACAGTCTTACTCGAAATGCATTTTGCGATTCAGATTGAGGAGGGTGTTATGCCACAAGAAGTTCAGTTATAGGATATTGTATTTTTCTTGGATATTTCTCTTATCTCATGAAAATCCAATAAACAAGACAATGTTTCTAGATCATCTATATCAAGTCATGACAAACACACGTTTGGAGTTGACATGGTTATATTCAATATTGCAAGATTTAAATGTTGCACAACCAACTCCTATACCTTTATTTTCTGATAAGCATGTTGCCTTACACATCGCAACAAATCCATTTTTCGTGAATGTACAAAGCATATTGAGATAGACTATCACATTGTTAGAGAGAAACTACAAACCGAAACGATTAATCCTTTATACATGCCCACACATTTACAATTGACAGACGAGTTTACAAAAGCTTTACGAAATGATCAATTTATGACGTTGTATAACAAGTTGGGACATCATGATATACACTTTTTAACTTAGGAGGAGTATTACGAATTTTTTGCATTATCTCAAGATTATTTATATTTATTTTATTTATTTGCTGACTTTAGTAGAAAATATATCTTTGATATAGGAACACTATATATTAAGCATGTAATTAACAAATGATTTATTCTCTCTTTTGTCTATATATATTTGTTTTATCGAATCAATACAAGAAAACATTCACCAATTCTTATTCTATTTCTTAGTGTTTTTTTTATGTAATTTATTATATGAAGCGATACTAAATGTGTTAAAATCGGATAATATTTGATATTGTATTGAATATAAAGTGACTGTGTGAATTTTTTTTACATGAGAATTGATAAATATTTAAAATTCATACGGAAACATTTCTGAATTCTTACCACCGACAAAAGAAGGGTCAAGAGATACCTTAATCTTATGGGAAGTAATGTGTTTTTTTTTTTGAATTCTGATGAATACTATGATCTAAACTTGGTCACCTTGGTCAGAGTCAGAACCTAAAGATCCCACATTTTTTCCCCTAATTCAATCATATCGAGTGTGGGTTTAAAATGCGAAGAAAGGTTTGAGTTTTATTCAATGAAATAAAATTGACCTTGGCCTATTACATATTCTTTTATTGATGTTTATTATCTTTGATTAAGATTAATTTAGTATCTAATTCAATAAATTATTTAATTTAATTTAAATTAAAAATTTTAATTGAGAATATAGTCGTCGAGTTACATGCGAAAAAAATTAAAAGTTAATTTTGCCTCTTTAAATTTATACTATTTTTCCTTTCAATTTATCTATCCTTTCTTCCTTTCTTTTGATCTCTCCTAAAATTGTTGAGAAAAAGAAGCATGAAGATAGAGAATAATGATTTAGAGATGCTCTTTATGAACTACCTTCAACGTTAATAAAATGAAAACTATGATTTTAGGATCATAATTGATACTTGAGATGGTCTAAAATGATAGTTATAAATGAAAAAAAATATCAATACATATAAGATATTAGGATCATATTTACATATTCATTTTGAATGCCTTACCGGGCATCTCAATGAAAATGACACTTTGGCATTGATATTAGGGTGTACATGCTAGAATTCACCTTCACCGTAACATAATAATATAATAAAAGAGGAGCCTTTTTTGGAACATGAATTTTATGTCATTTGGTCTCACGCATTAATAAAAAATACTTTTTAATATCTTGTATTAGAAAAATAGATTAATTAAAGATAAATAATATTATTTTAACCATTTATTTATTAAAATATTACTTTTTAATATGAAGGATTAAATGCAATAAAAAATGAATAATTAAGAAGGGTAAAAAAGTTTAATATTAAATTATTTAAGAAAAAATTAATAATAATAGTATTCTAAAATTATTTAAATAAAAATAGTCATAATAACTACATATTAAAATGAATATTTTATGAAAAAATTCATATTAACTACCATTTTATCATCGTTAAATAATCGAATTTTAATTGTATTTTAATCATTTAACACGAAAGAAAAATATTTTATTAAAAAATTATTAAAATAATATTATTTTTTTACTTAATTGAATTATTTTTTTAAACATTAGGGATTAGAAAATACAATTTTAAATCTCATGAAATAAAAAAAATACTAATATTTAATCTGAATGATTTAATTTACACTTTTTTTCTATAATAAATACGTATAATATGTTTTACACCCACTTTTGAATTATTGTTTGATTACGATAACAAAAATTTAATATATCCAATGAATTCTTGTTTGATCAAGTAAGAGTAAGTATGGTGGAAAATGGATGTAGCAGTCACTACTTGCATATCTACGGCAAATACCAAGGAAAAAGTTTTTATATTCCATAACAAGAAACAAAGTCTTAGAAAATAACATTTTTATGCATTGTTTTAGTTGACATTCTCTAATCTCTATCAAAAAGATAAAGACAAGTTATTTGATAATTTGATGCGACATTTTAATAGCATGAAATTTATATTAAAACAAAATGTTGGGAAAAAAAGAGAGGAATTAATTATAAAAGGAAACTGAGTTGTGCTTCCTTTAGGATGCTTTTTGTGTCACACATCCAATAACAAGTCAAAGAAAGCATGTTTAACATCTACATATATATAATGCTAATTATGTATTTAAAGTGCCATTCATTACCTTTTTTGGATTTGCTTCTCTCAAAATAAATATTGACTAATAATATACATTCACACTTACCGAAAATATGCCTCACAAAATGACTATTGGTCTTATCTTCTAATTACGTGTCTACAATAAAAGTTTTTATTTTGCCCCCAATTTGTTGTAAAGGAGTCGACATGAACCCAATAAATACGCGCTATGTGTTTGCCAGTTTTAGAGGTCTCCATTTTTTTTAAACAAATATTTTATTCTTATAATTTATAAATTAATTACTACTAATTTTATTATCAATATTTTTAGTCTCATAATTATTAAAATAAATATTTTCAGTTTATAAAAAAATTTAAAATTAAAAACTTATAATCTCATAAAGATAATTAATTTTTATACTATAATATCTAATTTTTATAAATAAATACACTAAAATGTTTATTTATATATAATAATAAAATTAATACGATATAAAAACACATCTTTTGTATCTTTAGTCTGATCATAATTTAATTAACACCAATTATTCTAACCTAGAGTTTTGACATTAAGATACATTTTATTTCGGTTCAAAGTCATAATTCGGAATCAGTACCAAGTACCAATTGGTCATTTGAAAAAGAAAAAAATAAAATAAAAAGAAAAATATAATGTAAATACTATTTGTTGTTTAATTATGGTGTCGGTTAACATTGTTTAGAGGAATTCGTTAACAAATAAATGGGAATTAAGCAATTAAGGCCACGGCTCTTGGGGGTTGACTAGCTGTGCATGTGTAAGTGTATATACGGAGACTCCGACGTTAAACTTGACGAAGATAAATTGAGTTTTCACAACAATCGATGACACAAACTCGACACCTGTGATGCAAACCTCACAATGGATATCGAGCATCTTAGTCCTCTATAACTTTACATCAAAATGAGACACCATAAGTTCTTTATGAATCTCACGTGTCTTATATATTAAAAGCGTGAATCTTTAGTCGTCTGTTGTTTCTTTTATTATTATTAATAACTTTTAATTTTTTTTTACATCATTAAATAACAAAATATTAATATAATAAATATATTTTTATGATATAATTATTTTATTATATTAATAAATATTCAATCAATTCACCTATTAATATTTTTTTGTTAGTTTTTTTATACCAAAACATTCATATAATAAATATTTATTTTTTAATTTTTATATTAAAAAATACTAAAATATCTATATAATAAATACATTGTTATAAATAATTACTTTGTATAATTCAATTATTTTTATTACAATAAAGATAACGATTCAAATTACCATAAATACCAAAATGTATATATGATACATTTTCTTATGAATAGTTATTTTATCAATGTAATTATTTTTATTATATTAAAGGCAATAATTCATACAACTTATAATTATTTATTTAATAAATATTTAATCAATTTACTTTTTCAACATATTATATTTTTATTGAATTAATAATTTTCACATTGATATCATATCATATCTCAAATTAATTAAAAATATTTATTCACCTAATGTAAATTATTTTTAAACAAAAAATGTTATTATACATGTAAGATTAACTTAAATAATAAAAATATTAATCGAATAAGATCATATATTGTTATATTATATTTGAGTCATTTATTAAATAAAAATATAAAAACATTGTACTTTTACTTTTATTATATTTTGATTCTTATAAAATGATTACTATTATATATTTATTCATCACTAAAGTAACAAATTAATTAAATATTTATTTTAAAAGTATTTCTACAAACAACCTTATAAAATATTTTAACATCAATTTTTCAATTATAATAAAAATAACTTAAAAATTTATACTTCAAGAATTATTTTTTTATTTTATAAAATAAAAAATTAGAAACAATAACAATTATTACTAAACAATTAATACTATTATATATTTATCAAATAACTTACTTTTTTATTTTATAAAATAAAAAAATTAAAATAATAATAATTATTGTTAAACAATTAATACTATTATATATTTATATAACATGAATCATGATGCACGGGTTTAAATCTATTTACAAGTACTTTGTAATATCAAAAGTACATTAGGCTTAAAAATATAATACATTATAACCTGATGGACCAACCCACACCGCACCTAGAGATGTATGTATGTAGCTATCAGGATTGAGTGGTACAAATAAATTAGGCCGATATTGGCTAAATTCAATACTTTCAGAATTGGGCCAGCAATGGTTTGCACAAATTTGTTTATTTATTTTTGCCTAAATAACTTCATAAATTCACCTGTTTTTCCTAACTATCAAAAACTCATACCAAAGTTTATAATTTTATACTAAATTACTTCATAAAAAGATTAAAAAACTATTTTTTATAACTTCAACAAAATAAAATAAATATCACAACCATCGCCGAAGACTCCATTGATGCTCCGATAACCATCACTAACAATCCTATTAGAACTCCGATGAATGTAACATAACACACAAAAATACAGATAGATCACCAAAATTATGATAAATATAAAAAAATACATATAAAGATGTACGTGATACAACATGTTACATCCGATAGGTGCTACATAAATGCAACAAATTAAATAAAAAGCTATGATAGATATAACATATTATATTCAGATATCTAATGAGTTATTGGAACTGCATTAAATGTAACAAATTATATATAAAATTATATGTAAATATAATATATTATATACGATATATCATTGAAACTCCAATATGTCACCAACAATAGTCATTGAAACTAAAATGGGTTCTTGACTATAGTTCTTAGAACTCTACTAATAGTAGATGTCAGAGATATTAAGGGATTTAATCTTATTTTTATTGTATTAAATTATATTTTAAAGATATTGTAGTATTTATGACTTATGAGTATCAACCTATAAATTTTGAGATAAACCTTTACTAATTTACAAAAATTCATCAAAAAAATCTCTATATCATGTCAATATTCTCTCACCAATGTGGCTGTGTTTGTGAGAATGTGAGTAATCTTGATTTCTAAAAGAGAATTTGAAGGATATATTAAAACTTCTAAAAGATAAACCTTTGCACCTAATGTTTTTAAAAAAATAATTCAGCAAAAAAAAATTGTTTTTAAAAAATAATTAAAAATGCATCAACTCATTTTACACTTAAATTGTTACTCAAAGCACACTAGCAAGTTGAGAAATGAATTCAATCACATAAAACAATCAGAAACTAGGACATACACAAAGAGTTTCACGTGACAAAGGAAAAAAATAGATCAATATTGACATATCTTCAAAGTTCTGTATCTAAACTCTATTTTCTTCGTGGACAATCTACACTATCAACCACGGTAAAACGCAAAGCATTTTGACCAATGGCTAACCAAAAATTAAGATTTCAGACTAACCTCTAGCCAACATCACATCCAAGTTGCTCAAATGACTATCTAAAGGTAACTCCTCTAGCCGGGATGTTTTTCTCTTCACTTTTCTGTTTATGTGGACACCATCAACATGCTTTTTTTTATCATCGTTGTAAGATATTTGCTGGAATTGCAGCAACGCAATCATACTAAGTGCCACCACAGCAGCATTACCCACTATACCACCCACATGATCCAATTGAAGAGATCTCTTTGCAAAACTGAAGCTTGAACAGATGGCATTCCTCAGAATAGCAGACCACTTTCCTTGACTTGCTTCCACATTATCACAAGATGGACCGAATGGTGAACCATAAAGATTTTCAGAAGAAACAAAGCAGCTTGTGTTGCGGACATCTCCAACAAATGCTTGAGCTTCTTCAATGACTTTGTATTTCTTTCCATGATGTTCAGCCAATTTCATTGCAAGGATAATACGGCTTTGCTCTATTCGTGCAATTGCAGCATCTCTCTCAGCCCGCTGCTGCACCTGTACGGTCTGCTAGTCAGAATAAAGTAGGAATAGCTCAGCGTGTATTGTAGGGAGAAATTTCCAAACAGGGTTATGAAAGTGTAAATGTGGCATAGGTTGTCAAAGTTTATAAGAATCATGGATCTTCTAAATTCAAAAGATTAACACCAAATATAATAATGCTCATGTTTACTTATAAACCTCACATTAGTATCATACTTTAACAATGTGAGACATTATCTCTAACATCCCCTTAAAATGTTGTCTTTTGTAAATATGTTTTTAACCTATTTTATAATCTATTTTATTTAAGTTATTTATCTTTTTTAATTTTTATAAGGTTTTTTTCTCTCTCTGTTTTTTTTTTGTGAGAGAGGCCCAAAGTTTTTGACACAGTCAACTTAAACTCAAAAGATTAACCTCAAGAATAAAAATATTCATGTTTACTTATAAACCTTAAGTCAGTATCATACTTGAGCAATGTCAAACAGAGCTAAAGTTCCAAAGAACTAGTTACTACATATTAGAGATCGGGTGTAGCAGAAACCCAATCAACATGATATACAAATGATTTACTAATCGTCATGTAATTTTTTAGGACCATTGTAGAATATCCAAAAATACAATACATATCTGATATCCCCAGTTTCAGTTTCAGACAGTCAATTCCCAACACAACACATGAACCAGACACAAACTCGAGACTCTTAGACGGGTTTGGGATTACAGCTATTAAATTCAGGTCAAAACGGGTCGACGCACTTTAGACATATTTAATAAAAAAGTTGCATGACATTTACTAAATTTCTTGATTGAGTACATATTACATAGTATGTACTTGTATAGTCTTCACCATACAAACACAAATATAAAACTAAAAAAATAATTCTAACCACACAAATATTATCTACACACTTTTCTTTTCTACATCCTTCAACCACTCTATTTATTTTTCTATATTCTTCAACCACTCAATTTACTTTCTTACATCCTTCAACAACTCCATTTATTTTTCTACATCCTTCAACCACTCTATTTATTTTTCTATATTCTTCAACCACTCAATTTACTTTCTTACATCCTTCAACAACTCCATTTATTTTTCTACATCCTTCAACCACTCCATTTATTTATTTTTACATTCTTCAACCACACAATTTATTGAGTTAGTGTTGATTTTCAAAACTCTCTCTCAACACCAACTCTCTATGAAGAAAAACGTTCTTCACATTTATCTGCCACTTTGCATCTGATTCCTTCCAATTGTTGGGTGTGCCTTCTGATTCCACTGGTTATTTTAACCTAGTCTCCACTGCTTGTTTCTTGAGCTGTGACCCCATAAAAGATGAATGATTTGCTTACCAATTACCGTTCCATTCAAATCTCAATTGTATCCTCAACATTTTTCTTATTGACAAACTGTACAAGACAACATGCTTTCCCAACTAGTATTTTATCATGAATTAACTCACCAAATTGGCTAAATACTTGTTTTAACACGTCATCACCGACGTTTGGATCCAAACCACCAACAAATTTTTTTGTATTATTTGGATCATTCTCGACTTGGTTTCCTTGAGTATTAGGGTATGAACCACTCTGTTGTGTGGTAGTAGGCTTCTTGTTGGAAATAAGTCCAACACGCATAGACCTAGTAGAATAGTATTGCCTATTCATTTCTATCATGGCTGGCAATTGTTCACTCTCATCACCAAACCTAACAAACCCAATTATCTTTGCAGTAGGACCAATTAACTCATCAAATAGTTCAAAAAAAATGCCACTTGCTAGGTCCTCCACCTGCAACAATTTTAGCCTTCTCACTCTTATACTTCTTCATAGTATTAATTCGATTCTTACATTGAATATCATTCTTAGGATTCTTTGAATAGTCCTTTCTACTATTCACAATATCAACGACCTCTTTCCAATGCTTTTGCTTGAAATTCCCTCTACTCAGTTCCACGTACCTTTCACCCCAAGCATCGATCAACACCGCGGTAACACTTTCACTCCAACAATCTTCTCTTCCACCTCTTCCACTGTCATACCTCGTTTATTGCTATTGCAGGATTGGCAAGGCTAGGGTTGGGTTGTTCTGACTCTGTTGTTTTGAAGGTGCCGCTCATCATTATCTGACTGTTTGACCATGAAGATGACTTCGGAGATCTACTCTCTGACGAAGGATGCCACTAGATCTCATCGTCTTCCTCCTATGGAATCTCATAATCAGTAATATCATCCATTGCAACATCAGATCTTATGCTATCATAACCTGATCTCCCTGTCAATCTATCTGATTTTCTATCACCATCAAACTTTGCAGAAGAGGTGCCTTATTCATAGTTGGAATCCCTATTACCTAGGTCTGTCCACCGGTCAGATGGAACACGAAGCCCTTCTCCAAAGCTCTTCGTGTTTGAATTTTCTGTCCAATGGTCCATCCTGCGGTTGTCACCAAACTTTTTACTCCATCTCTCTAGCGATCTTTGCACAAAGAGAAATTAGTCTCTTTCCTCATCACGCCATCGATCATGACTACCCGTTTCTATATCCAGCATGAAAGGCCTGGACACATCCTTTTTCTTTTGGATATCATGAACCTCCTCACTATTTCCTGATAACTTCATGATGATTGAGCGATTTCCAAATGAAGGATCTGAGCTGGGAAGGTTTCCCACAATTGTCTTTGTCGGCTTAATATCTCCTGGCTTTGGTAGAAGCCACTGTGGTGAAAGCAAAATAGGATTGTCAGATCATGGAGCATCTTTGGCCTTTCTTCCCCAAGCAGAGGTATCTGTCTCTTCCCACTGGTTATTGGTTGAACCACTAGCAATTGTCTTTTTATCCCATTCAACATGCATATCATGATCTGCACTTTTCTTAGGAGTAGTGTTGCCAACATTTTTTATAGTTGTAACCGTGAAAGCTAATTTTTCTTCCTTTGTAGCGAATAATGCTTTGACATCCCAACCATCTTTGCTATGCTGCTTAGAACTGGAAGTAACCGTATTAATTTCAACAGGTTTTTTCTTGGTCTAACAATCTTTCGCCATGTGACTCATCTTTCCGCAGTTGTAACACTCACCATCAAATCTTCTACTATTACCACGATTCTTCCAAGCTCCACCTGGATGAAAGCCTCCCTTTCCTTGAGGAATTTTTCCTTTGCTGCCATCATTTTTATATCCATTTCCATTGTATCGCTTGAAAGTGCCTCTGCTTTTGCTGGTGTAGAGCGCTTCTTCCTCACTCTTCAACGAGACTCTTCCCATTTGCTTAACTATGGCTTCTTGACCAACCAATAAATTCTCAAACTCAACAAGAGATGATTGTGTTGGCCATCCTTGTATAGCGATAACAAATACTCGATATTTAGGTCTCAAACCATGGATAATTATTCTCTTTATCATGGTTTCCCCAATAGGAGCTTTCAGATCTAACTCTGAAATTTCGCAACATAACGACTTCACCTTGTGAAAATATTAGGAAATCGTCATGTCACGTTGTGCCATCTCAAAAAGTTACAGTCTTGTATCATTCTTCTTTGAAAAGAGTAACAAAAGTGTCCCATGCTTCCTTTGGTGTTATGGCATCCCGAATGTGCTCCAACATTTCTTCTTCAATTGTGGTCTTTAAAGCAAACATCGCTTTGCCTGCTTTAATTTTCCATTTTCGCAAGATGACGTTTGCGTCTTCTGTTGTTGGTTGTGTAACTTCGTCACCACCAACAACCTCCCACAGGTCTTGACCTTATATGTAAGACTCTATACATGTTGCCCATGTGTTATAGTTTTTGTTGTTGATCTTCTTGATTCCTCCAACTACTTAAAGGTTAACCATCGTGTCGACAAGACTTCAACTATACCGAACAGGCTTAACTAAGAAACTTGTACAGTACCAAACTTCTCACAACTCAAGATAGCTTCACTAAGAACGTTCCTTGACCGTTGCGCTCTGATACCAATTGTTGAGTAAAATTTAGAATACACAAATCTAAATTTACTAATATTGGATTCAAACAAATAAACAAACTACTTGTATCATACCCACAATAAACGACATTATAACACCTTTTAAAGGCAACTCACAAATTGAAGAAAAATACAAACACTCAAACAGAAAGCTCTCAACTCATACTCAAACTAAGAATACAAACACTTATTTGTTTTTGATGGGATGATTAAACCAAATGCAAGGTAGACTATTTATAGTCCTCACCATGCAATCTATACCACACAAATATTATCTACATATTTCTCTTTTCTACATTCTTCAACCATTTCATTTATTTTTCTACATTCTTCAACTGTTCCATTTATTTTTCTACATCCTTCAACCACTCCATTTATTTTTCTACATCCTTCTTTAACGGCTCCATTTATTTTTCTACATCCTTCAATCACTCCATTTATTTTTCTATATCCTTCAACTGCTCCATTTATTTTTTTACATCCTTGAACCACTCCATTTATTTTTCTACATCCTTGAACCACTCCATTTATTTATTTTTACATCCTTCGACCACTCCATTTATTTATTTTTACATCATTCAACCACTCTATCTATTGAGTTGGTGTTGATTTTCAACATGTAAGGCTCTTTTTATCCAAGGTGCCCATTGCAAAAAGGCCACCTACATTGAATGAACCGTATTCCACCACTTTAGTGGTTTTTGAATCTCCTCTAAGAAGTGCAAACTAGAGCAAACCGGTCTTTTTTTAATACTAAAAATTGTGTTGGTGACTTATTTCACTCCAATTTTTATATAGCCTAATTACTCAACTGATTTCATTTTTAAGCCTAAAATCATATGTTTTTTTAAATTATAAAAAAAACATGTGTGCAAACGTGTGGGGTTTAAAAATAAAAGTTCAGCTATGCACTATACTCACTTAAACTGACTTATTTTCAACTATTAGGAAATCTTTCAGAATGACTACATTGAATTGTGCCAACCGTTGAATTAATCACAATGAGATTAAATTCTATGCGTTATGTATGTCTTACCTCTCAAAGGCTCTCGCTAATCAAAGTCACAAACTTGGGGAGAATTCAAATAATATTTCAAGTATTAATTTTGCGAACCAAAAAAAAAAAAACTATTAAAAGCGAACAATTCTACCAGTCTCGTAAGTTTAATTAGCATACCAGTATAAGGATTCCAATATAAGTCAGCAGAAATTGAATAAATCAATATTAGACAAAGGGTTATTCTACCGAACATTCAATACTTTAAACTTACATGGAAATTCGATACTACTTACGTGGAAAAATTCAAGCTGGTCCTCCAAGTTCTCGAGAGCGGTACGAATGACATTGAGACTTTTAGCCTCCTGAATCGCAGAATCATCGTCTTGTTCAACGCGAAAATCCTTGTAGAACACGTAGCCGCCAGTTTTTTCATCGGAAACAACGTTCTTCTTGTCAGATTTCTTTGGAGCTTTGACGGAGTTGAGGAAGTGAGCTCGAGAAATCGAGTGTATGGCGTCGCTGAGCTTGTCGTGGAGATCACACAACTTCTCAAGCACCGCCTCGATTTCCTCAATCTCCATTTCCCATTTCATCAGGATAAAGAGAGAATTGAGGACGATGGAGAGAAAACAAAAAGGGGCAAATTCGAATAAAATTTTAGGCTAGAAATTTTCCTAGGGTTTTGGCTCTAGCTCATTCGGTATCTATTTGCTGAAATAGTTCTGTTTTATTTGGCGCAATTTTTTTTAATTTATTTAATAAAATTTAAATTTTATTTATTATTTTTTATATCAAATAATATTTTTATTTTATTTAAATCTGACTTAAAAAAAAACTCAGTTTTACCACCAAACCGTAAATCACAATTTTATTTACTCAAACTACCTATAATAACAATTAAATTAATAAAATTTGAGACAATGAGTACTCTATTTTTGTGTTTTTTTTCTTTTTCTCACACCCCTATTTGAATTATCCAATTAATTATAATTTTTCTCCTTCGTAATATTATTAATCTTCTAGGTATACAAGTTTTAAATAATTTTTTTTTATCATTTAATACTAAAATTGTTATAAAAATATTATTAAATTTTAATTTATTACTTATATATCATAAAATATCATTGATATATATGTGAAGTTAGATGATATTTTTATAATATTTTTTAAAATTTAATAATATAAAAATAATAAATTTTTTTTATCATATTCTTATAACAATTCTAAAAGTTAATTATTTTATATAAAAATGAAAAAAAATATGTAAACAAAAATAATTTAATATACAATTATAAATCTAGATTACAAACAAACCAACACATAATAAAATATGTTTAAAACCATTTCAAAATGTAATTTTAATTGAAAAAACATAATAATTTTTATTTATTAAAAGATAAAGATATTATCAAAGTATAAATTATTATATATAACTTTGTTCAATAATAATATATTATAATGTAATTAATATTAAAAATAAAATAAATATTTTATATATTTTTAATACAATAATAAAAAATTATTATAATAATATAATTATCATCGATAAAACAAACTAAGTGAGAATATATCTTATAATAAAAAGAAAATATTGCAAGTTTGAGATAGGTTTAGTTATCCATTGTTTTTAAGGCAATATTGTTTATCAATAACATTGTTTTTTCCATCACTGGGTGTTTATTTTTAAAAAAATAAGTTACAGTAATTTAAAAATTTTATTAATTTAAAATATAACATAATCAAGTATTTTATAAATAATAAATAATTTTTCATATATACAGTTACTATTAATTAAAATATACATTAAATAATAAATACATCATAAATTTAAATTAATAATATATTTAATAATTACTGTAAATTTTAATATTCACTTATTTTAATTATTAATGTTATTATTTATTATTTAAAAATAAAAAAAACCTTCCAATTGACTTAATTGTTCTGTATGCGCCAAAGCATGAAACGTGGCATGCATTAAACTAGAAGACTACACTCACGTCGGCACTCACGTCGGCACTCACGTCACAACTAAGCATAAGACCGCGTTTGTTTTGCCTTTTTGGTTTTTCGCTTTCAGGGCCGCGAGAAAAAGTGATTTTATTAAGACGGTAGCTTCTAGGTCTAAAGTCTAAACTTATTGGTAACGAAAGAGTCGTTTTCCCAAAATCACAGCGGTGATAAACAAACGTGGCTCTCAAAGTACTGTAGATTCGATACACTCCTCTCACTTTTTCTTTCTGGTAATCAAATTTCTATCGGTTTCTCCTCTTTTTCTTCTTCTCCAAGTAATTAGGATTTTTTTTCGTTCTTTTCCACACAAAAAAAAAATTTATTTCATTTTCGTCTGATACGAAAATAGTGAACCACTAATTTGATCACAGAAGAAGAAAGATGATTGAATCGTACCGGCACTGTGATCCATGGATGAGTACGGAGCAATGCTCTAGCGTCGAAATCGACGGTCAAAATCGAGAAGGGGAGACGAAGCCTCTAAACTCGAACAACGCCAGCACAACAGACGGCGGCAAGTTGAGTGTTGGAGAGCGAGCTTTGTCCGCCGCTGGCGCCGCCTTTCTCTCCGCTATTTTAGTTAACCCTCTTGATGTTGCCAAGGTATGACGGTCATACTATGACCAACATCATTCCATTATTTCTAATAATGTTGTATTAAGCTCATATTCCAATTGTAAGAAACTTTGATGTATTACGTTTTTTTTTTCGACAAATGTAATGGGAGCTAGTTTGATTATGCTAGCTTCTTGTGGTTTTAATTTTTGCTATAGGTTTGTTCACTATGCTTAATTTTGGTTCCTATAGTTTATTTGATTGGTTATGGTTGGACTGTTAAGCATCTTGCTCAAAGATTGTGTTCTACGTAATGCGCCTATGGAACTTTGTTCTATTCCATTATTATTGAATATTGATTTCTCACATTTTTCACATGATGCTTAATATTATTTTATCTTGGGGGGTTCTTTAAGTTTTGCTTAATTTGGTAGTTTTAGAAAGTTGAACTTGAACTTAACTGTTGCTCCCCTCTCTTGTTTCTCAGACAAGGTTGCAAGCGCAGGCAGCTGGGGTTGCTTACTCACATCCTTTAAGTAATAACTTAGGTCGCATGGCATTCTTTGGCCCTAGCATGGTACGATGCCAGAACATTTCTCCATTTTTAGTTATATCTCTGCTTATTTGTGGATGCTATATATCCTTTGTCTCTAAGTCTTCATGTGGTTTTGACTATGATAAGAAGAAAAGTGAATGGAACAAGCTGCCTTACAAAGGAGGGTCTGGAACAACGAATCTCTTTATCACCTGCTCTAAACTGATATTGCCATAATAACTCTGCTAAAAAGTTAAATGTAGGGCACATAATTGTATATACATAGAACTGTCTTAGCTAGTTGAATAATCATGTCCAAATGAAAAACTGATTTGATAAATTGAGGTAGTCCATAATCTTCATTAATTGGAACTGCGAGTTTAGATTGCAATATACATGAAAAAAACATTGTGTTCATTGGTTTAAGTTGTATAATGTATATAACTTACACGTGGTTGGGTTCTTTTTACATACATTTCTTCTCTTTTGGGAGATACATTAGTTTTAGTCTAATGGATTTTTATTCCATAATATTGGTTTAAGGGCTGACTTTGAGAGGTACTGGTTGATAAGTTTTATGTTATGTGTCTGATCAAATATGTCCTCTATGACATGATATCTTGCAAGTATCTTAAAGATTTGGTCCATCATGGTCATTAATTTTCCCTCTGCCAGCATGTACATCTTTTAATTTTATCTTTTATTATGTTTTCCCAGATGTTTGCAGATCTAAGGTGCTCTCCAAGTTGCACACGTGCTGGAATCCAGGGTACTGTATCAATATGTCCTCCTGATTGTTTTCAGTACAAAGGAACACTAGATGTTCTCTACAAAATCGTACGCCAGGTTAGTATTCATGTTGATAATTTATTATGCATGCAATACTTGCCTTGAGAAGTTTACAAAATTTAATGCAAATGTGTGCAAGCTTATATTTATGGAGGATACATATTATGTTCTCATGCTATTGATGCACCCTGTTTCCACTAATGATCTAATATGAGCATCTTCCATGGTCATTCAACGACGAATGCAGGCATTACATTCTACAAAAGTTATTGGAAGATGATTTTATTTATTGATTTTTTCCGATAGCCCATGTTAATCTTCATTGCTTGCCTATTAACTTCCTTTGTTTTATGGGATATTGAATATGCAGGAAGGATTTTCAAGGCTATGGAGAGGCACAAATGCGGGTCTAGCTCTAGCTGTACCAACGGTAATATTCTTAAGGACGTTCAATTTTAGTTGCAGGCTTGTAATGCTGGTCGAGTTGTGTTGGTGATTTTCTTTGATGGTCTTTTTCCTTTATTTTAATCAGGTTGGAATCTATCTACCTTGCTATGACGTACTCCGGATCTGGTTTGAGGGATTTACTAATCAGAATGCACCAAATGCTACTCCTTATGTACCTTTAGTTGCTGGCTCTTTGGCTCGCTCTTTGGCTTGCGCAACTTGCTATCCTGTTGAGCTTGCTAGAACTCGCATGCAGGTAGACTTGATGTAATACCCATTACAGAGTCGGCAATTGTCCATGCCTGACTTGACATCTGCTGCCAATGTTTGGCTGAATCTGTTATACTAAAATTGCCTTAAATATATCCTTCTATCAATTTTTGGGAGGTTTTTCTTGTTCACAGCATTCGCTCTGTTTCTCTCTCTTTCTGCACTTCCTTTAGTGGATTGGGAATTCAGGATTAGTCATTTAATGACACAATTTGTATTAATACTGCCAGTTACAGGTGGAAAAATGTTTTCCTAGTTTACTTGAGGCAAATCTTCATCTTGGAGCGAATTGGGTGGGTGGCAGTAACTTTTGCACTGTTAGGAGTATGTAGTTTAACCATTATAGAGGCTAGTTGATTATCAAAGTTTTAGAATACTTTCCTGAGCTTTGATAATTTTCTTTCAAAGCATCCATTAAAATCGTTTATTAGGTTCTCCTACATGTGTTTTGCACTTTTACTGTGACTTCAAATTGCTGCTCCTCAGGACTTAGATATTCATGGATCTTTTTCTTTATTTTTTCTCTCCCCTCTGTTAGGCCTTCAAAGTGACTGAAAGTGGTGCCAAACCTCCTGGTGTGTGGAAGACTTTGGTTGGGGTCCTCTCGCATATGAAGGCTACAAGCAACGGTCAAAACAACTGTAAGTCATCAACTTTGGACACAGTGCAAGGGTATCGAGCCCTTTGGTCGGGCATGGGGGCACAACTTGCTCGTGATGTTCCATTTTCTGCAATCTGTTGGTCCACCCTTGAGACTGTGAGTATTCATTATATATATTTTCAAGTTTTATATATGCGATACATGGGTAATAATGCAAGTCTTTCCTATCTTTGCAGACACGGAGAAAACTTCTTAGTCTGGTTGGTGATGATGCTAATGTAGCAAGCATCCTTGCAGCAAATTTTTCCGCAGGATTTGTTGCAGGAAGCCTTGCTGCTGCTGCTACATGTCCTCTAGATGTTGCAAAAACCCGAAGGCAGATAGAGGTTTATATATATAATCATTGTGTTAAAATAAGCTTTGTTGTATGATCTTTTTTTTTCCTTCAAGTTTTTAAGAATAGCAAAAGGAGGAAATAAGTTGGAAAGTTATTTGTCACTGATGGTTATGTAATTTAAATGAATAAAAGTGAAAAAATAAATAAGTTAATTAATAATAAACAAACAGCAAAATCAGGATGCTTTTTGTTCGTAGGAGTTGAGTTGCATCTGTAGGAACATTGTTATTCCCTAGAAAGTTCTGCACTCAACACAGAGTTTCATATTCTTGTACTTTTGTTTTAGATGAAGTTGTAGTTTATTATATTTTTAGTAAATGAAATTTATCTCTGTTCACTTTAATGAATTTGCAGACAGATCCAGTCCGGGCATTGAAAATGACAACAAGACAAACGCTTGTGGAGGTTTGGAGGTATATTTACCTACTTTTTATCGTTTAAATGACAAACCTGTTTCCTTATTATGATAATGAAAGGCGGCTGTTAAAACAGCCTGAATGCTAAATCTTCTATGGTACGAAAGTAATATTTACCACTTTTTATCGTTGTTTAAAGGACAAACCTGTTTCCTTATTATGATAATGAAAGGCGGCTGTTAAAACAGCCTGAATGCTAAATCTTCTATGGTACGAAAGTAATATTTACCATTTCGTACCACTTAGAGAAGAGCAATTGCTCAAATCAATGTGTGTAACATACATCAGTTTAAAAATGTCTCCTCCATTTTTGTGAATAACGTGGAAAGACATTCGAAGTAATTGAGCTAATTAGCTAATAAAAGTTAAGTATGCTTGCTCATTGAATTTCTATGTTTTATTTTTCTGAATTAGCTGCTAAATGTGGAATTTACTTTGAACAGGGATGGAGGGATGAAGGGGCTGTTTACAGGTGGAGGTCCTCGTATTGCACGTGCAGGCCCTTCCGTCGGGATTGTGGTTTCCTTCTATGAAGTCATGAAGCACGTTCTGAGGCCATCTTCTTGACAGGGAGGGTTTCTCTAGTTCAAAAGTTTCGAGGGCGGTAGTAATCTTATGTTTTGTTTTTTTATCATCTGGCGCAGGGATGAATGGAGACATCAGAGAATCTCCGGCAAGATTTTGGCGATACCATAGAAAATAGAGAAGACTGACCTTGATATTTAACAAGTGGTACAACTTTTCACCTTTATTTTGTTGCTCATGGCAGCGCATAAAATTTTGTGACCTTTTCTTAATTGCTTATGGCAATTTTTTCCGAGAGTAATCTCAATTTTCCGTTCAATACGAAGTGCAAATAACATATTGTGGATTTGTTAATTGCCTTGGGGTGCTTAACAATATAATACTCGTTCAGTTGAAGTTTATTGGGAAATCTATTTTTTTTAGATAAAATTATATTTGAGATTGATTTCAAATATTTATAAATATTATTATAAAGAGAAAGGTAACTATAAAGGGTTTATATTTATTTTAAAAATGATATTTAGGTTTCTTAATTATTTTTTTGTAAGAGTTTAATTTTTTATGAAAAAAATTAACTGTAATAGGACAAATGAACATCTTTTATGTTTTTATTTATTTATTTGTAATTCTTTAAATTATAGTTTATTTAAGTTATAACAGTTTTTATATAATGTAATTAAAAAATAAAAGAATAAAATTAAAAGAATGACTTTTGTAGGTTTTTGTGCCATTATTTTTCATAACAATAAGATTAAATCATTAAAAAATAAGTATATAATTTAGAATGTTATTTTTTCAATAAATAAAGGATCTTAAAGATATTGATTTGTTTAGTTGAATTTTGTTAAATATTATATGAGTGTTACTTTTTATAACTCTTATAAATTTTACTCGAAGCTTTCCAAAAAAAAAATGACACTAATTTTTAAGGATATATGTTTAGAACTTATTTAATGTTTGGTTTATTAGGATGAGATGAAATCAGAATTGATTTTTTTCAATTTTATGTTTGGTTGGTTTGAAAAATAGGAATGAAATTAATTTTTAAAAGAGAAATCAAAATTGTTTCTTCTCTTAAAGAATCATGATTCTATTCATATCTCAATTGTTTTTTAAATTTCATCCCAACTTCAAATATAACCTTAAATCTTAAATCTTAAAATCTTAAATTCTATTTAGAAAAATAATAATTTTAACTTGAAACCTTAACTCACAAATATAACTTTAAACCTTAAATCTCTAAACCTTATTTAGAAAAATAATAATTTTAATCCTAAATTTTAACATAAAAATATAACTTTAAATTCTAAACCCTAAAGCTTAAATCTCAAATCCCAAAATCATAAACCCTATTAAGAATAATAATAATTTTAATCTTAAACTTTAACCCATAAATATAACCTTAAACAATAAATCCTAAATTTCAAATCTAAATATCCTAAATCTTATTTAGAAAAATAATAATTTTATTTATAAATCTTAACCCACAAATATAACCCTAAATCTAAATCCCAAATCTCTAGAAAAATAATAATTTTAACCCTAAACCTTAACCCATAAATATAACCTTAAACCCTAAATCATATTTAAAAAATAATAATTTTAACCCTAAATCTTAACCCACAATTACAACCCTAAATCCTAAATCTCAAATCATAAAACTCAAAACCCAAAACCCAAACCCTTAATCCTTAAACCCCAAATCCAAAATCTCAAAACCTTAAACCCTTTTTAAAAATAATAATAATTTTAATATATATTTTATTTTTAAGAAATATTTAAGTAAATGATATTATTTAAACTTTATTAAATATAGGAGTATTAATGTAATATATAGTATTTTTCATTATATTACAGTTGTAAATCAAACATTGTAATACTAATTTATTATTTGATTCCAATAGTCAAACCAAACCAAAATATTTCATTTCTATTCCATTCTCATTCTTCCGATTCTATGAATTAAATGTCACCTTAGAATAGAGTAATATTTCATACTAGGAAAGGGAATTTCCTCTCTCTTTCTCTCTCTTTTTTTTTTTGCTTTTTTTTTAGAAAATTTTCTTAGAAATTAATGATGAGTGCTTAAAAAGCATTGAAATTACCATGATTTAATGTACTTTAATTGATTAAATAGATTTATATTTGTATGATTTTATCATATTTTTATATAAATTTCTTTTTGGAATCATGGATATTTTTATTATTTTTTAAGTATTTTCGTTTGAAAATAACTTAAAAACAAAAAATATATTGGAGGTAATACGTTACAAATATATTTAAAAAAATGAGGAAAAGTCAAAAAGATGAAAAATTTTGGACAAAATGGGTCAAAAATGTCAAAAAAGTCGAAATCTTGCACGCACCAATGAACGCAGCAGCCAATTTGCACTGAGTCTCGCGTGCATGCCCAGCACATGCACACACGTAGCCGGCACCCGCCTTGCCAACACACGCTCGACACACTTTGGGTTGACTTTTGCGGGCGCCCGGACACTGCCCGTCTTTGTGTCGTACAAGACACACCGTGTGTCGTCAAGGCCAATACATTCATCGCCATGTCCCGTGCACACCAACCTCAAGTCTGCCAAGATTTTTGCACCCCATACACGTGCCAACCTATCCAAACACGTCCAAATTCAAATTTTGGAAATATTTTCCTCCCTTTTTGGCTTTTTCTTCACCTATAAAAGGAACATCTTCTCTCATTGTAAAACACAATTTTCTAAGCTCTTTCTTTTTCTAAAAAGTTTTTATTTTTTTAGTTTTTAGTTTTTAAGTTCTTCTCTTTTTGAGAAGAACTAACTATATTTGTATAGATTTCTAGTTTTTGATTCAATAAACGAAGATGCAGATATGTTTGAAGGTTTTCTAGCAACAAAATTGTAAGAATTTTTTTAAGGTATTATTTTAATGGATTATTTACGGTTATCTTTTTATGTTTTATTCTTATATATTATATTTAATTTATTTGTGATTAAATTTAACATGAATGCTTGTTTGTAAATATGATATAATTTTAACGTTGTTATGCTTGCAAAATATTGAATAGGTAAAATATTTTCATAAAATAAATTGATTTTGTTTTTATTCAAGATTTTATATTTAGGATGTTAGTGAGAAATATATTATTTTTCATTACAAACTTAAATCTAAAAATTAGATTTTAAGGTTTAATTATTCGGTCTGATTTAGAGTAATACTCTTTTATTTGTTGGTACAATCGTCTAATATGAGTAATACTCCACCTGACACTTTCATACCAAAAACAAAAAAGAAAAAATCAACAAATATCAATTTATATCTTTAATAACCTAAATAATATGAGTAAACATAATTAACTTAATTATTATATCCTTAAATACTCCACTGTTATGAATAATAAAAATTTACGTTATTGTTTATTCAATCTATATCTATGTTTATTTTATGTTATTAGATTAGAAAACAAACAAACCAAAATATCGTGGCAGAATGTTTAGGATTTAATTTCGTTTTTAAGATTTTGAATAATAAATTAAAAATCACATATTTTTTCCTTAGATCGACCTTGAGAATATACTTATTATTTTTTATAAAATGATTCATGCACTTCGAGTTTTACAAATAAAAAAACCAAATTATTTGCATGATCGACGATATCAATCTTGCACTCATCAATTAACATTACAAAACCAAGAATCTAAGAACTTCCAAAGTCCATTCTGTACACATAATTCCTCCATAGCTTACAATGCATATGAACCTTTTTCTGAGTTATATACACTTGAACCCACAATTTTTGGATAAACAATTAACTCAAAATATAAAGAAACTGTAACTAACTATTTTTTTTAAATAAACGATATTTGGTGTGATTCAAATTTATAACTTAAAACTAGAGAAAAATAAATATTACTGTTAGGTTATTGAATGAACCAGAACCGTGATTAAGAACTAACCATATTCATTTAAGAGGCTTAATAATTAATTTTATTATAATATTCATTTAATTTTATAAAAAGAGATCGAGGTAAATAACAATTTTAATATTAGTGGGTTGTACAATACATTTAAATGGTAGCTTTTGTAATTAAAGGAAAAAATATAATATTAAAATTACAATACATTGAACAAAATAATGACAACTTTTGTAATTATAGGGGAAAATATAGCAAAATCTTGAAGAAAAAAATTGAGAATGAAAGACTCTTAGAACCAAATAAAACTGAGGTCTTAAAGCTTTCATTTAAATGGATATATTGAATCTTATTTATATTAAGGAAAATTACATCATACGTACGCATATAAGATACCTTCGGTTAAAAATAAATAACCATGATATTTTTTTAAATTTTTCTAATATTAACTAATATCCTTTTATATTCAAAGTCCAAGGAATTTTAATGATTCTTTAGGACCAAATTGGAACTATTAGGACTACTTGTATGTATGGTATCACACAACCCTCAACTTGTTCGGAAACGAAGATCAAATTCTTTCCTCAAGAAAGCATAGAAGAATGGTGTCAGTAATATGAGTACTCTATTTGATGCAAAGAACCTTTTAGTTGAAAACTTTTGGTTGATCAAAGCATGCTTTAGAGGTTCTTTAAGATTGAAACGGTGGATAGCATAGGATAACATAATTTGTAATTAAATTTATATTCATATTTGTTATAACGTGATTCATATCTAAATAACTTTAAAAATAAAAAAAAGATTCATTTTTTAAAAAATAATTTGAATAAATATCATATCATAGTTTATATGAGTATAAATTTAAGTATTATTAATATTTTTTATGATAATCATTAGATATATGTCAATTTGTTGATGTTAGTAAGGAATATTATATTCACCTAAATTTATACGTAATTTTATACCCATATATTTTATATTATGATACATTTCAAAATTATTTACGATATTGAATAACTTTCTATATTTTAAAATAGTTGTCGTTAATATAACTATGTAAGTGATATCAGTGCAAATATGAATATAAAAAAAATGTATTGTTAGCATTTCTCTTGTATTAAGTAGCGTCTTCGTGCAATGCAATGCAAATTAATTATGTAACTTTTGCATTATTGCACAAATCACTGGTATCATCTAAAGATTGAAATGGTGAATGTGAGGTATTTATCTAATGATTTCATTATCAAACAAAAATTTATCTATATATATATATATATATATATAATATAGATTATTTGTTTAAAAAAAATAGCTGAATAGTGGAAATTTTTTACCACGTTGTGGAATATCATAACAAGTTTCTAGTTACATCCCTATATTACTTGTTAGTGTTACAAAAGAATAAGAAAGAAAATTACCAATAATCGTTACATGAACATAAACCATCAACAAAACGATGGAATCGGTTATTATCCCGAACAATAACCTCTCTTCCAGTAATCTTGGAAATTAGCTTAATGACCTGATGACAATCGCCACAAACACGAAGGTTTTTTACTACTCGAATTGCAATAGTAGGATTTGTGCTAATTAGACCAAATGCAATAGCCAATCTTTCACTGTGACAACCAAGGAAATGCTCTTTCTCTTCCTCTTCTATGTCAAACAACACAAAGTCAGTTTTTGGGACATAACCAAATGCCTTAAGTTCCTTGGTTAACTCACCAAGCTTCGCATATATCTTGTCTGATAATGGATGAGACTTATCTCCCACAAGGAATTCGTGAACAATCCCATGTACATCGATCCAACTATACCCTGGTATTTTGTGCAACCCTTGATCATTCATTTTCGTCCTGATAGTTTCTGCCTCGTTCCATTTTTTACTCTCCGAGTAGATATTCGATAGCAGGATATAATTTCCTGAATTCCATGGTTCTAAGTGGATGAGTTTCTTTAGCACATGTTCTGCTAGTTCAGTATCTCGATGTAGCCTACAACCACTCAACAAGGCTCCCCAAACAACGGCATTAGCCTCCATTGGCATACTTTTGATTAAGTGATGAGCTTCCTCTAATAAACCTGCACGCCCAAGAAGATCCACCATGCATCCATAGTGCTCAATAGTAGGTGTCAAGGAAAAGACACGATTCATGCTATTGAAATATTTGTGACCCTCATCAAGTAGACCAGCATGAGTACACCCACAAAGGAGCCCCATAAACGTGTTCCCATCAGGTTGAATTCCGGATTTCTCCATTTTACAAAATAGCCCAAATGCAGCATTAACATGTCCATTCATAGCTAGCCCTGATATTGCGGCATTCCAGACCACTACATCTCTACTCTTCATCTTCTTGAAGACTTCCCAGGCTTGAAGCATACTTCCACATTTGACATACATGTCAATCAGTGCAGTACCAATCACAGGGTTAGATAAAATCTCATTTCTATCCATCAAGCTACCTGCCCAATCCCCTAATTCTAATGCTCCCAACCTAGCACAAGCAGAAAGCACACCAACTATGACATACCGGTCAGGTTTTAAGTTTTCTTTCTGCATTTGGAAGAAGAGGTCTAGGGATTCTTTAGGAAGCCCATTGGATGCATACCCTTGAATCATAATACTCCAACATACTATATCCTTCTCGCACATCGTATCGAAGATAAAGCGTGCTTTTTCCATGTTTCCAAACTTGGCATACATATCCACCAAAGAGGTAGCAACAAAAACATTCCCTCCCATATCATTCTGTGTTATGTATGTAGCTATCCACTCTCCACTACTTGAATCTCCCAAATGTGTACATGCAGACAAGATCCTAACAAGGGAAAAGCTATCAGGCCTTAAACCCATCAACATTGATCTTCGAAACATATCAATAGCTGTCCTATACTGGCCAGCTTCGATATACCCACTAACAATGGCAGTCCAAGAAACAACATTTTTATGCGGAATATCGTCAAACACCTTGTGGGCATAGTTCAATTGACCACATTGGGCATACAAACAGAGCAAACTAGTCTTAACATAGACATCACAGTCAAAACCAGATTTCACCACAAGGGAATGAAGTTTCAATCCCAATTGAAAATCCTGAAGCCTCAAACAAGCCTTGAGAACAAAAGGGAAGGTGAAACTATTGGGCGAAAAACCGTGACTCTGCATTGAATGATATAATTCAATTGCATCACTAAAGCAATCATTAGTAACGAAACCTCGGATCATGGTATTCCATATGAAAATATTAGGTTGTTTGGTTCCTCGGAACACGTGTTGGACGTAACAAGTGTAGCCAAAATCAAAGCTGGAGCGCAAGAACAAGTTGAGAAGATAGTTGTCTTGGTCAAGGTCAAGGCGGAGAAGCCTAGCGTGGAGATGCTTGAGCTGTTTGAATGAATTAAGGCCTTGAAGAAGGCATTTCTTGATCTCAAGGGCCTTGGAAAAGAGCGTGGGAGAGACTATGTTGTTTGGAATGCTCATGACATGTCTACCGCCAAATCAAATCTTCAAAATACTACCCAAATTACCATCCTTTTAAAATGCGAGCAAAAAAAGTAATATTTGTTTTGACAAGAACATCTCATAATAATAAAACATAAAGCATTATAGCTGTATAAACCTACAACGACTACCGATTTAAGAACACATAACAGTAGCGTGATGAAAATAATTATTAACTATTTTCGCAACAAAATATTTATTTATAAATTTATTTTTAAGTTTATTATCAGAAAATTTAAATAAATGATTGAGTTCTAAATAATTTTAGTTCAGGTATATCTTTAATAATTACGACACATAAGATTATATTTATTTATTTGATAACACATGTTTATAAATTTGAAATCATTTTTAGTGTTAAAATATGGAATAAGATATGTTAAAATATTATATAAGATATACTCTAAATTATAGCTGAAATTTTTACCATAAAAGTAATTTTAAAACATAAAGGTTAGTTTTTTTATACTTAGATCGTAAACCTAAATTTGACATCTTAATGTGAGTTTAACTTTTTAGCCACACCAAAGTGGGAATTAAATTATTTACTAATATCTTAGAAAATAAACATAATTTAATTATGTTCTTAACATGTCGGTCCCATCAAAGTTGTCAATTTAAGGTTTAATTAACAAAAGAATCGTATACATATCCTCGAATACTTTTTTATTTAAAAGAAAGAATTAATAATTTTAATTTATATCTTTGATAACTTACTTAATATTGAACAAACATGATTAACTAACTAATATTACATAAATTCTTCACTGCATGATAAATATTTAATATGCTTAAATGTTTATTGAATCTATCTTTATTTTTATGTCAGTAGTTTAGACACACAATTAAAAACAATCATGATAGGATGTTTAGGTTATTTATTTTCATTTTAAAGAATTTGTTGAATAATTTAAAAGTCTCATGATTCATCTTTAGAATAACTTTGGAAGTATACTTATTATTTTCTATAAGTGATAAATGCACTTTCCAATTATTTTATAAAACATACAAACTTTATATGTAAGAATTTTGTGTATCAAGTTTTTGAAAGACCATTTTTAGGGAGAAATAACATTTTTAAATTTTTATTATCAAAATGTTAAAAATATTTTGTGTTGTAAATATTGTAATTTTATTTAAAATTTTAAAATATCTATGTTATTAGTTAATTTTAGATGTTTTAAATTTTAATTTTTTTTAAAAAATATTAAATAAAAAATAAAAAATATTAATTTTCTTTTCTTTCAAAACAATTCTTTATTCTTTATTTTTAATTTTATTAATTATTTTGTTATTATTTTATTAATTTTTGTTTGATTTATTTTTTTTACTAACATATATATCAATTTATTATATTTTTACTTTATGATTAGTATTTTTGTGTACAAAAATATTTTCTAATTTAAATTATTTTACTAACTTATTATGCAATTATATATTTTTTCTTTTTATTTTTACTTCTAATAGTGATTATTTAATATAATTAAGTAATATGTTATCTTGACTTTTGTTATTAATGTACAATAGATAAGAGATCTTTGAGAAATGAACTCGTACTTTTATTAACATATTTAAGATTAAACAAATATCAAGAAAGATAAATACTGAGCAAGAGGAAGATGAACAAACACAAGTTCAAGTAGATAGGGTGATGCTAAACAGAAAATGACGAAAGAGTATGCATTAGTTATCATTGACAATACTAACTCTTGCATATAATTTGGAAAAGCTGTATGGAATTATATATTGAAAAATATTCATTATTGTTACCTTTATTTTATGGGTACCACTTTAATAAAGACACTTTAAACTTTATTAGATAATTTTATGTTACTACGGACATAAATCCATTAGAGAAATTGGATGAGGACTTGACTTAGGATAAGGTGTTTTCCTTACACCCTTAAGGAAAAAGGTAAGTCTTGATTTATGACTTTACAAGCCCGGGTTCATTAACTATTTGGGAGACGATTACATAGTAAGTTTATGGGTAGGTACTATTCCCATAAAAAGACTATAGAGTTAAGGGCATAAATAGAAACATTCTTCCAAATGAATAGAGAACTCTTCCTTGAAACATAGGACAGATTCAAGTTCCATTTGATTCAATGCCCACACCATGCTATCATTTGCAAGTATAAAACTAGTTCTTTTATAATGGGCTAACACAATAGTGTCAATACATTGTTGATGATGTTACAGGATGAGCTATACGAAAAAAGATAGCAAAAGAAACTTATGAGCTTTATAAGATGTTAGTTGCTAATTCGTAACAAAATAGTGCTAGAGGAAGAAGACCAAGAGATAATGAAGTTGGTTCGGGGAATGAAATGGCCTTACAAATTACATAATTGACTAAGTAAATGCAAATTCTCACTACCACTCAAATGTTAAAACAAGTGGTGTGTGAATTTTGTGGTTCAATTGGACATACTGCTTTTAATTGCTCAAATATAGGTAATTTTAGTGTGGATTCCTTGGAAGAAGCCAATTATATGAAAATGTATCATTCCAACACCTATAATTTTCTAAATAATTACCAAGCATATGCCCAAAGCTAAACAAAAAAGCCATATGAAAACCAACCTTACCCATAAATTAAACCCAAAAGAACCTTAGAAGATAATTTGAATGCTTTTATTCAAATTAATAGAGACAACCATTTGATGAACAATCAAAAGTTGAATTCTATAGAGGCTTCGGTAAAAAGGATTAAAGTCAAAGTTAGGTAATTTTCATAACTTGAATGCGAGAAGAAAGAAAAGGAGAAGTTGCTTGACTAAGGATGTTACAATAGTTCAAGTGGTAAGATAGTTAATAAAATATTACGGAAATTTTTATGCTTTTACTATTCGGTCTGCAGGTAATAAAAAGGTGAAATTATAATCTCCCACAATGGAGAGACAAGTGCTAATAATGATAAATCTTTTGAGAAAATAACTAGTGATTCATCTGACATTCCAAAGAATAAAACATCAAAACCACATAAACAAACAATACCATTTCCACATGATTGAAGGAATGCAAACAAGAAAAATAATTCTCTCATATTTTTAATACGCTCTCTAAAGATAATATTAATTTACCTTTATTAGAAGTGATCAAAAATATGTCCTCTTATTCTAAGTTCTTCAGGGAATTAAACACTAAGAAAAGAAGGTATGAGCTAAATGAAAGAATAGTAGTATCAAAAATTTTTAGTGTTGCGCTTTAGTACCAATTACCCTTAAACTTAAAAGATCCTGGTAGTTTTATCATTGATGTAACTATGGGGGATAGAAAGGTAGCTAAAGCAAAATGAGACTTAAGTTCTAGTATAAATTTGATGTCAAACTCTATTTTCTTACAGCTAGGTTGGGAGATCTAAAGCCTATAACCATGTCTCTTTAGTTTATGGATATATCTATTAAATATATGAAGAGAATGGTTGATGATGTGCTTGTTCATGTAGACAGACTCATAATACCTATTCATTTTGTGGTTCTAGATATGGAGAAAAACCCATCATTAGAAAAAGAACATAAAATACTTCTTGGTAAAATTAGTATTGATGTCCAAATAGGCTATCACCGAGACTATTATTGATGTCTAAGATGGAAATTGAACAATGACAATCCTAGAAGAGACTATACATTTTAAAGTTTTTAACTCTTCAACTTTTCCTTCTATTTCTACTATTGATGAATGCTATAATGTTGATTTAATGTGTACACTTGTACATAACACTTTTATGTAGGATAGAAAGGAGAACAAATTGAAAATTTCTTTAACTATTAACAAGGAAGAAGATGATTTAGGTAAGGAGACTAAAGGGATATCATGATCTACCTAAGACCCCATCTGGGGAAGAACTCACTCCACTTAACTTAGAACTTAAAGATTTAACTGAGTATCTTAAGTATGTGTTTTTCGGAGAAGGGAAAACTTATCAAACTATCATTTCTTCCCTTTGACCAAAACCTAAGAAATTGAACTTGTTAAGGTGCTTAAAAATTTTAAAATGGCTATAGGTTGGAATATTGGAGGTATTAGAGGCATTAGTCCAACTATGTATATGCATAAGATCAATCTTAAGGATGATGTTAAATCTGTTAGAGGTCAGAAGACTTAACCCAATCATGCAAGAGGTAGTTAAAAGGAAATCCTTAAACTCTTAGAAGTGGGAGTCATTTACCTAATTGCTAATAGTAGGTGGGTTAGTTTGGTGATGTGGTACCAAAGAAATCTAGTATAACCGTTTTGAAAAATGACAAGAATGAACTGGTGTGCACTCGAACAATCATTAGATGGAGAATGTGTATAGATTTTTGAAAACTGAATTTGTATACTAAAAATGATCAAGTTCCTTTTTCATTTATTGATCAAATGCTAGAAATACTAGTTGAGCATAAATTTTACTGTTCTCTAGATGGGTTTTCAGGTTATTATTAAGTACCCATTGTATCAAAAAATCAGGAGAAGACCCATTTTACATGTTCTTTTGGGACATTTTCTTTTAGAAGAATGTCATTTGAGTTATGCATTGGCCTCACCATATTTCATAGATGCATGATATAAATCTTCTTAGATATGGTAAAAAATTTCATTGAAGTATTTATGGATGATTTTTTTTTTGTCTTTGGAACCTCGTTTGATTATTACTTGAATAAATTGACTATAGTTTGAAAACATTGGACATGTGAGAAAAAAGTCATTTTATGATACAAGAGGAGATTGTTTTAGGACATATGATTAATAAAGGAATTAAAGTTGAAAAAGCAAAAATATAATTGATTGTAAAATTAACTTCTCTTACATCTATTAAAGGGATTAGAAGCTTCTTAAGATATTGAGGTTTTTATAGGTGATTTATTGAAGATTTTCTAAAATAAGTTATCACTTATGCAATTTGCTATCAAAAGATGTTTATTTTGATTTTAATGATGCATTTCTTATCTCTTTTAATACTTTGAAAGAAAAATTAACATATTTTCCTATAATTTTGGTGCTTAATTGGTCACTTTTTCTTGAAATTATGTGTGATGCTTCTCATTATGCAATTGAGGAAGTTTTGCGATAGAGAGTGTATAAGCATTTGCATGAAAGCTAGTAAACACACTCAATGAAGCCCAAATTTATTATTCCATCACTGAATGGAATTCTTGGCTATTGTGTTTTTTTAGATAAATTTAAGTCTTACTTAGTAGGTTCTAAAGTATTTGTGCATTCTGATCATGGTACTTTAAGAGACCTACTAAGTATTTCTACTCAAGGATGTTTCAATGTATCCTTGAGTTGCATGTTCCCTCTTTCATCCCATCCTTCCTCAAAATAAGACTTCATTGTTTTTGGAAAATATTTTTATCATATTACAAAGATGACATTCCTCTAGGATAAGAGAGCTTATAACTCACGTCTTTGTTATGGCAATCTTTGTAAGTATAATCTTGAATTTAGGCTTTTAATGTTTCCTATACCCTCTTTTTATTATATGAATTATTAATGTTATTACCTATCTTCTCTAAAAATGAATGTCATAAATAGGTGAATTTACATAATCAATATAGGAATATTTATCAATATGAGTAGGTGAAGAATAAAAAAACTTAAAAGTGTACAATCTTTCCTAAGATTATCATGGTTAAATTCCTACTATGGACATCAATCATAGTCTTGATTAGGGCCATGAATTTCCTAGCAAGAAGGATAGTATGTTTTTTTTATCCATAAATAGGTTTTCCTCCATATCTAACATAACAAAATCCACATGTAGAATTAGCGTATCTACCTGTAAAAGAAAATTATCAACCATGCCCTTTCCATATTTAATGGATATATCAACTAATTGAAGGGACATGGTCATGCGCTTCAAATCCCTAAAACCTAGTTGCAAGTATAATGAGTATAGCATGGGTTAATGCATGCACCTAAATCTAGCATAACCTTAACCACCTTTTTACCCCTTCAAAATATTTATTTATAAATTTATTTTTAAGTTTATTATCAGAAAAGTTAAATAAATGATTGGGTTCTAAATAATTTTACTTCAGGTATATCTTTAATAATTACGACACATAAGATTACATTTATGTATTTAATAACACATGTTTATAAATTTGAAATCATTTTTAGTGTTAAAATATGGAATAAGATATGTTAAAATATTATATAAGATATACTCTAAATTATAGCTGAAATTTTTACCATAAAAGATAACATAAAATTTATTTTAAAAGATATTAGATAAGATATATTCTAAATTATAGCCGGAATCTTTATAATAAAAGATAGCATAAAATCTATTTTAAAAGAAATTTATTTTAAATAAGAGTCTTTTTAATTAGTAAGTATTACTAATTCTATTTGTAATAGAAAAGATATTTATCAATTACATAGGATTAAGTGTTTTAATTTTTCCTATATATAAAACTCATTACTCATTGTTTCAATTAATCACACAAAAGCATTATTCTAATCTTCTTAATTTCTCTCTCTTGTTTTACAAATATAAGATCGTAATTCTTTAGGTTTTTTTATTTAATTAATCTATCAAATATTTGTGGTTATGTTTGATTGATTAATAAGCCTAATTATTTTATGATATTTTGATAATATGTTCTTAAGCCATCTTCTTTATTTTTTTCTTAAATTGTTAGATCAAATAATTTTTTTTATCATATCATAGTTATTTGATTTGATTATTAATCTTTAAAGAAGTTATTTTTATTGAACTTGTACTTGATCTTTTTACTCTAGGATTTACTAGTTGATTTGATTTAAGTGACATATATTTTGAATCATCTAATTAGGATTATTCATTATTAAATCCATTTTAGAACACACACGGGCACTTGTGTTTTTTTGTACTAACCATTTTGCAATTAATTTGGGAACGTATCTGATTGGCGGAAAGTTTATTGTAACGTTAGTCTGAAAACCACTCACGCTAATATTAGAAACTATGAAAACAGAGTAAGGGCTCGTAAGTAAAGTACATTGGGGTAGTATCCTAGGGAGGATAGCATAATACCGAGTTTGTACTTGAACATTTGATTTTCATAGTGGAAAGTTAGGTGGTTCGATGGATCGGTGGTTTTCCTCTTAGGTCATGGTTGTGGCCTAGGTTGTTTCCACCTAAAAATATCATATGTTATTATTTTATTTTCGTACTTTATTCTTACACACAATTACATGCTTGGCCGCCTTGTTTAGGTTACTAAGTTATAAATTGATAAAAATTAAAAATAACCTATTCACCTCTCTAGGTTAATTAGGTCAATATCTTATACACTTTCAATTGATATCAAAGCCAATACTAGATACATTTAGTGTTAATCCTACGGATTTTTATTATGGAGGAATTTGAATCTTTTTTTCTTTTCTAAATATAATGTTAAAGTTTTAAAGAATTATGTTTTAAATGTCTTATAGTGATAGAAGAGAATAATAGTTTAAAAACAAATATAGGAAAATTAAATGAACAACTTGAGGCGCATGAAATTTTTTCTAATAAATTAAAAGAAGCGAATAATATTTTGCAAAAATAAAATAATACTTTAAATTTGAGTCTTATATGTTTGAAAGAAGAAAATAATAAACTTGTTGAAGATAAAAAAAACAAATGCAAGAGCTCAAAGAATCATGTGAAGTAGTTGAGATACTTACAATTGGAGCTCAACACTTAGATAAAATATTGAGCATGGGTAAGTCATACAGTGATACACATGACTTTGGTTATAAGGATGAGAGTTCCACACCTTCAACATCAAAGACCTCATTTGTAAGGCCCTTAAACTTTACTCTCACGGTTACTACTTATGCACAAAAAACTATTACACCTATGGTAGAAAAAGTTGTTAAGTTTGTGCTTATCTGTCATCATTGTGGTAGGAAAGATCATATAAGACTAAAATGTAAATTTTTGAGGAATGCTCTTGAACTTAATCATTCTTTACATGTTTTACATAGTAGGACTCATAAGCATCATCCATCTAATCATCCTACATCATATTCAAAGATGAATGGAAATTATAATAATGTGTTCAAAAATTCTACTAGGAAGTATGAAGTTTTAGGTTTAAAGAGGTAAGTAAAATTCAGTACTTTTAATGCTAGGACTCATTATTATCATCCTACTATGCATACTGCATCTTTATTTGAGATGAATGAGAAAAGTACAGCTAAGTACAAGAACATGCCTATGAAACCTAAGTTTGTTGAATCTCAACCCAATGATATAGAGAAACCAAAATGCAAGAAAATATTGATTACGAAAGGATGTTTTTTCCTAGTCACGTGACCATCTTTAATTCCTTCATTTAAGTATTTTTGTTAGAGTGCTTAAATAACCTTAGGTGAGAAATTTTTGTTATCTTTATTTTATTTATTAGTTAAACTTAAAAAAAAAGTAGAATCCTTATTTGACCAATAATGTATTGGACTTATTCAACACTTATAGATATATAACCTTATTTTTAATGACTTAACTAATTTTGATATTTATTGTATAAATTATTTTACAACTTTGGCTTATACACCAACACATTTTCTATACATGTGATGATCGATGTTGACATGAACTTATTCACACACTCATGAACACACATATATGTTATGCTTGAAGTTTATGAATTTTCTTGAAAAACTCTAGAACTTCAACTAATCTTAACTGTAAAATTGTGTTGAGTTCTACTTCTTACTTGCTAAAACTCTACCGTATGGAGTCACCTAGTATTAAGAGGGCCACCTACTGTGATGTGTGAAGCTACCGTAGTGAGCGTTGAAGGCTACCTCACAACTAGTGTGAAAGTCATCATACTAGGTTTATGGCTCATGTAAAAAAAAAAGATTTTGCAAAAATCGATTACTTATAAATCTTGTACATTGAATGCACAAAAAGAAAGAGCCAATAGAGGTTTAAAAAATAATAAAAAAATTATCATTTACCTCATATATAAAATAAAGAAGAAAAAAATGTTAAGTTATTTTTTAGTAGATATATTTTATTTTGTAAGATTGAAGACTTAATTATAATTTTACATGATAAGTGATTCTTTTGAGTCTTTCTTGATAGGCCATAAATAAATTAATTGACATATTTGTGGAGTTTAAATATATATACTACTTTAAGTAAATGTCAATATGTCATTATATGTGCAAATTGTACTTGTGTACCGTACCTCTTTTACTCTACTTATTTATTTATATAATAAATAATCAAAATTTGAGTTAAAAATTGGTGAGTTCTAAATTGGTTATGTGCTCATTTGTGACTAAATGAGTTTAATACCTTATGTGCCTATTTATGCAAATTTAAAAATAAAAAAATAATATTTTTTTCCATTTATATCCACTTTTTATTTAATATCTTTTTAATCGGTTTCTAAGTTAGAGAGTCATAGAACTTAGGGGGAGCTTACAGCACATTGGACTTTTGCATTACTCTAATTTTACATTGCTATATCTTTAGAGGGTGTTTAGCTTCATTGTTTTGTCTAATGTTTTGTCTTTCTCGTATGTTAAAAAATGGGAGAGAATAATGTGTTTTACTTCCATGTTTTTCTTTTGTTATGCATATAATCTTTACACTTCGCTTATTTTTATGTAAACTGAACTAGTGTACAATGAGGCTTTCAAGCCAAGTTGTTGTTTGCTTTGTCTATATCTTTTCAGCTACTTACAAGCTTGTCAAGTTGCAATGCAGATGGATTCACCGGATCATATGATAGTTCTACTATGGAGTCTAGGAAATCATTGTATTTTATCTTATTTCTATAAGTGTCATGTAGTGGGAGAAAGATTTTACCACACAAAAACGCTAAAGGGGGAGTTTGTAAGGACTATGAGTGTTGGTTATTTTCGTGGACAAAATATTTGTCTGTAAATTTGTTTTTAGGCTTGCTATCAAGTCTATCAAGAAAAGCCAAATAAATATTCGAGTTTCAGATAATTTTTCTTCAGGTATATCTTTGATAACTACGACAGATAGGATTGCATTTATGCATTTAATAGCACATTTTATAAATTTGAAATTATTTTTAGTGCTAAAATATGGAATAAGATATGCTAAAATATTATATAAGATATACTTTAAATTATAGCTAGAATCTTTAGTATAAAAGATAGCATAAAATCTATTTTAAAATAAATCTATTTTAAATAGGAATCTTCTTAATTAGTGAGTATTACTAATCATATTTGTAATAGAAAAGATATTTATCAATCATATATGAGTTATCTTAATTAATGATATTAATAATCCTATTTGTAATACAAAAGATATTTATCAATTACAAAGGATTAAGTATTTTAATTTTTCTTATAAATAAAACTCATTACTCATTGTTTCAATTAACCACATAAGAACATTATTCTAATCTTCTTAATTTCTCTCTCTTGTTTTACAAATATAAGATCATAATTCTTTAGGCTTATTTATTTAGTTAATTTATCAAATATTGGTTGTTATGTTTGATTGATTAATAAGCCTAATTATTTTATGATATTTTGATAATATGTTCTTATGACTTCTTCTTTATTTTTGTTTTTAAATTGTTAGATCAAATAATTTTTTTGTTATATCATAGTTATTTGATTTAATTATTAATCTTTAAAGAAGCTATTTTTATTGAATTTATGCTTGATCTTTTTACTATAGGATTTACTGTTTGATTTGATTTAAGTGACATATGTTTTGAATCATTTAGTTAGGATTATTCATTATTAAATCTGTCCTAAAACACACACTGGTACTTGTGTTTTTTATACTAACTATTTTGCAGTTAATTCATAAATGTATTTAATTGGCGGAAAGCTTCTTGGAACGTTGGTCTGAAAACCGCTCACGCTAATATTAGAAACTGTGAAAATAGAGCAGTGGCTCGTAAGTAAAATACATTGAGACAATATATTAAGGAGGGTAACATAAGACCGAGTTTGTACTTGAACATTTGATTTTCATAATGTAAAGTTAGGTAGTCCGATAGATCGATAGTTTTCCTCTTAAGTTATGGTTTTCCTCTTAGGTTATGGTTTTCCTCTTACGTTATCGTTGTGACCTAGGTTGTTTTCAACTAAAAATATCGTGTGTTATTATTTTATTTTTGCATTTTATTCTTATACACAATTGCATGTTTGAACAACTTGTTTAAGTTATATATTGATAAAAATTAAAAATAACCTATTTACTTCTTCTATAATTTAATTAGTTTTATATTTTATACACTTTCAAGCACTATATTATTTTCAGAACACAGAACCCGAGCTCTATTATTACGAGAATACAGAGCAAAAACAATATTATTTTCGGAACACATAATACAAACACTATTATTTTTTTCAACACAACACTACTAACTTTAAGGACTTTTTTAAACATGTATGGCTTCAAATCCTAAACAGCTTTGAGATGGAGAATGAATACCGTAGGAAGTTAAGAACAGCTCGGCCAAAGTAGAGGAATGGTCGAGCAGCGATGCGATGATCGTGATTGAGCTGTTGAGGGCCTGAACTGAGGAATGGATTACGAAAAATTCACTTTAACCTTTTGTTAAATAACACTGTACATTTTTCTCAATGTTAAAAATTATCATTCAATCTCCTATATATTTTATATTTGATGGAATTAAAACATTGGTTAATTTTATTAGACTAGCTATCAATATTTAAACAAGGTATAATAAATAATCATAATTATTTTTCATCATAGCTATCTTATTAGATTAATATATATATATTAAAAATTTAATCCAATTTTTAAATTTTTTTAAACAAATATTTTGTCAATGCTACATTTTGTCAAATATTTTAGGATTTTCAAGAATAAAAAATGTATTCTTAATTTATTGTCAAATTTTATCCTTAATATTTTTTACTTTTAAAGAAAAAAAAATTGTTTCAAATCATATTTTCTATTTTTAAAGACAAAATATTTTGTAACAAATTTTTAATGAAAATTCCCACCAAATTTTTCAATAACAAACTTAAATTTTATCCTTAATAAATATTTGGTGACAAAAATTTTGTCACAATTTTCTATAGTTATCGATTTTAATTGGTTAAATTTCTATTCAACTTCATCAAAGATGAATATCAAATCTTTGTCACTAAAAGTAATATTTTTAGGGATAATTTATTTTTAGTCAATTTTTTGTCCTGATTAACATTTTCTCTTGTAGTATTAATATATGGAAATAGAAGAAGTTACAATAAAAATATTATTTTTCATGATATAAACTATTAGAATTATTATAAAGAAAAAATAATATTAATAGTATATAATAATATTTATAACTATTTTTTATTTTTTAATTATTAATCTGATTCTAACCTAACTTTAACTCAATTTTTATTTTTTCGTATTATTTAAACTTATTTAAATTAAACTAAAATTTAATTCGATTTATAATTTTTTATTCATATTTAATTTAAATAATCATAAATTACTGCATCAAATTATGTGGAGCTACTTTCATGTAATGATGAAATCTTCTCGTCCTATAAATTAAGAGACCTCATAGGCTCATAGAGAAGGAAAAATGAAATGTCTTAGGAGACTAGGCACTTAGGAGACTAGGCACTAGTATGGGCTCATAGAGAAGGAAAAATGAAATGTCTTAGGAGACTAGGCACTAGTATGGAAGGAATATAAATTGTATTGGATAAGACTCGTTGGTGGGTGGACTAGTCTCATTTGAAATGGAGAATGGAGAATGGAGAATGGAGAATGGAGAATGGAGAAGTATAAAGTCCCCAGTTTCATTTAATGGACTGATGGCGTTTAAATTTTAATTGTTTTTACGTGCATGGATCATTAAAAAATTAATTAAAATTAATTATAAGGTATCTCGAGATCGATTTTTAAAGAAATTATCTAATTATTTTAAAAAGTTAATTATCTTCTAAATTAATTAATAAAATAATCATAAACATTCAATAAGATGTTAATAAAAGATTTAATAATTAAAGATAACAAATAAACTGAAGAAATTAATGTTTGAAGAAATAATCAGAGGAAGAAATAAACGTTTCATTAATCTAATTTCTTGATTTGTATCGGATATTTACATTGTTTATATAGACAAATACTAATTACTATTTCACCAACCACTATGATTGAATTGTATGATTTGATTGTATGATTTGATTGGTAGGCGCCGTGTATATTGGAAAAAATGTTTGGCGTCGGTGCAGTGATTGTTGAATTGTGTTTGCAGTGTTTGTTGAATTCAACACTCCCCCTCAAGTTGGTGCATAGATGTCTTTCATGCCCAACTTGTCTGAAACTTCTGTGAATACTCGATATGAGACTGCTTTAGTGAGGATGTCAGCCAATTGATCTTCTGACTTGATTTTTGGCAATTCCAATGAATTTTCTTCTAACTTTTCTTTAATAAAAAATCTATCAACTTCAACATGTTTTGTACGATCGTGTTGAACTGGATTATGCGTAATATCACATGCTGCTTTATTGTCACAAAATAACTTAATTGATTCTTTCGCAGGATATGTCAAATCTTTTAAGAGAGATTGTAACCACAAGGCCTCACAAAGCCCAAGTGCCATTCCTCTGTATTCAGCCTCTGCGCTTGAACGGGCCACAACATGTTGTTTCTTACTTCTCCATGTTACAAGATTTCCCACAAAAGTGAAGTAGCACGATGTAGATCGTCTATCATTTATTGATCCATCAATCAAAGATCAAGATATACTTCAATTCTAGAAAACTCGAGTTCTTAGTGAACAATACTCCTTTTCCAGGAGCAGATTTTAAATATCTCAAAATACGAATAACGCATTCATATGTTGTTCTCCAGGATTATGCATAAATTGGTGACAATACTTAAAGCATAGGCAAGGTCCGGGTCTTGTGTGTGCCAAATACATCAACCTTCCAACAAGCCTTTGGTATCTTTCTTTGTTTGTTGGAACTTGATCAACCTTGATACATAACTTTAATCCTTCCTCTCTTTGGTGTATTAAATGGTTGACATCTTTGACATACCGTTTCTTTTAATAAATCTAAGGCATACTTTCTTTGAGATAAGAAGATTCCTTCATTGATCGAGAAACCTCAATCCCAAGAAAATATTTTAAGGAACCAAGGTCTTTCATTTCGAATTCTTTGGATAAGTAAGTTTGTAGCGCTTTCCTTTCTTCAAGATCATTTCCTCGTTACTATCATATCATCAACATATACAATAAGTGCGGTGATCTTACCATACCCCCTTTTTAGAAATAAAGTATGGTCCGAATTGCTTTGCTTGTAGCCAAATGCCTTCATTGACCTTGTGAACACCGCCAAACCATGCTCTTGGGGATTGTTTCAATCCATACAGTGATTTTTTTAATTTGCACACCTTTTCTCCATGGATTGTGGATTTCTTGATTCCTGGTGGTAAATCCATGTAGACTTCTTCAATTAAATCTCCATGTAGAAAGGCATTTTTTACATCAAACTGATATAATGGCCAATCTAAATTTGCAGCTAGAGATACCAAGACCCGAACAGTGTTAATTTTGGCTACAGGTGCAAATGTTTCTGTATAGTCGATCCCATATGTTTGAGTGTATCCTTTTGCCACCAATCTTGCTTTATATCGTTCAATCGTACCATCTGCTTGATATTTTACTGAAAAAATCCATCGACATCCAACAATTTTCTTTGTTGGTGGACGATCGACAAGCTCCCAAGTTCTATTTATTTCTAAAGATTTTAGTTCTTCATTCATAGCATCTTTCCATTTTTGGTCAGCTAAAGCTTCCTGCACACTGTTAGGAATAGATACAGCAGATAATTGATTCACAAATGATACGTTTGATTTTGACAAACGATGTTTAGACATATAGTTACTCATGGGATATTTGACTTTACTAGAAATCTCAGGTTCATACATGGCTTTAGGAATACCTCTGTTAGGACGTGATGGAAGTATTTTTCTGGTTGGTTCAATAGTTGGAACATCCTCTGCAAACGATTGGTTAGGTATATCAGCAGTTTGTGGAGAAGGAATCTCGTACTCATTTAGTGGTAGTAAGGAACTTCCTTGATGATCTTGAAGTTGATGAGGACTTGATTCCATTTCCCTTGAGTCTTGTCTATATTGAGAGTTATTACCATCTGAATTCAAGTTATTTGTATTTTCCTCACATATAATTTGTCTTTCTTCATAAGGAAGCAATTTATATGTAAGGGTCTGAATTTCAGCATGGTTGTACTCCCCCTGAAATTCAGGTGTAGAGGAGAAATACATTGTATCTTCATGAAAAATAACATCCATAGTAGTAATCATTTGTTTTGTAGGAGGATGGTAACACCGATACCCTTTTTGTTGTATGGCATATCCCATAAAAACACAACGTATTGCTCGTGGATCCAACTTGCTACGTTGTTGTTTATGTAGGTGTACAAATGCCACACAACCAAAGACACGAGGAGGTAGATTGGGAACATTTGGTGCAACAATTGCTTCAGTGATGGCTTGTAGTGGTGTTTGGAAGTTAATGGGACTGGAAGGTACCCGATTGATTAAATATGCAGCAGAAGTAATTGCTTCTCCCCAATAAGATAATGACATATTAGCGTCGATCAATGAGGCACGGACAACTTCCAACAAGTGTCGATTTTTCCTTTCTGCAACTCCATTTTGTTGAGGTGTATCAACACAAGTAGTTTGATGAATAATGCCTTCTGATTGAAGATATTCTTGAAGCTCAGAACTTTTATATTCTCCTCCATTATCACTTCTTAGAACTTGGATCTGTGTTTTATATTGAGTACGAACCATTTTATGAAATTTTCTAAATAAGAAGTTTACCTCACTTTTAGATTTCATTAAACAGACCCAAGTCATTCTACTAAAATCATCAATAAATGTAACAAACCAACGTGATCCTCCCAACGTAGAGACTTTGGAAGGACCCCATACATCAGAATGTATAACCATAAACGGAGATGGACTTTTATTTAAGGTTACAGGAAATGAGGAACGATGACTTTTTGCTAGTTCACAGACATCACACTTTAAAGTAGAAAGATCTAAGCTCAAAAATAAACTTGGAAATAATTTTTTCAAATATCCAAAAGAAGCATGACCCAATCTCCTATGCCATAGCCATATATTTGATTCATCCTTGTTAGATCCAGTTGCTACCAATGCATGTTTTGTTGAATCCAAGTCCAAATAATACAGGTTTCCTTGCCTAACACCACGACCAATCGTTTGCTTTGTTTGAATGTCCTTGAACACACAAAAGTCAGGCCAAAAAATAACAAAACAAGATAAAGCAGTGGTTATTTGAGAAATAGATATAAGGTTATACTCTAAAGAGGGAACAACTAGTACTGAGTCTAAATTCAAAGTACTAGTGAGAGACAAAGATCTTTCCCCAATGACTGGGGTTGTGTTACCATTGGCAGTGCAAACAGTTTTGTGTGAAGATGGTTTTGAGATTTGTCTAGAATCGAATGTCATATGATCAGTTGCACCTGAATCAATTATCCATGTATTATTAAAAACAGGAGAAAAAACTTTAAGCATCTTACCAACATGTGCTGAGGAGGTTGCAACATGATCCTTTGTTGTTTCAGCAATGGTGACAGTAGACATCTGTCGTGGATTTTTCTTCCGAGAGTCACGGTTGTGATCCCACCAGTCAGGATATCCCACCAATTCAAAACATCGTTCTTTTGTATGACCCTTTTGATGACAATGGGTACATTTAAATGATGATTTATCAGTCACCTTTCGTTCTTGCTGATTGGAAAAAGAACGATTTTTAGATATCATGGCGGAAGCGTCAACATCTCTAGATTTTTCCTTCAATGAGATTCGACGTACTACCTCCCGTCGAATCAAGGAATAACAACCTTCTAAATCTGGGATAGTTTCTTTTCGCAAAATTTCGCCACGAACCTGCTCAAACTCATCATCTAATCCAGCAAGGAAAATATGTATCCTTAGTCTTTCAACAGACTCTTGATATGATATTAGATCATGAGGGTCTTTCATGACCACCTTATCACGATGGTCTAGCTCTTGGAAAATTTCAGTTAACTCTCCATAATACTCTGAAAGTGATTTTCCATTTTGTCTAGAAGTAAAGGCTTTTTGGTTTAAGATAAATACCTGTAATTCATCACTTCCATCATAGAATGCTTTCGCCAAAGCACCCCAAATTTCAAGAGGGATAGGTATGCGTAAATATCGCTTCATGATTTCTGGACTCATTGACATAAGTAGCCATCTCTTCACTTTTTGATTTTCTGCATACCACTTGTTATAATTGTTTGATGTTTTTTCGGGTTGCAAATTTTTGTCATGAATATAAGAGAGTTTTTCTCTCTCTGCAATATGCATTTCTATTATTTGAGACCAAACATCATAATTAGTCTCATTAAGAACAATTCCAGCATTAAACACACCTTCAGACTGAACAGATTGTACAACAACTGGATTTGATTGCTCCATAGGTAATGAAATTATACCCTCTGTCATGATATTATGGTAACCAAACTAGAAAATGGTGTAATAATTTTAGGGCTAAAGAATATATATATATATATATATATATATTTTTTGTGTTTTTTTTAATATATATTTATACTAAACCGGATAAAAACCATAAAACCGAATCAAATTTGGTTTAAAAAACTTGAAATATTGAACCGGACGGCTGTTAGAAATCCAGAACCGGAAAAAAAACCGGGTTTGGACCTTTAAAATAGACCGAACCGGTCAAAAATATGGAAACTGTGAACAACCGAGAAAACCGGGTTCAACCGAACCGCTGGCCGGACCAACCTGAGCCGAACCGAGGTGAACTGAGCCGAGCCAAGGCGCGGACCGGCTACGCCCTTGAGCCGGACCGAGCCGCACTGCGCCGAACCGAACCGACCGAACCGAACCGCACCGAACCGGGCGAACCGAACCGAACCGGATGACACGTCATCATCTTCAACCTCCAGACGGCGCGTGGGGCGCGTGGGGCGCGTGTAAAACTCACTCTCCACTTCAGGCGGCGCGTGAGGGCGCGTGGAGGGTTTTTCTGCTATTCTGTTTTTACCAAAATGTTCAGAATTGTGTTTAGAGTAATCTGGTAAAATTAGGTGGGAGAAATACTGCTTAAAAATTGATGTTTGTAATTAATATTTGTAAGGGTGTTTGAATGAAAATTTTTTCAGTAGAAAAAAAATATTTTCAGATAAAGAAATCTCTGTTTTAGAGAACAAGGGTTTCAAATTTGTATAAAGCAACGACTTGGCTCTGATACCATGAAGAAATTAATGTTTGAAGAAATAATCAGAGGAAGAAATAAACGTTTCATTAATCTAATTTCTTGATTTGTATCGGATATTTACATTGTTTATATAGACAAATACTAATTACTATTTCACCAACCACCATGATTTAATTGTATGATTTACAGCTTGATTGGTAGGCGCCGTGTATATTGGAAAAAATGTTTGGCGTCGGTGCAGTGATTGTTGAATTGTGTTTGCAGTGTTTGTTGAATTCAACATAAACTAAATTATATTCGAAAAAATAATGAAAAATGAATATAAAATATTATTATGTATGTATGAAAAAATTAAATGATTTAAATACAAGTTAAATGTACTTATTTTTTATTTTTAAATAAACAAACCCTACGATAATGGTAAGTTCTTACAATTCTCGATTAATTAATAACTTATTAAATCGGATTTGTAATTGATTAATTGATAAATTTAAAAAAATATATAAATCAAAATCTTCAATTAATTAATAATTTCACTTAAAATTAATTAATAATAAACTAAGATATATATATTCTTTAATTATAAATTAAGATTTGATCAATCATTAATTTATAATTAAAAATATTTTTGACCATCTAATTTAATCTCAATTAATCAAGAACTTCTTTGATTGGATTTAAAATTGATCAATGAAATTAAATTAAACTTTCATTCACTAATGCACAACTAAACACAGATAATATGTGTAATAGTTTATAAATCAAGACTTATCCATCATTAATTTATAATTAAAGATTTTAATAACATGAAACAATAAATAAATACAACTTTTATTTATTCAAACCATAAAATTATTCTTCCAATCACTAACAACAATCCTAAAATCCATATTACAAAATTGGTCAATCATAATTAAATTAATAAAAAATAAATATATCATATTATAAAGAGAAAAATAATATAAAACAATAAAATACCTTTTCTTGATAAGCTATTTCAGATCTTTGAATTGACTATCATTATTTTCTTCAAATCTTTAGATCTTCTTCATAATGGAGGGATTTTTTCTTTGTATCTATATATGGATGGTGTGTAACGGCTACGTGAGTTGGTAACTTTATTTGTAGCTTCCTTCATATATGTTTAAGAGGGGTTAAGGTTGTATTTATATACTAAAATTAAGGTTAAACACGTTCGAAACACTTATTAATTAAGGTTTTTGGTAGATTCTTACACTTGGATTGCAACATAATTTATTGTGCACCACGGTGTGCATAGAAATTGAGAAAACACAAGTTGGATCAAAGAGCCCCTTGTTGCATCATGAATAATATCTTACATTGACGTGCATAGAATTTTTGAAATTTGGCATTCTTATTTGTTTCGACTTATGTGAATTACCATTAATTATCTCGTTTTCATCATTTTACTCATATTTGTTTAGAATTCTTCTAAAAGCACTTTAACCTACAAAGCACGATAATACCCTCCAAAATAAGATAAAATTAAAATAAATCATAAAATAAATATTTAAAAATAGCAAATAATAGGTCAAAATAGTATTCATCATATACCTAAACCTACATTTTATTAGTCCTCAAGCAAAACTAGAACTAAAAAGACTAATAAGACAAATAACAAAACTAAAAATAAAACTACAGATTTAAATCAACAAAATTCTCAAGATTTAGTTTATTTTCATTTCATAATTAAAAACTGAGGCGCAAGTTCATCCAACATCTTAAATGATCAAGGTTCATTATGTAAATTAGTTACACATCATAAATTTGTGCATTATTACTATAAATATATAACATTGATCCCCCAAACCTAGTGTTAGGAATTTGAATTCACTTCAACTTTATTCCTCATAAGATATACTCTTAATATCAAACTTATTAGAAAATATCAACATTGATTCCCCCAAACCTAGTGTTAAGAATCTGATTCTCTTTGACTTTATTCCTCACTAGATATACTCTTAAAATCACACTGATCTTATGAGTTTAAACACTCAATAAAATATATGCAAACAAAAGTTATATAAAGAATAAAGAAAAAAAGGGTTCACATATATTTATAAACAAGAAATGCTCAAATGTGCAGAACATGGATCTCAGGAGATAAATCAAATGCTAATATTTGAGAAGACATCATATTACTCGTACCATATTTTAATCAAAATCATTAAGTAAGAAATATCAAATATATGCCTATAGAATAACAAAAAAGCATTTGACTTTAAGGGGTTATTCCTACTATTTTGGTAATAACCATATCACTATTTTTAAGAATTTATAGTCATAATATTTAGTTATATTATTTTTTTTCTTTTTTAGAGAATAGACCCATATCTGTATATATTATGATGAGTGGCTAATATAACTTTTTTTTAAGGGAACAACATTGATAAGTGCTCAAAATCACTTAATATATCATGATTTTATACATGTTTAATAATTAAATAGATTTATATTTTCTTGGTTTTATTATCATTTTACGCAAATCTATCTTATTGGAATCACAAGTATATTTTATTGTTTTTTAGATATTTCTTGTATTTAAATGGTTTAACTTGAAGAAATATATTGAAGTACTTCATTATAACTATTGAAACTTAAAAAGATAACATATGTAAAGCATTACATATGTTTCTAAAATTAAAAAGAAGATATATAAATAAAGAATTTCAAGTGATATAGAGAAGAGTGTGTCCTGACATGAAAGTTTTGTATGTTGTTGTATGAGACAAAAATAAAACAATGCGTCCTAAATATAATGCAGGCCACAAAGTGAAAAAGTATGTTGTGGCACAAATATAATAGATCTTGTCCAAACTGTGTACAACCTATGTATATTGTGGCATGAAAAAATTGTATGTCGCGACATCAATCTAAAAATTCCACATTTCTCTCATTTATTGTACCTATAAGTAGTACCCTATTTCTATTGTAAAAAATAATCCTCATCCTTCACATTCCTTTCATTTCATTAGTCTCTTTAAACTCTTTAGGTTTTTTTTTGTAGTTTAAAGTTCTTCTCTCATATGAGAGTAGAACAAATTATAGTTTATATAATAGTTTCTAGTTTGAATTCAATAAAGAGTACAACAAATTTGTTCGAAAGTATATTTAAATGTATTCTTTTCATATTATCTTTAAGTATTTTTTACATACTATATGTTTAATTTATTGATCATTTATTCAATTATGCATATCTTGTTATAAATAATATGGGATATTAGTTATGTCGTTACGCCTGTGAAATATTAAGGTAGATTAAATATTTTTAAAAAATAAATTAAATTTTATTTCTTTATCAAGATTAATATAAAGTTTGTAAAATAAAAATATATTGATGAAGTATTTTTCATAATAAACAAGAGAGTTAGATTTAAGATTTATATATTTTGGATATGATTTAGAGTCAACTCTTAGACATTGGATGAAATATTATGAATCTGATTTAAAGAACTATATCTCAAAGATTTTTTTATAAGAATTATTATCAAAATATACATTTACGACATATCCTTCATAGTAATTTTAAAACATAAAGGTTAGTTTTTTTATACTTAAATCGTAAACCTAAATTTGACATCTTAATGTGAGTTTAACTTTTTAGCCACACCAAAGTGGGAATTAAATTATTTACTAATATCTTAGAAAATAAACATAATTTAATTATGTTCTTAACATGTCGGTCCCATAAAAGGTGTCAATTTAAGGTTTAATTAACAAAAGAATCGTATACCTATCCTCGAATACTTTTTTATTTAAAAGAAAGAATTAATAATTTTAATTTATATCTTTGATAACTTACTTAATATTGAACAAACATGATTAACTAACTAATATTACATAAATTCTTCACTGCATGATAAATATTTAATATGCTTAAATGTTTATTGAATCTATCTTTATTTTTATGTCAGTAGTTTAGACACATAATTAAAAACAATCATGATAGGATGTTTAGGTTATTTATTTTCATTTTAAAGAATTTGTTGAATAATTTAAAAGTCTCATGATTCATCTTTAGAATAACTTTGGAAGTATACTTATTATTTTCTATAAGTGATAAATGCACTTTCCAATTATTTTATAAAGCATACAAACTTTATATGCAACAATTTTATGTATCAAGTTTTTGAAAGACCATTTTTAGGGAGAAATAACATTTTTAAATTTTTATTATCAAAATGTTAAAAATATTTTGTGTTGTAAATATTCTAATTTTACTTAAAATTTTAAAATATCTATGTTATTAGTTAATTTTAGATATTTTAAATTTTAATTTTTTTTAAAAATATTAAATAAAAAATAAAAAATATTAATTTTCTTTTCTTTCAAAACAATTCTTTATTCTTTATTTTTAATTTTATTAATTATTTTGTTATTATTTTATTAATTTTTGTTTGATTTATTTTTTTTACTAACATATATATCAATTTATTATATTTTTACTTTATGATTAGTATTTTTGTGTACAAAAATATTTTCTAATTTAAATTATTTTACTAACTTGTGTACAGTATATATTTTTCTTTTATTTTTACTTCTAATAGTGATTATTTAATATAATTAAGTAATATGTTATCTTGACTTTTGTTATTAATGTACAATAGATAAGAGATCTTTGAGAAATGAACTCGTACTTTTATTAACATATTTAAGATTAAACAAATATCAAGAAAGATAAATGCTGAGCAAGAGGAAGATGAACAAACACAAGTTCAAGTAGATAGGGTGATGCTAAACAGAAAATGACGAAAGAGTATGCATTAGTTATCATTGACAATACTAACTCTTGCATATAATTTGGAAAAGCTGTATGGAATTATATATTGAAAAATATTCATTATTGTTACCTTTATTTTATGGTACCCTTAATAAAGACCCTTTAAACTTTATTGGAGAATTTTATGTTACTATGGACATAAATCCATTACAGAAATTGGATGAGGACCAGCTTAGGATAAGGTGTTTTCCTTACACCCTTAAGGAAAAAGGTAAGTCTTGATTTATGACTTTACAACTGGGTTCATTAACTATTTGGGAGACGGTCTATAGTAAGTTTATGGGTAAGTACTATTACCATCAAAAGACTATAGAGTTAAGGGAAAAAATAGCAACATTCTATCAAATGAATGGAGAACCCTTCCATGAAATTTGGGAAAGATTCAAGCTACTTTTGATTCAATGCCCACACCATAGCTATCCGCTGCAAGTATAAAACTAGTTCTTTTATAATGGGCTAACACAATAGTGTCAATACATTGTTGATAATGTTACAAGATGAGCTATACGAAAAAAGATAGCAAAAGAAACTTATGAGCTTTATAAGATGTTAGTTGCTAATTCGTAACAAAATAGTGCTAGAGGAAGAAGACCAAGAGATAATGAAGTTGGTTCGGGGAATGAAATGGCCTTACAAATTACATAATTGACTAAGTAAATGAAAATTCTCACTACCACTCAAATGTTAAAACAAGCGGTGTCTGAATTTTGTGGTTCAATTGGACATACTGCTTTTAATTGCTCAAATATAGGTAATTTTAGTGTGGATTCCTTGGAAGAAGCCAATTATATGAAAATCTATCATTCCAACACCTATAATTTTCTAAATAATTACCAAGCATATGCCCAAAGCTAAACAAAAAAGCCATATGAAAACCAACCTTACCCATAAATTAAATCCAAAAGAACCTTAGAAGATAATTTGAATGCTTTTATTCAAATTAATAGAGACAACCATTTGATGAACAATCAAAAGTTGAATTCTATAGAGGCTTCGGTAAAAAGGATTAAAGTCAAAGTTAGGTAATTTTCATAACGAATGCAGAAGAAAGAAAAGGAGAAGTTGCCCAGCTAAGGATGTTACAATAGTTCGAAGTGGTAAGATAGTTAATAAAATATTACCTGAAATTTTTATGCTTTTACTATTCAGTACAGGTAATAAAAAGGTGAAATTATAATCTCCCACAATGGAGAGACAAGTGCTAATAATGATAAATCTTTTGAGAAAATAACTAGTGATTCATCTGACATTCCAAAGAATAAAACATCAAAACCACATAAACAAACAATACCATTTCCACACGATTGAAGGAATGCAAACAAGAAAAATAATTCTCTCATATTTTTAATACGCTCTCTAAAGATAATATTAATTTACCTTTATTAGGAGTGATCAAAAATATGTCCTCTTATGCTAAGTTCTTCAGGGAATTAAACACTAAGAAAAGAAGGTATGAGCTAAATAAAAGAATAGTAGTATCAAAAATTTTTAGTGTTGCGCTTTAGTACCAATTACCGTTAAACTTAAAATATCCTAGTAGTTTTATAATTGATGTAACTATGGGGGATAGAAAGGTAACTAAAGCAAAATGAGACTTAGGTTCTAGTATAAATTTGATGTCAAACTCTATTTTCTTACAGCTAGGTTGGGAGATCTAAAGCCTATAACCATGTCTCTTTAGTTTATGGATATATCTATTAAATATATGAAGAGAATGGTTGATGATGTGCTTGTTCATATAGACAGACTCATAATACCTATTCATTTTGTGGTTCTAGATATGGAGAAAAACCCATCATTAGAAAAAGAACATAAAATACTTCTTGATAAAATTAGTATTGATGTCCAAATAGGCTATCACCGAGACTATTATTGATGTCTAAGATGGAAATTGAACAATGACAATCCTAGAAGAGACTATACATTTTAAAGTTTTTAACTCTTCAACTTTTCCTTCTATTTCTACTATTGATGAATGCTATAATGTTGATTTAATGTGTACACTTGTACATAACACTTTTATGTAGGATAGAAAGGAGAACAAATTGAAAATTTCTTTAACTATTAAAAAGGAAGAAGATGATTTAGGTAAGGAGACTAAAGGGATATCATGATCTACCTAAGACCCCATCTGGGGAAGAACTCACTCCACTTAACTTAGAACTTAAAGATTTAACTGAGTATCTTAAGTATGTGTTTTTCGGAGAAGGGAAAACTTATCAAACTATCATTTCTTCCTCTTTGACCAAAACCTAAGAAATTGAACTTGTTAAGGTGCTTAAAAATTTTAAAATGGCTATAGGTTGGAATATTGGAGGTATTAGAGGCATTAGTCCAACTATGTATATGCATAAGATCAATCTTAAGGATGATGTTAAATCTGTTAGAGAGGTCTAGAGAAGACTTAACCCAATCATGTAAGAGATGGTTAAAAGGAAATCCTTAAACTCTTAGAAGTGGGAGTCATTTACCTGATTGCTAATAGTAGGTGGGTTAGTTTGGTGATGTGGTACCAAAGAAATCTAGTATAACCGTTTTGAAAAATGACAAGAATGAACTGGTGTGCACTCGAACAATCATTAGATGGAGAATGTGTATAGATTTTTGAAAACTTAATTTGTATACTAAAAATGATCAAGTTCCTTTTTCATTTATTGATCAAATGCTAGAAATACTAACTGAGCATAAATTTTACTGTTCTCTAGATGGGTTTTCAGGTTATTATTAAGTACCCATTGTATCAAAAAATCAGGAGAAGACCCATTTTACATGTTCTTTTGGGACATTTTCTTTTAGAAGAATGTCATTTGAGTTATGCATTGGCCTCGCCATATTTCATAGATGCATGATATAAATATTCTTAGATATGGTAAAAAATTTCATTGAAGTATTTATGGATGATTTTTTTTGTCTTTGGAACCTCGTTTGATGATTACTTGAATAAATTGACTATAGTTTGAAAACATTGGACATGTGAGAAAAAAGTCATTTTATGATACAAGAGGAGATTGTTTTAGGACATATGATTAATAAAGGAATTAAAGTTGAAAAAGCAAAAATATAGTTGATTGTAAAATTAACTTCTCTTACATCTATTAAAGGGATTAGAAGCTTCTTAAGATATTGAGGTTTTTATAGGTGATTTATTGAAGATTTTTCTAAAATAAGTTATCACTTATGCAATTTGCTATCAAAAGATGTTTATTTTGATTTTAATGGTGCATTTCTTATCTCTTTTAATACTTTGAAAGAAAAATTAACATATTTTCCTATAATTTTGGTGCTTAATTGGTTACTTTTTCTTGAAATTATGTGTGATGCTTCTCATTATGCAATTGAGGAAGTTTTGGGATAGAGAGTGGATAAGCATTTGCATGAAAGCTAGTAAACACACTCAATGAAGCCCAAATTTATTATTCCATCACTGAATGGAATTCTTGGCTATTGTGTTTTTTTAGATAAATTTAAGTCTTACTTAGTAGGTTCTAAAGTATTTGTGCATTTTTATCATGGTGCTTTAAGAGACCTACTAAGTATTTCTACTCAAGGATGTTTCAATGTATCCTTGAATTTCATGTTCCCTCTTTCATCCCATCCTTCCTCAAAATAAGACTTCATTGTTTTTGGAAAATATTTTTATCATATTACAAAGATGACATTCCTCTAGGATAAGAGAGCTTATAACTCACGTCTTTGTTATGGCAATCTTTGTAAGTATAATCTTGAATTTAGGATTTTAATGTTTCCTATACCCTCTTTTTATTATATGAATTATTAATGTTATTACCTATCTTCTCTAAAAATGAATGTCATAAATAGGTGAATTTACATAATCAATATAGGAATATTTATCAATATGAGTAGGTGAAGAATAAAAAAACTTATTAGTGTACAATCTTTCCTAAGATTATCATGGTTAAATTCCTACTATGGACATCAATCATAGTCTTGATTAGGGCCATGAATTTCCTAGCAAGAAGGATAGTATGTTTTTTTATTCATAAATAGGTTTTCCTCCATATCTAACATAACAAAATCCACATGTAGAATTAGCGTATCTACCTGTAAAAGAAAATTATCAACCATGCCCTTTCCATATTTAATGGATATATCAACTAATTGAAGGGACATGGTCGTGCGCTTCAAATCCCTAAAACCTAGTTGCAAGTATAATGAGTATAGCATGGGTTAATGCATGCACCTAAATCTAGCATAACCTTAACCACCTTTTTACCCCTTCAAAATAATGTTAATATTAAAAATACTAGGATCCTTCTGTTGGTGTGGAAATGTGATACGAGGTCTATAAGGATCAGGTGACTTATGAAACATGGAAGGGTTATTGACTCTTTTAGGCTCTCTTGACTCTTCTTATTTTCTTCAAAATGCTTTAAGATTTTGTCGCCCTTAGGTTGGCCTTCATTGGGATTTTCTTGTTCCTCATTCGTATTTCCTATATCAAGTGGTAAATCATCAAACATTTTAGGAAAATAAGTATTGTTTAAAACCTTACCACTTCAATGGATTTTTATAACTATGGCTTACTCTTGCATCTTTCCTTTCTTTTTCCTTTGAATATGCTCAGCTATTTCCTACATTAACCTTCCCTCCCTTTCATAGAAGCCTCTGAAGAATCCAACCTTTGATTATTTTTAATGTAGTTATCCATACTCACTTGAATGAAAGCATTCAAGTTATATTTAAAGGTTGGCTTATTAGGTGGATAGTGTGGCATGTTTGTGTTTAAATTAGGGTATTTCATTTGGTTTTGGGCATAAGGTGGGTCAGTGTTTTCCTTCCAAGAGAGATTACTATGATTCCTCCACCTTGGGTTATATGTGATTTCATATGGGTTATTCCTAGGTCTAGTTGGTAACCCTTCATTTAGTGTAGTTATTCTTGACTAGTACTTGCATTCCAGTCAACAACAAAAGGAAAAGTATTAGTACTATGTCCCTAAGTATTACAAACTCTACATACCTTTTGAGTTGGTGCTTTTTTAGAGGTGAGAAGTGTGACTTGCTTGGTTAACTCTGCATGGTGTATATCCATCTCATTACCAAATTCTATCTTATTGACTTTGGCTCTTCTCAATCTAGCATTTTTTTATAGGAATTAGCACCCAGCATTTCATAGAACTCATACATCTCTAAAGCTATTTTTTTCCCATAGCTCCACCTATAGCATTGTCAACCCTTCATAGAAGAATTGGTTTTACAATTGCAATGGTAAGCTATGATGTGGGCACTAAATGAGAAATAGTTAGAACCTATCTCAAGCTATATGGAATGAGACACCTTCTATTTGAGAAAATATGACAATTTTGGTTCTCAAATAAGAACTCTTGGGATTGGAATTGAATTTTCCCATAAATTTGTTATAATATTCCTCCCAAGTTATTAGGAAACCCAGTGGGAGAGTTATAAGCCAAGAATTTACCCTATTTTTTAGTGTGTATGGAAAACACACCATTCTAAATTGTTCTTCATTAAGCCCTTGCAAATAAAATATTTGTACAATTGAATAAAAATCCCTAATGAAAGTCAAAGGATCTTCATTAAAAACTCCATAAAGGAGGACGACATAGAATAATGAATATTTTTCAATTTATAGTTCCTAACTATCTTTCCCAACTATAAGGAGGAAGTAGCAATGTTAATTATTATCCTTACATACTCCTTCATTTTCATCTCCATGTTAAATTATCTCCCATGTTTAATTGTTCTTACTATAACTCTTGTGATGACTCTTGGACTTTAGTATCCAACCTAATTAAGGGTTCTTTTGATCTGTTAACATTGTTCATGAGGTACGAGTTGGTTCAAAAGAGATCTCCTACCCCACATATACTAACAAAAATAACATGAAAATCAAAGCACTAGAAAATATACCACAAACAAAAATAAATAAAAAATTAAAAGCAAGTAATTCAAAGAAAAGAAATAAAAATAATTAAACAAAATACAAATAATAACAAAATCACAAAATAAAAAGAAAATCACAAAAATAAAAAATTACGAAAACAAACTAAAAAGAAAACAAATAAACAATTTAAAATGCTAATTCCTCAACAAAGATGTTAAAATTTGATACATAAATTTTAAATACTCGTAAAACTAGGAATCATTAGCAGACTAATGATAAGTTACCCTAAGATCAATCTCTAAAAAAATTGATATGTTGTTTTAAAAAATTAAATTATCTTCTATTAAGAAAAACAATCTTAAATATTCTATCAGTTGTCATTTGGTAAAAAAAGCCTATAAATTTAAAATTACTTTAATAACTAAAGATTGCAAGTAAAATAAATTATAATCAAAATAAGGATGGTGAATGAATATGAAAAATTACTCTATATGTCCCTTCATAGAAAGAACAAATTAAATTATTTAAATACAAGTTAGATTTAATAATTTTTCTCTTTAAATAAGCGAACTCCCACAATCATGGTGAGTCCCCAACAATTCTTAATTAATCAATAACTTTTTAAGTTAAATTTTAAATTGATTAATTGGTAAACTAGAAAAATATATCAACCAAGATCCTCAATTAATTAATGACTTCCTTGATCAAGCTTGAAATTAATTAATTGGTAAATATAAGGTAAAAATATTATTTAATTATAAACAAGATTTGGTACATCATCAATTTATAATTAAAGATACTTTTGACCATTTAATTAAATCTCAATTAGTTAACAACTTACTTGGTCGGGCTTAAAATTGATCAACGAAATTATATTAAACTCTCATTCACTAATGAACAACCAAGCACAGATGATATGTCTAATGCTTAGTTCAAAAATAATTTTTTTAATTATAAATTAAGACTTGATATTTCATTAATTTATAATTAAATATTTTAAGAGCATGAGCAAGAAATAAATAAACTTTTTATTTATTCAAACCATAAAATTGTTCTTCCAATCACTCGAAGCAAATCTAAAATATATATTATAAAATTAGAAAATCATAGTTAAACCCACAAAAGTTAATTCAACTATAAAATACATCAAATTATAAAGAGAAAAGGAATATAAAAAAAATAAAAATACTTCTTCTTGAGAAGTGATTCCAAACCTTTGAATTGGCTTTCACAACCTTCTTCAAATCATTGGATTTTCTTCATAATTGTGAGGTTTTCTCTCTATAATTGTATATGGACGATGTGTAACAGCTATAGAAGCTGGTAACTTTATTTGTGGCTTAATTTATATATGTTTAAGAGGGATTAGGGTTGTATTTGTATGATAAAATTAGGGTTAAATATGTTTGGAACGCGTATTACAGTTTCTGGCATAGTTTTACACTCGGTCCTTGACATGATTTATTGTGCATCATAATACACCTTAATTTTTTATTCTTTAATTGCAACTCAAGAATGTTGTGTCATGGCATGAGACAAATTAGGTCACGACATAAATAATATCTCATCATAGCGTGTATAGAATTTATGAAATTTGACATTCTTGTTCGTTCTGTTCGTGCCATTAATGTGACATTATTTTTACTCTTTTTACTCATGTTTTTCTAAAATTATTATAAAAATAATTTAACCTACAAAACATGATAATATCCTACAAAAAAAAAGATAAAATTAAAATAAATCATAAAATAAATACTCAAAAATAAAGCAAATGATATATCAAAATAGTGTTTATCAATCTCCCATAAGGAATTCGTGAAAAATCCCATCTACTTCAATCCAACTAAACCTCAGATTTTGTGCAACCCTCGATCTTTTATTTTTCTTCTTATAGTTTCTACTTTTTTCTATTCCAAACCGCTACATTTCTATCCTTCATCTTTTTGAAGACTTCCTAGGCTGGAAGCATATTTCCATATTTGACACATATGTCAATCAGTGCAATACCAATCACAAGGTTAGATAAAATCTCATTTCTATCAATTAAGCTACCTACCCAATCCCATAATTCTAATGCTTCCAACCTAGCACAAGTAGAAAGCACACCAACTTTGACATACCAATCAAGTTTTAAGGTTTCTTTCTACATTTGAAAAAAAGGTATATGCCTTCTTTAGAAAGCCCATTAAATGCATATCACTAAATGATAATACTCCAAGATACTATATCCTTCTTGCACATCATATCGAAGATAAAGCATGTTGTTTCCATGTTTCCAAATTGGCATATATATCCACCAAAGAGGTAGTAAAAAAGAAATTCCCTCCCACACCATTCTGTGGTATGTATATAGCTATCCACTATCCACTTCATGAACGTCCTAAATTTGTACATGCTGATAGGATCCTAACAAGAGAAAAGCTATCAGGACTTAAACCCATCTCCATTGATCTTTGAAACATACCAATAGCTATCCAATACTATTCGGCTTTGATATGCCCATTAACAATGGAAATCCAAGAAACAACATTTTTATGCCCAATATCGATAAACTCCTTATAGGCATAGTTCAATTGACCAGATTGGGCACACAAATAGAAAAAAACTAGTCTTAATATAGACATCACAATCAAAAATAGATTTCACCATAAAGGAATGAAGTTTCAATCCCAATTTAAGATCCAAAAGTCTCAAACGAGCCTTGAGAACTATAGTATATGATGCAAATCCACAGGGATGCTTAATTGCCATTGTAGGTGATCAAGCATTAAAGATTGGACTAAGAGCATTTCATATAAAAATTTGAATGATTTTTGGGTAACTCGATCGATAAAGTAAGGTGATTCAATCAAGCTTCGATCCTACTTCACTCAAGGAGTTTTTGTCCAATTTTTGATTTCCAATTTTTAATGGGTTGATCGATCGAGTAGGTAAATTTTCTTAGTAAAAAATAAGAATAGGCATAGGAATCTACATATAGGAACTTGGAACTAAATGGGCATTTTGGTAAATGACCATGGGGAGTGTCTAAGATTTGTGCCCTATAATCATTATGTGAGGGCAAAATATTATTTGGAGAGATTAGAGAGAAAATAGTGGCAAGGGAAAATAATGCTTTTCTTCATTAAAGGTATGAAAGGAAGCTTGATGTTTTGGGAAAACTCTTTGATTCTAAGCTCTCCAAGGTATTGTTCTCTTTTTATAAATCCATGGTAGCATTAGAATCTAGAATCTAAGTATGTCTCCATTGGAAGAGTGTAAGGCTTAGTGGTATTCTTGGGGCTTAAATGGGATTGGGTGAGGCTTGTATGAAGAAGAGAGTACATTATTGTAATGTTATTGAGTAGCATAAGTTATAATCCTATTTTATTCTTAGTAAAATATTGCTTGGGTGCTTGGGTCATGGATGTAAGCTCCATCATTTTAGATAAAATACATGTTAAATCCTATGTTATTTATTATTTCTTTGCTCGTTATTATTTCATGTCAATACATTGGTGTGGCTGCATTTATGATTATAGTTTATGGTTGCTTTTCATTTGGTTCTCCTTTTGTTTATTGTTTGATTAATTAACAACCAATTCACAAGGTAATTCCATTTATATGGGGGCTAAATAAGACCAAGAAAAGCATAACAAGAACAAAAGGGAAGGTGAAACTATTGGGAAAAAATATGTGACTCCGCATTGAATGATATAATTCAATTGCATCACTAAAGCAATCATTAGTAACCAAACCTCATATCATGGTATTCCATATGAAAATATTGGGTTCTTTGGTTTGTCAAAACACGTTGGATATAACAAGTGTAGCCAAAATCAAAGTCGAAGCGCAAGAACAAGTTGAGAAGATAGTTGCACTACTACAATATGTACTTTTGGTCTCGAAATTTTAGCCTCGGTTCCTTTAAAAACCGAGGCCATAGGTTTTTGGCCACGGTTTGATAAAAACTGAGGCTATAGTGTATACATATAGTCTCGGTTTTTTCAATAACTGTGGCTATAAGTTAAATTATAAAAAATATTTAAATATATATAAATAAATTCATATAGACACGATTATTAAATGACTGTGATTATAATTAAAATAATAGAATTTTTATTATTAAAATACTGTATGTCATTCACTTAAAAATATACAAAAATTAATTTACAATTTTTTTTATTTTTCTCTATTATTAATTTAATTTAATGTACTTTTATTTCTTATAATATATATATATATATATATATATCATTTTTTTTCTCCTTTTCTCATATTTTTCTCTTTTTTTCAATTTTTTTCCCAGAATTTTTTAACGCGCTGAGCACGCCCAGTAATATATATATATATATATATATATATAAGAAAATATTAACGATATATATATAAAAGAAAATTTTAGCGCGCTTAGCGAGCGAAGTAATATATATATATATATATATATTAATATATAATTTTTAATTAATATACATATATATATTAATAAACCTTCGCGTAACCCTCTCTCTCTCCCAGCAAAACGTGTAACCCTCTCTCCCAGCAAAACCAGGAAAACACAAATCCCTCTCTACCAACAAAACGCAAATCCTTTGTTCCAATATACCGATCATCGTCGCACCGTGCCGCACTTGAAGAAATTTTAGACTTACAACAGCTCTTCCTTTCCAGCACCTCCCTCTCGCACTCGTTCCTTTCCAGCAGCTTCTTCTTTTTTGTTCATATTCGCACTCATCGCTGGCCATTTGTAGTGTCGTCGCTCACAACGCAGCTCCTGGTAAGTGCGTTACCCTCAATTTTTACAATATCAATTCATATGTGTTGATTCTTAGTAGATTATTTATGTGTATAATACATTTTAGTTAGGGTTATTTTTTCAGTGTTATACAAATCCATCTCCTATTATCTTATAATTGGTTTTGAATTTTTTTTTCATTGTATTGCATCAGATTTGAAACATTTTTAGGGATTTAAGAACTGACTATTGTTGCTGAGTTTAGCTTTTGGAAGAATTTTTATATACATACTGATGAGCCTATACAAATTTTCATTTACAGAAAAGCTAATGGATTTACAAATTTTCATTTGCAGCTCCTAAGGAATGCTATTAGCAGAAGGGCACATAAGGAACGATCTCAACCGTGGGTGACCCAATTCCTCTTTTTTGTTATAGTTTTCGGATATTACTCTTTTGCACTGTTTTAGATTATGGGTTTGTGGCCTTTATTGCAGGGAAGTAAGGAAAAAATTTGGGCTTCTTGAGAAGCACAAAGACTATGTTGAGCGAGCAAAAGCCTTCCACAAAAATGAGGACATTATATGGGTAAATTTGCTTGTTATTTTTCATCCATGTGTTGGGATTGATTTATTTTCCTTTTTCTTGTATTTTCTTCCAATTTTATACTCTAAAATAGTATGTGTCTCAAGTTTATTTCATCTTTCTGTTCCACTGAACAGAGGCTTAGAGAAAAAGCAGCCTTTAGAAATCCTGATGAATTTTACTTCAAGATGATCAAAACAAAAACTGCTAATGGAGTTCATAAATTAGAGTACTACTAGCTATCTTGTTCTAATGTTTCTTTGGGATAGTAGCTTTATACTTACTACTTATCTGACTTGCACATTTTTTTTCTTCAGGAGTCAGGCAAACAAATATACCCCAGAAGAGCTGATGCTCATGAAGACACAAGATATAGGATATTTGCTTCAGAAAATGCAGAGTGAGAAAAAGGTAAACAATATATGTACCTATAAGTTTGTGGGATAAAGATGAATGAGTTTATGAATTTCTCTCTAGTAATTACTATTTTGTTTTCTAATGCGGAAAATTGAAAAGTTGACTGCAATGCTACATTCTCTTGATAATCATCCCTCCAATAGACACGTCTACTATGCTGAAGATTGGTTTTAGGTCCCTTCCTTGATTCTTTTCTATAAAGATACAATAATTTTTTTTAAAATCATATGGAATTACTTTTTCATTATTTCTTGACTGAACTTGGAGGAGTATCAATGGGGATAGATTGTTCTATTTAGTGCCATTTATATGTGAGTGTCTTCCCTAAAACACTCTGTAGTTAAGTGCCATTTATATGTGAGTGTCTTCCCACGGTATCATTTATTATAGATATTTTTATGACATTATAATTATGATGTAACCTATATATTAAGAATAAATAAGTAGAGAGAACTATTATGTTCTGGATGTTGTATATGCAGGATTATATTCATGGACACTGGATGTTGGTATGCTTATACTAGATGCTGTTTCTTTACGAGGAAATTAATACATGTTGCCAAGGACAAAGATTTTGAAGAATAACATTATTACAATGGGACTTACTCTTTTTCATATTGATTTATTTTGTAGACTCAGTTTTAAAGTTGTTTCTTGTTTTTTTTATATTTTTGGAATTCTTTAATTAGTTAGTTTTTATTATGTGTTTTATTGTATCATTTTTTTTATTAAACTCCTAATGTAATATCTCTTTTAAATTTAATATAATTAATCTTAATTTTTTTTTAATTTTTTTAATTTATATTTGAAAATTTAATGTAATAATAATTCATTTTGATTATCTTTGGTCTCGGTTATATAGCAAAACCGTGGCCATAGGTAATAGGTGAGATTTATGGCCTCGGTTATTGAAAAATCGTGGCCATAGGTAGCACTTATGGCCTCGGTTATTGAAAAACTAAGGCCATAGGTACCACTTATAGCCTCGGTTATTGAAAAATCGAGGCCATAGGTACCATCTATGGCCTCGGTCTCTCTCACTTAGGCTTCGGTTCTTATAACCGAGGCCATAGGTCTATGGTCAGGGTTAAAAACCGAGGCCATAAGCACATATTTTAGTAGTTTGTCTTGGTCAAGGTAAGGCGGAGAAGCCTAACATGGCATGCTTGAGTTGTTTTAATGAATTAAGGCTTAAAAAGGAAGTTTCTTGATCTCAAGGGACTTAGAAAAGTATGTGGGAGATATTATGTTGTTTGGAATGCCCAAGACATATTTACTGCCAAATAACATCTTTAAAATACCACCCAAATTACAATCCTTTCAAAATGTGAGAAAACAAGTTTACTAAATAAAATTTGCAAAAAAAAAAAGAGACATATATGATGAAAAAATTTGTCTTCACAAGAACATCTCACAATAATAAAACATAAAGCATTATAGGTGTATAAACCTGTAAACCACTACCAATTGTATAACACAAAACACAAGCACTATATTATTTCAGAATATAGAATATGAACATTGTTATGTGATGCGAACTTCCTAGATATTACATATGTTTTCTAATCAAGTAAAATAAAAATATCCAAACCATACAACACCCAAATGAATATTATTTAAAAAAACACCACAAACCATAGAAATAGAATATCAAAGTTAATGAAAATAATAGCAAGGAAATGATAAAGAAAGAACGCACCAAGATTATAGTGGTTCAGCCTAACTAATGTGATGATTCTATTCTATTTCTTAAACCCTCCAATGGATATATATTGAAAAGAAAACAATCATACATGAGAAATAGCACTAAAAAAGACCTCACAAAAGCTTCACACTCAACAATGTTAAAACCTTAACCTTATCTTTTCTAGCTCTCTCTTCTCAAATGGTGATCTCTATATCAATTTAACGCTCTTATCTACAAATGGTTTCTAGGAAAATCTCTAGTACTTATGCATACCCAAATGAGAAATTACAATAATGTCTATTGTATTCCAAGCATCTTTTCCCAGATCTTTGGCCCTTTTCGCTATTTGCTTTGTTTATTTATACTCACTCGATTAATTGAGCCTTGTATCGATCGATTGAGACATTTAAACTAGGAACCAAAATTTGTACAAAAATTCCTTGATCAATGCATGATGGATTCTCCATCAATTGATCAACTCGATCCATTGACCAGCTTGATCTATCAACCATCCCTTTTGTATGTCCTGTTGTACTTTATATCTGTGGATTGACTTTCTGTGTGCAAAACACGATATCTATTTATTTTATTTAGTGTATATGTCTTCATTTGTGTAAGGTTGGTTACTGCAGATCAGTAATACATATATGCATATGGTTAAGTATACTTTGTATATGAACATGTTTACACACACCACAAGGGTTGGTTGTCATAATGTGCATACTAGGTTGAGAGTTGCAATTTTTGATGAGTGTATGTGCGAGTGAGTAGATTTTATTGCTCATTTTTTTGGTTTGTTTCGGATGTGGGTATTTGTAGAATTTACACAACATTTTTAGAAACAAAAAATATATTGTTTAGCAGCTCGTCACCAACCTTGTAACCAAGATGACCACCACCTTTAGCGAGCTTGTTGTCATGGATGTGGTGTCTAATGAGGTACTTGGTGAGGTGGCCATCCGAGTCTCTATAAGTACACCTTCATTAATTACAAAATTAATTAAAAAAATATGTCAAAACTCTATCAAAATTTCTATTGAACCAAATTCCATATTCATGAATTATTTTAAACATATTTCAGTAATTGGGATACATTCATGTGAGCATCGAATAGTGAGTGTAGCAATTTTTATAGGGTGAGTGAGTACACCTCTATATGAATAGTATTCAAAGTTTAGGTTAATTTAATCTACACATTACTAATCGGTGGTATCTGATCACATCACATCATATGGTGTTGGCTATGGAATCGAACTAGGTCATTGTGAAAGAAGAAAATAAGAGCAACAGTAGGTAGTTTGAATAGAGGTCACAACTGACAGAGGTAATAGTAATTTTATTTCTTTTAGAGTTGTAATTGTTTTATTAATTAGTAAATTATTTGTTGCTGAGTGGTTACCTTAAGCAATCCAAGGATGTTACCATATAGATACAATCTTTATATGGGTTTACCATGTTATATCATGTGTTATGCTTGCTCTATTATTATGCTAGTATAATCTGAGTTTAAATTGTGTATGTTAAAGCATGTTGGCATTTAAACTCTTATTAGAACACTATTATATTCCTTATCTACTTTCCTATTTTCATTTAATATATGTTATTAAATGTTATATGTTAATTCAATATCATATTTTTATTATTGTTTCTAAGCTTTCTATTTTGAGCTATTATCCTTTCCATTGCTTGTGAAGATAAGTCTGTTAGGAGTTTGTATCTTTTTACCTTGGTTGTGCACCAGGTCGTGGACTATTTCACCTTCGATCAATTGATAGGCACCAAAAACCATTATCTATACCATGTAATCCTCATAGTCCAACCTTTGATTCTTGATCACTCACAATGGTTCTCAAGCATCCCTCATGATTTTGCATTACAATATCATAATTCTCCACCTTGATACCAATCCTTGGAACTCATTCTCTTAGGTGAAGACCCACCCTTTTCACCTTGATTTAGATGGGGTGGTCATCTTGACCAAAGTTTGACACTTCACAAACTTTACCAAGGGAACAAGTTTTGTTGCCATTTCTATTGGGTAAACATCTGTGTAAATTTTCACTAACTCCATCTAACCTTATTCTATCTCCCTCATATGAAGCGTAGCTTCACATCTATATGCTTATTACATTAATGAAATTGATGATTCTTCATCAAGTAAAATTCTCCTTAAATGTCATAATAAACCATGACTCTCTTTTGCTCAAATATGAGTTCACTAACCAAACCCTTTAATAACATAGCTTCCTTTACTACTTTCGTTGCGACAACAAATTCTATCTCTGTATAAGGAAAAGTCACTATTGATTATAAATTGGCCTTCCAACTCACCAATTTTCCTCCAAATCGAAATAAGTATCCCGTTATAGAATGCCTCTTATCATAACCATCGGCAAAGTCAAATCCACATAGATCATCACATTAACACTCAACTCCTCAAAGTTGTCATAGAGAAGACTAACTCTGGTTGTACCACACATATACCTCATTGTTCATTTCACTGCCTCCCAATGATTTCTACCTCAATTAGCCATATATCGGCTTACCAAACTAGTGCCAAATGCAATATATGATCTTGTACAAATCATTAAATACATTAAACTACCCATTGCACTTACATAGGGCACCTTTTTCATTTAACTTTTCTCCTTATCTATTAAAGGAGAGTTTGAGGCTGAAAACTTGAAATGTGTTGCTATCGGATTCATAGTCGAATTAGCATTGACCATGTTAAACTATTTCAAAACCTTCTCATAATTCCCCTTTTAGGAAATGAATAAATTTTCTTTCTCAATGTTTCTTCTAATTTCCATCCTCAAAATTTTCTTTGCACATCCAAGATCCTTTATCTTAAATTCAGAGCTAAGTTGACTCTTCAACTTGGTAATTTGAGATCGATCATAACTAACTATTAATAAATCATCAACATATAACAATAAATACACAGTGGTAGAGCTAGTTGTCCCTCTCAAATGCACACAATTTTCATGCTTGCTATGTTTGAACCCGAACTTCAAAACAATGTCATCGAATATTTTGTACCAACATCTTGGAGATTACTTCAAGCCATGCAAATGCTTTTTCAAGAGACACACCAAATCACCCTTGTTTTTCAAAAAACCCCTTGGGTTACTCCATGAAAATTTCTTCCTCAAAATATCCATGAAAAAAAGTAGTGTTCACATCCAATTGGTCAAGGTCCATATCATTATTCATAATAACAAACAACAATAATCTAATGGAACTATGTTTAACAAAATGTGAGAAAATTGTAGTAATGTCAATACCTTTTCTTTGGGTGAACCCCTTTACAACAACTTTAAACTCACAACAGACTAGCTCGACATCCGGCATACCCTCTTTTAACTTATAGACCCATTTGTTGCCCATAAATTTTTGACCCTTCAATTGAGGAACTAGTTTCCATTTCTTGTTGTTTTGTAGAGAACTCATTTCTTCTTCTATGGTCTTCTGCCATTTATCAATATCCTTCCTAATCATAGCTTCTTCATTAGGCCTTGGCTCAAGTTCTGAGATCTTTGACTCCATACTCAATGCAATGGCTATGAGGTTCAACTTCTTAGGAGCTTTAGTTATGCATCGACTCCAATCTCATGCCAATAAGTAGTCATTTTCCAGTGTAGGTGACTTGGGCTCAATGGTGTCTTCTTCGGTTGCCAATATTCACCCCTAGGTTGTTTATTATTCACCAATAGCTCCACCTCAAAATTGAAACATCCACATTAGGACTCTTATGGTGAGTCATTTATTTCTTTGGAAGCCCTACCCACATACTTCGCATCCTCCTTGAAGGTTATATCTCTACTATTAATGCACTACTCAGCATCACCATAACATAGCTTGTAACCCTTCACACCAATAGGATACCCCAAGAACATAAACTTCAATGCTCTATGCTTCAACTTCCCTTGCCTCACATGTACATATGAAACATAACCAAAAATACACAAATGGTCATATTTGATAGGTTTTTCAAACCATACCTTTTTCGGTGTCTTGAAATTGAATGAAACTAAAGGACACCTATTGATAATGTATCTAGCTGTAGCAATGGATTCTCCCTAAAGTCTTTTAGACATGTTTATATTGGAAAGCATTCACCTTACTCCCTCCAATAGTGTTCTATTCATCCTTTCCACCAAACCATTTTATTGAGGATTTTCAGGAATGGTCTTATGCCTTGTGATACCATTCTCCTTATAAAATCATAACCTATTTCATCTACCACCACTAACGCATCTTCATACTAGTCTCTCCCTTGATTGATTTGAATTTATCCAGATAATCTCTATTGAAATTCCCATTTTCATATAGATGTAGTATCTCACCTTGTCTCTCAAACCATGGGATTTTAATCGATGTTTTCCTTTGCTTTTACTTTGGCTTCTAACTCAACCTCTACCTCTAGAATACATGACACCACCACCACTACCACCACTCTTACCAATGTGAAGCTTCTCCATTCTCAATTCCACTTCTCTCATTCTCCAATGAGAGATAACTAGATCCAAAGAGATATCATATCTTCCAAACTTAAGACCAATCTTCAAATATTTGTAAGAATCTAATAGGTTGTGTAACAATAATTCGTTGAGATTCTCATCACTAAAATGCTCTCCAATATTTGAAAAGTCATTAGAGATTCTTTGAGACTCCACCAAGCTAGGCTCCAAGCCCTTTGATATATCCATTCAAAACCCGAAAAACAATTCTAGAACCTCTAAGACATCATCTTTTGCATGTACATTGATGACTCTATAAAAGTAGAGTCATCAATACATTTTTTTACTTAATATTTGCTCCTTTGAATCAATAAGTAGTATTTTTAGGGTTAAATATATTAAAATATAAATGTTTTAATGAAAAAGGGTGAAAATATAATTTTTAGAATGTTTTGGAAATTTTATGGATTTTTTATGAATTTTTAACATATGACCAATAAAGAGTGATAAAACTCTAGAAGAGTAACACAGTTATAAACCAAGAATATAAGGTACGGAGCATTGCAACGCCATAACCTTGAGGAGTGATAAAACTTTAGAAGAGAAAGATAAGACTTAAAAGGATGAGGAGAACCATAAGATTAAAAAGAAAAGGAGGAACCATAAACTAACAAGGATGATAAGGAATTAGTGGATAAAGAGAGTAATGGAATGGAAACAATTCAGCCAAAAAAGAGAAACATCTACAAGCTCACTATTTCTTTCCCTCAAAGACTGTAAAAGCAAAATTTAAACACGTAGCTTTTAAAATTTATGGATATCTTCAAGAAGCTGCACATAAATATACCTTTTGCATATGCACTTGAATAGATGATGTCTTATGAAAAATTTATAAAGGACATATTGTCTAAGAAAATGAGGCTTGGAGATAATGAAATAATAACCTTAATTGAAGGTTGTAGTGTCATCCTTGCTAGAAGACTACCTCCAAAATTGAAAGATCCAAGTAGTTTTGACATCACATACATTATTGGGAATGTCCATTTTGAAAAGGCACTATATGACTTAGGTTCTAGCATTAACCTTATGCCATTTCAATTTTCAAGAGATTAGGGCTTGGAAAAGCCAAACCCACTTTAGTAACATTACAAATGGTAGATAGTCAATTAAGAGACCTTAGGGTGTGATAGAAGATGTGCTAGTAAAAGTAGACAAGTTCATCTTTAGGGTGGATTTCATTATACTAGACATAGAAGAGGACTGTAACATTCCTATCATACTTGGTCATCCATTCTTAGCAACTAGAAAAAGCAATCGTTGATGTATAAAAGGGTGAGCTTATAATAAGAGTGCAAGATGAACAAGTAACGTTTGAATTTTTTAAAGCATCTAAACCCCCTAATATTGATAAAGCTAATGAATACTTACAGATAAATGTTACTGATTGTGGGGACAACTTAGAATAATCTATTGAGTCATCCACACTTAAGACTTTGACACATGATGCTATGTACACAGACATAAACTCACCAAAAAATAACTCAATCTATTTTAGTTTTGAAAGTATAGAATCAAAGGTTGATATTGTGAACTGCGTGAACTTTTTGGAAGACACGCCTCTCATGAATGTATCAAAGGTGTTTATGGAAAATTTTGAGATAGGATCTAAGCTCAAACCATAAATTGAAAGGCCACCAAGTTTAGACCTCACACTTTTACCCTCACATCCCCAATCAAGTAGAGAAGGAAAAGGGTTCAAATAGAGAGGTGAAAAAGATGCTGGAAATACATAAATTGGATGAATTACGGTAGAGTGCCTATAAGAATGCCAAAAAGTTCAAAAGGAAAACAAAAATATGGCATGATAAGAGAATTTAGCACCGTGTTTGCAAACCAAAACATAAAATATTATTGAACAAATCAAGACTCAAACTGTTTCCAAGCAAACTCAAAAGTAAATGGACACAAAGAGATGTACCTTAGGACTTGATATGATTGTCTAGTCAAGGACATTAAACTTGACACAGGTTGGGAGGCAACCCAAATTATTTTACTTATATTTTTTTTATAGGTGAATAAATATGTAGAGTAGCAGCACAATAAGATTGAGAATTTCAACGATAGATATGGTGTGCCATGACTAAGAGAGTTTTCTTTCCTTTTACTTTTTCATATTTATATGTACACATTAAGGATAATGTGCTATTTAAGTTTGGGGGAGAGACTACATTCTCTACTTTAGTATTTAGGGAATTTTCTTTTTTATTTTATTTTTAGGATGTTTTTAATCATGATTTGGGTAGAAATTGATAAATATATAGAAACTAAATGCATGCATATTGATATGAAACATATGAACTCAATAATAAAAATTGGTTGTCACGACTAGGATAAGGAATGTAACATATTTGTTAAGATAATTACATTAATCATGTGATATACTTGCAAGTTTTGATCGGATTAATTGAAATTTTTATGCACATGTTCATGATTGATTTTGGTGTTCTTATATAGAGAAAATTTGTAGTGAGTTATGCGAGTTGATGAAATCCATCATTTTTTAGAATCTATTTGATCATCCCTTGAAGAGATATCCTAAATAGTATTTAGCAAGAGAAATGATTTAGGTCTTATTTGGATTGATTGAGCCTTTTAAGCTAATCATTGTTAAATATCTTTACTTACCCATTTGAGCCTAACAAAGAACCTTTCATATCTTTAAGCCACATTTTATGTCTAACCAATTAGCATTACCTTCAACCTTGCACCTTTAGCTTGTATGAAAAAGAAAAAGATGCAATGATGTGTTATGTTATAGAGTGATATGAAATGTAATGCATCCTATAAAAAAAGAGAGAGAAAAAGAAAAAAAGAAGAAGCAAAACTCACAACACAATTATCCCTCTAAAGAAAAAGAAAATAAAATTGAAAATAAGTTTGGGGGTGTTATGAAGTTACAAAAAAAAGATGTGGAATAAAATAATATGAAAAGAATGATAAGAGAGGGTGCACTAAAATATCAAGTTAAAGCTCAATTGTAGTTAAAAAATGCATGATGAATAAAAAAGCTAAGGTGTGGAAAGAGCCTAAATGTCTTCATTTATCGACCCCTACCTAAGCCTTACATTACAAGCATGTAAAGTCCTTATTGATCTTTAACTAAGTGCATATTTATATTAGTGGAGAGGAATGTGAAAAATAGACTTATGAGACTTGTTCTAAGATTGAATTGATTAGCATGTTCATATAGGTTGATTTCATGAGTGCATTGGATGATATCATGTGCAACACATACACACAAATCAATTCGTCAAAAACCTTACATATCCTTGTATTGATGGAACGTTAATTGATGATTATGTGAACCCCCTTGTCATAGAATTTTATGACTTTTGAGAGGGATAGTTTTAACTAAATATACATGTATTAATAGTTATATATTTATGAATATACTTCCTATATCATTTTATTTATTTAGACTCGGCTTTACTTGAGGACAAGCAAGGAGTTAAGTTTGGGAGTTTGATGACTCTATACAAGTAGAGTTATCAATGCATTTTTTTACTTAATATTTACTCGTTTTAATCAATAAGTAGTATTTTTAGGGTTAAAAATATTAAAATATAAAAAACTTAGTGAAAAAGGGTAAAAATATAATTTTTAGAATTTTTCTAGAATTTTTAACGTAAGACCAATTAGAAGCAGCACACCATGTGTCAACACAACATTCATTTTGACTTCGTCCCACTTGGTCAACACATACACCACGTGCTTTCACTTGATTCATCCAACTATTCCACCCGTGCACCACACCATCCGTAACCGCAAATTATGTTACGTCACATAGTGTTGACTCAGCATGCATTGACCTGACCATTCTTCCTTTTCCATGCATCGCTTTCTAATTCGCCTAATGAATTTTTTGTGCCATGTGGCGTGCTTTCATAAGCTAGCGTTGTTAATTTTGTTTGTTTTAAGTTCAGCCCTTTATTTAAAGTTGATTTGACAGTCTAGATTCCACCTGAACTATATTTAACCCCCTAATCACTCCATAAATCCTAATGAGTTGTAATTAATATAGTTTTTATCAATTTTTGGAGTTAAGAAGAGAGAAAAATATAAAAGAATTTAAAAGAATATACAATTTTGGTGGAGATTCAAGAGAAGATTGGTATTACAATTCAAGAAATTGATTGTATTTCTTCTACTCATTTCTTTATCAACTTTGATGTCTTTCTTTATGAAAAATATGAGTTTTATGAACAAAATTATGTCTAGTTAATTTATTAATCTAAGAGTCTTATGAACCCAATTTTCATCATGTGATGATCTAATATTTTACCCCAATTATGATTTCAATTTAATTATATTATTTAATCTAATTTTTATACTATTAATTTTTTGACCAACAATTTATCTATAGAGACAATTAAATAGATTTTGAAGAATTATTTAATTATTTGTCTTGATTAAATAACATGCATAGTTTCTAAGCAAATATGAATGATTTTTATGTATGTGATCCATAATTAATGAACTTAATTAGTATGAAATTTAATTAACGAAAGAGTGTGATTAGGTTAATTACTATATAGTGTGTAGTTTACTTTAGAGAGGAATACATACTAGATTTGATTCAATTGATCATGTAATTAATTGATAATTATATTGAGAGAATTTTAGTAATTTACGTGTTTAGAAAATTGGAGAATTAAGTATTCATATATATTTTCTCATATATCTTCTAAATTATCAAATCTAATTTAATTAATTATTGTTATTTATTTTTATTTCTTTTAATTTTGCTTTCTTAAAATATAAAAACACAAAAAAATTGATTTTTATTTTTTTTAGTTTTAAAAATTAGTTTCTAATAACATAATATCTATGGGAACAATATTTTTATCATTATATTACTTGTTGTGATATGTATACTTGCGTACTCATTGAACACAATTTGTGTTTTGATCATACATCTCATCCAACTTCCTCCATAATACCTATGCACTTTGAACCTCACCAATCACACATCGTGCAAATACAAAAAAATTGAGGTGTAAGCCATCAACAACAATTCCTTTTTTTGAAATTCCGTAAAATCATTCAGATATTGTAAAGTTTCATCTAGAACTTGAGCTACCTTTTTTTGAACCAACAAACTCTTTATCTTACTCTTCCAAATATGGAAGTCCTTGATCTCATCCCACTTTTCTATTTCCATTCTACTCATTTTCAACATTCAAGAGTTATTTCTAGACACAACTACAAACCACAATATCAACTATCAAAAATTCACACACACAACAACTACGGAATACACCCAAGCTGAACAAGGCTCTAATACCACTTATTATGAGATGTGAACTTCCTAGATATTTCAAATGTTTTCTAATCCAAGAAAAAATAGAAATATCCAAAGCATACAATACCTAAATGAAGATTATTCTAACAACGAATCACAAACCCTAGAAATGGAATATCAAAGGTAATGAAAATAATAGTAAGGAAAAGATAAAGAAAGAATACACCAAGATTATAGTGGTTCAACCCAACCAATTGGGTGAGTTTGCTCCACTTCTTCACCTATCATACATGAGAAATAACACTTAAAGAGACCTTACAAAAACTTCACACTCAACAATAATGAAACCCTAACCCTCTCTTTTCTATATTTCTCTTCTCAAATGGTGATCTCTCTCTCATTTTCACACTTTTCTTTACAAATGACTTCTAGGGAACTCTTTCGTGCTTATAAACACCAATATGGACAATTATAATGATACCATTGTATTCCAAGTATTTTTCCCCAAATTTGTGGTTCTTTTCATCATTTTTATGTTTATTTTTACTCATTTAATCGAGCCATTAAAACTATAAACCAAAATTTGAGAAAAAATTGTTTGATTGATGCATGATTGATTCTTGATCAATCGACGATCCCTTTGATCAATAGATGCTTGATTACTCATAATAGTTTTCAATCATCCCAATAAATTTACATTACAATATCACAAACACTTTTATTATCAGAACATAGAGCACAAACACTTTATTATTTTCAAAACATAGAACACAAAGACAATTATTTTCAACTAAACACTACTAATTTTAAGGACTTTTTGAATGAATACCGAAGGAAGTGAAGAATAGCTCAACCAAAGTAGAGGAATGGTCGAACAACGATGCAATGAACGTGATTGAGCTATTGAGGGCATGAATTGAGGAATGGCTCATCTGGTTGTCAAAGGAAGTCAGGTGTAGCACATAAATAGTCAATCATGTGTGAGAGAAGAGGGATTGAGACTTGTGAATAGCCAACGACGCGATGAGTGTGGAGTAAATAGCGGTAATGATTAATTTATATGAACGAACAAGATATAATAATAATTTATATAAATATATACAAATATTAATTAATGAGTTATTTATATTTTTTTAATCATAAATTACGTTACATATATATATATATATTAATTAATGAGTTAATTTTAAAGTATTTGTGATATATAGCTTAGAACATATATATATATATATATATATATATATATATATATATATATATATATATATATATATTTTCTAAGCTATATATCACAAATACTTTAAAATTAACACCCAATTATATATTACAAATTGTATTCATAAAACAACTCTGAAGTAGACACTGCTATTATGATTATCTCAGATCTGTTCAAATCCAGTAGTACTTGTCTGTGTCTCACCCACATTAACATTATTAGTCCTATTCATAATAGAACCCAAAAGCCCATCATTCTCTTCGGTCGAAGAACCGAAGTTAAAAGAGGAAAATGATTTCATATTATGTTTAGAATTAAAGGACGCTTGGGAACAAGTGTGGACTCCACTGTACACTACTTGAATAATGTTTGAATCTTCATCTGACCTTTGAACTTGTTTTGTTGCCAAACAACCTTCAACATTTCTCAGAGTACATTTGTAATATCCTCTGCAATAAATAAATGTAAATTATTATTTTTTTATTTTGTAATATGACAAATTAATTTGGTGTACAAATAATAAAAACCTGAGAAACTTGGAACCAATAATGTGTTTCTGTCCATATTTCCTCCAATTAAAACCATCGTCAAGAGCATCTTCAAGTCCAACTCCAGGGGTCAAACTCACTTGTTTCATCCATCTTTGTGTGTTCCAGCTACCATATATATATATGTATATATATACATAAATTGTTATTTTATATTATTGCTCAAGTAAATATTATCTAGCTACTACCATTTAACATAAAATAAATAAATCTTTGTCGGACATGATAATATACCTGCTGTTAATGCTCAAGTTATGATCTGGAGGTTTATGGTGGTGATCGTGATCATGGTACTTATTCATGGGACTTATTGCAACTGAATTAGGAGTGGTTTCAAGCATCATTGGAATTGGAAATGAAGGTGTAGTAATTGTTGTTGTGGTTGCTGGAAATGAAGGTGTAGTAGTAATTGTTGTTGTGGTTGCTGGAAATGAAGGTGTAGTAGTAATTGTTGTTGTGGGCAATATTAATGGTGAGTTGGACCAATTGAGCATCAATAATGAAAGTGCTTTTTCGTAGGAAACTAAAATATTTTGGACCAAAATATTATAGATTTCATAAGATGATGAAGATGGCATGTTTAGCTGAACTTGAAGCTGTCGAGCTAACTCCCTTCCTTGTATTAGCTCATTTATCACATTATCACAATTCCATTGCTCCCAATTATCTTCCATAATATCTTATTCTTATTATTTTAATTGAGTACATGAACATGCATTTATATAAATAGGAGGATATATATTTGGAAGGAGATTATATATATATATATATATATATATATATATATATATATATAAGGGGATGGTACGTACGTATTTATAGAGACACCAATTTTGAATTATCTGATCATAATATATACGTCAGGGGTATAATGGTAATGCTTGGTTGTTGAAATTAAATAGTAGTAATGGACTAACGGTTCTGATAAAAACTGCACTTACTTTTTCATTCGAAACTCCAAAGCGTGCAAGGAATGGTAGAAGATTCGTAGTTCACACTATATTGAGACAAAAAAAACAAACAGCATATAAAAACAGTGTGTTTCTACTTTTGAAACATAACAGCTATATGGCAGGTTTGTTCACCGTTGGATTAAGCTCGGTTTTTTCTTAAATAAATATCGAAACGACAATTGTTGGATAATAAATTCAAAAATTGAATTCAATTTATCGAAAGTTTGTTTGAGAACATTGGATCAACCATTTCAATTAGAAAAAAATAACAAATAATAAAGTTTATTTTAATTTATATTATTATATTTAAATTAAAAAAAATAACTAGATAATAAAGAAGTATTATTGAAAATAAACTAATTTATTTCATTTTTTGTAAATTTTTTTTAATATTTTTTATACATATCTATCTAGTATTATAAAAAAAATTGTTAAAAAAACTTTCATATAATATGAGATATTTGTGAATATAAGATTGTTGTATAAAAAATATTGTTTGAAAAAAATTGATAGAAAATGAGATGGATTATTTGATTTCTAACGATTTTTCTTCTATTATAAGTATTTTTTATAAATTAAATATAATAATATAAATTAAAGTTAATTTGTTTATTTTTAAAATCAAATTGATTTATGTTAAGGTACTCAAAACAAAAGTTACTAAAATAATCCATTTAAAAAAGAAAGGGATGGACTTGTAGTCACTTTATCCATTTCTCATCTAAAAAAAAGAATTCATGGAATATTGAAAAACAAATTATCAATGTATTGTATTTATTAAGAATAATATTAAGTATAATGTTATGATAGAATTTATAAAGATTATGTATATCTATATCCATTAAGTTAACTTTTTGGACTTTAAAGGCACGTGAATCTTACTAACTTTAACATGGTAACAGAACTTCATCAAAGTTAAAAAATGTAGGTCTCATCTCATCAAAAAATTTAAATGGATCTTGTAAAAATTAAAAAAAGTAATTTAAATATGATATAATATAATAAAATAGGTTAAAAATATAAAATAATGAACTTTATAAGAGACAAAGACCTACACTATATTAATAATAATATCACACATTGATTAAGTATAATATTATAATAGAGTTTAATGATCGTGAGTGTTTTCACTCATTAAATTAACATTTTAGATTAAAAAGTTCATAATTCTTATAAACTTTTATGTAATCATTCAATTATATTTTTACCATTTTTAGATTACAAAGATGGAATTATGCAAATATATTTATTTGAAAAAATATATATGATGAATTGTAGTGATAAACTCTTTTTATGTTTGTAGGTCGTATCGAAAATATACATTTCAACTCACCACGCAATTATTGTTTGATATAAAAAAAATTTAAATTATATAAATTTCATAAAAGTATAATTCATATTTCACCCCTTATATCTAATTCATTTATTTTTATTATTAAAAAAATCTAGTATATTATTTCATATCAAACGTTATTCAAATTAAACTAGAATTATTTAGATCCATTCAACATTGAACTTCGTCTAATTGGACCCATCAATTATTGGGGTGTTACTTATTATAGTTATAAGTTTTAAATGTATTATTTTTTATAACTTTTTTTTTAAATCATTATAATATGCCATTGAAAACATGCTGTTTTGACATCTGGATCGACTTGATATCCGACCCACGCGAACCGCTCAAGCCAAGTCACCAATCCGATATGGAAGGCAAAGAACCCCAAATGTCTTACCTATAGGACAACCCCGAGTTCAATAATAGCTCGATCTCAATGATCAGCTCAATGACAACTCGAGCTCAATGATCAGCCTGAGCTCAATGACAGCCCGAGCTTAATGAAAACCTGAGCTCAACGATCAACCCGAGCATAATGACAACCCGAGCTCAATGAAAACCTGAGTTCAACGATCAACCCGAGCATAATGACAACCTAAGTTCAATAATCATTTCGAGCTTAATGATCAACCCGAATTAGGGTCGATCTCAACTCCTGATATGTTGTACTTTATGTCAATTATATCATTTTGACATGTAAATATATGTACTTATTATATAATTGATACCTGTATAGGTAATATTATATAAATATATGAACCTCTTATGAGATCCACACATTTAGCCAATCAACTTAACTTTTCTCTAAGTTTTCTCTCTATAAACCATATCAATCCCAAACACATGTGTTTCTATTATATTTATTATTTGGCTAAACTATATCATTGGTCTCCAAACATTAACTAAATTTACATATAGGTTTTTAAACTTTTAAAACATACAATTTAATCCTCAAACTTTAAAATATCACAAGTTTGTTCCTAACTCTTAAATCATACGATTTAGTCTTCATATTTTTAAAATTTCACACATAGGTTCTAAAATTTTGATTCTTTAATACATACTTTAATAGCCAAGCTAGATACTATGTGCCAAATTTTAAAAGTTTAGAGATTAAATTATAAGATTTAAAACTTTAAAAATCTGTATGTAAAATTTTAAAAATTTGAGAATTAAATTGTAGAATTTAAAAGTTTATGAACTCAAGTATAAATTTGTTTAAAATTTAAAAATTAATGAAATAGTTAAACCTTATTATTTAACAAAAAAGTCTTTTTTAAATTAGAGCATTAAACATATATCTAATCAAATTTTACATAATTTTGTATAAAAAATTATATTAAATTTTTACTTATCTTCTACCTAAAAAACCAAATATTACAATAATATATATTTTTTATAAAATAGAATTTTTTTTAAAGTTATACTAAATATTATATTAAAAGTTATATTTAATAAATTTTATTAATTTTGTATCATATATTAAATTTTAATTTATTACATGTAAAAAAAATTAATTATTTTTATAAAATGATTCATTAACCATATTAATATGATCAAATAATATTATATCAAATTAATGCAATAATATTGGCCGTACTAAATTTATTGTAACATTTATCACTTGAAATAATTTGATACTAAATTTCATGTTTTACGATAGTGTTAGAACCGTTAAAGCTATAAAAGGGAAAGCATAATTTGTCAATTTGGGAAATAAAATGGAAATTAAGAAAGTTGTAACAGTCATATGTACAGTGGAAAAATAATAATTCAAAACTATAGTCAAATGTGAAGAAGGAAAGCTAGCCAGCAATAATGCAGTACCGCAAAAATGCACCGAAATAAGTCATTTTTTTTATAAATAAGAAAATTAAATATTTAAAAATTTATAATAATAAAAATTTAATATTAATTTATATATCTTTTTATTTAAGATAAATATATTATTTTTATTTTTATAAATTTTAAAATTATTATTTTAAATAATGTCTTTTCTTTTTCATATAGCCGAAATAAGTCTTGTTGACTTGAACCAAAAAAAGAAGAAGGCAATACAGTCTTCTTCCAAGATGTCATATGTGGAAAATTGTATAACGTGCGCTAGGATATATATACTTGTTACATGATGTTTTAATAATATTTTAATTTATTTTTGATATTATGTTTTATTTTTAGTTTTAGGTTATATTTTATTAATATTTATATTTAAAAAATATATTAATTTTAATATATTTGACCAATACTTACATTTTAGTAGATGATATTTAAGATATTTTTGTTCTTTCTGTCCAAAACACTGATAGCTTTTTTCACATTTTAAAATTTTTAAATATATATTATAATATTTTTTTATTCATTTTATATCATCTTTAATCTTTTTTACTCCTATTCATTTTACGGTATCTTCGTTCTTAATTCCTCATTTTATTAGAATAGTGGATAGTGATAGTTAAAAATGATCTATTTCTTTGTTGAAATAAGACATTGGGCTCCTTTTTATCTTTGAGACAAAATAAAAATGACAAATTAATGTTAAAAATAGGGTAAAATGATTAGGAATAAGAGAGGTTAAATAAGAGATAAAATAAGTTAAAAAATATTAAAACATATATTTAATAATTTAAAAATAATAAGAAAAAAGTTATTAATATTAGAGGATTGGATGAAACAAATACCAAAGATACTTTTAATTAAAAGCGTATGTGTTGTTAAATATAAAAAAATCTCAATAAAAATAAAATCATTAAATTGATAATTTTTTAAACGTAAGTATTATTAAAATAACACATGAAAAATATAGATAAAAAAAAAGTATTAAAAATAAAATAATACATATTAAATTTGTGATATATAATGATATTCATATTTTATACATGTTAGCATTGAGGTATCAACCGTGTTATGCTTTATATAGTGTCGTATTTATTTTCGATACTTAGGTACCAATCATGCCACATCATACATAGATTTGTATTTGTTTTCATTCTTTTTCAGTGGTTACTAGTTGCGTTGTCTCCAATCTAGTGGTCTTCGTTGTACTCAATGTATTTTATTTTGGCATTGATGGTTGATCAATGCTAGTGGTCCTCTGTTCGAGAGTTGGTGGTTTTTCTTGAGTGATTATGGATTTCAATTTGTAGTGAGTTAAGTTTTTAATTTTAGTATCTCGTTTTGTATTTACCTTATTGTCGGTTTGTTCACCACTAGTGTGTAGGTGTGTGTTTTATATACAGTTTTTGTTTGTTAAATGTTAGTGGATATTTGTATTTTATTTTTAAATGATTTTCACCTTATGGTTGTAATTTGCACTTTATTCATATATGGTTTTCACTTTATGGATATATCGAGTACAAATACGTTTAAGGAATGATACATTTTTTTATCATTATAAGATTCTAAGAATGTTTCGTGTTAGAAATACTTAATGATTGTATTCTATTTTGCAAGTTAAGGAATATATATAGTGCCTTTATATAGAAGTTACAAGTAAACTAGATCTACATTAGCAGATATGATATACATTAACTGATATACATTAATATGTTAATAGATATACATTAACAACCCTTCTCAAACTCAAGGTGGATATGAGACCAGCTTGAGCTTGTTTACCAAATTACGAGTATGTTCCTTAGGAAGTGCCTTAGTGAAGATATCTACAAGTTAATGGTTGGAGGAGACGCAAAAAAGCTTGAGAGCACCATGGACATGATGAGAACGAATAAAGTGACAATCAATCTCGATGTGTTTAGTCCATTCATGGAAGACATCATTGTGAGCAATATGAATGACACTTTGATTGTCACAATAAAGAGGAGTAGTAGAGGATATGGACACACCTAAATCCTTAAGAATCCATCGTATCCAAAGGAGCTCAGATGTAGTATCAATAAGAGCACGATATTCTGCTTCAGTACTGGAGTGGGCCATGAAAGTTTGTTTCTTACTTCGCCAAGAAATCAAAGAAGAACCAAGGAGAAAGCAATAACCTATAGTAGACATACGATCAGTGGGATCTCCTACCCAATCAGTATTAGAGAATGCACGAAGTACAAGAGGAGACTGAGTTGAGTAGAAAAGGCCATAGAAGAGAATACCCTTCAAGTATCGTAGAATGCAGAGAACATCAACATAATGAGTCAATCATGGAGCAAACAGATATTGGCTCACCTGATGAACAACATAAGAAATGTCTGGATGAGTAATTGTAAGATAAACCAGGCCACCAACCAATCGTTTATAAAAAGAGGGATTAGACAATGGTTTCCCCCCCGAGGGTGTCAGATGCACATTAAGTTTAATTGGAGTGTTAACAGTCTTCCTATCAGTATGTCTAGCTTGAGATAAAAGGTCAGATGCATACATGGCTTGAGTAATATAAAGACCATCTGTGGAACGAGTGATCTCAAGACCCAAGAAATAGCTGAGATGTCCAAGGTCTCTCATCTCAAACTGTTCACTAAGAAAATCCTTGAGTTCTTGAATGCCACTGAGGTCATCACTAGTTATGATCATATCATCCACATATAGGAGAAGCAAAATGGTGCCTTTATCATTCCGACAAAGAAATAAGGCAGAATCATAGGGACTAGCAGTGTAACCCAAGTGAAGGATGGTGGAGCTGAACTTGACAAACCACGCTCGTGGAGCTTGTTTAAGGCCATAAAGTGCACGTCGAATGCGATAAACCTTGTTTGTTTCAATAGAAAGTCCAGGAGGAGGTTGCATATAGATTTCTTCATGCAAATCCCCATTAAGGAATGCATTTTTAACATCCATATGAAAAAAGGTCCCATTTACTAGCAATGGCAACAACTAATAGGGTACGAACAGAGGAAATACGGGCAACTGGAGAAAAAGTCTCTTCATAATAAATCCCATATTCTTGTGTAAAACCTTTTGCAACAAGACGAGCCTTGTAGCGCTTGATGGACCCATCAGAGCAAGCCTTGATCTTATAGATTTATTTACAACCAATCACAAACTGACCGTGAGGGAGAGTAACCAGATCCCAAGTATGATTTTTGGTTAATGCATCAATTTCTTCTTTCATTTTAATATGCCATAAAGGGTTAGTAGATGCCTCACGATAGGTGTGAGGCTCATGAAGTGTAGCAAGGACAGTGTAACAATGATAGTCAAGTAAATGTGTAGGGATGGATCTTACCCGGGTTGAGTAGCGAGGTGAAATGTCTTATGGAGGATCTTCAGGCGGAGCAGGAGCAGGGGACCTATGCTCAAGGTGGGGTAGCTCATCATCAGCTTGTTCTTCTACAACCTATCTAGGAGAATCATCAAAATAATTTGAAAATTGAATAAAGAAGTCCAAAGGAGGATCAAGAGTATTTGTAGAAGGAACATGAGACTCATCTGGAACGATTTCTAAATAAATTGAGTTAGTTAGGGAAGAACGAAAGTGAGAAAGTTCAACAAATAAGCGGTGTTCCCAAAAGACAACATTACGGGAAACACAAAGATGATGCGAGATAGGATCATAGCATCAATACCTTTTTGAGTTTAACCATAACCAAGAAAACAACAAAGTCTAGATCGAGGCTCAAGTTTGTTTTGTTCATGAGGCTGAAGAAGAATGAAACAGGTAGATCTGAATGAGTGAAGGTGATGATAGTCAGGAGATGACCCAAAAAGGTGCTCATACGGAGTCTGATTATGAATGATAGCGCTTGGAATGCGATTAATGGCATGAACAGTATGAAGAGTGGCTTCACCCCAAAATGGGGTAGGAATTTTGGCAGAAAGAAGAAGAGCACAGACAGTGTCAAGAATATGCAAAGTTTTCTTTCGGTTCGACCATTTTGTTGAAAGGTGCCTGGACAGGTTATATGATGTACAGTGCCATAGGAATGTAACAGAGCTTGAAAAGCATTTTGAGTATATTCAAGAGCATTATCAGATCGAAAAGTTTTGATATGTTTAGAGAATTATGTTTCAACCATTTTTGCAAAGTTACTATATATTGGTAAGATTTCAAAACGAGATTTCATAGGAAAGATCCAACTATAATGAGAATAATCATCAATAAAAATAAAAAAATATCGAGATCCACTAATACTAGTAACATGAGAAGATCCCTAAACATACGAATGAATTAACTCAAAATACTATTAAAGACATATTCACTATTATTGAAAGGCAAAGCTGGCTGTTTTCCTAACTTGAATGAAGTACAATCAAAATTGTCTTTGGACATAGAACCCAATAGACCTTTAGAAGCTAACTATTGTACTCGAATGGATGAGGTATGATCAAGACGAGAATGCCAAAGTGCGAGAGAAGGTAAGGAAGAAACTACAGCAGCTACAACAACAATAAAGGTAAGAGCAACAGGTGGAAGATGAAGATTGCTTACAGGAAACATACGCTCGACCCTAGGACCGGTCCCAAGCTCTTACCCCATCCTCGGATCCTACAAAATACACCCAGAATAGTCAAAAATAAGGCAATATCCTTGTTCAGCTAATTGTCCCACAGAGCATAAATTATAGGATAGGTCAGGTACATGGAAGACCCTAGGAACAAAGATGTTAGAGGTCAAAACAAAACCTAGACTATTCTCATGCATGGTGGAACCATCAACTATATGAATATTAAGAGGAAGTGGGGTAGGGTCAAGTTTGGAGAATAAAGATGAGTGAGGTGTCATGTGATTACAACATGTAGAATCAAAATGCCAAGTTTGAGACATACCGTGTAGAACTGAGAGAATAGTGGAAAGAGATGCATTACCAGCCATTTGAATAGCCTGAGTTATGATATTCTGTAGTTCAGTGGGGGAGAGGTTGATAGTGGATTCAAAAGATTGGGACTCTGTTGAACTGGAAGGCATCAGCGGAGTAGGCCCAATATTAGCAACAACAACAGTAGATTTATTGCTAGGGTAACAAGTCTCAATGGTGTGGCCATGATGCTTGCAATAATTGTAGAACCTTTTATTGCTCTGCCTACGACGATTGTTAGAGCCAGAGGAATCACCTAATTGTTGAGGTTGCTCAATGGCAAGAGCAGAAGGAGTAATAGCCAAAACATTGAACTTATTCTGGGCTTGAAGGGTTGCAAGTCGAGCTTATTCTCTAACCAACTCATTTACAGTAGTATCAAGAGAGGAAGGAGGATTAGGATTAAGAAGCTGACCTCGGATGGGCTCAAAGTACTTGTGAAGTGACATCAGGAACTCATAGAGATGAAATTAATCCTTAATTGTAGCATATTGTTAAGCATCCGTTGAGCATGTCCAAATTGGATCACAAAGGTCAATTTGGTCCCAAAGGAAGCGAAGTTGATCATAGTACTCATTGATGAATTTCCCTGGTTCCTGTCGAAGTTGATGCAATTCAACTACTAACTGATATTTCATGGATCCGTAAGTAGTGGAGTACCTTTTGGCCAACATATCCCATGCTGATTTGGCATCATCAAAGTTGTCCAACAAATTGGAGATGGAGGGAATGGAAGTATTCTGAATCCATGTGAGGATCATGTGGTTGTGACTATCCCATTCAATCATGCGACCAAGATAGGTAGCATCTTCTTCATTTTCTCCTTTGATAGGAATGGTAATTGCACCAGTATATTAATGCCAGAACTTGAGACCATGATAAGTAATTCTTGATCCCCTCCAATATAGTATTGATGGGGCAAGAAAGAAAAACATCATTTTTATTCATTTGGAAACACAATATGAAAAAAGAGGTCTACGTGAAAAAACTGAGTAGAGAGGACCTGAACTGCAAAAAGTCAACAGTTAACTGTCAGAGTCAACGGTCACCGGTCAACAGCAGCAACACACGGTCAACGGTAAGGTCAATGGTGATGTCAGTAGAAGGCGATGATGACATCATCCTTAGGGATGGGTCGTTGATGATGTCACAGGACCAAAGTGCGGCGTGTGAGGCACATGAATCTGACACGCGGTTTCTATTGGCGGCGCGTGCGGGCACATGCGACCTCCGATGATTACGAGACTTCCACGGTTATGTAGATATGCTCAAGGCGATCACAATGGTATATGTAGAAAGGTTGTCGGAGCAGGATGCACGACGACGTTTGGTTTCAGTTGGCGACGCTTGAGGAAGATGTGCAGTTCCTTTGAGCGGCGCGTGAGGGAGCGTGCAAACTCCGATGATTGCGATACTTCCATAGTTGTGTAGATCGGGTCGAGACAATCATTGTAGTACCTGTATAAATGTTATCAGAGCAAGATGCACGGGGGAGATGGTGATTGCAGTGGTCTGTATGGTGCGGGACTCTTCAACAACGACGATTGTAGGCCCAGAACCTAAGGACAACGATTGAAAGGCGTCGGAGGTTTAACGATGAGTGACTGCAGCAGTTGTTGTGATAGCAAAAACTATAAGGGTGAAGTAATACGAGAAAAGACAGGACTGCTAATAGAAAGGTAAGAGCAATGATTCTGATATTATGTTAGAAATACTTAATGATAGTATTTAATTATGTAAGTTAAGGAATATACATGGTACGTTTATATAGAAGTTACAAATAAACTAGATATACTTAAAATAAATTAGATATATATTAACAGATATGATATATATTAACAAATATACATTAACATTTTGATTATCTATCCAAACATTAAGATGATTATGGAGTTTGATTCGATAACCCTACAAAATTTTCTATTAAATTTTAAAGGTGTCTTGTTAATCGATAATTTTTGATTATTTTTTAACTATTATTTTATTGGAACAGATACGATCGTTTTTTATAAACTTTCTTTGCTCTTAGGAGGATATTTTCTACTTTTGTTATAAAAAAAAAATCTCAATAAGTTCGGTGTCTATGACGTAAACTCATAGTACTATAATACATGTTATGTATACTTTTCAAACGTGATAATCCTCTTAGCAAAAGTCAATAGATAGAGATCCATCGAAATCACGTAGCTAGAGTAGCATTAATGATACGATTGATATGGACGACTACTTTCATTAACAAGCATGCATGTATTATCAAATAATAACAAATCCAAATTTGGAGCAGTTATAAGAACAGTAGCGTTTTGAAAATATTAGATAGAAAATTATCAAATAATATGTATCATTACATTATTATAAATTTTATATCTTTTCATTTCATAAGTTTAACATAATTTATCTTTATTATATTAAATATTATTTATTTTACATTCTTAACGTATTTAAAATTTTAATACTAACTAACGAAATAGATATTTCATCATAAACATATATGCATGGTTATAACACAATATTATTTTACTTCATACATTATTTAATACAATAAGATCAAAATTTATATACCTAGGTTCTACTGACAAAGAAAAATGTAAATAAAGTATTTAATTTTGTATCGATATTTTTAGAACTTTCTAAATATATACAAAACACTTGAAAATATAATACCTTAAAAAGAGACTATGAGTAATTCTGAAAATGAGTGAAGAAGATGATATGTTTCATTTTTAAAATTTGTAGAATCTGTTATTTAATTTAAATTAAAAGATAAAAATACCATTGAGAAAAATAAATAAAATTTAAAGATATTAAAAGTTCTGTAAAAATGTTAGAAATATTGTGATATTTTTGATTCATGAGTGTAATGTGAAGCCTTTACGATATATTTTTTTAATAACACACAAGCTGTAGTTTTTTGTGCTGGATGTTTTTGGCATGTAGTATTGGTTGGACTTCCATCTTGGCCCAACTCTGAAGAAGATTTTCACGGACCCTTACAGGAGCGAGATTTTTGTGTTTGTTGACTCTTTGAAGGACAAATGATATCACATTTTTCTAATTTTGCTGCTTTTTTAAGCAGAAAGCACTTTAAATAGGATTCTTCTTCGGCTGTTAATTCGTATAAATCGAACACCCGAAAGAATTATTCCAACTATTACTTAAATGGAATTTAATTTATATTATAAATTATCAATTTTAACTCTATACTAGTACAAATTAACTCAATGTTTTATTTATTTATTTGATTATTTTATTTTATTTTATTTGATATTGATTTAAATTATTATAATTTTTAATGAATCAAATTAAATTAATTCTAAAAACGTTAAATATATAAGTAAAAGTTTTATTATAAGTTTTTACAGAATTAAAAAGTAAAGAATTTTAAAGCAATAAGTATATTACAAAAATATTCAAGTAACCACTGCTTGAAATAAAAAAAAAGAATATTTTATACATAATTTCATGTAATTATGATTAGTAAAAACATAATATATTTATAAAAATAGTTTAAAATAATAAAATTATAAAACAATTTGTTAGACCCATGGAAAAATTAATAAACTTATCGTAAATATTTTATGTAAAATAATTTATAAATTTAAAAAGAATGACAACATATATAATTTTTAAATAAAATTAAAAAATACACATATACCTAATCACGTTTGTCGTTTATTAAATACTATATAAATTTTTTAATAAATAACTAATCAATATATTATGAGAAAATTAGTTTTATGAGACCAGGATTTTTGTTGTTAAAGTTAAGATTTTATCCCAAATGTAAATTAGGGACAATAGAAATTTGTCAATTTTTTTTTGTTCCAAAATGAAGTTCATAGAAAATCTACTTAAAAAAAATTAATTTTGTCTCAAAAATAATAGATTTAAAGATAAATACTTTTGTTCTTAAATAAGATAAATGTTCTTTAATGCAATAGATGATTGCTCAAAAATGCAAAAAATATAATAGCATAAGACCATGCACGGTCACATTATTACTAGCAAAGCACCCCAAAAATTCTAATGTATTAAATTTAGTACAAACTCCTCTCACTACAAGGATTATGATCTTTTATAATGTATAAAATGCTGTAACGTGGTATTCGTAGCATTTTTAGGAATGTTGTACATTGAGAAACATAATAGCATAAGACCATGGTCACACTATAACGCTGGAGCAATGACGTTTTTAATACTATTATAAGCCTTCAAAAGCTACCATATTTTGCTGTACCATATTTTACTGAATGGTGGCATTCATTAAACATTACTTTTTCAAAATACACAATGCAAACCTTTGATCTTTAATACACACAAATCTTAGAAAAGAAAGTAAGAAATAGTGGGAAATAAAACAATAATTTAATTATTATTAAGATATATTAATGCATAGTTGTATCTAACTCCATCAAACTATGCATCTCAACTATATAACCAAACACCAACTAATTTTCACTCCATGTTTAAAAGTTATTATTGTTGTTGGCACAATCACTACTCTTTTCATCAAGTTCTAACGTCGTTTATGCATCTTTTTCAAGAAATAAAAATGTGGTAAAAAAAAGCAATCAAAACATAGTTGTTGCTTATAGTCAATATGAAATTATAAAAAGATAATGACTTGATCCAAAAAGATAATGATTAGTAACTTACTAATTAGATAGGAATAAGAAGGAAAAATTAACCTATGGGGTATTGTCAATCATTAGATGGTCTTAGTTTCAAAATCTGCTCCCATTGTGACTACTTCTTACTTAAGGCATCTCTATTTGCCAATAGCAGCCCTTGAATAACACAAATAACAATGAAAACCAAGTTAGTTAGAAAACTACAACAAATAAATCAAGTACAGCTATTTGCATTAAAATGTCTTATAATTATATGTTAACAAAGAATAAATATTTATTGCAAATGTCACTTAATTCTATATACATTTCAATGTGTATATATAAATATATATATTAAAATAAAATACATTCCAATATAATCGGTTCTTTAAAATGAGTCTTTTTCATTCAAGAATGTTATTAATATAGTGTATCCTCCTCATCTTCACATCTGACATCATGTATCAAGCAATGTATATATAAAAAAAAATAAAAAAATTTAGTATCCTCTAAAGCCTGGCACGCTTACTTCTTATAGCCCTTTTTTGATCTAATTTATCACACATGCATGACATAATTAATATTAAAAAGCTTTCAGAGTTTATATTTCTCACACTTACATTTATTCATCAAGCATGCAGGTACATAAAGTCAAGCCTGCAAGCACATTAAAAAAATATTACATTATTCATCAAAATGGCATGGATATTCCTTTAATCGCCTTCACTTGGAATTGAGAATCATACAAGTCGTTATCCTAAAAGAATGTCCCTTTTTGGCAATAATAATGGAATCTTAGTGACCTATTTTCTAAAAAGAAAAGGAAAGCACAAAGGTAATATTATGTATATAGAATTATCCAGCAAAATTTTAAATGGGTAAATTGTTAAACCAAACTTTGAATGAGTAAATGTCGGAAAAGATGAAGTTTTATTAAAAAAAAATTTTGTAAAGCCTTGCCTTGTCCCACATTGTTTTTTTATAATATTTATAAGATGTATAAATAGTGAATAGTTGGCTATTGGAATTGGACCCCAAGGGGCATCCACTTTTGTGTAATGGGAGAGAACCTAGGTAAATGTGATACCACACATGCGTGCGCGCCGCCGCCGTCCATCCGAATGCGTGAGGTGGTATTTTATTTTTTGAAAAATTATTTGTTCTTTTTAAGAAAAACCTTTCCACTTAGAAAAATGGTTGTTATATATATATATATATATTTTTTCTTTCTCAAAAAAACAACTGTTATTTTCTTTTATTAGAATATGACCGTTAAATGATCGTTACTCTTCATTACTCAAAATGGTGCCACACGGTTTCTAAAACCTATAAAAAGAGGGCCTCAGCTCTCAGTTTAAAACAACAATCTCTGCAAACTCATCTCATTACAAACAATTCTCTCTGAAACTCTAAGTTATTTTCAGTTTTCTGAGCAACAAATTTTTTCAGGTGTAGCATTTCGGTTTTCATCAGTGCAGTGAAGTTCCAAGACAGAGAAAAAAGATTCTGGGCTGTTTTATCCTGGGGACGACGGGGCTGTGTTTGCTTGCACAAATTTGGGCAGAGCCGCGAAACGTCTTAAAGAGAGCGACCTAGTCCGCAACTCAACCCAAGCAGTTCCTTTCAAGTTATTCGGTAATATTGTTCCTACATTGTTATTACAAACTTGTTTCAACAATTTTAAGACGTATTCAATCTGCCATGTCTACTGAAATGCTAACTGCTGATCTAAACAAACCAATCCGTTTTGAGGGGTCCACACTTTAAAAGATGGAGATAAAAAATGTTATTTTTCTTAACCATGAAAAAGGTCGTTTATGCTCTTACTACTGAAAAACCAATACAGTCTACTCCTCCTACTGAATATGCAACTAAGGATTTAGACACGTGGATGCAAAATGATTTTCTATGCAAAAATTATATTCTTAATGGTTTAGCTGATGATTTGTATGATTATTATAACTCTGATAAGTCTGCTAAGAAAATTTGGGAAGCACTTCAAAAGAAGTACGACATTGAAGAAGCTGGAACTAAGAAGTATATTGTCAATAGATACATGAAGTTTCAAATGATTGATGGCAAATCAGTGGAAGCTCAATCACACGAACTGCAAAAGATAGCACACGAAATAACCTCTGAAGGTATGACTCTAGATGAACAATTTCAAGTAGCTGTTATTATAGATATATTACCCCCTACTTGGAAAGATTTTAAGAATACACTTAGGCATAAAACTAAGGAATTTTCTTTAGAAAGTCTTATAACCCGTTTAAGAATAGAAGAAAAAGCTCAAAAACAAGACCAAAGAGATGAAATACTCGTAGTCTTAAATAACAGTACCAATAAGAAACCCTCCTCTACAATTCTGAAACCTAAAGGTAGAAATATGAAAATTCAAAATCGTAATAATAACCAAAACCGCAACCACCAAAATAGAAATAGAAACTATCCTCCCCAGAATAGACCTCAACCCCCTTAAGGAATAACATATTCATGTGTTATAGTTGTAACAGACTTGGCCACTTGGCTAGGAACTGCCGGAACAGGAATCGTCCTGCCCCACAGGTGAACCTTACCGAAGATCAACTTATTTCTATGATATCTGAAGTCAATTTTGTTGGTGGATCTGAGGGGTGGTGGGTGGACACTAGTGCTTCTCGCCATGTTTGCTATGATTGAGACATGTTCAAGTCCTATTCTGATTCTGAGGATAAGAAAGTGCTGGGTGACTCCCATTCCACTAAAGTTGCTAGTACTGGTGAGGTGGTTTTGAAGTTTACCTCTGAAAAGGCTGTAATCTTGAAGGATGTCCTGCATACTCAAGAGATGAGAAAGAACTTAGTTTCAGGCTATCTTCTTAACAAAGCTGGGTTTACTCAAACTATAGGGGTTGATTTATATACTATAACTAAAAATAATATATTTGTTGGAAAGGGTACGCCACTGATGGCATGTTTAAATTAAATGTTGAAATCAATAAAACCTCTTCTTCTGCTTATATGTTGAGTTCTTTTAATATTTGGCATGCTAGAATTTTTCATGTTAATAAACGTATAATCAAGAACATGAGTACTTTAGAACTAATTCCTAAACTAATTCCTAAACTATCTTTGAATGATTTTGAAAAATGTGATTTTTGTAGTCAAGCTAAAATAACTAAAACTTCACATAAATCAATAGTTAGAGAAACTAAACCTTTAGAATTAATTCATTCTAATATATGTGAACTTGATGGAAATGTAACAAGAAATGGAAAATGCTATTTTATAACTTTTATAGATGATTGTTCAGATTAAACTTATGTATATCTAATGAAAAATAAAAGTGAAGCATTTAACATGTTTAAAATATTTATGACTGAGATTGAAAATCAACTTAATAGGAAAATAAAAAGGTTTCGAAGTGATAGAGGCATTGAATATTATTCTAATATCTTCAATGATTTTTATAAAACTCATGGAATCATTCATGAAAAAACTACACCTTATTCTCCTGAAATGAATGGCAAAGCTGAAAGAAAAAATAGAACTTTTACTGAATCAGTTGTTGCAATTTTATTAAACTCTGGTACTGCTTCCCATTGGTGGGGAGAAATTCTATTAACTGTTTTCTATGTTCTAAATAGAGTGCCCAAATCTACAAATAAAATTTCACCATATGAAATTTTGAAAAATAAGAAACCTAATTTAACTTATTTTAAAACTTGGGGTTGTTTAGCCTATGTTAGGATCCCTGATCCTAAAAGAAATAAACTTGCTAGTAGAGCATATGAGTGTGTATTCATAGGATACGCTGTGAATAGTATAGCTTATAAATTCTATTACTTAAATGATCATGTAGTTATAGAATCAAATGATGCTGACTTCTATGAACATAGGTTTCCTTTTAAATTTAAAAATAGTGGGGGCTCGTCTTCTAGTAGTTTACCCATAACTAGAACTAGTGAACAAAATGAAGAATTAAACACTGAAATTAGAAGAAGTAAACGAGCTCGAACCCTTAAGGATTTTGGGATTGATTTTTATGCTTATACCTTAGAGGAAGATCCTCAAACTATTAAAGAAGCATTATCTTCTTTAGATGCCAACTTATGGGAAGAAGCCATAAATGATGAAATGGACTCTCTTGAATATAATAAAACTTAGCATTTAGTTGACTTACCTCCTGGTTACAAAACCATTGGTTGTAAATGGATACTGAAGAAGAAATTAAAACCTGATGGTACTATTGAAAAGTACAAAGCTCGTCTTGTAGTTAAAGGGTATAGGCAAAGGGAAAATGTAGATTTCTTTGATACCTTTTCACCAGTCACACGAATAACTTCCATATGTGTACTTTTTTCTCTTGTTGCTATCCATGATTTAGTAGTACACCAAATGGATGTTAAAACTGTTTTCTTAAATGGTGATTTAGAAGAAGAAATTTATATGGATCAACCCGAAGGTTTTGTTATCCCAGGTCAAGAAAAGAAAGTTTGTAAACTAGATAAATCCATTTATGATCTAAAACAAGCACCTAAGAAATGGCATGAAAAATTTGATAATCTAGTTATCTCACATGGATTCAAAATAAATGAAAGTGACAAATGCATTTATTATAAATTAGAAGATAACATTTGCACTATTATATGTTTATATGTGGATGACATGCTTATTTTTGGGTCAAATATTCATGTTGTGAACAATGTGAAAACTTTGTTAAGTACTAATTTTGATATGAAAGATCTCGGAGAAGCGAGTGTAATCCTTGGTATAAAGATAACTAGGTCTGAAAAGAGAATTTCTCTAGATCAGTCTCACTAAGTTGAAAAAATCTTAAAGAAATATAATTACTTTAACTACAAACCTGCATGTACTTCTTATGATCCTAGTGTAAAGTTGTTCAAGAACACCGGAGATGGTGTTAGACAAACTGAGTATGTGAGCATCATTGGTAGCTTACGTTATGCTACTGATTGCACTAGACTAGACATAGCTTATGTTGTGGGACTACTATGTAGGTTTACCAGTAGACCTAGTGTAGAGCATTGGAATGCTATTGAAAGGGTTATGAGATACCTTAAGAGAACTATGAACCTTGGATTACATTATAAAAAGTTTCCCGCTGTTCTAGAAGGATACAACGATGCAGATTGGAACACTTTATCAGAAGACTCCAAAGCAACTAGTGGCTATATTTTTAACATAGCTGGTGGAGCTATTTCCTGGAAGTCTAAGAAACAAACAATATTGGCTCAATCTACAATGGAGTCTGAAATGATAGCATTAGCCACTGCTAGTGAAGAAGCAGGCTGGCTAAGAAGTCTGTTAGCTGAGATCCCTTTATGGGAAAGACTGATACCAGCTATCTTGATCCACAGCGATAGTACCGTGGCTATTGCAAAGATTCAGAACTGTTACTACAATGGCAAGAGACGAAAGATACGTCATAAGCATAGTACTGTAAGAGAATTTCTCTCTACAGGAGCTGTAAGAGTGGATCATGTATGTTCTGATGAAAATTTGGTAGATCTTTTGACGAAAGCATTACCGAGAGAAAAGGTTTTCAAAACCTCAAAAGGAATGGGATTAATGCCATTAGAATGAAGAGTCACTTGTGATGGTAACCCAACTTATAGACTGGAGATCCCAAGAAATAAGTTCAAAGGGTAATAACAAGTCATAAAGTGATATGAGAGGTATTATGCTATTTTCAAATCCCATTCTATATTGTTAGAAGCATGAAGTCCTGAAGCGATAGAAAAGGATGAGTTAATTATTAAACTCTTAATGAGTTCTATACTCTATGTGGAGTGGAGTACATAGCTACAAGAGTAATCTTGATAGACTCACCTATGTGAATGTGGAAGTGTGGCCGCTTCCTATGGAAATTTCTTGGGCAAAAATTTACTAGAGCGTTCACTATACTCGGATACACGTGCATGGCCGTAAAGCATGGCCTTTTTGAACTACACCTTGGAAAGGTTGTGTGTGTGATGATTGTTAGAGATAGAGTTCAAAACTACGAGTTACTCTAGTATATTCTAAAGCATCAACACTATGCAAAGGTTCAAGTCGATAGACACCTTTTCGCTTATGCACAATCTTATAATTTTAATTGATCGGTTGCTCGGTGAAAATTATTTTTATATAAAATTCAAATGGGGGATTGTTGGAAAAGATGAAGTTTTATTAAAACAAAATTTGTAAAGCCTTTCCTTGTCCCACATTGCTTTTTTACAATATTTATAAGATGTATAAATAGTGAATAGTTGGCTATTGGGATTGGGCCCCAAGGGGCACCCACTTTTGTGGAAGGGGAGAAGACCTAGGCAAATGTGATACCACACACGCGCGAGTGACGCCGCCGCCGCCGTCCGTCTGACTGACCGGTTGTGCTGTGCCGAGTCCGAGTGTGTATGCGTGTGTGTGAGGTGAGGTGGTATTTTATTTTTTGGAAAAAATATTTGTTCTTTTTAAGGAAAACTTTTTCACTTAGAAAAATGGTTGTTATATATATATATTTTTTCTTTCTCAGAAAAACAACTATTATTTTCTTTTATCAAAATATGACCGTTAAATGGCTATTTGTCTTCTTTAATCAAAAAAAGAGTTGTTGCTCGTATTTACTCACAAAAATGTCTGTTACTCGTCTTTACTCTGAAAATGGCCGTTACTCTAATTACTTAGAATGGTCGTTATGCTCTTAATTCCCAGACATTACCGTTATTATCATAATTGCCACACGGTTTCTAAAACTTATAAAAAGAGGGCCTCAGCTCTCAGTTTAAAACAACAATCTCTGCAAACTCATCTCACTACAAACAATTCTCTCTGCAACTCTAAGTTATTTTCAGTTTTCCGAGCAACAAATTTTTTCAGGTGTAGCATTTCGGTCTTCATCAGTGCAGTGAAGTTCCGAGATAGAGAAAAAAGATTCTGGGCTGTTTTATCCTGGGACAACGGGGCTGTGTTTGCTTGCACAAATTTGGGCAGAGCCGCGAAACGTCTTAAAGAGAGCGACCTAGTCCGCGACTCAACCTAAGCAGTTCCTTTCAAGTTATTCAGTAATATTGTTCCTACACTGTTATTACAAACTTGTTTCAACAGTAAATTATCCAGCCATACAAAGATACCATAGATAAAGGCATCAAGAAATGCATTATTCCTTGCTTTTAAAATTTGCACTGTTCAACAAGATCAACTTTAAATTCATCGTTTGCTCCTTTAAAGAATAATTATGCTTAATACTCACTGTTTGACTTGGTTGAAATCCACAGTGTTCGCACATATAGAGGGTATCTAGATGGGTCCATAATTCTTGATCGTGTAACCCATTCCTTTCGCTCTTCCCAACCTCAAACTTGAGACCTAACCCTTAAATACCTCAGGTTCTTAGAAGCTGGTACCATCTAAACCACGATCTAAATGGTACCAGTTCCTAAGAACCTGAGGTACTTAAGGGTTAAGTCCCAAGTTCGAGGTTGGGGAAGGGTGAAAGGAATGGATTACACGATCAAGAATTATGGGCCCTTCTAGATGCCCTCCATATGTGCGAACACTGTGGATTTCAACTAGGTTCAAAAATCAAAAGTGTCTTTTTTGCTAAAGATCTCTATGTGAGAGCCCTGGAATTCATGGCGTTGATGCTCAAGGATAGTTCTTGACTAGATAGAGCGATCATTGTTAGGCACACATTTCTTCAGTGCTTCCCCAACTTTGAACCTATGATCTACCCCTGTAGCCATAGATTCATAAAAGTTGGTACCATCTAGACATGATACCAGCTTCTAAGAACCTAAGGTACTTAAGGGCTAGATCTCAGGTTCGAGGCTGGGGAAAGGCGAAAAGAATGGGTTACACGATCAAGAATTATGGGCCCGCCAAGATACCTTCCATATGTGCAAATATTGTGGATTTCAACCAGGTTCAAACACTCACTAAGCATACAATTCGAACTCAAAATGTACAATGTAAATCTCAAGATATTACTACAACTCAATTAACCCAGAAAATGTTTTAAACAAGAACAAGAAGAAGATTACTTTTACTTATTCTAACAATAAATGATCAATGAAGTGATATAAACCACTTAGCGAAAGAAAATATTCAATTTAGAACGACAATGTAGCAAGTCAGCAACGTATATTTCACCATGATATTTTCCGGTAGTGCTAGTTCTTCATGTCTACATGATATTTCACCATAGGCAAGTTTAGCATAGCCTTAGTCTTTACTCAAAATCAATTTTAAATAACCTAAAATGAAAATATCTTCTAGTAAGTTTTTAAGTTGTACTCTAACATAAATATTTTCAATGAATATATCTATTGACCATGGGTCCAAATAATATTAGACTGGGTGTTCTATAACTATATGTATCCTTGTATTATATTTATTGCACCAATTTAAAGAACGTACGTAGAGAATGTTTCCATATCATGATCACCACGGACAGATCATGAAGGATTGAAGTTATCAGGATTTGGCTTGCCAAAAAATGTGGTAGGAATTAAGAAACTCAACTCAGTGGATATATCTTTGTAGAAGAGATGTATTGTACATGTGTAATCCAATTAATGCCTACAGCATAAAAAAAATAAGAATTATAGCCTGGAATATGAATGGAAGTATTATATATGAAATGCCTATTAAAGAGAACTCTGATGAAGACCAAAAATACATATATTATGAAAATATGAAAACCTCCCGCTGCTGAGTTGAAAAACCAGTTGCATAACTAAAGTGTATTTTAGACTTAACAAATGCTTAACATCATATTCCCTGATTTCATGAGAAATATACCAACTATGCAATAATACGAATTCAGTATGAAGAGGTTTTAAGTAGGTACTTAATATTGATGAAAGTATAAAAAGAACACCAAGTAAAGAAAACACAAAACATGAAACCTTTAGAAGAGTGGGTATTATTTCAAAGATTTGTGTCCTTCTTCAAACAATCTTGTATATTAGGATTCAATAGTTTATAGATAAGAAAAAATCAACAGGACCAATAGAATAATTGCCTATACATAAACTAACTAGTTGGACAAGTCATTTATGAAAACAATTTTTCATTCTCAACTTAAACTCTTATGATATATAAAGGACAAATCGAGCATTATATATATTGAAAATATAAATTAGATAAGTGGTTCATCAAATTACTGCCTATTACTGCAAGGAGGAAGCTAAAATCTTAAAACAACAACGACTAGATCAAGGTGAGACATTGGAGCTTAAATCCAGTGGAGTCCCAAAAGTCATAGTTTCTATTCTAAAGAAAAAACATGTTTACCAATCCTCATCTAGAAAAACACATTAACACTCTTTTTATTGGGTTAGAAAAAACACAATTACTCTTGAACCTTGAAATTGCAAGACTCTAAAATTGAAAACATAGAACACAACAATTCATTAATGAATTTGGCATATAAATAGCCATTGACGAACAAACTGAAAAATGGAACACAACCCCATGATAGAGATCATGAGAAGAACAACTAATCAACACGATCAGTGATCGTGTGCCCGTATTGTTATTGAACAAAAAAACTGAAAGAAATTGAAATACTAATCGAAATTCTAATTTTTATCTTCATTTCATCCCTTAAACTAGTTCCTATTAGTAACTAGTTTTAATTTAGGAACTTGACAAACTCCTAGCTGACTTCGAAACCTTTGGAATGCATCCAACGTGAGAGGTTTTATCATCACATCTGCCAACTGATCCTATGTCCCACAATATACTAACTCTACTACTCCTTTTGTGAAATCACGAAGGAAATGAAAACGCACATCAATGTGCTTACTTCTCCCATGCAACATAGGATTCTTTGATAACTTGATTGTGGAGTTGTTATCACAGAAAATTGTGGTGTTGTTCTTGCTTTCTTCCAAACTCAATTTTTCCTAATATCCCTTTCATCTAAACAGCTTGGCTAGCACATGTAGGTGCAGCCACAAATTTTGCTTCTATAGTAGAGAGTGTGACTATAGGTTGTTTTCTTGAAGACCATGCAATAGCTTCTGAACCCATCATAAAAACATATCATGATGTGCTCTTATGATCATCTAAATCTCTTGCATAATTACTGTCTACATAACCAATCAGATTCTCACAATTTCCTTCCTTTTTGTAAAAGATTCCAAGCTCAGTGGTACCCTTCGAATATCGCAAGAATCTTTTTGCTGCTAACATATGTAACTCAGTTGGTTTTTCCATGTACCCGTTGATCAAACTTACTACATACATTAAATCTGGCCTTGTAGCCATCAAATACATGAGAGATCCCACCATCTATTTGTATACAAATTCATCTACTCGTATCCCATTTTCATTTTTAAATAGCTTGCATCCTAGGACAATGGGATTATGGACCAAATTGTAATTCTCCATCCTGAACCTCCTCAATACCTCTAAGGCATATTTTCTTTGACACGTGTAAATTCTATCATACTTTTGTAAAACTTCTATACCAAGAAAAAATCTTATTTTTCCCAAATCAATCATGTCAAATTCTCTTAGGATGGAATGTTTAAATTTAGCAAACATTAATTTATCATTACCAGCGAATATTAAATCATCTACATATAGACTAACTATAAGAATTTTACCTCTCTTATTTTCCTTAATGAATAGAGTATGTTCATTGTAACGCTTCTCGAACCCTTGACTCATGAAGTGTGCTTCTATACGATTGAACCAAGCTCGTGGAACTTATTTTAGTCTGTAGAGAGCCTTTTTCAACTTATAAACTTTCTGAGGATGACTCTTTGATTCATATCCCTTTGGCTGCTCTATGTATACTTCTTCATTGAGTTCTCCATGCAAGAAAGTAGATTTAACGTCAAGTTGGTAAAATGTCCATCCTCTTTGTGCTGCTAAGGCCATAATCATTCTCACTATACCCATTCTTGCAACTGGTGCAAACACTTCTATGTAATCGATTCCTTGTTGTTACACATAACATTTAGCCACTAACCGAGCCTTGAATTTGTCCATTTTTCCATTTTCATTGAGTTTGGTCTTGAAGACCCATTTTACTCAAATTTGTTTTGCACCTGCAGGTAAATCAGTTAGTTCCCATGTATTGTTTTTTCTATTGCTTTTATCTCCATTCTCACAGCCATTCTCCATTTTTCATGCTTTACTTCCTTCTCAAAGTGTATTGAATTTGCTGAAGAGAATAAGGCCAGGTGCATGTTTAGCTTTTCTTCTTCCTCAAAGAGCCCTTTTCCACTTGTATAATCTCTCATCCATACTGGAGTTTTTCTGATTCTTTCTTTTCTTGAGTTTGAAAAATTTCCTCCATCTTTACTGTTTTTTTCTTCGATTGTTCCTTCAACCTCCTCAGTTGTTGATTCATTGTTTCTTTTACTCACAGTCTCATTGTCTCCATCATCATGCCATTTTAGTTCTATTGTTGCAACTTTCTCACAACTGTTGTCCCAATTCCAAGCTTTGTCTTCTTCAAACATGATATCCTTGATAATTACCACTTTCTTTGCAATGGGATCATAGAGCCTATATGCCTTGGACTCTTCACTCACTCCTAAGAACACACAAGTGAAGCTTTTTGCCTCTAGTTTTATTCATTTCACATAAGGTATATAAACATGTGTTACATATCCAAATGCTCTAAAATGCTCCACTAAGGGTTTGTTTCCACTCTAAGATTCTTTGAGTGTTTGGTCTTTCGTAGGTAATGTTGGACTCCGGTTCAGGATGTAAGTGGTCCAGTTAATTACCTCTGGTCAGAATGACTTGAGAACCTTCTTTTCTTTTAACATACATCGAACCATATTCATCATGATTTGATTTTTTCGTTCTGCTAAACCATTATGTTATGGAGTATAGGTGGTAGTTAGTTGTCTTTTGATGCCATACTCCTTACATAACTCATTGAATTCAATGGATGTGAATTTTCCATCTCGATCAGTTCTCAAGCATTTGATATACCCTCATATTTCCTTTTCAAAACCCTTCTTAAATTGTTGAAGCATGCTTAATTCTTATGATTTCTCCATTAGAAAATAATTCCATGTTTTTCTAGTAAAGTTAGATAGTTTATGCATACTGTTGATGGAGACTCTAATTGAGACATACCATGTACCATTTTCTTGAGCTGGAGAGTTCTCAGTCCTTTGTAGCTTAAGTGGCCATAACAACAATGCCACAAATGTGCAAGTCATGTGTGGATGTATAGAGACATGAGGACCTTTGAGGCTGTGAGATGGCTAGTATAACAAACATTCAATTTGTTGTCATTGTTGTCTTTATTATAACCCTATTTTCTAGATGATAAATTTTGAGTTCTCCATGTTGAATAAGAGTGGTCAATCATTTATTTGTAGTTTTCCAATGCTCAGAAGATTGTTCTTTAACTCTAGTACATAAAAGACCTCACTGATAACATGAATAAAGCCATTTACTCTTAGCCTTACGTTGTCTCTGCCCATAACTTTCGTCTTTGTGTTGTTTCCTAGTTTCACTTGATGTGTGAAGCTCTCATTGAGATCACTGAACAAGTTTTTGTTACCATACATGTGGTTACTGCATCCAGAATCAAGGAACTATAAATAATCTCTTCGAGAATTATACATCTCCACATGTGTCATAAGCAACATTTCTTTTTCATTCTGCGTAGTGGACTTCTTTATCAATTGTACACTTAATTGAAAACGTCCTAGCTGGCAACATTGATAGCATTCTATGGTTGCCTTGTTATAGGATTGACGCCATCTTACTCTTCCCCTTCCTCTACAAGTGCCTCTATCACGTCCTCTCATATTATTCCTGCCTTTGAGTGTTACCTTAAGTGCTTAGGGTTCTTCTATGTCTTTGGAATTTCTGCTCATGAACAATCAGAGAACTTTGCAACTCATCGATGGAAAGTTTGTCAATGTATTTGGATTCCTCGATTGGGCACACAACATAATTAAATTTCTCACTCAATGATCTGAGGATCTTCTCCACTACTGTGACATCCTGCATCAGTTCTAAATTTATGCACATTTTATTGGTGACAAAAAACACTCTTACAAAGTATTCGGTGGCTCCTTCTCCAATCTCCATCTCTAGTGTTTCAAATTCTCTACGAAGAGCTTGTAAGTGTGATCTCTTAACCCGAGCATTGCCTTGAAATTTTCTCTTCATAGAATCTGAAATCTGTTTGCAAGTATCCTTCTCAAGAATGGTTTCCAGTATTGTTCGATCGATGGCCTAAAAGAGGTAATTCTTCACTTTCAGATCCTTTAGCTTTAATTCTACAAGACTCGGGTGTTGTGCGTCTGTCTAAGCCACTCCATTTTCTTACTCAATATATCTTGTTTTGACCAGCCCCCAATATTCCTTAGATCACAAGAAGTTTTCCATCAATATACTCCAATAGTCATAGTGACGATCGTAGCGAGGAATGGCTGGTTGAGCAAAATTTCCTTCGGTTTCCATCTCGTTGCTCCTACGAAGGTGTTAAAGACTACTGCTTTGGGTTGGTGGCTCTGATACCACAATGTAAGAAACTAAAAATGAAAACATAGACAATAAACAAAAGCAAAACAAATGAAAGAAATTGAAATCTATCAGTGATTGTGCGCCTATAGGGATTATTGAACAAAAAAAGTAAAAAAAAATTGAAATACTAACCGAAACCCTAATTTTTCTCTACAGAAATATCAAAAGAAAACAAATCATCCAATATGAATTCAATTATATATAGAAAGATGAATGTGTATGAAAAAGAAGAGAAAAAAATTAAGGGTAGATAATATGGTACATGAGTGAGGATTGATTAAATGGAATGAGGAAACATCTTTAAAAATGCATCAAAATTGTATATACATATATATGTAACAATGATGAATCAATTATCTTTAGAAACAAGGCAACGATGGATACATCGTCTAACACAAAGACTGGTTTCAATTGCACTTATGATGGCCATACTTAGTTGTATTTTCTTCTAGATTTCAAGCCATATTGATCAAGAAATAAGCGCGAGAAGGTAGTGATGGAAAAATTTCTAGTCCTAAAGCAATAAATAAGGAAAAGGATTACAACAGAGACTAAAATATATTAAGAACAAAGGAAGACCTTACCATAATGAGTAACTCTAGGGTTTGGGTTGAGAGCTCCATGATTATAGTAGAAACTTGATAGGAAACCTACAGACTTGAGCCTTTGAGCATTGTGTCGCCGAGTAGGAAGTCATAGCTAAACTTGGGCTGTGTATCGACTATTGCGTGTATTGAGATAAGGGGGATGAAGTTTAGGATTTTCTATGTGCTAGAGCGCATAAAAGGAACTATTAAAAACTTTTTCAATTAGTTTTCTTTTTAACCTACATTTCATCTATAAGTAGATTTTTTTGGATAAATTCACGTAGGTTTTTTAATTTTAGGTAAGGGTGTGAATTAGATCGAAATCGTTGATTTTTTACTCATCCAATATGATCTAACCTTTTAATTGGATTGAAGTATCCTAATCCGCAACCAATCCGATCACCTTTCAAATTCGATGCAATCTGATCTATAACCTATTCGGATTGGATCGGTGAATCTGATCAATACGACCAATAAACTTAATTAACTCTATTTTTAGTATTTTTGAATAAAAAAAATTTAATTTTCACATAACATAACCTTATTTGAGCTAAAAAACCTAAAAATACCAAATAAAAAGGTTAAAATACCACTCAAATGGTTAAATCTATATAAAACAAAAATAATACAATACCAATTACAATAGTCACTTTTAATAAAGTTAACAATTCATTCAAACAATAAACAAAAGGATAGTTCATAATAATCTAAAGCTAAATTAAGTTGATCATTTAATTCTTTAACATCCATCGAGCATCTTGAAAATAATCTTAGGTCTTGAGTCTTGAGTCTTGAGAGCAATAGCAAAAAACTTTAGTATTTCATTACCTATTAACCATAATTTAAAAAATGTTAGTAAATTGATAACTAAATATATATAAAAAATAATATACGAAATACATATGAAATAAAATAATTATATATCATACTCAATCAAGGGTAATATCCTTAATGTCTCCCAACATATCTACAAAATAGAAGACAAAAGAAAGTGATGAAAATATTAAAACATCAATCATAAGAGAATGCTATCAATTAATAATGAAAATTAAAATAATATTACCTGCTCAAATTGCTTCAATATCATTAAGCGACTCACGAATGTTAATTATTGGTGATGATCGAATTTAGTTTTGAGTACAAATAAGTTCTTGGATAGTTTTTGGGGACAATGAGCTTCTAAAAGGATCAATAACTCTTCCTCGAATAGAAAATGTGAACTCATAAGCTATAACTGATATAGGTATAGCTAAAACATATTTGGAAACCTTAGAAAGAACCTTGTACCTCGATGAGTTCACCTTCCACCAACCTAAAAGATCAAAAGACTCCTCATCCATACCTCACATGTCTCAACCAAATATTTATCCACTTCAGTTTAGTTGTCTATCTTTTTTGCATCTTTGACATGCTTTTTATAACTGTCAATCCATAGTGAAAATGAATCAATGCTACAACTATCCACTTATTCTCTATCTAAAGGTTGTGAGCATATAAACTTGCACATTTGTAGAATACAAAACTAAATAATGAACAAACATATTATCCAAAGTTTGTCTAAATTTTTTCATTATCTAACCAACCATAATATCATTTTCATCACACAAAAGATCCAAACAAATTCTCAAACGTTGTTCCTTACGTCTTGGATAAAGCAAAGTTGCAATAAATAAAAAATCATTCATCTTTTCTACATCTCCCCAATATTTATTGAACTTTGTTTTCATTTATTCTGCCATTCTACTGGTAATGCCCTTCTTAGCATCATCATACCATAGCTTGTAACCCTTCGCACCACTAAGATACCCAAATAACATATACTTCAATGCTCTATGCTTCAACTTCCCTTGCATCATATGTACATATGCAACATAAATGATGAATGCTTAAAAAGAACTAAAATAACCATGATTTAATGTACTTTAATTGATTAAATAGATTTATATTTGTATGATTTTATCATATTTTTGTATAAATTTGTCTTTTTAGAATCACGGGTATTTTTATTGTTTTTTAGGTATTTTTGTTCAAAAATAATTTAAAGACTTGAAGAAATTTTTTGGAGGCAATATATCACAAATATGTTGAGAAAAAAATGAGAAAATAAAAAAAATGGAAAAATTGGACAAAATGGGTCAAAAAGGTCAAAAATGCTCCAAGTCGTGTGCATCTGTCGAGTCTCGCACGTACCCTTGAGTGCGGCGCGCACTCCACACCCCAATTTTCCAAGCCTCCCACGATTGTTTTGAGCCCCGCCTACATGTCACACTACAAATCTCGCCTAGTCCATACCAGTCGTAAGCGTATGTACCTATCTATCGCTGCCAATGCTCAAATGTGCGCACCTCTACCCACACGCATGCCAGTCTATATAAAATACATTAAACACCCATTTTCAAGATATGTTTTACATTTTTTTAGCCTTTTCTTCACCTATAAAAGGGCTTTATCTCCTATTGTAAAAAACACAATTTTTCTCAACTATTTCTCTCTCTAGAAAGTTTTCTTAGTGTTTTTTAGTTTTTAGTTTTAAAGTTACCCTCTTTTTAAGAAGACCTAGCTATACTTTTATAGATTTTATTTTTTGATTCAATAAACGAAAATACAAATTTGTTTAGCGGTTTTCCAGCAACAGAATTAGCATCAAAGTTCTGTAATGATTCTTTTGAGGTATAATTTTAAAATGAATTTTTTACAATGTTTTTATGTTTTATTCTTATATGTTATTTTTAATTTTTTTGTGATTAAATTTAACATGGCTTACTATTTGTAAATAAGATATAATAATAACATTGTTATGCTTACGAAATATTAAATAGGGAAAACATTTCTGTAAAATAAATTAATTTTATTTTTATTCAAGATTTTTATATTAAGGATGTTAGAGAGAAATATATTATTTTTCATTACAAACTTAAATATAAAAATTATATTTTAAGGTTTAATTATCTGGTTTGATTTAGAGTAGTGCTCTTTTTTTTGTTGTACAATCGCTTGGTAGTTAGAGTGAAACTCTATTTCAAAAGTTTTTATAAGAACTATTATTTGAAAATGCATTGACAAAATATTTTCAATAATGGTTTTAAAACATGAAAGTTAGTACTTGGATAATTAAATTTTAGGTTTAATTTGGACACTTTTAATAAAGTTTAAAATGTTTAGCCCCACCAAAGGTGAAATTTAAATGGTTCAATTTTAATCTCTTAGAAAAAATGAATTAATTTAATAAACCAAATTAATTATCGACCCCACCCTAAGGTGTTAATTGATTTGTTTAATTAACAAAGAATATTTAAACCCATCAAAGGTGATATTCATATAAAAAAGAAAGAATCAATAAACATCAATTTATATCTTTAATAACCAAAATAATATAAGCAAACATAATTAACTTAATTATTATATCTATAAAAACTACACTATTATGAATGATAAAAATTTACAAAATTGTTTATTGAATCATATCTATGTTTACTTTTTTTTTTATTAGATTAAGAAATAAAAAAATCAAAATATCGTGATAGGATGTTTAGCATTTAATTTCGTTTTTAAAAGTTTAAATAATAAATTAAAAATCACATATATTCATTCATTTGATCAACCTTAAGAGTATACTTGCTAATCGAGTTTTTTACATGTTATCAAGGATATGATGTCGTTTTAAAATTATTTATTCTATGTTAAGCAAATTTTAATTTAAAATTAAAAAAATAAAAATTTAATTTATTTGATTATTTCTTTTCAAAAAAATTAAAAAAATTAATATATATATATAAATAAAAAATTAGAAAAAGAAAATTTAACTTTTAATTTTCTTTTAATTTTTAATTTTATTTTTCTAAAAAAATTAAAAACAAATTTAGAAAACAAAAAAAATTATTTGGTTTTTAACTTAACTTTTAATTTTAATTTTAATATAAAAAAACTTAATTAACTTAGATTTCCACTTAACTTAATTTATTAACTTAATTAAATTAGATTTTCACTTAACTTAATTTAATAACTTAATTAACTTAGATTTTCTCTTAACATAATTTATTAAGTTAATTAACTTAGATTTTAATAGCATGAAAAATAAATTTCTGAAGGAGTTCTGTATAGGATACTAGTTTTTGGAAGCCTTTGTGCCATTAGTTTTTCTTGGAAATGTTGTTCTCTCTTGGACGATGGTTTTTAAGAAGGCCTTGTCCCACCATTCTTTGCTCCGAACACTCTTGGTTAATACTGATTATGTTATTTAACTTGAAGATTATAATAAAATAAAATAAAATATTGTTGAAGCTATCTCTTCAAAGTTTTTAATCATAATCTGTGATAAAATGATGTAGTTGCTTTGTTAGATCTAGGTACAACTATGTTTTGATGTCTTAGTTATTTAACTTGCACCTAAAAGTGAGTTATTTAAAACCCTCAATCATGTCTCTAGTTTTAAGTAAATAATATTTTGAAAATCCATAACTTAATCTATGTGAATGCTTTAATATGAATATTAATTTTATGTGATCTATTTAAATTTCGTTGTTGGGTCTTTGGTTGTGTTTCTTATAGTTCCTAAATCATATTGCGTTTGTGGGTTTCAAAGATAGTGTTCTTGGGATCACATCATTATAAAAAAATTATTGTTTTTAATTTTTTCAAGATTAAATAATATTTTAAGTAATAATTATTTAGAAAAATAATAATTTTAATAATATATTATGTGTGATAGATAAAATAACAATTAAATGATATTATTTAAATTTCATTTAACACAGAAATATTAAAATAATATACAATATTTTGTATTATATTTCAATTATAAACCAAATATTATAATATTGATTTTTTTTATAATTTCAATGGTCAAATTAAATATTAGAATAGTAATTTTTTTTTGTTCATATTCAATTTCATTACTATAATCATTTTGATTATTTTTTAATTTACAAATCAATGTAATCTAAATTTTATTTAATTATCAAATTGCATGTATGTGGCTAAAACTAAAATTAATATTATTAAAGGATAAATAGTATCAATCTTGAGGTAAACTGATACTTAAAATATAATATTATTAATATTGATATAATATTTTTATTTTTGAATAATTTTCAGAAGATATGGTTGATAAAAAATATTATTTTTAAAAATAAATGTTATATTCGAATATTTCTAATGGCTACGTAGATAGGAGACAGATCCACATTGAGTGAATTTTTCTGTATGCACACGTAATTAAATGGGATTATTTAAAGATTTATTTTAATAAAAAATAAAAAATATATATTGACAAGAATATTTTTTTTTATTTAATAAATAAGATACTATAAATTTATTATTTAAAAAATCATTTTATAAAATAATAAATTTATGATATATTTTAAAGTAAACAAATAAGGTGTACGGAGCGTTACTTTATAAAATTTACACCTTCGACTTCTTTAAAAAATAAAAACAATTTATGGTACCCTATGTATCAAAAATAACTTATTATCAAATTAGGCTACACTTGGTTAAAGTATAACGTACTATATCTGAGATTTTCTCAACCCATTCCGTTGAGATAGGTCCCACAAGTTAATGAAAACCGAATAGAAGCTGCTCATGTGGCATAAAGCTATCTATAAATTGTCCATTCAGAATCTGCCACGACATATATTCACTCTCCACTATACTAACCACGTCACGAGATCTGACTCAGCTCATCTTACTTGATTCTACTTACTGGTCTTCCCTACCGTCGATTTTACGGACTAATATTCCTAACCGTTTCATATGAAGATATTTAATTTGTTGACAGTGTATTCACATATTCACGTTTATTCCCTAATTCATTAGTACCTGAAAAACATTTGGCTTGAGATTCCCAAATTATCAAACAGCCTTAAAAGTCCGATCCGAGTCGCCGAGTCGTAACTGATTCAGCTGAAGCCATTTCAGAAGGTATTGAATCTTTCTTTGGTCTCTTAGCTAAATGCTTTCATTTGTTGTGTTTGTTTTCCAATAACTTTTTTGACATGTTACCCGAAAGAGAGCTATTTTGATTAACTTCTACTTAAATATCGCCTCTTTTGTGTGGTTGGTGACTTTTCAGTGATGGATTTTAAATTTTGATGATCGTTGGTGAAACGGATTTAATTAATTAAATTAAATTAAGGAATTATAATCCCGTTAATAGATTGTTAGAAGGAAGATGTGAGTACGCTTTTTTAGTCCGTTTGTTATTGTACAGATCAAACAGAATTTCACAAGTTAAAAGTTCTTAATAAGCATTTCAAAGCTTGAAAATTTGATTTAACTGTTAATGAAGCCAATTTATATATGAATGTTTCTTATTTTTGTGGTTTACATTTATAAGGAGTAATGGACTTAATTGGCAAATTACAGAATCGTAAGAAAAGGGCAAATTGCAAGTGAGCTTAAAGTCTGGTTCAAGTCCCAATTATAATTAGGTGAGTACTATGTTGAAAATCAACACCAATTTAATAAATAAAGTGGTTGAAAGATGAATAAATAGGGTGGTTGAAGGTTGTAGAAAAGAGAAATGTGTAGATAATATTTGTGTGATTAGAATTATTTCTTAGTTTTATATTTGTATAGTGTAAATTGCATGGTGAGGACTATAAATAGCCTACCTTTCATTTGGTTTAATTATTCCATCAAAAACAAATAAATCTTTGTATTCTTAGTTTGAGTGTGAATTGAGAGTTTTCTCTTTGAGTGTTTGTATTTCTCTTCAATTTGTGAGTTGCTTTTGAAAGGTGTTATAGTGTCTTTTATTGTGGGTATAATAGAAGTAGTTTGTTTATTTGTTTAGATCCAATATTAGTAAATTTAGTGTTGTATATTCTAAATTTTTTCTCAACAATTGGTATCAGAACGGGACAGTCAATGATCGTTCTTAGTAGAGCTATCTTGAGTTGTGAGGAGTTTGGTACTCTACAAGTTTCTTAGTTAAGCTTGTTTGGTATAGTCGAAGTCTTGTCGGCACGATGGGTGACCTTCAAGTAGTTGGAGGAATTAAGAAGCTCAACAACAAAAACTATAACACATGGGCAACATGTATGGAGTCTTACCTACAAGGTCAAGACTTGTGGGAGGTTGTTGGTGGTGAAAAAGTTATACAACCAATAGCGGAAGATCCAAACCGCATCTTGCAGAAGTGGAAAATTAAAGCAGGCAAAACGATGTTTGCTTTAAAGACCACAGTTGAAGAAGAAATGTTGGAGCACATTCGGGATGCCAAAACACTGAAGGAAGCATGGGACATTCTTTTCAAAGAAGAATGATACAAGACTACAACTTCTGGAGAACGAGTTGCTATCGATGGCGCAACATGACGATTTCTCAGTACTTTCACAAGGTGAAGTCGTTATGCCGTGAAATTTCAGAGTTAGATCCGAAAGTTCCTATTGGAGAAACTCGGATAAAAAGAATAATTATCCATGGTTTAAGACCTGAATATCGAGGGTTTGTTACCGCTATAAAAGGATAGCCGACACAACCATCTCTTGTTGAGTTTGAGAATTCGCTAGCCGGTCAAGAAGCTATGGCTAAGCAAATGGGAGAAGTCTCGCTGATGGGTGAGGAAGAAGCACTCTACACCAGCAAAAGCAGAGGCACTTTCAAGCGATACAATGGAAATGGATATAAAAATAATGGCAGCAAAGGAAAAATTTCTCAAAGAAAAGGAAGCTTTCGTCCAAGGGGAGCTTGGAAGAACTGCAATAACAGTAGAAAATTTGATGGTGAATGTTACAATTGCAGAAAGATGAGTCACATGGCAAAAGATTGTTGGAGTAAGAAAAAGTTTGTTGAAAGTAATATAGCTACTTCCAGTTCTAAGGAGAATAGCGAAGAGGGTTGGGATGTCGAAACATTATTTGATACAGAGGAAGAAGAATTAGCTTTTACGGTGACAACATCAAAACAGATTGACTACAAGAATGATTGGATTGTAGATTTGGGCTGCTCAAATCATATGACAGGTGATAAATAGAAGTTGGAAAGCATGTCTGAGTATAAGGGAGGTCGTATAGTGGTGACAGCTGACAACTCAAGGTTATCGATAGCCCACATCGGTAAGACGATAGTTATGCCTCGATATAATACTAACCAAGTACTAATTGAAGATGTTTATCATGTCCCAGGAATGAAGAAAAACTTGCTATTTGTGGCTCAATTGACATCATCATGCCACTGTGTCATGTTTGGTTCTCCAGACGTGAAGGTGTATCGTGATCTCAAAATCTTAGAAACACCAACAATTGGAATCGGTCTACATGATGTTAGCAGAATCTGCATATGTAGACAGGACAAGAAGAAATGAGACAATAGATCTATGGCATATGCGGTTAGGTCACGTTAGCTATTCTAAGCTAAGTGTGATGGTGAAGAAGTCGATGCCTAAAGGGTTTCCTCAACTAGATATGCGAACAGACACGGTCTGTGCAGAATGCCAGTATGGTAAAGCTCACCAATTGCCATATGAGGAATCAAAGTTTAAAGTAAAAGAACCATTGGAGTTAGTTCACTCTAATGTATTCGGTCTTGTTAAGCAACCATCAATTGGCGGTATGCGATACATTCATTGACGAATTCTCAAGGTATGTGTGGGTTTTCTTTACGAAAGAAAAATCTGACGTATTCTTAAAGTTTAAAGAATTCAGAGAGTCAAATGAAGGAGAAGTAGGAAAGAAGATCCGTTGCTTGTGCACAGACAACGGCGGAGAATATAGCTCAAGCAAGTTCTCTCGATACCTAAGGGAATGTCAAATACGTCATCAGTACACTTGTGTGTAGCAAACAAAAAAAACCGACATCTTGTAGAAATCTGTTAGAGTATGCTACATGAAAAGAATGTACCTGGAAGGTTTTGGGCTGAAGCGATGAGGACTGCAGCCTTTGTGATCAATAGACTTCCTCAACCAAGGTTAGAATTTATTTCACTCTTTAAGAAACTGTGGAACATGAAACCTACAGTTAGCTACTTTTGAGTAATTGGCTTTGTATGTTATGTATTTGTTCTTGATCATTTACGGAGCAAATTTGACAAGAAAGCTATTAGATGTATCTTTGTGAGATACGACGGCTAGAGAAAAGGGTGGAAATGTTGTGATCCAACGAGTTGAAAGATGTTATACTTCACGAGATGTGGTGTTCGATAAAGCATCTTCTTGGTGGTCCTCAGAGAAGGAGACATTGCCAGACTCGAGAGAATTTGGAGACAAGTTGCAAGAAAAGATGGAGGAGCATACTATTCAATTCCAACCAAGTTTAGATGAATCCAGAGATCCAAACGATGATGGTGCCGAACAAAAGTAACTTAGAATCCTTGGCAAACTGACATATATCAACAACTAAATGAAGAAGGTGGGCCTAGTGAAACGGAAGAATCAACTCCACAATCTCAACTCCATAGGTCAACAAGAACACGAAGGCCAAATCCCAAATATGCCAATACAGCCATAGTCGAAGAAGCAAAAAACCTGAGACGTTCGAAAAAGCTTCGCAAAAATCTGAGTGGATGATAGCTATGAAAGAAAAGATCGATGCACTTCAGCAAAATCAAACTTGGGATCTGGTGCAAAAACTAGGAGATGTGAAACCTATATCCTGTAAATGGGTTTACAAGATAAAGCATCGTCCAAATGGGTCAATTGAGAGATATAAGGCACGATTGATAGCTCGTGGTTTCTCTCAACAGTACGGACTAGACTACGATGAAACATTTAGTCCGGTGGCAAAACTTACAACTGTACGAGTCCTACTTGCACTTACAGCCAACAAAGATTGGAATTTATGGCAAATGGATGTGAATAATGCTTTTTTTCATGGAGAGCTGGATCGGGAGATCTACATGATCCAACCAATGGGTTTTCAGAGCCAAGATCATCCTGAATATGTGTATAAGCTGCGAAAAGCACTTTATGGATTGAAACAGACACCCAGGGCATGGTATGGTAAGATTGCTGAATTTTTAACACAAAGTCAAATTCCAGGTTGTTTGTCAAAGCCAATAAAGGAAACCTAGCTATCGTACTGGTGTACGTAGATGATTTAATCATAATTGATGATGATGAGGCAGAAATTCTTCGAACAAAGGAGAATTTATCAGTCTGTTTCCAGATGGAGGAACTTGGACAGCTTAAGCATTTCCTTGGTCTAGAGATTGACCATACACAAGAAGGAATATTTCTTTGTCAACAAAAATATTCCAAAGATTTGATGAAGAGGTTCGGAATACTTGAATGCAAACCAATTTCGACGCCGATGGAACCAAATGCCAAAATGTGTGCACATGAAGGAAAATATTTGGAAGATGCGACAATGTATCGAAAATTGGTAGACAAATTAATCTACTTAACCTTAACTCGACCTGATATTTCTTATGCGGTTAGTGTAATGAGTCGGTACATGCAAAATCCAAAGAAGCCTCATTTGGAAGCAATTCGACGAATACTGAGATATGTGAAGAGTACAATTGACTATGGTCTTTTGTACAAGAAAGGTGGAGACGTCAAGTTAGTTGGTTACTACGATGTTGATTATGCAAGAGATCATGACACCAGGAGATCAACAACTGGGTATGTGTTTAAACTTGGTTCTGGAACAATTTCTTGGTGTAGCAAGAGACAGCCGACAGTATCGTTATCAACCACTAAAGCTGAGTATCAAGCAGTGACAATGGCAGCTCAAGAGAGTACATGGTTGATACATTTAATGAATAATCTACACCAACCAATAGATTATGCAGTCCCATTATACTGTGACAATCAATCGGCAATTCATTTGGTAGAGACTCCAGTCTTTCGTGCAAGAACTAAGCATGTTGAAGTACACTATCACTTTATCAGAGAAAAGGTTTTGCAAGAAGAAATTGAGATGAGTCAAATCAAGACAGTTGATCAAGTTGCAGACTTGTTCATAAAAAGCTTTATGCATTGGTAAGTTCAAAATGTTTCGTCATCAGCTTGACACAATAAAAATAGTGAGAGTTGGTGTTGAGGAGGAGTGTTGAAAATCAACATCAACATAATAAATGAAGTGGTTGAAGGATATAGGAAAATAAATGGTGGTTTAAGGAAATAGAGAAATAAATGGAGTGATTGAAAGATGAATAAATAGGGTGGTTGAAAGATGAATAAATAGGATGGTTGAAGGATGAATAAATAGGGTAGTTGAAGGTTATAGAAAAGAGAAATATTTAGATAATATTTGTGTGGCTAAAATTATTTCTTAGTTTTATATTTATATAGTGTAGCATGGTGAGGATTATAAATAGCCTACCTTGCATTTGGTTAAATTATTCCATAAAAAACAAATAAGTCTTTGTATTCTTAGTTTGAGTGTGAGTTGAAAACTTTCTCTTTGAGTGTTTGTATTTCTCTTCAATTTGTGAGTTGCCTTTAAAAAGTGTTATAGTGTCTTTTATTGTGAGTATAATATAAATAGTTTGTTTACTTATTTGGATCCAATATTAGTAAATTAGAGTTGTATTCTAAATTTTTTCTCAACATAGTATAGTTATTTCATAAAAGGGCAAATTAAGCTTTAAAAAAAAAAGGCTTCATTGTAATTGTTTGGGGTTAAATTTCAAAGAAGTAGATGAAAATGGCAATTCGCTTGTGGTTGCAAAATTTGGGCAGTGATAAAGCACTTGCTATTCACTTGGCCACTTGGCCACTTGGCCACTTGGCATGGGAGTCGTGACATTCTCTAGCTCAGCTTCTAGAAATCCTCTTGGATTAAGCACAAAATTTTCAACCTATCCATATTTGTCCAACAAACCATTTATTGTAGCGTTTAAAGCAGATGAATCACATAAAACAGCCTTGATTACACCTTAAGAGAAAATCCTTTTGGCTGTAGAAACGGACAAAAAAATCATAATAGAGTAAAAAAACGCTAAAAAACTTCCAAGAGAGCAAATGCTGCATTTACAGATGAAGCTTCTACTTGTACCTTGGATGTGGATTACAACGAAGCTGCAGCCAAACTTGAGAATATAAACAAGCTTAGTCCTTTGGGTGACACTTCTGATGTAGAAGATGTAGATGGCCCAAGGTGTAGAGGTAGGCAGAGGAAGAAGAAGATTTGTGAAGTTGATGATACTTCGCAAAACAGAACTAGTGTCATTGTGGTTAGGAGTCGCAAAAAGAAACCTAAAAGGTTGAATCTTGAAAAGAGGATTGCATTGAAGAAGGACAAGGATGCTAACAATGTGGAGAAAGTGGTTTCTTCAACTAGAAAGAATATTGGTAATAGGAATGAAGATGAGAAGATTGATGAGCTTGTGAGGGAATATTCAGCTTCAACTATCTTGTTAGCTTGGATTGGAAAAAAATGAAGATACCTCCTGTTCTTCCTTCTTCAGAACATGCATGGTTGTTCAAGTTGATGCTGCCGTTGAAGGTGAGCATTTGTGTATATGTGATCTTTAGTAAAATGGATTGATAAATCCAATTCAGTACTTAAATGGGCTTCTAAATGTGTTTCTGTTTCTGTTTTTTTAGGAAATTCTTGAAGTTGAGAAAAATTTGCAAAATGCTTTGGGAAGAGAACCAACACGGTGAATTAGCCGAGGGGACTATTATGAGTTTAGTTGAAGTGATAAGAAATCCAGAGGTTGGTCGAGCTGCAAGAAACAATCTCATTAAAGTAAGCCAACATTTTGTTAATCTCCATTTTTGTATGGAATGTTACAAGTTACAACTATGTCATATATGTATTAACATTTAGTATACACTTGTTTAATTGATGCTCCTCTTAGCCAAAAGTAATTAGAAAAATTATAGATGAAACGTATGATCAGTCTCAGAGAATTTAATCATGATAAAGAGATTTTATAAACTAGAGTTTATATTAGAGTCTGGTTTCTTGTGTCTGCTACAGATTTTTTGCTGTTTATCTGTCGTACTTGATGAAGATTATGACTGATGTGCTCAAGATTGTTTAGTGCTGCTTAATTATCGACTATTTAATTATGTTTGGCATCAAGTAGCAAACAAGAGAAATTAACAAGGGATGCTTTTATCTATTGCAGCACAATCTCCGTCTTGTATTGTTTGTAATCAACAAATACTTTCAAGACTTTGCAAATGGTACAAAGTTTCAGGACCTCTGTCAACCAGGAGTAAAGGGATTTATTACAGCAATCGATCTCTTTGAACCAAAGAGAAGATTTCGCCTTTCAACTTATGATCTTTTCTGGATTAGGCATGCCATCATACGTTCCAAGCTCTACACATGTCTCATTTGGCCTTGAATCGGTAAGCTTAGGTTGCTCTTGTTTTAATTTTGAAAACCATAATAATATTTCTTAAGCCAGGGATGTTTTAGTTAATAATAGAAATAATAATTTTCTGTGTCTTTTACTTATTTAGGTTAGAGTGGAAATCCAAAAGGCCAAGCTCGAATTGTTGTTTGAGCTGAAAAGGTTACCTTCAGAGGAAGAGATAATTGAAAGGGTTGGCCCTGAAAGGTACCATGAAGTTATGAAGGCTTCCAAATCTGTTTTCTCTCTTCAATCAAGCATGCAGTCACACAAGAAGAATTCATCAATGTAATTACTGATTTTGATGGTGTTCGAGGCGAAAACGGGCGGCAATCTGCTATTCTCAGGCTTGCTCTTGATGATGTGGTAATTTTCGTTTCCTGTATATTATGCTTGAATTCCTCAGTTCTCTTATCATAAGTTATAGTAAATTATAAGATTTAAAAATTTGAAAACGTGTGAAGTGAGTCAAAGTATGGACCAGTAAAATAAGCCCAATTTTGGTCAAACTCTTATCCTAAAAGGATTTATTTTGAAAACTAGGAAGTTAATACTAACAGGTCCAGCATTCAATTGGTCTATTAATTTTAACAAGTTTGACACTTTAGTTCACAATTTTTTAATTAATATCTTAAAAGTCCACTAGGTAGAACATTAAAAATCTATTTGGTGGTGTTTGATTAGCATTGATTTTTAAAATACATTTTCTATAGTGGCGATATTAGTGGTATTGGAAAGTTCTTGACGAGAGGAGTTTATTGGTAGTAAATTTGTTTAGATACAAATCCCCAAGTGACAAAATTGATTATGGAAAGGATAGTGGCAAAAAAATTTCACCGCCCTCTATCGTTTGAAGACTCGCATGTAAGTAAACCAACTACCTCAAAACTTTTATTATCTAGAGCTTTCTAATACTATTGATATCGTCTCCATTGTCTTTCAAAATTAAACATCAGTCAAATCATGAAGTGGACTTGTAATTATGTTAAAAGAACAAAAGTACAACTTATATCAACATTTATTCTATCAGTGGATAGAATAAATGGAAACTCATGCTGTACTTGAAAAATGTATCTCAGCTTGATTCTCTGAAGCTCAAGGAGAGCTTGGTGATAAAGCAGAGATATGGACTTGATGGTAAAGGTGATAGAACATTGGGGAAGATTGCTAGAAACTTAAACATTTCAAGAGAAATGGTTCGGCAACACGAAGATTAGGCTCTCATGAAGCTCAAGCATCCAGCTCGAGTGGATTATCTTCAACTATATGTAGTGTAATCCTTTTTACCAACTTAAAAATGTTATATTTTGCAAATTGTCTTCTTCTATTTGGGTGATTCTTATGTTCATCCTCTTTTGTATAGCAATGTGTCAGTCATTTTAACTTAGCAACAACAAAACATATAATTAAAAAAACAAAGAAATTAGATCATGCATAAACTACACGTAATTCATGTGCATTTTAGGACTTGGGATTTCCCAAACCCATATATACATGATTGTAATGTACTTACCAAGTTGAGTCTTTTAGCATCATATATTTTTAAAAATGTACACCATAGTATAAAAAAATGTGAAATAAATCGTTAGTTTCGAACCAAATGTGTAAAACTTAAAAATGGGATTAAATGATGCAAATAAAATAAAAATGTTATCCAGAATCTCTTTATGATAAATATTCTTTTCAATTTTTTTGTTTAAACCCATATTTAAACTTGGTTGAAGGGCTCTTATATTTTCATAGCTTTAAAGTGGAGCATTTTAGCATAACAATTTTTTAAAAATATATGGTTTAGTATATGTATGTGTGTGTATATATATATCTGTACGTTGTAAATCAAATGTGTGAAAGTTAAGAATGGGATTAAAGTCGTTTGCCCTATGGGACCGTGGGATCGTGGGATCCCTTCAAAGTTTGATGGACCTAAAGTTGGAAGCTTTTGCCAACCAAGTACAATTGTGCAACCACTTTTTCTTCTAGAATTTCTTGATTATACAAATGCAAGGTGGCATCTTATCTTAGGAGAAGTGACTAGTATAGCAAAGTGAGAATGTCTTCTATGCAAGAAAGGTTGTATACCTTGTTAATTTGCACCCGTTAATTCCTCATTGAAAAATTACTTTTATTAAAAAAAATAACATTTTAAAATTTATAATAACAAAAATATTGAATAGATTTAATTGAATAATTTTTAATATTTATCATAATTAAATTACCGTAATTTAATTTGAACAATATTCAAGTAACAACATTTAAGATGATTATTTTTTAACAGGGGTGCAATCCTATACTTTTGATCATAGAAGCCTTATGGGCCTTTTATTTCCAATACTCGGCTAGTTTATGCAATTCATCTCTCTCTTCCTTATATTTGTCTCATTGATTAAGTGTATGGGTTAACTCAGTATACGTGTTCTTCAACTCTTATTCCAAGGCTTCATAGCGAGCCTTTACGCCACACAATTATTGGTCAAAAAACTTGGAGGTTTCCTAATAAGTCTCCATTGTTCTGAATCCACGAAAATAGAGACAACCTAAAAGACAAAAAACAATGGAAAAGATTAGTAGGTACATCTCCACAAACGGTGTATGAGGTTACTCACATCAAGCATACATCATGTTATGAGGTTCCAGATCATCCACTTTTCCCTCTTATGAGCTACTAAATGGTGGACCAATTTGCAGGCATATAGGTCATCTTAGGCTTCAGGCTTACCAAACATACCACATTCGAACAGACTGTTTAGCTATTTTCACCTCATTCGGGTTTATTGAGAAAAACATTTTGTAGTGGACTTATGTTTTTCCCAAATGAGGATAATTCTTTAGGAAGAATGGACCCCATTCTTTGATCATTACCTACCATAAGGGTAGGTTCAGGGTGCTTCCTACCCATCGACAGACTAGGCAGGTCCTCGATCGTGTCTTATCTTGTAGACGTAAGGACCTAGACTTGCTCAAATTTAGCCTATTTGTATAATTCCATGGGTGATGTTAGGGACACACTAGATTTCATAGTTTTATCCCCCAACGGGGTAGTTCTATGAGGCATTTGATTCACTTCATTGCTTATGGTTAGGGAAGCGGTATCTTTTTGAGTGATTGGTAGAAGGATATTTGGGGTACTAGAAACACATGATCTCGTCTCAATTAGTTCATCTATTTCAATTTTTGAGTAATCCATTTACTTGCTACTTAAAGGTGGTGGCCTAAAAATTCATTCAATTACATTGGTTTTTTTGGTTAGGAATTATCTGGAATCTAAGAACGGGACATATAATTCCAAGTAGTGGCCTCAAACTCTCATAGAATACAAAAATAGTTTTAAAGACATAAATACAATGAGGAAAACAATTAAATAGAGGAATATATGAGACATTTTTGGGGAGCATTTAATCACTACGTGACAAATATAAAGAGGCAAATACAATACATTTGTGATTAGTTCAAATATAAGCATAAGTTTTTATTGTACATTTCAAAAACTATAGGCGTTTAAATGGTAAATACCCTCTAAGATTTAGAGCCTATCAATCACTCAAGTGTTGATAGTGATATCAAAGACGTATAAGGCTCTTTTAAGGGATGCTTATAAGAACAGTGACCTACGAGGTGGCTTTCTCGACTAGACCTTCAGGTTAGGCCTCCTACATCTCTTCTTCAACATAGGGTGAAGGAAGTTGAGTGCTTACTAGAGGTGCTTTGTTCTGACTACTGTTAAAAGCTTACATCAATATGAAGTATGGAATAGTTAGGTCCAACTTTTTTCCCTAGGTCTTCAGGCTGCTTACCAAAAAGCCCACCCCATTTCTATAAGCCTTAGTGCATTCCCCTTTGAGCATCTCCACCAGATCAGATAATAAGCTCATTTGATCCCTTAGTGAGCTCATAAAATCTTCAACCTCCTTGGCCACCTATTCAAAACAACTTGCTCTCTATCCCTGCTCAAAACAATAGATGTCCTTTTTCTCAACTTTTCAAACTTGTTTAGTAGATCACCCTCAAGTTTCAAGATTTTGGCCTTATTTTTAGTAAGGATAGCATCTTTATCCTTTACGTCCTTCAGGTACTTTTCTATTGGCAAGTGACTTTCTTGCACTTTGTGTTTGTACGCCATAAGCAACAGCTCTTCTTCCCTGGCCAATGATAAGACCTAAAACAAATAAAAATCAATATTAGTAATCAATATTACAACAATAGGAAATGAGGTGTAAGTCTCAAAGTTCATAAATCACCTCAATCAGATGATCATCCATTAGCTCCCATTTAGACCATTTCTCACTCTTACGAGCTTCTCTAACTCTAGCCTATTTAGTGTCACATCTAAAGTGATGGTAGAGGTCTCTTTTTAATTCAGGCCACTAAAATATGGCTCATGAAATAGGTCACTGAGGTGTCTAGAACCACGGCATCCCTCAAAATGACTTCATCAAATTAAAGTCATGTAGATCCATTATCTAGGGAATTGGGTCCTCACTTACCTTTATTTTCTTAGAGGCCTTGACTTAGGGGGTAGAAAGGATAAGCTAGGAAAACCTAACACTGTGGGTGGTAGAGGCACCTCAATTGACTTATCATTCAGGGGAGTGAAGTCCTATAAGAGATGGTAAGGTTGGGATGGGCCAAGGGTATGTAGGTACCAGGTCTTGAACACCTGAGGTGTTGATCATGCCCTTACGGTCTATGTTTGAGTAGTCCATACCTACAAGAACAAAGAACAATTAGTTCAACAGTCCAAGTTATCAAAAAAGGATTTACCTCATTATAGATGGATGACATGTATACTCATCAGTATAGTTCCTCCAAACCCTGGATTTTTCAAACGGGGTACAATTAAGATATCCTTATAGCTCTTGTTTTTAGTATTATGAAATTTGATCCTCCATATTTTTTCCTTGCCATATGGACCCAACTTATTGATTAGCTCACTTGCATGGGGTTAGGTTGTGCTGAAGTGATGGTTCTAGGTGATACGAACTATAAATTTGGTCCTATGACTCCAAATATCTCCGATGATATAAAAATATTTATCCTTCCACCCCTAGGTACTATTGGGGAGTTTTAAGTGTAGCCTGTTTCCAATAACACACACTATATATGCCTTGTCTTTGTCCAGATCGTTTCTCTTCATACATTATCATCACTTTCCAGATCCACCCCGTGTTCATCGGTAATGACTAAAAGACATAGAAGAGTTTGCCATCCATTAAGGTTGATGTTGTCTCTTTTGGAGAACATAAAAACGTGCAAGCATACACGGTCACAAGTAATAAAGATTTGTAAGTAAAGTATCGTTCCCACGGAGATTTGTTACTATAGTTTATTGATTACTAAAATTGTTTCCCTCTGATTTTATCCAAAACAATCGTTGATATGGAAAAAGTTAAGAAAAAGGTTTAATAAGAAAATAAAAGAAATCTAGGATTGCAATTTTTCACCAAATTAATCCACTCTTATCATATTATTTTCTCTTGATTTATATTTTTTAGTACATTTAATTTGTCAACCAAAAACTTCTATTTTTATTCATACATCTCTTCCGAGCTCCGTATAAACACACCTCGTTAAATTAATTCACCGTATCTCTATGAGAATTAAATTTAATAAGATTCATTAAGTTCTAAGTTCTCAAATGGCCACACATACAATTAGGGTATATTCCTATCCTTCATCATACATGTCATTCTATTTACGAGCAATACACACACAAATGCCTCTTCCAAGTTTATTTATGTGCCACGGATTGTTTTGATAAGATTCGTAAATAATCAAAAAGCATTAAGCACAAAATAGAATGAACAAATCGAACGTCTTATAAATCTATCAAAAATAATTAAAATCAAAGCTTCATAAATTTAGATCAAATGCAACCCTAGAAAAATTAAATTACTTCATAAATTTAAAATAAAAATTACAGCAAATGTAGAAAAATTAGAAGGAAGAAGAAAGGAAATTAAAACATTTCAGATCGTAAATATTTGGCACATGTAGAACACAACAGAAGCCAAAAATGGCTTCTGCGTGTTCCACCGTTCTACCCCAAACACTACAGAAAATCCAAAAGTAAACTCTCCAAAAAACTTCTTCACTCTATCATAATATCACCTATTTATAGCACCAAAAAAATACATTAAAAATATTAAAATACATACACGCATAACAATTTGTATCGAAAATAAAACCCCGACTTTCCCCTTAAAATCCGCGGTCATGCGAAAATCGAAACCTTATTTTAATTCACGCGTGAGAGAAGGAGCTGTTTCTGCATTTTTTAATTCATTGTGCATGCCACGTGTCGAGATATGATTGGTTGAAAGCTTAAAGTGGGACATGTGGCAGCGAATCATTGGTTGTCACGAATGGGCGCACGCAGACTTGTCGCACGGGATAAGAGCGCGAAACGTGGGGGACAGCGGCTAGAACGGGTGCGAGATTTGGCACTTTTGCATTCCTCGAAACATACCATGCGTCCGCTCTTGATTCGTGCAAGGGGAACGTTGGACACGTGGCATACTTTAAATGGTTAGAGGGAACGATTGCACGTGGTTCAGCCGCACGAGATCACAACCTTTGGCAGACGCATAACAGACACGTGGGTCCCACCCTGCATGCCGGCCTACTCGGCAGGTGGGCCCCACTAGTGCCGAGCCACGTGAAGAATAAAGACCTACACCCACTCGCTTTGGTCGGGTGTGATAAGGACGCGTGAATCTCAACCGTTTCTTCTTTGATCGGATGGTCCACGTTTCACGTGTGCAGATTAGCGCATGGATTCTTCTCACCTGCGCAGAAAATTAAACTTTAATTAATTGCATTTTGGCCCACAAATTTAATCCAATTACAATTTCAAACTTTCTTTAATTATAGTTAAACCCTTTTCAAAATTTAAATTAAATTTTCAAACTTTTAATAATTGAAATTAAGCCCAAATTTAATATAAATTACATTTTCAACTTTTGTAAATTGTAATTAAGAACTCTATTATTTGAAATTATATTTGTGGACATAAATTGGAAAATAAGTAGGATTTCGATTCAAATTGTTTAATTTTATTAAAAATGTATTTCTTAACACAAAAAAGGTAAATATTAATTTATTTAACTAAAATTAAACAAAAATGTCAAGAACATAGCAATTATCATTAATAAAATTGACAAAATAACTATATAAAATACAGTTATCAGTTGAACTGGGCGAGGTTAATGTCAAAAGTGATGAGGACATACGAGCCACTATTCTAGGGAACAGGCAATGAAGTTCTATTTTAAAAGGTGGCAAGTGTATCACCCACCACTTTGTCGAAGGATCATCGATGTCACATATGTGGTAGGGTACTGACATCATTCCCACATGAAATGGGATTTCATACTAATGCCTAATCTCCACTAGGTCATCGATAGTCAAATAGCTTGGAATTGTTTTGATCTGATGCTTGTCATTAGTTCGATATGTGGGCTCACCCTTGTTATCATGCTTCTTCTTGGGGTGAGGTACATTTTCCACTATAGATGTAGAGATTCGAATGATGGGTACCAGTCCTTGTGAAGACGATGAGAAGATCGGGCGTGACCCAAATGAAGTAGGGAGGACTAAGATTCTCTCCTTAATCGGAGCACCACCTGTTCTGGTCATTCCTTCGTCATGACCTATAGAGGCTTCAATAGATCACTCTACTTGTTCTGAGCTTGTTGGAAAGAAGACTTAGTCCTGAGATCCTTCTCGGGGTGTTCTTATCTTTAAGGGAACACTTTTTTTGCAACATAGGTAAACATTGTTGGAATACGTCTAGTGGGCTATACCTTTCCCTTTATCAAAAAACATTGTAAAAAAGAAGAAAATGATAAAGAAGTTACCTAGCTAATGAAGAAGTTACGTATCTGCTGATGAGTAGCCCAAGAGTAGTAATCAAACTAATTTAACTAGGGAATTCATTATCCAAATGAACTAAATTCCAAACTAAGTGAGAATTTATTGGGTTGGCTATGCAAAATTATAGTGTAAGAAGTTATACTGGGCTGAGATTCTCTATATAAAAATTTGGCTAAGTAAAGAGCACCAATGGGTAAAAAATTACTATTTATAGAGGAAGTTTTTTGAGAATGGAATATGAACAATTTGTATGGGTTAAAGTTAGAATCAATGTCATAGAATATTCCCTAAACTTCCCCAAAACTTAGGGAATAGGGGAGTTACTGTTAAGTATGTTATATAGAGAGGGGTGTGCAATCCTAACAACCTGGATCACCTCGCTTGTATGGAGCACATTGTATCGAGCACCTTCGATGTGGTGCCTGGTATAGAGCACGTTGTATCAAGCACCTTTTATGTAGTGAACTAGTACAATATCGAGAACCTTTTATGTGGTGACTTAGTACAGAGCATGTTGTATCGAGCACCTTTTATATGGTGACCTAGTACAAAGCATGTTGTATCGAGCACCTTTTATGTGGTGACTTGGTACTGATGAGCACCAAATTGATTGAGTTCCTTTGGATTATTACCTTCACCTACCGACCCGATTATGTGGACACTGGGGTAAAGCAACTTGGTAGCTTTCCACATTTCTATCTCACATTCGTACAAGGGATGCATAACTCCAACGACCTGATCATCGGAACAGCATCCTGATTTCTAGGACAACCACCTAACTTAGGTAAATTAATTATTGTTGTAAAATATTATGTTTAGGTCAACGATGATACCTTGATAAAATATCTATTAATGTAACATTGACACCTACCTCTTATGTATAACTCATTGATGAGATAATAAAAGATCTGAGTATTATCTTCTCTCTAACATCTCACGTTATCCCCTAATACATTAATACTTCTTCAAACAAATATATACATATACATTTGAATGCATGAATTTGACTATACATGATATATAATATAATAAGTATATACTTAAGAATTATATGGATAAATCCGTTATCTAATTATATACATGTATAATGTGTTCATTGTGCAACTTAATACCGTTTGATTTGGCTAATGTAGGCAGTTCATTTTTTCTGTTATGGATAAGGCTTAGTCATGATACCATTAGTTCCCACTTGTGAAAATAAATCAAACATCAACTTACTTATCTGACCAATAAAAACAGAACATAAAATCCAAACCTCCAACCTAAAATTTAGCCTTTTTTTTTTATTCTATTCATCTTTTATCTTTTAAATTTTACTTGTTATTAGAAGAGTTATTCTCCCATCAAAATTGAAGACATTGATACAATTCTTGTAACAATACACGTAAACAAAAGTCATTAAATCAAGAGCACCAATGGGTAAAAATTGTTAATTTAGTGAATAAAGTTAATGATTTAATATGATGGTATTATTATATAAACATTGAGAACATATGTTTTGGATATATTTGTTATGAAAATTAACACATATTTTTTAAAAAAGTATATTAAAAAAAATTTCTTATTAAATAAAAAACATTATACATAAAATTCAAAATTGAGTTAATAATAAAAATGTAGACTCATCATATTACTTCAAACAAAAACCAATACCACCCGTGTAATGCTGATAAGAATGATCGGTGCTCTACTAATCTCAAAAAGATGGGTATATTCGAGAGAGAAAATCTCAAAAAAGTATAAGCAAAATTAATAAATTAATATAAAATAATCAAATCAGTAGGTTTTTCCCAGAGGCTTATGTTCTCTTTTCCGTGCAACATTATATGCGTGTGCGGTATGTAGCTTTCTTTATACACTACTTCTTGCTTGGGCTTTTGCTTCAACTTTGAGAGATTTTAAAAGAGAGGCAATTTGAAAAGAAAAAGAAAAGAGCAGAAATAGGCAAAAAGGTTCCCAACTCTTTTTTTTTAAATAGAAATTTGATTTCTTTATCGTGCTGTAATTAGAAAAAGAGTACTAGAAAGAAATAAAATCAAAATTTAGTAATATTTTTGGGATAAAGTAATATATTTTATTACGTGTAATTAAAATATTATTATTTACGTAAAACTAAAACGGCGATTAAAATTAAAAAGTAAAAAAAAATACAATTAAAAATGACATTATTTATATAAGGGTGATTTTTGAACGAAGAAAAGATATAAAATGATAATTATAACACTTGAATGAAATTATGTGCAAAGAATGTATTGATTACGTTTTTCGTGAACATCAAAGATGAGTATATTTTTCCTTGTTGTAATCCTTTGTACATAAAACACTCATTATAACTTCGAATCATCACGAGATATGATAGTCTTTGACCATCCGATGTAATTCAGGTGATGAAAATAAAGAACCTCTCATATTTTCTCTTGTGATTTAGATAGAAGAATTAGAGAAAAAGAGATATTATAAGTATGTTGTGTTTATATCGTTTCATGAATATTTTAACTTTGAGAGTTGTTTCATATTATATGGATTTATTTTACACTCGATACAATATAATATGTTTAATTAAAAAATATTTAAAAATTAATTTTATAATTCTAACCATTTTCTTAAAACAGAAAAAAAAATACATTTTTTATAAGCTGAAGGCCTAAACTATCCAAATACTCTCCCTTAAAAATATACCTTTCCCCCCGTTTTATATTCATATTCTATTTTACTGGCCATGGGAACATTATGTGGTTGTTCTTTATAAAATTTTGTTTGGAACTTATGCACTTACTTTTTCCAATTCTAGATAACACCTTCTTCTTTTTTCCAATTTTTGCCGCCGGTAATCAATAAGGACATTGAAGGTAGCCAGTTAGAACAAGAGTCAAAGACGTCCATCATCTATCGATAAAGAGTGATCTTTGATTAAAAAAATCCACTTTAGTTTCTCAAGTTGTAACGATTCTGAGTTTTGAGTCCGACCAATATTATTCTTTCTTCTGTATTTGTTAAATTACGGTCATTCATGTCATCACTCTTACAAAAGAGAATGTCTCATTGTCTCTCAAGTTTTTTTTTTTTTTTAACAAGCACGAAACTTGATTTTAGTTTATCCACATGGTTGGAAGTATAACAAAATTGTAAAAAATAATATTAATATACTTGCTATGTATTATGAGTATTAATATCTATTGGATTTTTTTTAAGTAGAATAAAAAGTATTTATTTAATTTAATTATAATTATTACTATTAAGAGTAATATCACAAATTGATTAATTATAATGTTATGATATAGTCTAATAAAATATATTAGAAATATAAAGTGATGTGTTTTGTAAGAGACAAAGACCACTCTTATACTTTAAGTGGATGTTAAGAGTAATATCGTATATCGATTAAGTACAATGTTATGATAGAGTTCGTAAGAAACTTAATATATTCACTTATTATATTAACTTTTTGGGATTGAATGGCTCATAGTTCTTATATTATTAATTAAGTATAATGTTATGATAGAATTTATAATAAACGTGTGTATCTTTACCCATTAGGTTAATTTTTTAAGATTATAAATCTCATAATTTTTTTAAATTTTGATAATTACATCGTTTGTAAGATATTTCGAAACTAATGATCGATTGATTTCAATCTAAGTAATAAAATCCTCACAATTAAGAACAAACTTTACTAAATAATAGTCATTAAAATTATCATTTTTTAAGCCATAATAGATAGAGAGAGAATGAATAATAGAAATTAAGTGTTGAATATCATTCAAAATTGTTCCTTCAGTTGAGAACAACTCGTCTTCTTTTTTTTAAATTATTTGTACTGCCTAGAGAGAATCTATTTCAAATTACTTTTTCAAAACCAATATTTAAGATGAATTAAATACCATACCCAAAACTCATTTGCACATTAAAGGCTTTTACAATATCAGTTAGATTAATGTTTTGGGATTGAGTTAATTCATTATGTATGTATATGAATTCATATAAAAAATTCAGATAATTAGTGTTAGGAAATTTGGATAAAATGGTATAATCACAAATTCTCCCTCTTAAGATTTTTCTTAGCAGAATATCAAATAACAGAGAAATAGATAATACACAACACAAGAATTATAGTGGAAATTCTAAATTAGAGAAAAACCACTTTTGTTGTCAAAAGACAACCAGAGAAAAATTCACTATGTGGAAAATTGTTACAACCACACTCTCAGTAATTTTCTCACACACCCAAAAGATAAGAGCAATTACAAGCCCAAGAGAATTTTCTCACAAAATTCTCTCACTCAAGAACTTCTCATACAAGCTTTTCTCTATTTTTGGGATGATTATCAATGAAGAAATGAAGCCATATTTATAGCCTTCAAGTTCTCATTTCATATGCCAAACATTTCTTCATTCAACAAAATTAGGCTACCTAATTTTCCTATTCTTTATTCAAACAAGGTTAGTCACCTCCATCTTTGACAATATCGTAAGCCACCTTCCATGAATTTTCTTCTAAATTAGGCACCTCCTATTTTGACTAACAAACCTAATATTATTTTTAATCAATAATAACAATCTCCACCTTGATTAAAAAATAAACATGGTTACCACTACAACACTGTCTATTCCAATAGTCATAATTCTCTACACCGAGAATTATCATACTCCACCATAAAGAGTACACCCACTTAGAATTAATCACCAATTCTAAGAATTTCACATCGGCTTATGTTGAAAAAAAAACTTGCTAAAATTTATGGTGCAACTCTCACACTTGGTTTTCCCGAGAGTTCATCAGCCATCGACACATCCTTTCCACCACACACCTTGCATCTATACCAAGCCAATGCCGGGTGTGCAAACTTGTGGACCACCAAGAATACACCCTTTCTTTTCATGGCAATATTTAGAGACTAGCGGCATGCTACGTGAGGATGTACACGCTCTTTTCAAAGAACATCACTATAGTCTTTGAAAACAGACATACTATTAGCGTCACCGTCGGTATTTGAGAGCTTCTGCAGGATCGAGCTCCACCCTTTGGACAATTTCTTTTGAGGTGCCAGTTGTCCACACCCCTCAAAGCACTGTTATCTTCTTTTTCATTGAAATTGTTTTTCTTTCGATTGTCGCCTACCAATGCTAAGTTTTCAAAGCGAAACATTTCTTTCACCACTCGGCCTTTTTTCTTGAGAAAACAACTTGCTAGTAACTTCGAAAAAATTATTTTCTCCTTTCCATTTGAATCAAGATAGGTTTCATGTGATCATAAGAAGATGAAAGAGACCAGATAAGCCTTAAAGCTATATCTTCATCATCAAGTTTAACTCCAATGGTTTCCGGTTCGAGAGACAATACCATTGAGAACACCCAGATGGTCGACATAATAGTTCCTTCATTCATACGCTAGTATGAAGCGCTTCTTTCAAATACACCCGATTTGAAACAGCCTTTTCGCTCGATACAATTCTTCAAGCTTTTCTCAGAGTTCTTTGGCCATAGATATTCCATGCACATTTGCAAGAATATTTTTGGCCAAACAAAGCCGAATTACCTTGCGACTCTTAGATCAAGATCTTCCCAATCTTAAATCATTTATATTGGTTTCTTGGACTCAATACTGATAACAAGGGTTGGTTTCCCTTTAACGCCTTGTGTAACCCATATTGGATCAACAAATCTTTGACTTGTACTTGCCACAAGCCAAAATTGATTCTCCCATCAAATTTCTCAATGTCAATCTTGACTCACAACATTTCTCCTTCTTTCTTTGAAATTAGCTCGATACTCAGGTTGTTAGGAAATTTGGATAAAATGGTATAATCACAAATTCTCCCTCCTAAGATTTTCCTTAGCAGAATATCAAATAACAGATAAATAGATAATACACAACACAAGAATTATAGTGGAAACTCCAAATTAGAGAAAAATCACTTTCGTTGTCAAAAGACAACCAGAGAAAAATTCACTATGTGGAAAAATTGTTACAACCGACACTCTCGCATTTTTCTCACACACCCAAAAGACAAGAGCAATTACAAGCCCAAGAGAATTTTCTCACAAAATTCTCTCACTCAAGAACTTCTCATACAAGCTTTTCTCTATTTTTGGGATGATTATCAATGAAGAAATGAAGCCATATTTATAGCCTTCAAGTTCTTATTTCATATGCTAAACATTTCTTCATTCAACAAAATTAGGCTATCTAATTTTCCTATTCTTTATTCAAACAAGGTTAGGCACCTCCATCTTTGACAATATCGTAAGCCACCTTTCATGAATTTTCTTCTAAATTAAGCACCTCTTATTTTGACTAACAAACCTAATATTATTTTTAATCAATAATAACAATTAGAACTTAAGCCAACCATTGGGCAAAAATTGGTGTCTCTTTCTAAATAAACTTGTGCATTAAAAAAAATATCCAAAAAAAAACATAATAAAATACATTGAAAATATAAGATTTAACATCAAATAACTTACACTTTTAAGGGTATATGTTGAATTATAATTTTTTTTTTGTATATATTGGTTGATAATAATACTAATATAGAGCTTAGTTGTATCATGTTCTCATAATCTATTATATTAATATTTTGATATGATATCATTTAATATGTTCTCTACAAAATTTACAAACTTATGATAGAGGCATCAAGCCGATTAAAATAATTAATGGTCATTCTATCTTACATATGATAGTAAAAATTCCAACCCATGTAAGCCCTGTAAATTTGCTCAATCAATATCATTAATCAAAATTATCTAAAAAACATTAATTAATTTTTTTTGTTGTTGCAGTACATTAACACCAAAATCTACTTTTTAAAATATAAAATTAAAGGTTTAATTTAATCTAATAAGAGTTAGGGTAATATTATTTATAAATAAATTATCATATTTGTTAGTAACAACTTATAAAGCGTCAAAAGACTAATAATGAAAATATTAATTGAACTTATATAGACATGTGACCAACCTATTCAACCAAAGTTGATGTAGAATCTAAAAGTCCAAACTCATATTTTTTTTTACTTTTAAGTTAAATTCATTGAATTATGTCCATCCAATTTAACTTTTAAGTACATTACTAATTTAAGTGTACTTTTATTCTTTGATTTTTTATATATATATATTTTTTTGGCTTGCGTATGACAAATCGTGCCTGACGTATTTAAATTTATGCTTCATTTAAATTAGTGATTAAAGATTTTCAATTGTATCTCATGTTCGGGGACAAAAACAAAATTGGCTAGAGGTGGGAAAATTTTAGATATAATATATTAATATACTTTGTGTTTATTCTTTTAATTTTTTTATTTTACTAAAATTAAAATATCAAAATAATTTTATTTTACATGGTGTTTATATCCGTGCAAGATTTTCTCAAAAATAAAAAATAAAAATCTCTCATTAATTTTTTGTTTTTTTTTTAATATTGAGCCGTATGTTTGAGTTACTATAATGATTATTATCCGAAGATGTTGATTTTGGAGTCATAACTGACTCAATTTAGCATCAGAAATCCAATATAGACATATGTACGCAGATCTTAATTATATTTTAATGGTAAATAAATGGTAGGCAGCCAAAATCATCTTTTTCATCAGATTATTTTTACTCAAAAGGTTAAATAGATATTATAAAAATATTAACTGATATAATTAATTCATAATATTTATTATTAAAAAAAATATCAAATTATTTTACATAATTATATAAATTTATTTAATTTTAAACATCATTAAATTAAATATATTATTTTTATTCTCATAAATTTTAAATATATCTTTTTTATAATGTTTCAAGTTATTTTTACTTTCATAAAATTATTTACTAAACATTTAAATTATTATAAAATTATCTATAAACTTTGAATGTAATTAATCTAATTCAATATGAAAATACGTTAAATTCTCGATTCAATCCAGAAACATTCATAAAAACATATGAACTCATAATTTAAATGCAGCGGAAACAAAATTAGATTAAAAACATACCTCCTGCCATTGATCAAATTTCATCACTTACACGGGAATTCCAATTGATTTTCTGTTCGATGATGTCACTTGTTTCTCACACTTATTCGCTGCGTATTGATGGTGTATCTGAATTGTTATGCAGTTAATAGTGAGAGGACCCGATACTTTAATTAAGGTTCTTCCATCAAGAATCTCGTTCGGTTTTGGAACCGACGACGCTTTCCTCGATTTAAACCGAATCATTACCACTGCTCACTAACGTTGCACCACTTTGATTTACATTCTCCCACTTGGTGCAAACGTTAATCGAAATTCTCTTGAGTAACAAAACACATGAATCATAGTGATAGGTCATCTAAGAGCGAGTATTATCTTCCATGTATTACAATGTATTTAGTTTCTCAAGTACTATACTTTATGTGGTAACTAAACTTAATGAATAAATCCTATATTTATTCTTGGTCCAATAAATATATATATTTTCTCAAATAAATTAAGGTGTACATGAATATGAGAAAATATCACAATATATAAGAGTTTCATTAATTAATTGTATATATACATTTACAAAGTGGAACCAATTCCCATTTTCTCTACATGATCCTTGAATTTCATCGTGGTATGCGCTTTAGCCAAAGGATCAAAGAATCATCAACTTCAAATACGTGCTCACCCACCACTTTCTTTTCCTTAACACGCTCTCTTACGGCCAAGTACTTAATGTCGATGTGCTTACTACGACTACCACTTTTGTTGTTCTTAGCCATAAATACAAAGAAATCGAGTTATCACAAGATAATCTTAATGGCCTAGAAATGTAGTCAACTACTCTAAGCCCTAAATGAAACTCTTTAACCATACACCATGCGACGTGGCCTCAAAACATGATACGAACTTGGCCTCCATAGTGGAAGTAGCAACCAATGACTGCTTTCGCACTCCTCCAAGACACAACTCCACCTAAGAAGCATGAAAATGTAACCGACGTTGATTTTCGTGAATCAAAACAACAAGAAAGTCCACATCGGAAAGAGCCAATTACTTCCAGCTTCATCGCTTGTCTATACGAGCATATAATCCTCGGTTCCTCAGTAGGTACCTTTCATCACTTTCTTTGCGCCTTTCCAATGGCCAACACCGGATTACTCGATATCTCCCTAGCATCCCAACAACAAATGCAATGTCGTCCGGTGCGCAGACTGAAAGCATACATCGCTTCCAACAACCGAAGCATATGGAATGGTTTTCATCTATTCTCTTTCAAAATCATTCTTCGGGCATTGGTCCAAATTGAACTTATCACCCTTCACAATGGAAGCAACACTTGCGAACAATCCTTCATCCGAAATCTCTAAAACTTTATTGATATAGGTTTCCGGGAGACAAACCCAAGACACCTCGAAGTCTATCTCTACGGATCTTAATGCCAATGACATAAAGATGCCTCACCCATATCCTTCATATCAAAATTTTTAGAGAGGAATTGTTTTACCTCACGTAGCAAACCCCTATCATTGGTCAGTAAGCAAAATATCATCCACATATAGCACCAAGAAACAAATCTTACTCCCACTAACTTTCTCGGTATATACATTGATCCATGACATTCTCTTCAAAACCAAATGAAGTGATAACATTATGGAATTTCAAATACCATTGATCTGAGGCTTGCTTTTAATCCATATATGGATTTATTAAGCTTACAAACCAAATGCTCACCATTATTAGAGAAGAATCCTTCAAAGTTGTTTCATATAAACCTCTTCCTCTAGGTTACCATTAAGGAAAGCCGTTGCACATCCATTTGTTGCAAATCAAAATCAAATGTGGCAACCAATGCCATGACCACACGAAGTGAATCTTTCTTAGATACAGGAGAAAATGTCTCTGCCAGTAGTCGATTCCTTCCCTTCGAAGTTGAATCCTTTGGCAACGAGTCTTGCCTTATGTCTCTCAATGTTGCTCATGTAGTCTTTCTTTGTTTTGAAGACCCATTTACATCCAATGGCTTTCACACCATCGTGCAACTTGACGAGATCCTGTAGATTCTGCTAGATGCCATAGAATCCATCTCTTCTTTCATGGCATTGTACCATAAGTTCGAAACCTCAAAACTCATGGCCCGTGGAAAACGATTCAGATCATTTTTGGCTCCAACATTATAGTCACATTCTCAGATACACAACATAATCATTATGAATCGTTGATTTCCTTACTCTAGTAGATCTTCTTAATGTTGTATCAACATTCTCCCTATGAGCAGGATCACGTTGTTCAACTAGTTGTTCAACCAGCTTGTAGGCATCCGTCGAACTTCAACATCTACCGAATCGTGATCACCAGTGGTACTTTTAAGATCGGGTTCTTCAACACGCGCTTGTACTTCGAGGCGTGTTGTTAACACAATGATCACCCATTACTTCAAGTGGGTACATCGAGCATCCGAATGATCTTTCAAAACCAATGCCCCGGGATCGATCGCTCCCACTAATCAAGTAATTCTCAAGAAATTTTGCATTTCTGATTCCACAAATCTAGTGTCAAGGAGATGGATAATAAAATCTATAACCCTGTAATCGCTCCGGTATATCCAATGAAATACCCACTAATGGTCCTCGGTCTAGCTTTTTCTCTCAGGATTATAAATCCTCACTTTAGACGGCATCCCCAAACGCGCATAGCCAGTAAACTCGATTTCCAACCTTTCCATAATTCAAATGGTGTCTTTGAGATAGCCTTGGTCAGAACTCGATTTAATATATACACAAATTGCCTTTAAAGCTTCAATCCACAAAGATTTAGGAAGATCGAGCTTGCTACATACTCCGCACCATGTCCAATAATGTTCGATTTCTTCTTTCGCTACACCATTCTCGTCCGTGAACCAGGCATAGTGTATTGGGCAACTATCCCATGTTCTTGAAGAAATTTAGCAAACGGACCAGGCGCTTGTCCATTCTCAGTGTATCTACCATAATATTCACCACCTCTATCTGATCTCACGATCTTTATTTGCTTTCCACATTGTTTCTCTACTTCAACCTTAAAGCTTTTGAAGGCATCCAATGCTTCGCTCTTATTATGAAGCATATAGAGATACATATATCGAGAAAAATCATCAATAAAGGTGATAAAATATTTCTAACCTTGAATGTCCATGTCTGGATAACATATATCCGTATGTATGATTTCTAATTTGTTTGAACTCCTATTGGCACCTTTCTTTGACTTGTTAGTCTGCTTTCCCTTAATGCAGTCCACACATGTCTCAAAATCAGTAAAATCTAGAGTACTAAGTACCCCATCTTTAACTAATCTTTTAATTCTTTCTATGGAGATATGTCCTAATCTCCTATGCCATAATGTAGAAGAGTCATCGTCAATAATACACCTTTTAATGCCAGCTTGAACATGCATAGCGTTATGAGTGGCATTATTTTGTAAATTAATGCAGTAAAGACCATCAGACAAAATACCATTCCCAACACAATCAGATTTATTAAATAAATTGAAAGATGTTTCTGAAAAGTGAAAGGAATAACCATAAGGTACAAGTCTTGAAATTGAAATCAAGTTTCTAGAGAAACTTGGAACATAAAAGGTCTTTTCTAATTTTAAAATAAAACCACTACTTAAAATCAAACTACATGTCCCTACAGCCTCCACATGTGAGCCCATCTTGTTACCGGATAAGATGTATTGCTCACTTCCCACTGGCTTCCTTAGATTTTGCATACCCTATAAGGAGTTTGCAACATGGATTGTAGATCCAGAATCAATCCACTAGGTGTTAATATTAACATTAACCATATTAGATTCATAACAAACAAACGAGGTTGGATTACCTTTATTCTCAAGCCATTTCTGGAATCTAATACAATCCTTCTTCATATGTCCCTTCTTTTTACAAAAGAAACACTTGGATTCTTTCTTAATATCAGCCTGAGGTGGAATTATTCCCTTTCCTTTATGCTTGTATTGAGATTTTCCTTTCTGGTACGTTGTAGCCAACATTGCACTTTCACCAAATTCCATAACAAGCCTACCTTCCTCTTGAACACACATGGTCATTAGTTCATTGATTGACCATTTATCTTTATGTGTATTGTACGAGATTTTGAATGGCCCGTACTGGTGTGTGAGAGTGTTAAGGATATAGTGCACCAGGAAGGATTTCGACATCTCAACCTCGAGATGCTTAAGTTGAGCCGCAATGTCCCTCATTTGCATAATGTGCTCGCGCACACCTTTCACACTGGTGAATCTTAAAGAAGAGAACTTCATAATAAGGGTGCTTGCTAAAGCCTTAACTGAAGTGATGAATTGATCATCAATGGCCTTTAGCAAGTCTTGAACATTGGTATGCTGATCAACGGAACCACGAATACCAGGAAAGATTTTAGTCTTAATGAACATCATACTAAGGCGATTAGATCGTTCCCATTGTTCATAAAGCATGATATTCTCTGGAGTACTGGTTTGAGTAATTTTAGGTGGTTCGTTTTTCCTAATAGCATAATCAATATCCATCCACCCTAATTGAAGGAGAATTCTTTCCTTCCATATTTTATAGTTATCCCTTTTCAGATCGGGAATATCACAATGGATATCAGAGAAATTTACAGGTTGAGAAGCTGCAATTAAAGATTATATGCTTATTAAAATTTGAGACCTAAACTATAATCATTCTTTACCAATGTAAATCATGAATAATATGAATCTAGTGACATAAAACTTGCATGTGGGCTAAAGTTTTAATTCAATTAAATTCATCATAACTTTACGATAAAACTATCAAATTATGTTCCTTTTCCTAATCCCTGTGGGTAAATTAGAAAATATAATTTAATATTATATCCTAATTAATCACACAAAAATATAATAAAAATTCATGTGGGATAAGATTTATTATATCACATATGATTAATTACAATTAATATTTAGTTTCTAAATGTGATCATAAATAAAATTTATTATAGTTTTAATTAATTAAAGATGCTGTGGCTACTCCCTAATTAATTAAACTATATGAATCACTTAAATATTAATTAAATCCTTATGTTCAATTTATTGCACAAAATCATAAGCAATATTAATTTAATTTCAAATATTATTTATCTTAAATTGCATATATGAGAATAAATTATACAAGCAAAAAATATAAGCACTAATTAAATCCATAAGAACCATTAAATATTAATTTCATTATGCATAAATTATTTAACTCAATTTTTTATGTATAATTAATTACAAAATTTTTACATATAAATACCCAAAACAAATAATTTAAGCATAATGTATTTAAATAAAATATTTAATTACTTTCTTTAAAGTATTTAAATAAATATAACATATATAATAATTATTATACACATCACAAACTTAAGTTAAATAATTAATCACATTCAGAATTATTTTATATATATATATTTATTTTGTTTTAATAAAACCTTTTTTTTTATTAAAACAAAATTATGAATCAGTATAAATATGTTCTGTTACATATAATAACACAATAGAACTGGTGGTCGAGTGGATTGTTTATTATAACTTTAAGAAGGTTATCTCTGTTCAATTCCCAGACAAAGCAAAAAGAGAGAATCCCTTTTTTTTTTAAACTTCATCTTCAACCTCCAACCGGGTCAACTTAATTAAGTTTGACCTTAATGGATACCCGGTCGTATATTTCTATTCCGGCCATGAAATCCGGCATTCTTTTTATCAAAATTCTCAAAATTCGATTTCCGAGTGATTCATGATATTAATTTGAAGTAAAAATATTATTTTAAATAAAAAGTTAATTAATGAAGTAAATAAATACCCACGCCAAATTTGATTTATTTTCTTCATTGTTTTTCAAGTTTAATTTTATAGAATCACTCAAAAATAAATAGTGAAACACTTTATAATTTCCATATGCATTAAAAACAATCAAAATAAAAAAACCCAAAATTTCAGTTCTCGTGAAATAGAGCAAAACATAGTTGTTTTCAAATGGCTCTGATACCAAATGTTAAAGTCTCAATTCAATCCAGAAACATTCATAAAATCATATGAACTCATAATTTAAATGCAGCGGAAACAAAATTGGATTGAAAACATATCTTCTGCCATTGATCAAATTTTAGCACTTACACGGAAATTCCAATGGATTTTCTGTTCGATGCTTTCACTGGTTTCTCACATTTATTCTCTGCGTATTGATGGTGTATCTGAATTGTTATGCAGTTAATAGTGAGAGGATCCGATATTTTAATTAAGATTCTTCCATCAAGAACCTCGTTCGGTTTCAAAACCGACGTACGGTTCCAACAAAACCGAACCGTCACCACGGTTCAGTAACGTTGCACCACTTTGATTTACAAAATATGCATAGATTTTATGATGCTAAATCTGAACTTGTTTTGAACCTGAAAATTTTGGATTTGAATTAACCCGAGTGCATGACCCGCTTGAAACTATATCCTTAAATATAAATATAATTACTCTGTCTATAGAAAAATTATTTATTCATCATGAACTGATATAGTATGAATCAATAGCATGTTATAACCATGAAAATAGAATATAAAAACTTATATAATCACACTCTTTTTTTCTTTTTTTTACATATTTAAATTTATTTTTTTAAATTATCATTAATATGAATAAACACAATTAGATTTACATTAACATTAAGATTGGTCCAGAACCATAGTAGAGCTTTTCCACCTATAAATGGCTTAAAGCCTGCCACTAAGTTTTACTAAAATGCTGTTATAGTCAGCATAGTTAATGGAATATTCCATCAGAGAAATTATTCTCTCGTATTCCGATTATTACAAATTTGGTAAATATTTTATCATGATTTCAATTAATTCCAGCTTGTGATCATAATAAGTTTTTTTTTTCTTTCCCCTAAACATAATAAGTTATCTTGAATTAGAGGAAAAATATTTACTTAAAATTATAAATCTAAATATCTTAAATTTAAGAAAAAAATATGTAATACAATATTAGCTTTATCTAATAAATAATTTTTATATATTTAATTAAGAAAATTATTTTTAGATATAATTATACAGTATAATTATTATTTATAAATGAATTTTTACTTTTGATCCACCTTTACATGTTAAGTATGTATTTTCATATAATATCAAAAATATTTTTTTAATATTCAAATATAAATGCAAATATATTTTATTTAGATGAGATTGGAAATGAACTCACCTGAATATTGGTATTAAAAATATTAACTTAAGGTTCAATTTTTTTCAAAATTAAACACCTTTGTTATGTTTACCAAAAACAATGGTAAGAAAATTATAAAAAATAATAATTGTTAAAATTTATAATAATAAAAATATTATTAAAAGATGTTATTTAAATGGATTAAGTTCAATCTACAATAAATTTAAATTGTTGTAATTTCATTTAGATAGCGTCTAATTTAATAAAATTTAAAATAAAATAATATATTAATTTTTTTTAATATTAAAAATGTATAAAATGAATATAAATAATATTATTTTTATAATTAAAAATATATATAAATGATATTGTTAGTATCATCAAACAGTAAATGATGCATCCTATCTTCAGCTCGCAACATACTAATTAAGCATAAAGATTAGTAATTATCGATGGTTCATACAAATTAAGAATTAATTTATACTAGGAAGGCTAAGTAAAGATAAATTTGTAAAGTTATTTATATTTATTATATTATGATATTTAGTAAAATAATTTAAAAATAAAATCATTTATATTTTAAAAAATTATTGACGTGATTTGTAATAATTAATAAGTGTAAATTAATTTTATTTATATTATTAAAATATTTTTAATCACGTGATTCAGATATCATAAATATTTGATTTTTAAAATTATAATATTTCAGTTACATAAATTAAATTATTTTTAAAATATTTTTCCCATAATTTAGCTTCGAACAAGAGGCAAAATTAATTAAAGGACGTCTGAAGTCCTTAGTTGGCACTTGACTTCCTTAAATTTTAAAAATAATAATAATAAAAGAGTAAAACTACATAAATATTACCCTCCACCTAACCAAAAGCTAATTAACATCCAAATTATGATTTTGTTTTTTTTTTATATAAAAGTAGTATGAGTCTATTTATCAATTATATAAATAAAACAAATTAGTTGGTAGTGTACCATAAAATTGACTAATTTATGCTCTCTTCCTTTTGTTTGTTTTTTTTTGTTTTTACTGTGTTTATGATTTATTTAATGGTCGATTACAAAAGTTTTATTCTAATTTTTATGAAGAAAAAGAATTATAATGTTTAAAAAATAATATTTTATTTTTTGTCATTATTTTATGAAGAACTTAAGAAACTCTTTAGTAATTTTTCCTTTATTAAAAAAAAAATTTATATAAAAATATTTATTTTTCAAAGTGCATGTATACATGAATCTAGCTATGATGAAATTTTATGTGTCATATATAATTAAGTTCACGTACGTTTCATTTCCAAAAAATTTGACAACATAGTACGGTTTATTCTTACATCTTCATATATATTATTTTACACTTATACCGTAGTGAGATAAGAAAAAGTAGAGAACGACTTGCATTTAATTATATTACCCTTAGTGTTGGCCGCTCATAACTCCCAATTTTAAAGACAATGGAAGCCACACGTACACCATGATTGGAGAAACCAGCACTTACATAAATAATACATTAATTTAATGAAAAATGAATTTTATTTATATATGAATTATGTGGTATATATATGTTAACATTATTTAAATAAATAAATACATAAATAGAGTGTGTGAGTAAATTTATGATAATAATACTTGTGTTGAAAAAAAAAGATGTTATATTTGTTTGAGAGTCCAAAAAGCAGATAGCACTTGATAGTTGGTATCTACATTATAACATATATTGCATGTAAACTTTATAAATTGCCCAATAAAGTTTGAGAAAATTGTCTCAAAGTGGTGGAAAATTTGAATTCATATAGACATAATACATTTGGCAAATAAATTAACCAAAGCAGCCATTGACTAAAACCAATTTAACAAAGCAACAAACCTAATAAATTTAATATTTCTTTTTTGTTTCTTTAATTGGAAAATGTATATATATATATATATATATATAAGAAAATTTTCAAAAGTTAATATCTATATCTCTATGTATATATATTAAAATTTAATTTTTTTTATTTTTTAAAAAAAGAAGATTTAATTTCTATTGGAGGCAGTTTGTTTGAGTCCACAATAAGTTACTATTTTTATTTAGAGATGGACAACACACATTAATTATACTTATTCTTAATGTTGTTAATATAATATATATTCATGTCTTCATTTTCTCCTATATAAACCCACCCTGCCTTCCAAATAAGCTTTAAACAGTCCACTCATTACTCTCAACTAGGATCCATTAATATTCTTGCAATTAATACTGGAATTCAAGATTATCTTTCTCTAGCTTCTTGTGAGTTACAACGAAAACAAATGGAAGATAAATTACGCCTAGTAGTCGGCGTCATGGGTACAATTCTTCTTCCTTCTTCGTCTGACTTATGATCTAATCATTTTAAATTTTTTTTTAAAATAAACTTTTATACATTTTCACCATGTTATATATATATATATATATTACTGCAGGGAATGCTGCGTCCTTGTTACTTTTCGCTGCTCCGATGTAAGTCTCTATGAATCTTTTTTGTTTTTTTCCCAACAAATTAATATCAAAATGTCAAGATTTAATTTGATTATTTTTTTCTTTATTTACTAATCAATTAAAAAGATTTAATTTGATTTTTTTTATTTTTTCAGATTGACATTTACAAGGGTAGTGAAGAAAAAAAGTACAGAGGAGTTTTCATGCGTTCCTTACCTCATTTCATTATTTAGCTGCCTCATTTATACTTGGTATGGCTTACCTGTTGTAAGCTATAGATGGGAAAATTTTCCACTAGTTACCATCAATGGCCTTGGAATTTTATTGGAGTTCTCTTTTATTATCATGTATATATGGTTTTCTACATCAAAAGAAAAGGCAAGTCAATTACAAATTTGTCTTTTTCTTTTAACTAATTTCATGCATTTAAAAAAGTTTTTTTTTTTTAAAAAAAAACACAAAATCAATCCAAAATACGTCGTCAATCTTTAAAGATCCATAAATAACGATAAAAACTGTTAAATTATTTTATTTCGTATTTTATATTTAAGATATTATATATTTAGATAATTAAGTATTCTCTTTTTATTTGTTTCTATCCTTATATTAATAAGTTATTTAAAAAAAAAAAAATTGGTAAAAAATTCACCGATATGAAGAACAGTGACTAATTATCTAATTTAAAAGAATAAAATATCATGTTATCGATTAAATTAACTTAACTTGTATGATTTAACATATTTTTTAATCGACATATTGATGCAGATGAAGGTTATTGCAATTTTGATCCCAATATTCGTGGTCTTTAGTTCTACAGTAGCGATCTCGACTTTAGTCTTTCACGATCACCATCATCGTAAGTTATTTGTTGGAAGTGTGGGATTGGCAGGAGCAGTTGCAATGTATGGCTCCCCATTGGTGGTTGTGGTTCGTTAATTATCTTCTTAATTAATTATTTTCTTAATTAATTGTAACGACATTATCCCCATTCATTATGTATGTTTTCCTAAGATTATATATATATATATTTGTTAATTTTAATGCAGAAACAAGTAATAACATCAAAAAGCGTGGAGTTCATGCCATTCTATTTATCATTTTTCTCATTTTTAGCTAGTACACTTTGGATGACCTATGGATTACTGAGTCATGATTTCTTTCTTTCGGTAAGTACGTAATTAAAAGAATAATTCTATTTGTATTCATTAATCATGAACCTTAACTAATTTTGTATATTGAGTTTTTAAACATGATTCACGTTAATAAATTATAAGAAACTTATCATAGGACATGCATGCAGTTTATTTTTAAAATAAAGATAATTTTTTTAATAAAAATAGTGTTTTTTTCACACTAAAATCACCTTTAGAAATATATTGATATCACAATTCAGGCCTTCCTGGAGATTTGATAAAAAGATGTTGGGGGGACATGATTGACTTACTCATGTTCACCTGGAACACAGTTTTTTGATATAATGATGTGACATTAATTGAACATGAAAATTATTTTATGTGTAAATTTTTAACCAAGACTTTTTGAACTAATTTTGGTAGGCTCCAAATATGATCGGATCTCCATTAGGCATGCTTCAACTGTTGGTATACTGGAAATACAGGACAAGAGAAATTAAACAGGAAGACCCAAATAAATGGGATATAGAGAGAAATGACGAAAAGATGCATTTGCAGCCTGTGACTAATTGTCAAATTAATACCAACGCTAAAACTTGATCCATCTTATGATCAATTAATAAGGTTCGATTTAGTAATTTTAATATTGCGTCTATGGTCATAAAATACAACTTAACCACTTAACCATATTAATGAAACATATAAATATCATTAATCTCATCTTATGGATCATATAATGTCTCCTATAGATTTATATAGTATAATATTATCATCTCATTTTATTTCATTTAGATTATAACTTTAATGGATTTTTTTTTATTAAACTTATAATATAAATAATCTTATTTTTTATTTGTTTTTGTATTCTTATTCCGTTTCATTTAGATCCATTAGAGACAAATAAAATATGTAAATTAATACAATTTAATTATTATCTTATCTCATTCAAAATTAAATAAGATAAAATAAAATAGGTTTTAAAAATTAATGAATTATCTCGTAGATATATTAAGGAGAAATAAAATATGTAAAGTATCTATCATAAATTTACTATATTTAAAAACTTTTCTTTGCAGGTAACCGTGGCTTTTATACGTCTAATTTTTGTATATAAGGGAAATCAAAGCTCGGTTTGGTATACGGTGAAAAATGTCGATGGCACTGAGACAGGAGACGGGAAACAGAAGAGGCAATCAAGCCCTTAAAAGTTAAAATATAGTAAAAAAAAAAATATATAGTAAACAGAAGAGGAGCTCTATATTGTTGTAATTTTACTAGTGTTCCACATATCTTTTGATATTTCCCATAAAACATACTACTTGTGTCTAAGTTCATCTTAATAATTGATATAAATATTTGATAATGATACTTATTTTATGGTTTCAGTTTTAAATCATAATTTTAAATCATATTAAAATATCATTTGATTTAAAAAAAAAATAAATTCTTCCTTAGAAATATACTCCAACAGCCAATGTCAAGAAGTACTTTAGCAAATATCTTCCAAAATAGCTCTAACAACCAAGAATCAAATATTTTATCATTGACAGAAAGGTATAAGCAAAATGAATCTTCACTCTCATCATCTTCAAAACTATTTGACATGAAAACAAGAAGTCAACAACTGAGTATATTTAGCTTCTTTACCTGTTGAGAATGCAAAAGTTTGAAAAATAATATGTCCTGAGGACCTATTCGGCATGTATTTGTTGATATAGATAAGCTGTCACTATTTAATAAAAGCCAATTAAATCACAACCATTCAAATTAGTAATCACAAGTAAAGGCAAAAAGGGGAGCATAATGTTGCATAAGTATATGGACCACAAGTTCAGGAATTTCCTATACAAGGGTCCCAACAGTTTTCAAACAATTAAAAGAAGGGCAAATATATTTTGCTGTGAAAAGTTTTAATATTTTTTTTAATTGATTACTTTTTTATTAATGAAATGTCTTTTAATCGATTATTTTTATCAAAAATTGATCAATTTGATCAAAATATTTAAGTTATCTATATGAGACGTAATATTATAAGAAAATAAGATAATAAAATTATAATTTCACGTATAGTAACTTAAATTTTTCGATTAAATTTATAAAATTTTGATAATAATAATTATTTGAAAGATATTTTAATAATACAGATACTTAATTGAAACAAAAAATATTAACAGTTGTAAATTGAAATTTTTCACCTAGTATTAAACGTTTGCGTTTAAAAGAATCAGTTCAAAGGATATCACAATTTGAAATATGAACAAAAGTTTAACATATCCTAGAAGGTTTCATTTGCTTCTCTGGACTCGGCATTACATAGATATAAATGTTGATTTTAGTAAAGTTCCAGGGTCATGTAATATACGAACACAGTATAAAAGCAATAAAATAAATAACATACAAAATAACGCAGGACCAAGTGCAAGACAAACCTTACCTGCCATTTTTTAAGTTCTCTTGATGTCTTTAAAAAATTAAGCAATTGCCCAATTTATACATAATATGCGAGCATACCCGAACGGTATAATATGCCAACATAACTGGATTAGTGACAGAATGATGCACTTTTCGAATCAAGTTGAACAGTGTAGTTCACATTTTCCATTAGATACTCTAAAGTTACATAAATGGCTCTAGAATGAGGATGGACTTTGTCTTCAACAGATAACACATGTACTCTGCTGTTTAGGTCAATCCAGCTACAACCATGAACCTTTGTCATTACCAAAGTCATTAATCTCTTCTTCAATTCTCTCTTCTCCCCCCATTTCCCGAGTACAGCGTTCATGTTGGACAAAATAACAAAAGCAGACGTTGGCTTGGGCTCAAAATTACACATTTTCTGCCACCCTCTCTCCCAGTTTCATATTCATCCAGTACCAGCAGGCATTAAGCAAAGCTCCCCAGATAACCCAATCCGCTTCGATAGGCATTGCGTGAATAAATTGTGCTTCTTCTTGTAGATAGCCAGACCTACCAAGAAGATCCACCACAAATGTGTAGTGTTCCAAAGTTGGGATTAGACCATAATATTTTTCCATTGAGTTAAATATTTTAATCCTTCACTAAGAAGCCCAGCACTACCACAACCGCACAGAACTCCAACAAATGTAGCTGCATTACGGAAGACTCCTTGCTCTAACATATGCTCAAAGAGTAAACTTGCCTCGTAGCCAAGCCCGTGATGCTCGAATCCACTAATACGAGCAGTCCAAGCTGCCACATGTCAATATCGTTTTAAAAGAATAAATTAATAAGATAATTTAGCGAAATTACCGCCAATTTGCAGGCGTGATTTATCATGGCGTGATTTACCAGTACGATTTAAGGAATCGGCTAATTTAAGCGCTTAAATTATAAGACACTTTAAGAAAAGTGAGCCTTTCTTCATCTATAACAGTGGAAGAGTCATGCATCAAGAAGGCAAAAAAATCGAAAAATCGAGAGAGATAAAGAAACTCAAAGAGAGAAAATATCATGTAGTTTTAAACACTGAGAGATATTAATGGAGGAAATCAGTATCTCGTATTCTCGTATATTTCCTACTCGCTCAAATAATATCCGCCGCTTCCCGCGACCTGGCGAATTCCGTCGAACCACGTAAATTCTCAAGTGTTGCTCATTTTATCGCTTGATATATTCATATACCGTTATTTATTTGCCTTCCGCCCACAACAAATTGGTATCGAGCCAAATATAGCAAAGATATATATCAAATCGAAGCTCTTGACGATACTGAACGCAGCGGTGAAAGAATCGCTCAAATCTAAGTCGAATCATCGCTTAAGTTGCCGAGTCCCATCACAAAGAATCGAGTCAACTCGCCGAGTTACACCGAGTCAACTCACCACTAGTGATATTTGGACCGAGTTGGTCCGTTTTTCATCCGTTTTCAACTCGAGTTCGATCTATTCTTAGCTAATTGGATCATTCCAAATTCAACTACTGACTCCGTTTTTCAAATAAGGTATAAAATTTGGAAAAACACTGTTTTAAGTCAGAAGGCAAAATTTATGTTATCGCTTGTACTTATGGCCGATAAAGGAGAGATCGAAGAAGGTGAACAAGTTGACCATAGAATTTATGGCAAACCAAGTTCTACTCGGCGAACTATGTTGTCCAACGCAAAGTTCGAGGTGGAGAAATTCGACTCGCACAAATAACTTCGCACGTGGCAATGTGAAGTATTAGATCTATTGTTCGAGAAGATCTAATATAGCCTTGACTAGTGCCGGAGATTATTCAAATGAAGATTGGAATTATGTCAACCGACAAGCTTGTGGCACAATTCGACTACGCTTAGGAAAAGATCCAAAGTACTTTGTCATGAAAGAGAATGTAGCCGTAGTTCTCTCGGAAGAAACTGTGAGGACAAATACACGACGAAAAGTATTGCACGAGAATGTGACTTACTTGAAGAAGAAACTTTTCCGTTTCCAAAGACAAGAAAGGTACCGCATGATTGAGCACTTAGATAATTTCAATAAAATTTTGGCCGATCTCGCAAAATTTAGATGTTGAAATTATCGATGAAGATAAAGCTTTGTTGTTGTTGAATTCATTACCCGAGAAAGCATGAGCATTTAACCACAACCCCGTTATATGGAAAGGATGAGGTTAAGTTCATAGATGTTTCAAATGCTTTGGTAAATAACGAGTACCTAAGAAGGATCAACATGATCACGCTGCAGACCAATATCGAAGCATTGACCAAGAAATGAGGACTAACAACAAAAATCCGGATCAAATAATAGGGGAAATCTAGATCAAAGTCCAGAGGAGAGTCATCCGAAGACGTCTGCGATGACGAGCGTGCCTATTGTCACCAAAAAGCACTGAAGAAAGATTGTCCAAACAAGGACAAGTCAAATGCAAATGTCACGCAATGTGGGCCGATGGAAGATGAAGAATCGCCCTTTTCGCCCATCATCGTGGCCTACTCGTATAAACGGATTCTTGATTCTAGATGTTCTTATCATATGTGTTCGAACATACATTGGTTTTTGAGTTTTGAGGAGCGCGATGGAGGAGTTGTGCTTATGGGCAACGACAATTCCTGTCAAACAAAAGTGATCAGAACAGTGCAACTAAAGATATACGATGGTACAATAAAATGACTTACAAATGTAAGGTATATTCCTAACCTAAAGAAAAACCTTATTTCTTTAGGTGTTCTAGATTCTGATGGTTACAAGGTAACGTTGGAAACTTGAGTCTTGAAAGTTGTACAAGGTGCATTTGTAGCGATGAAGGGTACTCGGAAGGAGAACTTGTATTTCCTAGATGGGAGTACGCTACGGAGCGATGATGTCTCAAGTAGCTCGAAGAAAAGGCAAATGATTCTTCCCGCCCTATGGCACATGCGCCAGGGATGCTCATGAAAAGGCTTTGCAAGGCTTTAATGAAGCAAGGTCTTTTGAAAGGTGCAAGACCGGGAAAGTTTGATTTCTGCGAGCATTGTGTAATGGGAAAACAAACAAGAGTCAGGCGACCGCCATTCATCGTACCAAGGGATCTCTGATTATATTCACACGGATGTTTGGGGACCTTCCAAGAATGCTTCACTTGGAGGTAAACGTTGGTTTGTGACTTTTATTGATGATTTCTCTAGATATGTCCGGATATACACTACGAGTCACAAAGATGAAGTTCTGGATATCTTTCTTAAATGGAAGAAAATGATCGAGACTGCAGACAGAAGATTAAAAGGCTCGGATCCGATAATGGTGGCGAGTATAAATCGATCCTTTCTTTAAAGTTTGTCAAGATGAAGGGATAATCGACATTTTTCAGCTTCCTCGTATGACCACACAGTAACGGGAGTCACAGACCTAATGAATCGTACTTTGGTTGAGAAAGTTCGATGTATGCTATCTCATTCCAAATTGTGCAAGGCATTTTGGCCGAGGCTTTGTCATATGCAACTCATATAGTCACCGTACTTCGCGATCGCATTAGATGGAAAACTCCCAAAGAGGTACGGTCTCGGACAACCTGCTACCGATTATGATTCATTGCGCGAATATTTGGATGTCCTGCATATTTTCATGTTAGTGAATCCAAACCGGGATCCGAGCAGTAAAGAAAGTCATGTTTTCTTGGGCTTTAAGGAAGGAGTTAAAGGATTTCGACTTTGGTGTGCGAATCCAAGAAGACCGTCTTAAGCCGAGATGTTACATTCGACGCTAATCTCACATCTTGAGACAAACAAATTCGCAGAAAGAGAATGAAAGTCCAAATACTCTTTCTAAGGTGATGCCGAGACTTCTAAGATCCAGAAAAGATTGCACCAATTACCGATCGTGGCGAAGATGAAATTGATGATCAAGAAGATATCTCACTGAGGTGGAGGTTCTCTCACCATCACTACCGATTAATCAGAAATTAATCTATTGCCACTACTCGACCGAGAAGGAGATTGGAAGCTTCACCGTACACAGACATGGTAGCATTCGCACTTCCAAAGGATTGATGATGATGTCCCATGCACTTGCTGCAGAAGCCGTGCAAAGAGCTTGATAGTATGAAGTGAAAATGGCAATGGACGAAGAGATGAAGTCTCTACATCGAATCCGACTGGGAGCTTGGTTCAACTTCCCAAAGGAAAGAAAACTATTGGTTGCAAATAAAGCCATGCCAAGAAGGAAGGTGCTCCCGGTAAAGACAACATCGATACAAAGCGACCGGGTAGCAAAAGGCTATGCCGAAAAGAAGGAATACTACAACGAGGTATTCTCACCGTTGTTAAACATTCATCTATTCGGATACTATTGGCTTTCTGTAGCACAGGCTTTGATCTCGAGTTAGCTCAACTCGATGTCAAAACAGCTTTTCTCCAAGGTACTTTGAACGAAGAAATCTACATGTCTCAACCGGATGGCTTTAAAATTCCAGGACGAGAGAATCGGGTCAAGCCGAGCAAGTCAATTTACGGCCAAGCAATCACCGCGACAATGGTACAAGCGCTTTGATAGCTTCATCGAGAGAAGCACACACGTAGTCGCGTTTGATCATCAGGTATACTTTTGGAAACTCCAAGACGGTACCTTCATTTATTTGCTCTTATATGTCGATGATATGTTGATCATCTAAGAAAGCAAGCGAGTGGAGATCGACATCAAGGCGTTCTGGCTGAGAAATTTGAAATGAAAGATCTTGGAAAAGCTAAGAAAATTCTTGGGATGGAAATCACAAGAGATAGAGTGGCGAAGTACGCCCTGTCTCGACACGTACTCAAGATCTCGAAGAAAGTACTACAAAGGTTCGACATTGATGAAAAACCAAACCAAGAAGTACACCGCTGCTCCTCACTTTCGGTTAAGTGCATTAATGTCACCTAGCACCACCGATGAGAAGCAAGCAAATGGAACGTGTTCCATATGCAAATGCCGCGGGTGCCTTTGATGCATGCAATGGTTCGCACTGCACTGGAGCATTTCCCACGCCGTTAGTATGGTGAGCCGCATACGCATAATCCGGGTAAAGGACACCGCAAGCGGTGAAGTGGATTCTACTGCACATCTACGGTACCGTGGGATATTGGTTTCAAGTTTGAGAGAGACAAGACCGGTAAACACCTAGTTGGATATGTGGATTCGACTACGCCGGAGACTGGATAAGCGTCGATCTACAACCTGGTTATGTGTTCACAATGGCGGGAGGACCGCTTTTGGAGATCAACATTGTAGTCAATTGTAGCTTTGTCTACTACAGAGGCAGCAGTATATGGTCCGTAACAGAAGCATTCAAAGAAGCTATATGGCTTCTGCCGGGTTGACTAAGGATTTGGGTATTGTTCGTAAGAACGTGAGGTTTTCTCGCGACAGCCTGAGTTGCCATTTGTTTGGCAAAGAACCAAGTTCATCGCGGTCGCACTCGGAAATCGTTGATACGAAGGGAATGTTATACTCAGAAAGTCCGAATCAATAACCCCCGGCAGATATGCTTACAAAGGTGGTTAGCAGGATCAAGTTTCAACACCGAACTTGATCAACATCTCTCGAGCTAGAGCCTAGGCGCATTTTGAGGGGCCCGTATGAACTTTTTTCGCCAAGGTGGAGATTGTTGAATATTGGCTCTAAAAGTAACAAATTAGTGGCATAATTTAGGGAAATTAGTGGCCTAATTTCAGTGGCATGATTTCAGGCATGATTTAAGGAAATCGTGGCCTAATTTAAGGCTTAAATTATGGCACACTTTAAGAAAAGGAGCCTTTCTTCATCTATAACAAAGAGTTCATGCATTGAAGTAAAAGGCAAAAATCGAAAAAATCGAGAGAAAGATAAGCAAACTCAAAGAGAGAAAATACTTGTGAGTTTTCTGGGGAAACACTTGAGAGATATTATTAATGAGAAATCAGACCGTATTCTGTATATTTCCTACCGCTCAAATAATATCTCACGCCTCCCGCGACCTAGGCGAATTGCCGAACCACGTAAATTCTGTGTGTTCATTTTATTGCTTTGATATATTCATATACCGTTATTTATTGCTTCCGCCCACAACACCACATTGGGTGAAGTAATGCAGGAAAATGATGTCTCGGCATCACTGATAACCCACATTTTGAATACATGTCTATAATGGATGTTCCAACAAAGACATCCGACTGAAGTGGTGTTTTAGTCGAGTAAGCATGAAGTGATTGTCCTAGTAGAAGAGACCCAAGGCATGGACAAGCATGAAACAGAGTAGAGAATGTTGATCTCGTTTGGTCCATTGACGATCTGCACATTGTTACATATAGTTTCAAAGCTTCCTCGTATTAATAGTTTTGAACATAACAAGACATTTTTTGAATTCCATGTTACAGGATCTCTTTCCCCTTTTGTTTCTTCAAAAAGACTTGGAGCCTTATAGATTTCACCCTTTCCAGCATATACAGAAATCATAATATTTGAAGAAACGATTGTTTTATTTGTCATTTTCTCAAACAATCTCTTTGATTCCTCAGCTTGACCACTCATTGCATACCCTTTAATCATCAAATAATATGAAACTGAATCTTTATCGTTCAATCCATTAAAGATCATCTCTGCATCCTTAATCCTATCCATTGAAATCAGCCCAGCAATGATCGAGTTCAAAGAATTGAGACAATGACTTGCAGTTCCATCATAGACTCTCTTAGCACAATGAATTGCTTCACAATCACAATAAAACTCAATTAATGCCCCACAAATTGAGTCATCAAACTCGAACCCTAATTCAATAACAAGGCCATGTAAAAGTTTTCCTTCAGTCAATGCTCCCAAATCCCCACAGGCTCTATTAACTGAATCGAAAGTAAATTCATTAGGCACTGCGTCCTTGCTCCTACTCATTGCACTTAACAATTCCAAAGCCCTTCCACGCCCATCCCCACTCTTTGCATATCCTGAAATTAATGTAGTCCATGCCATCACATCCCTTTTCAGCATCTTTAGAAACAAATTCAATGCATCACATAACAAGTTACATTGCACGTAGCATACAAGCATCACACTCCACAATAATTCATTTCCACCATGCGGCTCATCGAAAGTTGCTTGGCATCCTTGATCAGAAAGCAAGTCCCATAAAAGTACAACAATGTACTGCCTACAAGCTCAAACTCTCCAACCCAGATTTCAAAATCAAACAATGAACCAAATTTCCATCATTCAATGTTCTTGAGCTGAGCGCTCAGAACAATCGGAAAGTTGTCTCATAGAGGCTTATGTTTGATCGTCACACAAATTGTGTGTGCAATAAATATGTAAGTATACATATCATAACAAGTAATATAATGATAAGTAAAGATCGTTTCTACAAAGATGATTTTATTATAAATTAATTTTTAAAATTAAAAATAATAAAAATCATTTTTTTTATATTTTTATATTTTAAGGAAACAAAATTAAAATAACTAAAAGTAAATATTAATAATTAATTAAATCAGCTTTTGTGACTAAAAAGATATATGAGAAAATATATAGGAATACTTAATCCTCCAATTTTCTAAACATGTGAATCGCTGAAATTCTTCGAATATAATTATCAATTAATTACATGATCAATTGAATCTAAACTAACATGTATTTCTCTCTCAAGTAAACTACACACCATATAGTAATTGATTTAATCAGATTCTCATGCCAATTAAATTGCGTACTACTCATTAAATTTATCAATTATGGATCACATGCATAAGAATCATACATCCCTGCCTAGAAATAATGCATATTATTTAATCAAGATAAACAATTAAATAATTCTCTCAAATCTATTTAATTGATTCTATAGATAAATTGTTGGTCAAATAATTAATAGTATACAAAATAGATTAAATAATATAATTAAATTATAATTATAATTGAGATAAAATTTTAGACCATCGCATGGTAAAAATTGGGTTCATAATATTCCTAAATTAATAAATTAATTACACATAATTGTATTCATAAAACTCATATTTTTCATAAAAAAGACATAAAATTGATAAAAAAAAAGTAAAAAAAGAAATACAATCAATCTCTTGGATTGTAGTATTAATTTTTTCTTGAATCTTCACCAAAATTGTGTTGTTTCTTGAATTTTTCTATATTTTTCTCTCTTTTTAGCTCCAAAAAATGACCAAAATTATGATAATGGAGGCCAATTAGGATTTATAGAGTGATTAAGGCTTAAATAAAGTTCAGGTGCGATCTGGACCGTCAAATTAGCTTCAGATCAAGAGCTACGATCAAAATAAGTAAAACTGATAATTCCAATCAATCACAACGCGACATGTGGCATCAAGAATTTATTGGGCAAATTAGGGAGCGACGAGTGGTAGGGGAGACTGATCAGAGTCAACGACACATGTCGTGATGCGATTGGTGGAAATGAATGGCATGGCACACATGTGAAACGCGCAGAGCAATGGCGTAACGACACGTGGCATGGAGCGTTAACCAAATTTCCAACTCGGATTGAACGCCGTGTTGACACGTGCCAAGCGTATCTTCCTCCTCACATGCGATGTAACATGATTCGCTCTCCGTGCTTATGTGTCATCTGCGTGGCTTGCCCAGTCAGCTCCTCTATTTACGTGGCATGCCACGTGGCAGTTCTTGATTAGTCCTGCATAAAATCTTAAAAAATTCTAAAAATTATATTTTAATCATTTTTCATGAAAAAAATTATATTTTAATTTTTTTGCCATAAAAATATTATTTATTAAATAAAACAAGTAAATATTAAGTAAAAAAGTACGCTAACGACTCTACTTTCATAAAGGCATCAATGTTCCTATGATGCATGGCCAAAACCAGAGATAATGTCTTATTGTATTTTCCTTTGTTAAGTTATATTTGATATTGTATTTCACTTATATTATACTTATACTTCATTTATAATACACTTTTATCATTTATTTATATTATTTGTACTATTTCACTTGTACTATACTTATTACAACCTTATAAATATAGTTTTTTATATACATTTTAAAACACACTAATATAACATTAAATTATTATTTATTCTTATATTTATATACTCTTAACACCAAGCTTAGAGTAACCCAAAATCATGGTGTTACAAGACACAATTGTTCTATGTGCATTGCATCGAACGAGTGTCGAGCAATATCTAGTTCTCTATTTACACAGTGGCGGTTGATAGAAATATTGGTAGAAACAACTCCAGATTCGGAATGCTTCAAAGACTGGTACAGCCTCGAGAAGATGTTGATTTTTCTTTGCCATCGATTATGCTTCCAAGTTCCAAAGAAAAAGTATTTCATTCGTAACAACTCATACCATTTGACAACAACAAAAATGAAGAAATAAACAGTAGAACTAACGAAACTGAAATACAAAAAGTAAAAAACTACTATAGAAATCAATGGTTCTGCTTAACAGAAAATATCCCACTGACCAGCTGCTTCTTGTTACGAGCCTTGGACACTACTCAATTGTAGAGATGAGAGCCAAGAGAATTGAGAAGAGACTGAGAGGAGAGTTCTTTTTCTTTTCTTTTTTATTATTCTTTTGTCCATAAAGCCTGGGGTAAGCTCCCCTTTTTTTCCCAAATGTACCGTACTCTTATGTCAATTATAATAATTTTCTCTTTTTTTATTTTTATATTAATTTAATTATTTTGTTATCAAATAATAATAATTTAATTACAAATTATTAATCAATAATGATGGTTAAGAAAATATAAAAATTAAAAAATTAAAATTAAATTATCATTTTTAAGATAACTAATAAACTTATAATATTTTTTTAAGTATAGCAAGGTATATATCAAATAATGTATATTGGGTGTAAAATTATAGATAATTATATAATTAAATAATTATGTAACTATTTATTACAAAATAATTAAATTATAACATGTCTTATATAACAAAAAATAGTATTTAATTTTTTAGATGGCTGTATTGTATGACTTGAAATGTTATCAAATTATTTTTTCCCCTTTATATCTCTTTAATTAAAAATTATCAAATATATTGATTCTTTTATATAAAAAAAATAAATACAATCAGAAAATTTTAGTTACTTCAGTTATAATAATTTAGTTTATTTTATCTTTTCTATAGTTTTTAGTTCTATTATTATAAAAAAGTCACGTCATAAAAATAAATAATTAAATTTTAAATCTTTTTTATGTCAATTTGATAATTCTGTTGTTTAGTATTAAAAACAATCTTTAAAATAATGTCTCAATAATAAATAAAAAATATAAAAAATTATTTAATTATAATGGTGCAATTATTTTTTCAAAATAAAATAATTAAATTGTTAAAAAAATTATAAATAAACTAAGTTACTCTAACCCCATGTATTGATTGATTGGAAAGAAATAAAATTAAAATTAATTTCTTTCAATTTTATGTTTGATTAGGCTGAAAATTAAGAATGTAATATAATCGATTCTTAAAAGGAAAAAAAATTAAGATTTCTTCTATCCTTAAGGAATCATGATTTTATTCTCATTTCAATTTTTTTTTTTCAATTTTACCCAACCCCAAATATAACTCGAAAATCTAAATCCTAAATCTTAAATCCAAAAAACCAAAATACTAATTAGAAAAATAATAATTTTAACCCTAAATCTTAAACCCTAAACTTTGTAATCCAAATCCAAAATTCTAAAACCTAAACTCTATACTCCAAATCTCAAATCCTAAAACCCAAACCCTATTTAGAAAAATAATGATTTTAACCAAAAATCTTAACCCACAAATATAACCCTAAACCCCAAATCCCAAATCCCAAATCTCAAAACCCTAAATCTTATTTAGAAAAATAATAATTTTAACCATAAACCTTAACCCACAAATATAACTCTAAACCCTAAATCATAAATCTCAACTCCCAAAACCCAAAACCTTATTTAGAAAAATAATAATTTTAACCATAAATTTTAACCCACAAATATAACCTTAAATCTCAAATCCTAAAATCCTATTTAGAAAAATAATAATTTTAACTCTAAACTTTAACCTACAAATATAATCATAAATCTCAAATCTCAAACCTCAAAACCCTATTTAAAAAAATAATAATTTTAATAATATATTTTAATTTTAAGTAATAATTATTTAAAAAATAATGATTTTAATAATATATTTTATCTAACGAAAAAATAATATTTAAATAATATTATTTAAATTTTATTGAATATAGGAATATTAAGGTAATATATATTATTTTTTGTTCCATTCTAATTGTAAATCAAATCTTATAATATTAATTTTTTTCTTTAATTTAAGTTGTAAAATCAAACAGAAGCTTTCTAACTTATTACCTCTTTAAACTCGTTACAACTTTTCTTTAAGCTTCATCATCGATTAATCTATTAATTGGAAAGAAAAATGGGACCATAATTACTACAGTTTTATTTAATTTAATTTAATCATAGAAATACAAATGTATAATTATAATAAAAATAAAAATAATTTATATACGTTTTTTATTATTATAATAAAATTAATTGCGATAATATTATTAAAAAAAAGTGTTACTATATATACACTAATTGGTCAAGACGGAGCACATAGTCGTTCGAGTTTGCGAACCCTAAATTTTGGGCTAACACATTCCCTCACGTACATCCAGAGTCTTGCCTTGTTGGATCTCCCAGGTATTTGATTTCCACAACTTTTATATTTGTTTTTATCATATTCACCGTCTAAATCTCTTACATTTGTTCTTTGATTATCTCACGTTGCTTTCTTATCTTTCATTTTTATGCTGTATGTCGGTACCTGCATAATTTTCCCCTTCTGTTTTTCTCTTCTTCATTAAATTGGATTTCGATGCATTAATTCATAATTCAATGTATTATTTCGCTTATTCAAAGTTAACTTGGTTCGATTTTTCTGCTTGGATTGAAATTTGGCTGGCCAACTGAACTATTCGATACTATTACTATTTTTTTTCACAGTTTGCTATAATATTATTTATAAATAGTTGATTATTTAGGATGCAATACTCGTCTTTTAACTAACTACTATTCCAATTTCATTTAAATAATAATAATTTACTTCTTACTTGTGTAGTGTGAACTAAATTGCGATAAATGCTAGACTGTATACTTATATGAACTGGAAATTTGGGTAAATTGAATTGCATTGTTAGAATGAATTGACTTTATCCGGAGATTCAATTTTTAGTTATTCTAATTGCAGAAAGAAAAAAAAAATTTTGACACGTCTTATGGGAAGAAAGTGTTTACGACTCAATTTATTATTTTTGTTATGTACAATATAGGACACAATTTAAGAGAGAGATAGAGTTTATACAATTTAGACTTAGGGTAATTATGCAAATGTGACATTCTTTTCTACTTACATAGGTGGGTTTTTATGCAGAATGTCATCAGTGTCTACTCAACCACAGTTCCGTTACACACAACCTCCATCCAAGGTGCTCCATTTAAGAAACCTGCCATGGGAATGCACAGAGGAGGAACTGATTGAATTTGGGAAACCATTTGGTAAAGTTGTCAACACAAAATGCAATGTGGGCGCAAATAAGAACCAGGCTTTTATTGAATTTGTAAGCATAATTTTGAATAGTTTATAATGTTTTCCTCTATTAGCACTTCACAGTACTGTTTTTGAGTTGTGACTTAACCTTCATATGTCTTCATGATCTTTAGGCTGATCTAAACCAAGCTATTGCAATGATATCATATTATGCCTCATCCTCGGAGCCTGCTCAAGTTCGTGGGAAGACAGTCTATTTACAATATTCTAATCGGCAGGAAATTGTAAACAACAAAACTGCTGCAGACGTTGCAGGAAATGTGTTGTTGGTTACAATTGAGGGTGATGATGCACGCATGGTCAGCATTGATGTTTTACATTTGGTAAGAAAATTGCATGCTCTGCTTGTACAATTACTAGAGGTATAATTGTCACCATAAAGAATGTTGGTAACAGAAATCCTGTTTGGGTTGTAAACTTGTAATTTGCAATGTTTTGGAAATCCTTTGTTTGACATGAATATAAATGAATCAGCAGGCCCATGTGAAGGCAATATATTCGATGGCAGCTTAGTGCATTGGGAGAAAGAGCATATGTGTGTTTGTCTCCTTTTCTCCTTTCCTTAACACTAACTCTTTCTTCCCTACTTTCCCTTCAAAGATCCCACTCCTTCCATTCTAATAGATTAGGATGTATTCAATTCTTTTCTTGTGTGCATCCTTCTCCTTTGCATTTCCTTTGCGGTTGAATCTTATAAACTTTTTTAATAACTATTTTGATGGCATCATAAGTGTGGGTTTCATTAATTTTCATATTAAAGACCTAAGCATAAAGCTGCTTTAAAGCTTAATTACTGTTATTACAAGTTATACACGTAACAATTGTCTTTCATTTGAACGATTAATCTGAGTTGCGTTGCCATTCTTCCACCTATTATTTTATTGCTTGTTATCTTGTTATTTTATGATGGATTTTCATAATCAGGATATATATTAAGTCAAATATATACCAGTTTCTTGAGGTTTATGGCATTCTTTTCATCAAGATACATTACCTGTTGAAATCATTGAGCAGGATACTGCTATATATTGTCACTGTAGTATGTTAAAAGCTTGATCAAGTGACATGTTTCTCTAGTTTGCATTTTTTTTATTGAACGTTACAGTGACTTTGGCCTTTGTTGAGCAACTAAATATTTCATATAGCTGCACACCAACTTCAGCTCTCTTATTCCACCATAGACCTGTAATTTACTCAATGATAGTGTGTGTGTGTGTGTGTGTGTGTGTGCTAGTGTAAATGAGAAAGCTCTATGTGATATAATTTGTTGCAATTAAACTTTCAACAGCATATTGCTTTAATATATTTTTTCTTTTCCCTGCCATACAAAAATTTCAAAGGTAGCTTGTATGTCTTTCTTATGTTATTTGAGTATTGCAGGTTTTTTCAGCTTTTGGATTTGTGCATAAGATTACTACCTTTGAAAAGACTGCTGGGTTCCAGGTTTACATCAGTTAATTCTATGTTTAGTTTTATTGATGAATGCGAGCTTAATGCAGTCTTATTGTGAACTAATTTTCACCCTTGGTTCTATTTCAGGCGCTAGTGCAATTTTCAGATGTAGAAACTGCTACTTCAGCAAAGAATGCACTGGATGGAAGAAGCATCCCTAGGTGACAGTTGTATTACTTGTTTGACATGGTATTCTGTCCAACTGCTATAGATGATAGGTCATATACCTCTAAGTCTATAAAGATGGTGGAAGTTTGTTTGGGCTGGTCCCTGTTGGCAGTTTGAAAAACCTTAAAATGTTATCCAGTAGAGTTTAGCGTGCATTTCAAATTTTTATTTTTTACAATCTTTCAAAAACAAAGCAAAATATATAGCTTGAACCTTGAATTACTATGCCAATGACTGCCTTTTCTAGTTGAAATTCTCCCGAGTTTTGTGCTTTGGTTGTGTTGAATGAGGGTGCACAAACCTTAGCTTACTTGGTTTGCTTTGGGTTGCAGGTACCTTCTTTCTGAGCATATAGGACCTTGCTCTCTTAAAATTACATATTCTGGACATACAGATTTGAGTGTGAAATTTCAGAGTCACCGGAGCAGGTATCTATTATTATTCATTCGGTATTCAAACTTCAGCATGATTTGGTCTGACATGCTTCTACATGGTTTGGCATTCATGTTTCCTTGTGCCCTAATTTGTTGATAGTTTGTTGGATGCACTTCTATTCTGTTATCGTTGAGTTTATGTTATTTCTTTATCTATCTCAATCATCTCTGTTCTCATTTCTGACAATTATTATTATTACTACTATTTGTTTGAATCAGGGACTACACTAATCCATATCTTCCCGTTGCTCCATCAGCGGTAGATGGAAATGGTCAGGTATGTGATATATTGGCGGCTGTGTGCCTTCTGATTTTCATGGACAACATTGTCTTTCAAATATTTATGCTACACGTCCAGTGATAGATTTTCATAATTTTATCCATCATTGGACATGCTACCTCTCCTGTACAGCAAACAAAAATTGGCTCCCACATTTGCACTTAAATCATATTTATATGTTTGACCCGTTTGATAGAGCTGCTTATGATTTCAGCATAACGATAAATAAAGTTGCATCAAAATTTTATTTTGTAGCTTGATTTTAATAATATTATTGATGATTATTGCAGTTCAGTGTTGGTTTGGATGGGAAAAAACTGGAACCTGAGAGTAATGTGCTGCTTGCATCAATAGAAAACATGCAATATGCTGTCACATTAGATGCTCTACACATGGTAACGTATTCTCGCCCTCTCAAAATATATATGTTTAAATGAAAAGCAACCACGCCTCTATGAAGACTGATTCTTTTTTTTCTCTCTCTCTTCCCTGAAGGTCTTCTCCGCTTTTGGGACTGTTCAAAAGATTGCCATGTTTGATAAGAATGGAGGACTTCAGGCTTTGGTTCAGTATCCAGGTAGTATTCTTAAATTCTCGTTTTGGATTAACATGGCTTTATTTTAGAGATCTGACAAGCATGGGTGATTACCTCGGTTGCATTGCCACATAAATATAACTTATAACTACTACATTTTACAGCTGGTCTAACACCACTTTTAATCTGTAAATTTGAGCATGTAGAATGTGGACAATTAATTACCTAGGTAATATTAAAATGATTTCCAATTCACATGCACCAAGTACATTTCCATGCCAAGAGTTGGTTGTTGAGATGGCTTGATATTTGTGGTTTTTACATGATGCAGATGTTCAGACTGCTGTTGTTGCCAAAGAAGCCTTGGAAGGACATTGCATTTACGATGGAGGTTTTTGCAAGCTTCACATCTCGTATTCCCGCCATACTGATCTTAGCATAAAAGTACGTAATATATTTTCATGAAGTCTAATGGAATACAAGTTGAATTGTCAGTTGGTATGTCGAATCTCGAATCTGTTTTGAGCATTCTGGCTTAATCTCAATATTGCAGGTTAACAATGATCGCAGCCGAGACTACACAATCCCCAACTTTCCAATGGGGAGTACCCAACCCTCTATTTTGGGCCAACAGCCTGTTTCTGTTGCGGCTTCCTCTTCCCATCCGTATCCTGGGTCTCAATTTGCTCCTACTCAGCAGGTTGCAACGCCACAGCCTTCAGCGCAGTGGAGCTCAGCAGTTCCTGCGGTCCATCAGTCCATGAACGTACAGATGCATAACCCATACATGCCACCTGGTACCACCCATCATCAAGTCGGTCATGGAATGATGCAATTACCAGGTGGTCCAGGCCAGAGTGGCCCATCACATACCCTTTATCATCCTGGTAACATGCAATAGCAATAGAACGCCCTGAAACAATTAATCAGCCTTTCTTTTTTATATGAAGTTTTTCTATTGTATGGGACATTCTTCACCATTTCAAGAAACTAGTCTATGAGTAAGATGTACTTTGTTAAGTGCCCTTTACAATTTTGCTTCAAAATTTAGGGATCTAAAAGCTATCATATTTCATTAGTTGGTTAAAAATGTTTGCCATTCACTTCTGCAGCAATGTGATATAACGTAATTTGAGCTAATCGCTTTTTGACTTTCATGAGTAAACAAACATTACTTATGTGTAACTAATAGATATGTTTTAACTCGTTCAAGAATCCTTTCTATTTCGGCCAGCTCAGTGGCACGAGGCCCAGGAAATAGAAGCCTTTCTCAGACCTATTTTCATAATTATTTCCAGCTAAACTAATTATTTAATCGATTTTATTTTTAAATTGGTAAAAACGTTTTTTTACATTATAAGAGTGAAAAAAATAAAAAGTTATAATTGTTAAATATATTTTTTATGTTATATAAAAAGAAAAATGTGTACTATAGAGGTTAAAAATTAAATTTTATCTGTGAAGAATCTATATAATTAAATATAGTTATTATGAACTGTCTTTTTCATAATTATTATACATAAAAAAACTAAATAAAAGTCATATATTTACACGAGGATTAATTTCTTATTAAATGTATGAACTTATTGCTAAAAATATAACTTAATCATGGAAAAATAATAACAGTGTTACATTTGTTTCGTTAATTATATTTAAATGTTATTTTTATTAGATGATATATTTATAATTTTTATATATATTTATTACTTTACCCTAATTTATAATATCGTTTATAACCTCAGAAGAATTAATTAAGTCTACACAATATTACTCAAATTTATACCGCCTATAGGTTCCATAAATCACACCACAATTCCCTAACTGCAATTAACCTTGACGGCGAAGCAAATACCCGATTTCAAAAAAATATACTTAGTTTAGCCAAATACACTTATACCTCTTTAATTAAGAATACTTCATAAAAAGAATCTATATAACTACATCATATAACCAATTATATATAAAATTTATTATTTTATCCTGAGTAATTTTCTTTTTATTACAACTGGGTTGACAAGGATGAAGATTTGGAGAACAAATATTTGTACACATTCAGTAATAAAAAATAAAAATAAAAAAAATCAGTTTTTCTTTTTGAACTCTCTTGCTCATTACCATTTTTGATCCATAATCAATTTACACTTATAACGGGATAATATCTCAAATATCCTTAAATTTTAGCATATTTTCATTTATATCCTTGAAGTTTATAAAAATATTTAAAATGTCTCTAAATTTTATGGTTAATATCATTAGTGTCCTTAATATTTAATGATGTTAATTTTTCATCTATTACTATTCATAGTATTATTCTTCGGCTCTGATATCAATTTTTACATATCAAATAAAATTTTAATCGGGAGTTAATATTAACTGAATTGACTTAGTTGATTGTATTTGTCTATTTGAAGAAGACAATAATTTGTCTATTTGGGGAAAACAATAATTTGTCTAAAAAGATTATTATTTGTTGGAATAAATATAATTTTTTTCTATATTCATTACAATTGCAGTGGATATTATGTTCTTCATTATGTTGATTATTTATTTCTAATCCTGAAGCTATTAATTGCCTTTTAAAATTTAAAATTATTCTTTGATTTGTTAAATATAATACTTCTAATTTATGTACTAATGATTCGATATTTATAGGATATTATTCTGTTAAGCCATATGTGTTGAATGCACATTATTTTTTCCTATTCGTAGTATACAAATAGGTTTTTCTTATGTACATACAGTGTACTTATAATCTTCAAAGAAGTAGTATCCAAACATTAAGTTGTTAAATTCCTCTTCCTTTATTCTTACATATTTTTGACTAAAATAGTTTTTTAATGTCCTTGAAATAGGATGGTCTATGATGCTTATGATAGCTTTAATATAATCCGTATAGATTTCTAACAAAGTGTTAAATCTCTTAAAAAATTTAAGACAAGTTTCATAATCCTCATCTTTACAATATTCATTTAAATGATAGAGATAACCTTTATCAAAATTTTCTAATAGATTTAGATTTTTATCTTTAATTTCTTTTGGAACTAGTTGTTTATTAAAATTAAAAACAATATCCATTTTTCTGTTTACTAGTATTATCACTTTAATGTAAGTAAATATTTAAACATCCAAGATTATTTACTAACTCAAATTTATAATTATTATACTTGAATTTAATGGGTTCATCACCATTTTTCCTTATGTTTGTCTTCTTTTATTACACCTGTTATATCTCAGCTTTGCTCAAACTTCAACGCCCTCCTGACAATGATGAGCCTTCTACATCCGTACATAAACGATGTCTAATATTTGACTTACTAAGGAAGAGCAATAGAACTCCGTTTTATTCATAAGATAATAATTATTACAATTTAAGGCCAACTAAGAATCCCCAACTAAGAAACCTTGAAGGGATTCTTAACCGCTCATACTTACTAGGTATAACATTATTGGTTTTAAAATTTTTAGATAGAGGGCATTTTTATACTAGAGTTTTTATTTTTTAGAGTAGAAAACTCTGGATTTCTGTGTGTTCGTGTGTTTTAAAATTAGCATAAGGGTTCCTTTTATAGCACAAGGAATACTTGTTTATAAAACTAGAATTGTTATTTTACCCTTGCTTTAATTTTTCTATTTTTTGCTTTAAATGATAGCCACTTCTTTTTCCTTGGCACATGTTGTCGACTAAGATATGGGGTCTACATCTTTATTTTCTTTATCATTTTCTGTCGATAGTTCTTTTTGTTTCTTCTTTGTCCTTTTCTATCGACGGTTTTTTGATGACGCTGATGATGATCCATATTCATTTTCTCAATCTTTGATGTAAAGAATGCATATGTGGTATTTGGTAGATTTTCTAGTACAGAAGCAAAATATTTTCCTTGTTTCTTGACCAATTTCTAGGTTGTTGTTATTAAAATTGGCTTCATATTTGAAAAAAAATTCAGCCTCTTTTTAAGACAGTCATGCTACTATGGGAAATAATGATAATTTTACTAGTTGAATAATTTACTTTGATCTCAGTAAAATTGTCAATCTTCTTGATTTTATAGTAAATTTGGCATAACATTTGACCTTTTAGTACACAAAGTTCTTCTCTGTTGGATTCCTTTTTTGGAAGTGTGTTGCGTGTTTTTCAACACACGAACTCGTGCAAGTATACACGGTCGCAAGTAATAACATTTATAAGTAGAGTATCGATCCCACGGAGATTTGTTACTATAGTTTGTTGAGTACTAAAATTATTTCTCTCTGATTTTATCCAAAATAATCGTTGATTTAAGAAAAAGGTAATAAGAAAATAAAAGAACTCTAGGATTGCAATTCTTCACCAAACTAATCACTTTCGAATCATATTATTTCCCTTGGTTTATATTTTTTGGTACATTTAATTTGTCAACCGAAAACTTCTTTTTATAATACATCTCTTAGAAGCTCATTACAAAGCACACCTCGTTAAATTAATTCACTATATCTCATGAGAATTAAATTCAATAAGATTAATTAAGTTCTAAGTTCTCAAATAGCCATTGTCTGATTAGGGTATATTCATATCCTTCAAATCATACATGTCATTCTATTTCACGAGCAATATACACAAAAATGCCTTTCTGAGTTTATTTTTATACCCACAAATGGTTTGATAAAATTAAGTAAATAATCAAAAAGCATTAAGCACAAAATAGAGCGAACAAATCGAGCGTCTTATAAATCTATCAAAAACTTCGTACAATAAAAACGCGTAAATTTAGATCAAATGCAACCACTAGAAAAATTAAATTCTTCATTAAATTAAAATAAAAATTACAACATATGCGAGAAAATTAGAAGAAACGAAGAAGGAAAATTAAAACATTACGAAAATGAAATATTTGTATGAGCATGGCTTTCTGACAAAAGCCAAAAAATGGCTTGCGTGTTCTACGATCAAAAGCAGAACACTGATAAAAACTAAAAAAAAAACTCCAAACTCTAAAACTCAAAACCAAAAAAAACTCCTTTACAAGCGGCTTATCTCTATTTATAGCTAAAAAATACATTAATAAAATATTATATTTCTTTTTTTTTATTTTAAAACGCGTAAGGAATATTTTTGTATCGAAAAATAGAATCGACGCGTATCGATTTTCGATATTATTATTTTAATTTACAGCGTGATCTGATGCCGCGTTCGATTTTTTTAATTCAAAGTGCACCTGCGTGTCGGCGTCCCGATTCGGCATTGAAAGAGTCCCTCTTGCCCGTGGCATCACGTCATTGGGTGAGACAAGCCGTGCACGTAGGAGCAGGCGCACTGAGATTGGCGCGTAGAAAAAGTGAAGACAACTGGGAAACGGGCGTAATCCAGTAGCGGGCGCGCATGTGTAAATATCACGTGTCGGACTTTGATTAGGCGATGTCGATGGACACGTGGCGGATTCTTGTGCGTGAAAAATGAAGATGCACGCTTGTATGGGCCCAGCGTCACGGGATTGTAACACGAGCGGCTCGGTGCGCGGCCGGCTTGGATGGACGGCCAGTACGGGCCGTTGATCGATCCGACGGTCGGAGGGTCTTCTCGGGGAATCTGCGCGGCCGACGTATGGGGCCAGCTACGTGGCAGAGCTGCGCGACACGTGGGGCCCCGGCTGCCCGGCCGCGTGAAAGATATCTCTGTCCCCATTCGCTTTGTCGAGTTTGATGGACAGCGCAGCGTCGGCCGTGGATACTTTGTCGGACCGGTCCACGTTTGGCGAGTCTTATTTCTTTAGCGTGGACTTCATCTCACTGCCACGAAAATTGAAATTTTTATTAATTGTATTTTCACCCATGAAATATATTTCAAATTACATTTTAAACTTTCTTAAATTACAGTTTAGCCGCTTTACTAATTTTAAATTAAATTTTTAAACTTTTAATAATTATAATTGAGCCCAAATTTAATTTAAATTATATTTTCAATTTTTATAAATTGTAATTAAGAACTATAATATTTGAAATTATATTTGTGGACAAAACAATTATGAAATTAAGTACATTTTCGATACAAATTATTTAATTTTATTGAAAATGTATTTTTAACACATAAAAGGAAAATATTAATTTATTTAACAAAAATTAACTAAAAAGTAAAAGAACATAGCAATTATTATTACTAAAATTGATGAAAATAACTGTATAAAATACAGTTATCAAAGTGCCTTTGATTTAGAAACTTCTATGTTTGTGTTGGAAATCCCTATCTTGATGAGTGTGGTAGGCACTGATATATCTTTCCTCATTCTAGTTCATTAATGAATTGAAAAATCTAAGATAAATAGGCTTGTCACCTACTTTAGTCTTCCTTCTGAAGTTCTTAATTGCTCTTTTAAAATTTTCTGGGAAATAATTTAATTCATTTAAATTAATCCCTGGATATATATTTTTTATTAATCCTGCATGGAAAGCTTTATAAAAAAATGTTATATCAACTCCTTCTAAGATATTGAATTTACTTCCAGTAGGAAATTCCTTATCTGTGGTATAGAATTTTATATCTTTAATATGTTCTTAGGTAGACTTCCTAGCCAAGTTATATAGGCTCAACCATTATGGTTTGTTGAGGTTTCTATATTGGTTCTTCTCATCTTCAATGATTGTAGAATTTTTTGGGGGATGTTTTCCTAAACAACATTGAATGCTTTAATATTTTTGATATTTTTGGAAGAGATGTTTCTCTAAATAGCACTGAAGGCCTTGCTATCTTTTCTAGGTTTGTCAACTTGCTTGGAACTATTGGTTGTTGTTGTAATGCTATGGAATAACTTCTTACTATCTTCTCTAGAGTTATTAGTTTTGATGTTTTGTAATTGGCATAATTGTCTTCAGCTTCTATTCTATTAGTGAAAGCTCTATATGTTACTTCACTAAATTCTAGAATAGATTTACTAGCTTCTGCTCAGTTGTTATAGATTCCTGATTTTAGGCCATTATAGACGACATAAACCTTTTTATGTTCTTTTTTTTTTGCCGCATCTGCCTAGTTGAGCTTTTTGGTTTCAAAAGTTTTTCTTTCTTGTGCACTATTAGGTTCTTACTTTTCATTTTGAATTCTTTCTTTAGAAGTTTCACCTTATTTAGATTGAATTTTTTTTAAAGAAGATTCCTCTTTTGAGATTTTGGACTCTAGAGATTGTTTTGAACAATTAAGTTCTTATTTATTTCCTGTCTCTATAAGAGATTTCTCGAGATATAGCAACTCGAGTTGTTCATATAGGATTTTTACCTCCTTGTCCTTTATCTTGATCTTAATGTCAAGATGTTTCATTCCTGAAATCATAAAAATAGTTAGATGTGTTAATTCTCTAGTATGAGCATCTACTAAGCTATTCTTATGTCCTGGAATATGTTCAACATCAAAATTGTAATGGTTAAACCATTGTTGTCATCTCACTAACCATCCTTGTTTGTAATCACCTATAATATTAGTTCTTAAGAAATAACTAAAATTCTTGTTATATGTTCTAACAATGAATCATGAGCTTATAACATATATTGCAAATTTCTTAATGGTTTTTTTAATAGTTAAATATTCTTTTTTAATAGTTAATTTTTTTTCAATACTGTGATAATTTAATTCTAGACCTTGGAAAGATCCTAATGTATATCTACAAAGATATTCATCTTTATCATCTACTCTTGCTTTCAGAACACCTCCCTAATATTCTTATGAAGCATATGTTTTAATTATCATTTTATCATTTGGACCTAAATGATATAAAGTTGGCAATTTTTTTACCTTTTTTTTTACTTTATCCATATACAGAGTATCTTCTTTTGTTCATTTCCAGATATGATCTTTTTTCAATTTTGCTTGCAATGGTTTTCGCATTTCTACAAGTTTCTTGATGATGCTTCTACATATGTTAAACATTCTAATAATCTTAGTAATTGGTTTTTTTCTTTTAATTCACTAGGAAAACCTTGAATATTATTTAGTATATGAGGTTGTAGATTATGTTTTCCATCTTCAATTTCCAACTCTAAATGTTTAATTTTTTGTTGCACAAAAACTGCTTTCTTTTCAAATAGTACAATGCCTTCTTTTCTACATTCTTATAGAATATTGATAATAACCAAATAGTGATTATTTAATTCATTACTGAAAAACCAAAATATCATCTATATAAACACAACATATATCTTGTAATTTCTTGAAGATGTTATCCATATATCTTTGAAAGATATTGGAGCTTGTTTTAATTCAAATGGTATAACTGTCGATTAGAATTGTCTTTGAGAGCAACTAAATACCGTTAATTTTTGAGATTCTTCATCCAATTTTACTTGCCAAAATTTGTTTTTGCAATCAAAACTTGAGAAGTATTTCTTTCCTTTTATTAATGATAATAGTTCTTATTTCTTTGAAATGAAGTATCCATCGTCAATGGTTTCTTTATTTAATATTTTAAAGTTTATTACCATTCTCTTTTTTCCTCTTTTTTCCTCAGTTTCTTTTTCAACCAAGAATTGTGAACTAGAATGAGGTGAATTATTTGGTATTATGACTTTTAATTCTAAAAGTTCTTGAATTTATTTTCCAAATTCAATCATGTCTTCTAGAGTATAAATCATTGGTTTTACTCTTATGAACTTGTTAAGATCTCTTATTTTATGTTGAATATTATCTTAGATTTATTTATTTTTGGATCCAAAGGATTTTATGTACTTATTGTTTTTAATAATTTTCTTATTTTTGTTAAGGCTTTGACTTCCTATATTTTATTGAGAAAATAGTTTTGTTTCTTCTCCATATCTAATTAAATATTTTCTAAATAAGGTTTTTGCTGATCTATCTCTATCTCACCACATTTTTTTTCTTTTTATGTTGTTGTATAAAAGTGGGGTTTGAGATAGCTAAAACTTTTCTTATTTTTGAGACATACATGGTATCTCCTTTTGGGGTTGTGAGACTTATTTTGTCTAAATATTGTGTGAAAGGTGATATAGGTTTCAAAAATTATTTCCTATTAATAAATCAATTACTATTTTTTGTTGATATATAGTAGGAATGTGAAATTTTTCTCCTCCTATCAATATATATGTATCTTTTAATACATTATTAAGATTTATAATAGTATTATTAACAATTCTTATAATTAATTTTTTTGGCGTTTTTTTCCAGTGTTCTTCTAAAAATACATATTTGCTAGCTACACACATACTGGCTCCTGTATCTACATATACATGTAAATGATAATTCGCCTTTAAATTTTAGTCCTACTTTAATGTAAGTACTATTTGGATTTGTAATATTATACAAATCATTCATCTTCTGATAAAGAATACATACATATAATTTGAGTGTTCATATTCTTAGTGAGTTATTTCTTCCAATATATGGATACTATAAGTATCATTTAAATCAAATTTCTCAATTGGTTCTAATTCTATTTTGAAAACTTCCTTTAAGATTTTTGTTTTCAGTGGAAATTCTTTTTTAAATTCCTTTCTATGTTAAAGTCTACTCAGACATTCATTGGCAAAATGTCTTTCTTCATTATAGATCAAACATCTATATTTTTCTTTCTTAAAGGGCAATAATTTCTGTTTTCAGAAGGTTTATACATCTTCTTTCTAAAATATTTTTTCTTATAGATTTCTTTATTAAATCTCTTTTTATATTTTTGAAAATCTTGTTTTCTAAATTTATATCTTTTAAATCTTTTATATTTATATTTTTGTATATAAGATTTTATATTACATCTATATTTTCTTGATATTCTAAAATCTTTTGTATCACAAAAGATTTTATCATTTCTTTTTATTTGTTTATATTCTTTTCTTTCTTGGCATTTAATAATTATCTAACTTTTAAGGTTCCTTATTCTTCCTCCTAGAGTATCTAGTATATTCATCTATTTCTCTGTTCCTAACATTTTGTTAGGGTTTTATGTAGTGTTCTAGGTAATTTTTGAAAAAAATATTTTTCTATAAGTTTTTTGCATTGAAGGTGATAATTTATGATAATATATTTCATATTCACAAATAAAAGAATCTATATAACACATGTTATAAATTTTCATATTTATTATATGCCATTTAGCTTCATTGATTTCATTTTCAATAGATTCAGTAATAGTTTTTTTTATCTTCTCCAATAAATTATTTGTATATTTCATTTATTACTGTATCCAAGTATTCTCTTCTTATGAGAGCATTCTCTTGCATTAACAAATGTTGTTGATCTATTAAGTTTGAAAATCAAACTTTAACATTTCCTGTCATTTTGTGTGCTACAAGTATCCTACATATTGAAGGGTTTATTTGGGTAGTTTAAGAGGTTTGTATGAGCACACTCGTACCACTAGCTCATTCATCTAAGGCTTTCTTCTTATATCTTATACAGTCTAAATTTAAAATATCAGACTTATAATTATCATGGAGTTTGAATTCTAGTGGAATACTACCTCTAGTTCCTCAATGTAAATTGCCATCCATTTTAGGTGATTGTCTTCTTCTATGTGTGGAATCAAGTTGTTGTTCTTCTTTTTTTTTGCCTATTTCTTTCTCCCCTATGCGGATTAGATGTTCATTCTTGATAAGGAATTGGTAATGAAATTGGTTTCATATGACCTTTTGGAGTCATATTTTCTGGTTCAAAATCAGTCTTACTGATTAGTGTCATATCATCTTCCTCTTTGTTTGTACAAAGTTTTTCATTATAATGTTCTTCTATTTCTTTATTAGTTAGTGTTAATAAACTAACTAATTTTCATATATCCCTATTTTTAGGATTCATGAATTTTCTCTCTAATTCCTTTCTATATTCTATTAAATTGAAATTATATTTTTTTCTCAAATCTTTCTTCATTTTTAGGAATCAATGCATTTGATCTCTTAGGTGGTTCTTCTTTTAGTCTTTCTAAGGGATCATATTTATGCCCTATAAGTTCATTATTTATATGTATGTTGTGTACAACTTTTCTTAGTTCTAAAAATTCATTGTGTATATCTTATTGTAGTTTATTATAATCACATTATTTTATTTTCTTTAATAATTCTTTTTATGCATCTATTATTTTACGTAGGTATTTTGTGTTTGATCGTTGAACTAAATTCATTTCCTGTGTTAAAAGTTACACAATTTCAAATAATGTTGCCTAATTTTTGGCTACAACTACTAGGCTTCCATTTACTTCTAAATGCATATTTTTTTATTTTATCCTTAAATATTATTATTTTCCTAATATACAATCATAAACTAATACCTTCATTATTTAGACTTCATCTAATTACCATTCTTCTAGTTTTTTCAAAATCTGTTAGTATTTTTGGCTTTATTATTTGTCCAAATTCCTTAAAAATTTTATCTATTTCTATAAATTCATTTTGTCCGTATATTGAATTATCGTGATTATTTGTTAAAGAATATGCTATTAGATAATGTATTGAAAATGAATAATTTTATTATTTCATTAATTCTACTTTTTCAAATTCATAAGCTAGATCGTGTATATTAATAACAAATTTATGATATATTATAAATTTTAACTTTTTGTATCATAAGTTTCCATGAATCATTCCTAGTAAGACATTTCTTATTTATTATTATGTTATCTAGTAATGTTATTTTTATTGGTGTATTTATTACTTATCTAAAATAAACTTTTATTAATATTTGAAATCTTCTTAAATGAATGTATCTAATTTTTTTTTATCTTTATGGAAAATTTTGGATAGCTTGTTTAATATAATTTCTTTATCAATTAATGATATATTATACATGCAAAAAAACAATTGTAATCTTAATATTCATTTCTTTATTACTTATGACATAATAAATTATATTTTTCTTAAGGAATAATTTTCTTAACAAGAATGATGGGCCTTTAAATTCATCTCATTCTTTAAGATTTAATTTTTCTTTTTAAATTTCTTCAAATTTCTTTTTACTCGTTACCATTTCTTGTGAAAAATATCCTAATATGTCTTTTATTTCTATTTTTATTATTTCTTGGTTTATTTTTTATTCTTACATTTTAAGAATATAGATTTAACTTTTGTTATATTTTAAGGATATTTTTGAATTTTTGGAAACTTTAGGAGTATTTTTAAAGGTATCTCAAAACTTGAGAGTATTTCTGATATTAATGATACTAATCATATGTTTAAAAATGAAATTTATTTAAACACATGCATAAAACTAAAATATTTATGAACCTGTGCTATAGTGGTGTGAAAAGAAAAGCAACTATTGAAGGAGATCATTTCATACAATATACTCAAAAAAAAAATTTGCTTTTAGTACATGGCTCAAGAAGCTATGAACTGATCACCTTTAGATGCAGTGACAAAATTACTAACATATCAGATAATCAGAATGTTTGGTTGAAAAAAAGAAGAAAAAAACACCTTAAGGAAGAAATATTGACCCATCTCCACACACTTGTAGCAGCCACCAAAAACAACTTAGCCTTATTCATAATGTCTGAACGTTTCAATATTCCCCATTCCTAGCTCCCCAGCTATCTTTTGTGAAAATATCAAAAATAGAATACCCAAAAGGTAATATATAATTTTTTTTTTAAACGTAATATAAAATTGAGCAAATATAAAACATCTACCTTGAGTTTCACCTCCTTCCCTCTTTAGGTAACCACAACTAGGATCTATAAACAAATACATGAAAAACAAATATACATCATCATCTCCATTCGTAACAGTAATATATACAACCACACAAGGCACACCACCATAGAATCAAACAAGGAGTACAAATACATGCGAAGTATAATTACATACTGCCTGTCCGTCTCCAAAGCATCCCATGAGAAAGCCTTAGAAGCTTCATCCATGACAGCTCTGACCTCCATGGCAAGTCCTTTGCTCCAGTTTTCATGTACGATCAATAGGTTCAGTGCGATCCTGCACTGCAAGTCGCTCTGATACATCGGCTAGTGATTTGAGATTGCACTTGATAAATGCTTCAACAAAGTAACAGGTCTCATCTTTTGTATTCCCTTCAGGGACATCAACCACGAATGACTCGATCACCAAAGTCCCTAGCCTTCCATCAAGAATCTCTGGGTGTAGGGACATAATTGAAGAGTAGTTCTGAAAATGGGAAAGAAAATGAGGATGTAGAAAGTAGAAGGGTTAAACACGGTCAATCAAATAGAGAAATGCATGTTTAGATGAATGAACTAGAAATAAGAATTGACGTGGAGGGGCAAATCCATAAACAGAATGTATTCATACCCTGAGTCTGTGATCACCACCAATTATCCTGATGCTGAGTATATGCTCATCATCATCGAGGACTTCCAATCTTTCAGTACTCGTAGTAGCTGGAAGCCCAGATTTGACATCAACTTCTCGAAGACTCCCAATCCCAAGGTTCCCCTGCATTACACACCTGCTAACAAATGGCTTGTAATTTTGGGGTTGATCAAATCGCCTCACCAAAGACCAAACCTAATCAAAGTAAAGTAAATGTCACATGAAAAAATAAATAAACAAACTACAGAATTAATTCCCACTCATGTCAGCATGCACACTGTATTTAAGTTGTGTTTTCATAAAACATGTCAATATTAATTCTCGCATTTAGCACACACTATTTTCTCATTTGGCATGCATAAAAAATACCCATTTGGTAAAAGGCTATTTTGAGGAGAGCTTCAAAGTGAGGCTTCAAAAAAGGTTTTCAGGATATAGTCTCGTGCAGTAAATTAAGGCTTACGATTTTTTGGACTGAAGACCGCCTCAAGGATTTATTCCTCGAGGCAATTGACACTATAGACTCAAACGGTATGTTCACAAACTACCAATAAAATCCTGAAGGTAAAGTTTTTTAAAGGTAAAATTTGTGGCTTAAGTCTCGCCTCACTTGAAGAAGAAAACACCTTAGTACTTAAAATAGCATTTTACCACATTGAAAATACCTCAATGATCCAACTAATTGGATATAAGACTAAAACAGTAATTTTATTCTCAATTGCATTTTGGACTTGTTCAACAGGGTCAAAGTTCATGTACTTCGACACTTAGCATTGGAGTTAAGAACCTCAAAAAGCAAAGTTACGAACATTTTCTTAATTCAGGATTCTTAACAAGAAAAATGAATGTGGATTTCAAAATATTCATACAGCAGAATAAAGGATGCCTCAAAATCACCTTAAGAACCTACTGCTCAATCAGATTCTAAAACCATCACAAATATCCAAAATAAAATAGCTAAATCTTAAGATTCTAACCGTACGTCAAATACCATTAGAAGCACATGTTCACATTTCCAAATCCAAGTTTTAATAAAACGACAGAAACGCAGAGGATTTGAACTGATTGACAAAGTAATTCTCTACGATCTTTAAGAAGGTCTGTAATTCTTAAATAACGCACTAAGAAGCTATTGGGAAGGAAGACAGTTTGAACATTTTCAACTATGCATTTGCTAATTTCCTAAGCAACCAAGTCAGACAAGCAAAGGGAGTGGACTACCCAAGATGATCACAACAGAACTAACGGGTTGAAGTATAGTAAGTAAATCAATAAAGAAATTTCGATCGAGATCATTTCACTTCCAAATTCAATCAAACATCCATAGAACTACTGATGTTAAATCCCAAACTAAATACCAATCAAGCACAAAACATAAAGGAGAAACGAAATAACAGCCAAATCAAAAAGGGAAGGACACAAAAATCCAATAAAACCCATAAATCAAAGCTTAAGAAGAGAAATTTTCAACATGCAGATAGATAATGCATATATGTTTTTTTGCAGAAAGAGGGAAATTTACCAGATGAACAGGCGCTTTGATGTGCTTGACGAGGACAGAGGTACACAGATTGTCAGCAGGATCGTGCCTGTGATGCTTTTGAATGTACTCAGTCTCCAACCCACCAATCGCTCCATTTTGAACCACCACTCCATTCCCATTCATTTTTGCTTCCTTTCCTCTCTTTAATTTCTTCAACTTAATCTAATTTAATTAAAAATATAACAGATCAAATCACAATAAACCTTTAACCTATAAGAAAGAAACAGAAACATCAAAGAGAAATATAGGCAAAACGAAAGGGAAAGAGCGAGTCGTCTCGTATTCCGATGGACACGTCAGAATCGTCCCCCGGAAACGGAGCTCCGATAACCGGTCTTATCTTCAGAGGAAAGCTTCTAATTCTGCAGAGAGAGTTTAGGTGGGGGGAGAAGAGGTGTGTTTGACACTCACTGCCATAGAAGAACTAACTGAACTCAACCCTCTCCATCATCTCCATCGACCTAAATTAAAGCACGAAAGAATTATTTCAATAAAAAAAATTAAAAAATTGAAAAACCGAATAAATATCAATTAAATTAGTATGATATGTGGATTAAGTGTGTCAAGCAAAACGCCCTTGCTATTGGCCATAATTTACGAGATTGCTAAAATTTTGTCCATATTTGCGAAATAGACATGCAAGACCACGCAATTATGAATTATCATGAGTGATCAGTTGGCTTTCTATTTACGACAAGAAAGATGATACTTGCCATAATTAATTTGATAATAATTAGATATATCATTTTATATTTTTATGGATGGTGGTAAATTTTATAAATTCAAATTTTAATTATATTAAAATATTATTTGTTATGAAAATATATATATATATATATATATATATATATATATATATATATATTCTGTAAAATATAAAAGTAGTCGGTAATTCAAAAAATTATATTAATTTTTTACCAAACTCTATATCTTTATTTACTTTTTGAGAATGCAATTTTAAATTTATAATAATAAAAATAATAAATATATTTTAATTTAAAAATAATATGAGTTTATATTAAAAAAATTATTTTATTATTATAAAATTTAAGATGTATAATTTTGTATTTTTTTATTTTTTTCCAACAAGTTACAACTCAATATCATAAAACTTATTTGAATAGGTAAAAGATTTGTCATTCAAGTTTAATTATGAATGTGTGATTAATATTTTTTTAACTAAACTATATTTTTATATTATTCAAAGATATGATTTGAAACGAAAGAAAAATAGATTTTACCATCAAATTACTATATGAATCATGTATGAGAATATAATAATTAAATAATATCATGAAATTTTTTACTTTACTTTTATAAATTTGATATATGAGTTTTATTTTTTAAAATTAATATAGTTTATTTATTTTATTATTATATTTTTTAATATTTTAATTATTTTTTATTAATTTAATTTTTTTAATATACTTAAAAAACTTAATTATAATTGAAATATATTTTATTAGCAAAGTTAGTAAATTTTTGAATAGAAAAACATCTCAAAATATTAAAAAAGCAAAAAAAGAGTGATTAAATGATAAAAGTTAGTTTAAAATTATTAAAATATTTATAAATATTATAACAAAATAATTAAAATATATCAATTTAAAATAAAATTTACTTAACTTCTTCCCATTTTAAATACATGATTCCTATAACCATCAAATTACAAAGTACATTACTTTAAATAGTGTAATTCCTCTTTTCCAGTAACATGATTGGTCATTAGGAAGCAAGTGTGATCACCGGAACCTGTTTAGATTATAAATCATCAATATATATATAATCTTAATAAATTATCTTAATATTTATATTTTTATGTTATTTAGATACTTTAATTATATAATTTTAAATACATAAGTTAATTATCTTTTTAAACTCTTGTATAAATTAAACAAAATAATAGTGATTTATATATCCTTTATAAAAATTATGTAATCAAAATATCATAATAATATAACTAAAATGAACTTCAAAACTAATCACATGTATACCCATCCTAGGTTAAAATTGTTTAAGTAACTTATTTTTTATGAAAATAAATTTTAAATTTATATTTATTAAGTGTAGTAATAGAAGTCTATTACATTTATAAAAATGAGTAGATTTTCATTTTGTAAAGGTCATAAGTTTATATCGTAGTTTTTTATAAAATTAATAGACTCGCGATATCCTTTTTAAACTTATACTACCTTACCTCGTAGGTACAGAATTAAAATACATTTTTGTTAGAACAACAAGTAAGAGTAAAAATAAACAATTCAAACAGAAGTCTCAAGTAGAGATAATAGTAGTTTTATTGTTTATTAGAGTTGTAACTATTTTATTATTTAATAAATTATTTATTATTAAGTGATTGTTTTAAACAATTCGAGGATGTTAACATAAATAAATGATCTCTACATGTATTTATCTCGTTATATCACTTATTATGCATGATTTATTATTGAGTTAGTATAATCTGAATTTTATATGTATATGTTTCAATGTATTAAAACATAAACTTTAATTAAAAAGTATTTATTATTTACTTGCTTTGTATTTGATATATAATATCTTTTATTTTAAGTTATCTATATTTATGATAATTTATTATTTGTACTTTTTGTGTATTGATTATTTAAATGTTTATTATTACGTTTTTTGTGAGTTGAAGCCAAATACTTAAAAAATTTATATCTCTTTATACCGATTGTATCTAATTGTACATTCTTTCAAAGTTTTGGTTTCTCTTATTATCTCTAAAACACTTATTCGAGTAAAAGTATACAAAAATTATCTGAAATAAACCAACCAAATCTAATTTTGTTTAATTTATTTAATTTATTTTATTATTTATTTATTTTTATATTGTTAATATTTTTTTAATTTAAAACTTTATAATCATAAACATCTATAATTTTAAGTCCTTTTTCTTTTAATTATAGATATTCATATTGATATATATGCCTAGATTACTATTTAAATTAAATATTAACAATTATGAAATCATATTATAATTGTTTTAACACATATATATGACTTAAAGTTTATAGAATCAAATTTAATTCAAGAAATAAATTTAAGAGGGAAAAATTAAAATTTCAAAAATAATTTGAATTAATTTTACAATTTTAATTAGTTTTAGGTTGTTTTTATTTTTTAATAACCTATTAGATTGAGTTGATTTCATTTTTAGTTTAAAATCCAACCAACCCAACTTTGCATATCCTTGAGTTCAAATGTTTTGTTATTATATATTTCTTAAATAAGATAAAATATTTTCATATAATTTGATACATTTTAAAATAATTGTGTTTTCACGTATCTCTATTCTTTAAAAATTAATCAAAATTTTCTCTTGGGTACATTAGATCATGCTTTTTAGACTATCTTTTAATTTATTTCTTAAAAAATATCAAAACTCTATTTTTGAGAATTGTTTTCGTGACAATAGTTTTCATTATGTTCAAGTGTAATACTATACTCTATGAGTACTTTTCTACTCTTTGTATTAAAAACAAACAAAGATAGTTTACGACAATATTTGATAAACCCCCATCACGGTTTTCTATTTATAATCATTTACAAAATAAAGAGGAAACTATTACAAATCAAATAATATCAAACGAAAATAGAAAGAAGTAATAAAAGAATACAAAAGAATAGCCTATAATCAAGAATCAAATATGATACATATGGTAAACCGTAATGGAAGGCTATGTATCCTCAACACCCCCCTCCCTTGAACAAGTTGAGCATCAGATTGGAACGAACGTGAAGCTTGGATCAGAAAAATTCAAAGAGATGTCGAGAAACACTTTTGGTGAAGATGTCAGCAACTTGGAGGTAGGAGGGCACATATTGGGTGTGAAGTTTGCCAGCGACAACAAGTTTCCTAAGAAAATGATAATCTAATTCAACATGCTTGACCTGCTTGTGGGAAATAGGATTAGAGCTTAAAAAGATAGAACTTGTGTTGTCACATAAGAGTAGGGGTTGATGTGGAATGGGGACCTTAAGGTTATGCAGAAGATGCGCAAGCCAAAGAGGTTCAGTAGTAGTCATGACAAGGGCACGATACTCAGATTCACAACTGGAGCGTGAAATAGTAAGTTGCTTCTTTGCACTCCAAGAAACTAGATTTTTACCAAGATAAATAGAGTAGCCAAATGTGGAACGATGAGTATCAGGACAACCAACCTAATCAGCATCCGAATAAGCAACTAGTGCACCAGGAACAGTGGATGTACGAAAGGTAAGGCCAAAGTGGAGTGTGCCCTTAACATAACGAAGAATAAGCTTGATAGCAAGAAAATGATTTGTAGTAGGGGTGTGCAAAAATTGGATGACAGAGTTGAAAACATGGGTGATATCTAGACGCATAATGGTTAAATATTGAAGGGCGCCAACAAGAGATCGATAGGGAGTAGGATCAGAGAAAAGAGAACCGTCAGTAGTCAGATGTTGGGAAACAACCATCAGGGTGTGAACAGGTTTTTTGTCGAGTAACTGAGCATGAGTAAGAATATCTCGATCATATTTTAACTGACTGATAAATAGACCATCGGGAATGGGCGAAGCTTCAAGACCAAGAAAGTAACTGAGGGAGCCCAAATCCTTGGTAGCAAACTCAGAGTGAAGCTTGCGAGTAAAGTTGTCAAGAAAAGATGGGTTGTTTCCAGTAACAATGATGTCATCAACATAAAGAAGAAAGTAAATAAGATTAGACTACTGATGAAAAACAAAAAGAGAGGTGTCAGTGCAGCTGTAAGAAAAACCAAGTGTGAGAAGAAAGGAGCTGGAACGCTGAAACTAGGCCCGGGGAGCTTGCTTTAAGCCATTTATTTTATCTGATGAAAAAATAACAATTAAATGATATTATTTAAACTTTACTGAATATAAAGATATTAATGTAATATATAATGTTTCTTATTCTATTTCAATTGTAAACCACGTACAGTAATACTTATTTTTTATTTAATTTTAATAATCAAATTAAATAATATAATAATAATATTAATTCTTTTTTATTAAATTACATTCTCAATCATTTTTTTTATTCTGTAAATTAAACGTAGCTTTAAGGTTTTCTTCTAATTTTTGTTTAATAACAGAAAGTGATGTGTCACGTGAAAATTGAATGTTATGGATCATTTCTATTAGAATTTTCGGCAAAATGGATAAAAGTTTATGAATTTAACAAACCACATGGTGAGGCAAAATTTGCAACCACTAAACAGTTTTGACATAAAACATACTTTCCCATTAATTTGTAATAATGATATTTCTAATTTGAAGAAGATTTTAGTTCTCAAGCAAAATTAAACATGCATGATTAGTTTTGTTAAGTATCTGCATAGGTGTGAATTGATTGATGAGTGGTATCTCCAATGAGTGGTATCTCCAATGCTTTCTTTAACAAACAAACATCAGTCGGAAAGCGAGGATCAATATACCCAAAAGGTTGTTCTATGTAAACATGTTTAGTAACAGTGTCATTGAGGAAAGCATTCTTGATCAAGTTGTCGAAGAGGCCATTTATTGGTGACAACAAGAGAAAGTACAACATGGACAGTTGTATCTTTGACAACCAGACTAAAAGTGTCAGTGTAGTCATGACAAGGTACCTGGGTATAACCTTTTGGCAACAAGGTGAGCCTTGAGATGCTCGACAGATCCATCTTGCAAATATTTAGTGCAAAACACCCATTTAGAGCCCACGATGTTGGTGTTGGCAAGGCGAGGAACCAAAATCCAAGTACCATTTTGTTGTAAAGCTTGAACTTCTTCATCCACAGCAGCAAGCCAAGTAGGATTCTTAGCAATAGATTTGAATCCTTTCGGCTCAATGGATGCAAGAAGAGCATAAATAAGTCCAAAAGAGCCCAAGACACCAAGATTCACTAGATGACAAGTCTTGAAAATACCATATTTGGCTCGTGTGATCATAAGATGAGAGCCCAAAGAAGAAGAATAATCAGCAGCATGCTTAATAGAAGGCGGACTGGGAGCCAAGGATGGCAAAGAGGAACCTGCAAGAAAATTATCAAATTGCATAGACTCATCCACAAGGTCAGAACAAATATTACACGAAAAGGAGCTGGATCAAGGAATGTGCGGGGAAAGAGAGGTAGAGGAAATGGGGGATGGATTAATATGGTGAAGACACAGTTCCAAAAAAATTGAAATATGAAGAGAGGAAAAAGGAAAAAGGGTGGGCCTGGGAGCTAGGGACAATAGGAAAGTGAGTTTCATCAAATTGAGCGTGGAGGGTGATGTATAGCCTAGTGTTGTGTGTTTTGCAACACACAAAAATCGTGCAAGTATACACGGTCACAAGTAATAAAGATTTGTAAGTAGAGTATCGTTCTCACGAGGATTTGTTACTATAGTTTGTTGAGTACTAAAATTGTATCTCTCTGATTTTATCCAAAACAATCGTTAATTAAGAAAAAGTTTAAAAATAAAATAAGAGAACTCTAGGATTGCAATTTTTCACCAAACTAATCCACTCCAATCATATTATTTTCTTTGGATTTATATTTTTTAGTACATTTAATTTGTCAACCGAAAACTTCTTTTTTTATTCATACATCTCTTCCGAGTTCGTCTGAAACACACTCAAGTTAAATTAATTCACTATATCTACATGAGAATTAAATTCACCAAGATTCATTAAGTTCTAAGTTTTCAAATGGCCACACATACAATTAGGGTATATTCCTATCCTTCATCATACATGTCATTCTATTTACGAGCAATATACACAAAAATGCCTTTCTCAAGTTTATTTTTATGCCACAAATCGTTTTGATAAAATTCGTAAATAATCAAAAAGCATTAAGCACAAAATAGAATGAACAAATCGAACGTCTTATAAATCTAAAAAAAAATTAAAATTAAAGCTTCATAAATTTAGATCAAATGTAACCTTAGAAAAATTAAATTACTTCATAAAATTAAAATTAAAATTACAATAGATTCAGAAAAATAAGATGAAGAATAAGGAAAATTAAAACATCAAGAAAGCGAAAATATTTGGCACACGCGTAACACAACAAAAGCCAAAAATGAGCTTTGCGTGTCTATGTCCAAAACCGAACACAACAAAATTTCTAAACTAAAAAACTCCCAACTCTATCATAACATCACTTTCTATTTATAGCTAAAAAATACATCTAAAATATTACATTTTTATTTTATTTTTTTATCAAAAACGCGTAATAATTTTGATCGAAAAACAAAAAATCACGCGTATCGATTTTGGTATCGAAAAACATTATTTAATTCATGCGTGAAACAGGGGCGCCGATTCTGCATTTTTTTAATTCATTGTGCGTGCCACGTGTCAAAATCTGATTCGCTGCAAGATTCCCTAAGGCCACGTGGCGACATCATTGAGCAAACCGGCCGCACGCAGGAACGGCCCACAGGATTGGGGCGCCGAAAAGTGAGGCAACGGCTGGAAACGGGGCGTGATCCAGCGCGGTCGCGTGCATTGTAATATACCACGTGTCGGAACATGATTTGCTTAAATATTAGTGGGACACGTGGCAGATTCTTATTCTGTAAAAACTGAGGATGCACGCGGCTACCATAACCCGCGTCCACGCTGGACAGCTGACACTAACGGTTCGGTGCGCGGCGGCCTTGGATCCACGCGCTTCAATCTGGACCGTTCAAGAGATCCAACGGTCAGCGATGCGCCTCGGGGAAATCCTGCGCAGCCGACATATGGGGCCCACTCTGACGCCGAGCCGTGCGAAGATTTTACACGCGATTTTGCCTCGTCTGGTTGCACTCGCCAAATCTGGACCGTTGATGCTTCGATCGGATGGTGGGTGATGAACGTCGTGATTTGTGCGAGTGCGATTCCTTTCCTGCGCATAAAATTCAAACTTTTATTAATTATATTTTGACCCACAAATTTAATCCAAATTACATTTTGCACTTTCTTAAATTACAGTTAAGCCCTTTGCTAATTTTAAATTAAATTTGTAAACTTTTAATAATTATAATTAAGCCCAAATTTAATTTAAATTATATTTTCGATTTTTATAAATTGTAATTAAGAAACTATATTATCATAAATTATATTTGTGGACAGAAATATGAAATTAAGTACATTTTCGATACAAATTATTTAATTTTATTAAAAATGTATTTTTAGCACATAAAAGGAAAATATTAATTTATTTAACAAAAATTAACTAAATATTAATAGAACATAGCAATTATCATTACTAAAATTGATGAAAATAACTATATAAAATACAGTTATCACCTAGTGGTGGTGGGATCAAGACAACGAAACCCTTTATGAGAGGGATTATAACCTAAGAAAATGCAAGGAATGTTGCGGGGAGAAAGTTTGTTAGGCATATAATCACGCAAGTAAGGATATACACGAAACCAAAAGGGTGAAAATTCTCATAATGCGGAGAGGAGCCGTATATAAGTTCAAAGGGTGACTTACCTCCAAGAAGTGGAATGGGCAACCGATTGATGATATAAGTTGTAGTGCTGAAAGCGTCAACCCAAAAATGAGGAGAAAGGTGAGAGTGGAAGAGAAGAGCCAAACCAGTCTCAGTCACATGATGATGTTTTCTCTCAGCACGACCATTTTAAGCAGGTGTATATGGACAAGAGAGTTGATGATGGATGCCAGAAGTATGTAAGTGAGTTTTGAAGCAAGTGCTAGTAAATTCAGCACCTCTATCGCTTTGAAAAACCTTGATACGAGTGGAATGTTGGTTTTCCACAAATTTTTCAAATTGAAGAAAAATATCAAAGAAATTAGATTTAAATTTCAAAGGATAAAGACAAGTGAATCGGGAATAATCATCAATAAAAATAACATAATAAAGAAACCCGAATTGGATTTGATGGGGGAAGGACCTCAAAGATCTTAATGAATAAGATATAACATATACGACGACCTATATTCATTTCGGGAATAAGGAAATCGATGATTTTTCGCAAGTTGGCATGTACATAGTGAATGAGAAGGTAATAAAGACGTAAGAGAAAGATGTCCTTTTTATTTAAAAATAATAATAGAATGATTCACATGGCCTAGGCGAGCATGCCATAAATCATATGAAACACATAGAGATTTATTTTTTAGGACAAAAATAAAGGTAGAGTTTCCACGCTCCAGCACATATAGCCCACCATCTCTTTCACCGGTCGCCACCACCCTTCCTGTTGAACGATTCTAGACAATAAAAAGATTATTAGTAAAAGTAACGGAGAGAGGAAAATTAGACATTAATTTCCTAATTGAAAGAAGGTTTTTAGTGAGATGAGGGACAACCAATACACCTAATAAGTGAATATTTGGAAAATGAGAAAGAGTACCAGTGTGGGTAATGGGTAGAGAGACAATTTTTTCTACAATCATAGAGTCCTTACATGTGTTAATTTTTGGGTTGATCCAAAATAGATGGATCGGTGGTCATATGGGCCGAAGCCATAGTGTCCAAAAACCAGTCAGTAGCCTCAGGTCCAGAAAGGGAAGAAGATGTGTTGAAGGCTTGGGCAAGATGAGTGGAGGAATCAGTCCGAGCATACCATTGGTTACACTGGTCAGTATAATGGCCCTCCATGCGACAAATTTGACATCGAGGTGGTCGATGACCCTAACCAGAGTGGGTTCATCCTCGGTTGGAAGAGTTGTTGCCGTGGGAATAAGAATGACCTCGCTGGTTGCTATGGGAAGTAGACAGAGTTCTCTAGGAATTGCTTCGGCCATGATTATTGGCTGTGAATTCCGCAGTGGTGGAGTCAGAAGACTCAAGAGATCGTTGGAACAACTCAAAAATTTTTGCTTTAGAAACTAAATCTGCAAAACAGGGGAGAGTGGTGAGAGCCATCTGAGCAGTAGAGAAATTGGAAAAATCGATGCCAAGTCCACGAAGGAACAAGTGCACTTCATGGGCTTCCAATGGCATGAAGTTGGTCACAAAGTGTTTTGAAGGTACGAGCATATTCAGCAATAGGTTTGGTGCCGCGTTTCATCATCCGTAAGTCATCCTTGAGTCGGAGTTCATGGGCTTTCAAATGATGGCTGAATGTAGTCTCCAATGCGAACCAAACGTCACGAGCAGTGGAGAGACCAATGACAACAACGATGGCTTCCTCGGTGAGAGAGGAAAGTAGGAGACAAAGAAGTCGTTGATTGACTGCTTTCCATGCCAGATATTTGGTGCTGAGTATGATAGAAGTGGCTGGTTCAAAACGGAGTAGGGAAATAAGAGTTCCATCAACGTAGCCTAGCAGGTCTTGACTCTCAAGAAGAGGAAGAAGTTGGCTTTTTCCAAAGAAGATAATTGGAGTAAGAAAGCTTGATAGTGATCACATGGATTAGAGTGTTGAAAGGAAGAAGATGAGAAGAGGATTCAAAAGCCATCGAGAAGAAGGGATCGGGGTTGCTAAACCAAATGGGGCTTTGATACCATGACAATATTTGCTAAAGGGTGGGGAGAGTTTTCTATTTATAACCATTTACATAATAAAGAAAATTATTACAAATCAAATAATATCAAATGGAAATGAAAATGGAAAGAAGGAATAAAAGATACAAAAGAGTAGCCTATAATCAAGGATTAAATATGATACATATGATAAACCGTAATGAAAGGCTACGTATCCTCAACATTTTATACATGCAATTTTTTGTATTGTTTTAATATTGATTTCCTAATTTTCTTTAAATGATATATCCATAATTTTGTTTCATTTAAATCATGTGTGTATTCTTTTAATTCTTTATTCACTATTTTTATATCATTCATGTGTTCTTTTCTTTTTTCTTCAATATATAAAGTACAAAGTACCTCTTTTTAAAATTAACATGCACCCACTTAACTACCTATAGTTCATTAAAAAAAAATTGTGAAGGTTAAGGTTCTAATAATTTTCTGCAAAATGTTAGCCGTTGGATTCACATTTTTATTCAAAATAACATGAATAATCTTATCAGGCGATTCTGTTTGTTAAATTAATTAGTTAAATTCTGATACATAACATAATTGATGTGTATGTTGATAGATACAAGGTTTTTAATTACGTTGAATAACACACAATTTCCTGCAACTTCTCAACTTACAAATACATTTGAATTTTATCTATCATTCTCAATAATTACATTAATAATTATACAAATAATTATCTCTGAATTCTTAATAATGTTTTCCTACTTTCAAAAACTTTGTTTTCTAACTTACTAAATTTTTCAAAATATTTTTTTTTAATATTTCAAACTTTTTTTTTCTAATTATATATTTTACATATTATCTTCAAAAATTTAGAACAAAATTTTAAGAATAACTTTTAATTAAATTATTAAATTATATAATCAAAGGTTTAAAAAACAATTATTCAAAATTAATCTTTAATGATTTTTCGTTAATCAGGTAAGCAAGTGTTTATATTATTCTATATTTATATTATAAAAAAAATTCTTATTAAATCTTACAATCTTATTACTTAATTTGTAAGACTTTTTCCTAATAATGTAAAAATGCATTGGAGTGATTTTCGAATGAGTATTCAACAACTCGATAACAACTACTATTTAATTAGATCTATAACTACCTTTTGAATTATAAAATTTATTTTTATTTGTAAATATTTTTGATGATTTTTTATAATTTTTAAATTGTACTTGTATTAGGATATCTCTTAATTATTATAAATGTAAGTATTATCTTATTTCCTTAAAAAAATAAAGATTTATACGTGTAATATTATTAATTTATAATATAACATATAATATTAACACAGAAGTTATTATTATTTATAAAAAAAAAATTGAAGTTAATATACAGATATGACATTTTCTTCTTATCTCCTTATTTCGCTCACTACAAAAAGTTGAAGCAAATAACCAACTTTTTGATAACATGCCTCCTAAATAGCATATAGTAGTTTCATAAAAGCTACTACCATATATACTTTCTAATTTCATGTGTATAATATATATAAGAGATTCTCTCAAATAATTAAGATCTCTCTCTCTCTCTCTCTCTTTCTTTTTTTTTTCTTGGTTCTCTTCTTTTATATCTATACTAATCCCATATAATTAATATATTTTTTTCCTAATTATTTATTTTACAAAATTATTATTTATAATCATCACATCAAATACCAATAAAACCCCTTGATGATGACGACGATGATGATGATGATCTGCTTGAAGAAGAGGATTTTCTCCACCTTGATAGACGTAACAAAAATGTTAAAACTTCTGTTGGATCTTGCAATGAAAACAAAGCTTTTGTTTCTTTTGCAATCGAAGTAACAACTATAGGAACCCCTTGTCCTCTACTTCTTATGACCTGCCATATATATAGTTACAATTACATATTAGTAATTTACTTTAAATTTATTTAAAGCTATTAATTATTTATTAATTTTTAATTAATAAATAAAATTATGTAGTTGATTTTATACATATATTTAACTTTTCTATAAATTATTATTATTTTTAAACAACTAACAATATGAATAAGAGATAGATATATTAGGTTAAAAACCTAATAATTTTAATTATTGAATTATAAGTATAAGTAAGATAGAATGTAAAATAATATAATTAATTATTTTCTCGATAAATTAAATTTATCAAAAAGTTAATTTTTTAACTATTTCTCACACATACAACTAACATATACACAAGTACAAGAAATTGAGGTATAGGAAAAAATATTATGATTTTATTAAAATATGGATATTACCTTAAATGCATCTTCATCGGTTCGATCGTCACCTATGTATATAGGAAGAATTTCAGTGGAATTGCTTAACCCTAGAGTTTCAAGTAAATATTCTAGGGCATGGCCTTTGTTCCATTCTATTGATGGTCTGATCTCTATAACCTGTATAGAGTGAATAATTTTTTATTCTTTTTAAGTCCAAGCTAGGTTTATTATTATTGATTTATTAAGATGAGTAAAGGAACTTAATTTTAGAATTACTTGATCATTGAAGTCCTAATTACCTTTTTACCCTCTGTAATGTGAAATTCTGGATAGTTTTTAACCACAGCTTTCACCTTCTCTTCCAAAATTCCATAATCCTGCATATTGGGTAAAAAAAACAAAAAAACACACGGTAAATATATTTTCATGCCAATTTGAAGAGATTAAAAAGTTAATAATTTTAAACATTTGTTCAAGAAAATAAGATCAACAATATACTTTGTTTGATAAATTTCATATCACGTTCAATTGGGTTTTATAAATATATAATTAAAAAAAAAAGAAATTCAATTAAATTAACGAAATGGAAATTTTACCTCTTTGCAGACTTTTCTAAAATGTACTGAAATGCAAAATCTATTATCTTCTACCATAGCACCTGGTATTTTCATAACTTTTTCTTCCAGTGTTGTGAATATCTGCCAAAATTTTATGAGAGAGATTTCTTAATAAAATCGATTAAATCAAGGAAATCAAAATAATTTAATTCCCATTATTTGGTTACACTGAAAAACATAAATATTTAAAAATAAAAAAAAGTATTGTTATAAAGATTGACATCAATCAATCAAACAAAATAATTTATAATACAATAAAAAATAACATTTTTAAAACTTATTATCACAAATATAATACCATTTGGTATATTTTTACTATTAACAAAAATCTAACAAATTATTTGACATTAAACTACAGTTATTTAAATTAGATAAATGTTAAATATCATTCAATGTTATTAAATCACTATTTTTATTATGATAAATTCAATTTTATTAAGTCACTATTTTTATTATGATAAATTTTAGAGATATTTTTTTTTATAATTTTTCAATTAATTTTAACCAGATATTTCTTTCTCTTTTTAATTGGTTAATGGAAAAAATCATATTCAATTAAGCTAATTACCTCTTTAATGGCAGGCAGGAAGTTTTTGGCAGGTTGGAATGGGACTTCTTCATTGATTCCCTGTAACAGTAGAAGGAAAAAAAAAGAAGGAATTATTTCATGTTGTTGATAATTATATCAAGTTAATTGAAAAATAGTAGGTAATTTTTTTTATTTAAATGAAATTATTAAAGATAGTTGGAGTAAAAAAAAAAAAACATTGAATTCATAATGTTTTTTTAAAAAAAAAAGTTAATTGAATGTAGTTGTGAAAGTTTATAATAACTATGGTTTAAATTTTCAAAAAATTAACCTCAAACTTAATAACGTTTATGTTTACTTATAAAATCACATTGTTATTAAACTTAAACATTATTTTTAAAAAATTATGAATTCAATGCTTTTTTTTTAAATTAATAAAAAAAGTGAAATTACAAAGAATTATATATGTTCATGCAGAGCAGCAATAAAGAGTTATTAGGTACCTTTTTATCCAGTGGTATGGTATGCTGCTTTTGCTTTCCATTACAGGACTTGAGAGGTCTAGCGGGGGCCATAATGTCCATTCCATGACTCCCAGCGTAATATACATTACTCAATTCTACAAATTCTTTTACCTGCCCAAACAAAACATCGCTAATCAAATTAATCCAATACTTAAAAGAAAGTGATTTGAAGACACAAACTGAACATATATTACAAAACTAACTAGTGTTTGAATTAAGAGAAAGTGATTTTATGAAGAGAAACAGAAAAAAAAAATCAAATTTTGAGCCATAAAAGTGCTTCTAATGTATTTTTTATGTTTAGTTCAGAAGCACTTTTACATAATATAAACTTATGGATATATACCTTATCTCTACTTCTTCCACTGATAATTGCTGTTGGAAAATACTTGGCAACTTCACGTACTGCAGCTCGCATCTATTATATATATATATATTCAAACCAACAATTGTTTTTTTTTATTATTAATAAATAAGAAATTGATTTTGAGGGAAAAAAAAAAGAAAAAGAAAGACAAGAAAGAATTAATTAATAATTAATGAAATTTAATAATAATACCTCATCAGACATAAAAGCTCGATCAGGATCTTCAACAATTGGTGAAAGCGTACCATCATAATCTAAAAACACAACTATTCTCTTCCCCTTTGCTGTTTTCATTATTCTATCGAACGCTGCCAACGCTGATGGGTGTTGTACCTAAATTATATATATATCAAATAAATAAATAAAAAATCATAAAGCACACTTTGAAACTACTTATGAAAAAAAATCAAATGCAAATTGACTATATATGAGTATGGATGAGCATGAAAGACAGAGTAAAGAAATAATATTACGATCCATGAGTTATAAGTTGAATCTGAGGTGGTGACATGAGCTATAAAATCATTATCAGCAATGTCATGTAGATTTGATTTTAAAGATGTGAAAATGCAATCTCCATTGTTCTCGTCGTTCTTTAACTTGGTAATGATTTGCACCTTTTGTTTATTGGACGTTGATCTTTGGAGTCCCATTGCCTGATTCAGCATTTCAAAGATACTCCATTTTCATCCACTAGAAGAAGAAAAAAATAGTTTCAAAGAGGAGACACGCACAACAGGAATTGAAATTAATCCATTATTTTTAAAACAACTTTTAGGATCATTAGGTCTCTCCTATATTAATTTCACTGCAACATTTTATTTGGGCCTAATTAGGCCCAATAAATATACTTACCTTTCATGCTCACTTAAACGAGGAGGGGATGTAAATTAATTAATTAATTGCATCTTTATTTTTTAGTATTATGTATTCACTTATAAGTGAAATTATATTATACATAATAAATTTTATATGATTAATGTGGGTCTAGAAATAGTTGATTTGTTTACAATTTTAATTTTAAAATTATTTATTTTTTTAATTTTTAAAATTTAATAAAATAATAAAATTTAATTAAATATTTATTTGATAGATAATAAAATTAAATAATATTTTCAATATAATTATTTTGTTAAAATATTTATCATCATTTTATTTAATTATATTATAAAGAATATTGTTAAAACATTATAAATAATAATTATAATATAATTTATCTTAATATAATTGTGTTTAAATTATCTAATACGGTGTGACAAACGTGTCATAATTATATTATGTGTATTCGTGTTCATATTTTTATATCCAATTTAACATAGTTTTTAATATTATAAAAAAAAATTAAAGTATTTTTAACTAATTTATATATTAAAGATAAAAAAAATTAATAATTAATTGTAGGTTAAAATAATCTGTGTCTTCTATGTTTTGTGTTGTAGTAGCGTGAGTTACTTTGACGGTGGTTTTTAAACATACCTGCGGTTCAAAAACACTGATATAGAGCTCTGTGTTGTGTTGGGAATCTTCAAAATTTAACACAATTAAAAAAAGTATATATATTATATTATTCTTTAAAAGTGGAAAATTTTAAGTTACTACCTTAAACCCAACTAAAACGAATTAAGTTCATGTGATTTTTGAAAATATGTAAAATAATTATAAAATAAAATAAAAAAGTGTTAAAAACCTAGTTAAGTAATCAAGTATATATGGTCGGTGGGATTAGAGAACACATGTAATTATAAGAAAATAACAATTAATCTTGAAACAAATCAACATCATGGCCGGTCTTAGTTATATATACGAAGAAAGTAGCTAATGAAGATTAAAAAAATAAATAAAATAAAATAAAATAAAAAGGTCAATGTCGACACAACGTGGATTAGATATGTAATTATCAAATGTTAAAAAATTAAACTTGTTTAATTAAAGACACTTTCAGGTAATATCTGGGGTAATGAAAACATAACAAGTGTTTTTTTAATTAACTAATTTATAATTTCAGTGGACACAAAGAAATAGGTCGTTTTCAAATAGACATATTCTTTTAAAAGAAAAAAAAAGTATATATATATATATATAGAAATTAATTAATAAATATATAAGAAAACATTAATGGATCAAATTTGTTTATTAACTTGTCTAGTTTTGATGACTCAAAATTACATGGAGATTTTGAAAAGCTTTAGTGTCAAATAGTGTGTTTCTAATTGTGCTGAGTCAGATAGACACTGAAATGAGCTTGGCACATCAATCAGTACATTAAATATTGGGTGAAGTTTGTACTAAAAAGTTTCTTATTTTATCTTTTTAATGTTACTCTTAAATATAATATAATATAAATTATATATATTTTTATATCAATCATTTAATTGTTAGTTAGTTTACTTTAGTTTAGTTTAATTTGTCTCTATTCCGATAAGTCATCAACTAACTATTATCTCTTTTCAACTCCTCCTTACAACTGAGTTATCATCCCATACTTTTAAAAAAATAGTATTAAATTATTATATATATATTTTTTCATCGTATTTATATTATATAATTATTATATTTATTTAATTTATATTATTAAGTTAGTTTTCCTATAACGATATTAGATAATTAATTAATAAATTTTAAATAATTCTAATAATTAAATTATATATTTAAAATAAGTTAACTATTTGAATTGTTTTAAATTTAACATGATTAATTATACCGTAAATCTGATAATATAAATGAGAAAAAAATAATTTGATATTACGAAACAAAATAAAAGTAATACGGGTTATTCAATTATATATCATAAATGATATTAATTTATCTATTATGCATAAAATATAATATTATACAATAATAGCAGTGTCTATGAATCAATATTTGTAAGTTAATAAAATATAGGAAGGAATTTGAGAGCAAAAAATCGCATACTTAATATATCATAAATGATCTTTCCCATTTTGGTGTAATATTGTAAGTGTTATAACCAATAATCATCAAAAAAAAAACAATATGTAGCAAGAAAATTGTTTAAGTGAGAGAAAATATGGGTTAAAACGAGTTTAAATCTTACACTCGTCATATATTTGATTGCTGTCATACATAAAAATGAAACATATCAATAATGGAATCTAGTGACGAAGGGAGAACTTTTTTTTAAATAGAGCTAGTTGGTATGTATCTTAGAATATCGAATATTAAAAATCATATTCATAAATTAAAAAAATCAAGTTATAACTTAATAATATAAAACCTATTTTAACCTATTAATGATCTATAGATCAAATATCATTTAATTCATTATAGGTATAATTTGTACTATTATTTAAAGTATAATAACAATTATATATAATAGATATTTTTAATATAAGATTAATCATTGTTATTATTTTATTAATAATTGTATATCTTATAAAACACATTAATATATTAAAAATATCATCTAATAATAATTAGTGAAAAGTAGTGTTTTAAAGTCAATAGATTTTGTAAATTAAAGTATAATACATGTTAAAAATAATTATCATTAATGTTTATTAGATGTATAAGTTTTTTAACATCCACCATGAGTCTATGGTTTAAAATTTAAATAATAGTTGTTTTTTAAGTTTAAAATCAAAATAATTTAAATTATTATTATATTTTATAAATTTAAGAAAAAATAAACTTCGAATGTGTATTAAAAAATTAACATTTTGTTAAAAATAAGAGTTATCACTTTTTAATTCTCAAACATATAAAAATAAATTGTAATTATTTCCTACATTTATGAATTTATCTTTAAATTTTATTAGAAATAAAAAATATATAATTTATGTATAAACTAAAAGCTAATAAATCTATCATTTCACATAAGTGTACATTTATCATTTCATCAAATACTAACAATTTAATAATGCTTTTATATATAGTTATGTCATTGATCAAGTCATCAACAATATTTTTATACATTTATCATTACACATAAGTGTCAAATTTATGCATAATATAGATCAAATATTAACAATTCGATAATTAAAGTTAGTTTGTCTTAAACAAAAAAAAAATATCAAACTCTAATATTATATTAGATATTATTGAAAAATCAAATATTCTTAAAACTTAAGTTAGCATAAATATCAATAATATTTTTATAGATTTATTAAAAATTTAAATAAAAAAAATTGCTAATTTTGATAACTTACATACCATGTATATACGCTATACAATATTAAAATTAAAGATTTTGTATGCTTTCACAAAATTTAAAAACATGTATATAGTTACTATATATATTCAAGAATGATTTAAAAGATTGATTTATAGTAAAACGCTTTACTGCAAGCACGCCTTACCTGTGATTGACTAGACATGAACTTGAATGAGTCAACTTGTTGATCACAAGTTCACAATTAAAGTGAGAAAAATGAAATTAAAGAAAAACTGAAGGGAAAAAAAAGTATTAATAATCATAAAAGTTTCTCCTTTAAATATATCTATCTGACGACCAAAGATCACAAAACATACACCTTTTAACTTTAATAATAATAATAATAATAATAATAATAATAATAATAATAATAACTTTGATTTTAAAAAAAAAAACGTGTCAAAGAGGCAAGATTAATATTTTAAAAAAAAAATCAGAGCTCAACAGAATTCACATAATATGAAACTTTTAATTTTTGTTAAGCAATTTGAAACCCACAGAATCACTTTTTATACAAATAAGGGAAAATCCTTTGTCAAAAGAAACAAACAATACATATAGAAAGTCCACGGTTAAGGAGGTGGAATTTTTAACACCGTAAAAATACGAAAACAATTGTGACAAACAAAATATAATGAGATTAAAATTTATTTTTGATTAATTTATAAATTTAAATGTTTTATTATTTAATTATATATATATATATATTATATATCATTATTCGAAAAAAAAGGTAAGTAGTCACTAACAAAACAAATATTACTATATTACTGTTTTTAAATCCTAGATCCCCACTGTACCATAGTTAACAAAGATCACAAGTGACACGTGTGTCCTAATAAGCAACAAATTGACATGTCCTTTAACCCCTAAATATTAAATACTTTAAACCCGAGAATCCAAAGTTCATGAAAAAAGAAGCTTGACTTTGTTAACCTTGTGTGAACAAAAAGTAAAAGAAACTATAAATTAAAACATAATAATAAAATAATAACCGATTGATTGGTTTAATTTAAATTTAATAGATTTTTTATTTTATTTTTTAAATATTTTATTTATAATAATAATATATAATTATGATATTAATATAACAATAATATAAAAAATAAATAAATTACATTTTAGAGACATCACGTATCAAATGATGAAGCCATAGTTAGTTAACGAAGAAAAGACTGGTTTTTTGTTAGAACTTAGAAGGACGAGTCTAGATGCAAGCTTAGAAGCAGATACATGTATAGGACGAGCAGTCCAATTCAAAGAAACTAACTTTAGGTAACCACTAACCTACATAATAATATGTTTAATTATTTTCTATATATATATATTATATATTATAATGCTCTACAAAGGATTATAATAATAAAAGAAACATATAAGCAAAACCAATACAAATAAAACTAGTTGGTCATATTACATGTATCTGTCCCTAATAACACTGACATGTAGTCCTTAAAAAAATAAAATACATTGCATTGTGTTTCCTACAATTATTTTATAAATATGCAACAAATAAAATTCATATTTTAAAGATTTAATTATTGTTGAATTATATAACTATATATAAACTATGTGCTATGTTGTAAACTTTGATATGGGTTTAATCTAAGTTATAATTTTGGAAGCAAAAATATAAATGGATCATCTCATCTTTTAACATTTATTTTATTTTATTTTATTTTATCGCAAAGAGAGAGCATACATCATTTGACTTATACATGAGAATTAATTATTAATTAAAATAAATAAATGAAGCAAAATTTAGGAATTTTTTATTTTCTTGAATTATGATTTATATGTTCAAATAAAAAGGAAAAGTAAAACAGCTAGTGAACATCTCAAATCAGGTGGACATGCCCATATTAGTGCTGTCATCAAAGTATTTGTTAAGAGAAAGTTTTATATTATTATTAATTAATTAAAAGACATTAAAAAAAAAAAAAACTCTCGGTCTCCGACTCGGAATTCGAAGTACGAACTGAGCCGGTGGACCCTAGCATCACCGTACACGTGGCAAAATCCACAGATGCAATAACACGTATCAAATGTAGAGAGAGTGGGTCCGATCTGGTCCTGATTACAACAAATCTAAAACCTTTTTTTTGTTCCTTTTTTTTTTCTCCTTTGATAAATCGGGTAAAGAGAGACCTCCTCGCCCAGTCAAATTTCGGACCCATTTTTGAACACGTGTTCGGTTTTTAATCAAAGATACTCTAGAAAACAAGAAAAGCCCGTAATTTATTATTCGATGGATTAAATATTTTAATAATAAAAATTGAACACTTTAATTTTATTAATAAAAAATTAAAAAAATAATAATAAATTTGATAAGGTATTATTTTAAGTTAGAGCGCAAAACATTTAGCGCGTGAATATAACGGCAAATGTAAAAACCTCCCCCTCCCCCAAATTTTTATAAAGTAGGGAGAAAAGTGTCACGCGCTATAACCTAATCGTTTAAAGTATTAAAACAACTGTAAGCTCGTTTGGAGGTTAATAACAAAACCGATTCCAACTGCTTTATAACGTTTCCTTCACAAAGTTCGCCGCTAAATATGAGTTGAATATTCGTTTTAATTTATTTATTTATTTAATTAATATCCTAACCAGACACTCATAAATTAAAATTAAATGAACATATTTTCAAATAAATCTCATATCATTAAATCAAAACTCATTAACGTAATAACATATATGTCTCGTAAATCAATCAAATTACCAGAAAATCAATGAAAAAAATAGCTACTGGGTTAAGAAAAATGATCATGTAATTAAGAAAAAAGGAGAAGAAAAGGAAAAAAAATTAAGAATAATGACAGACAGATTGAATATATATATATATATATATATTATTAAGAAGTAAAAAATATATATATAAATAAAAAAAATAAAAAAAATTAAGTACGTACTCAGAAATAGGGGGAAATTAAGAATAACGTACCAAATATAATGCAGGTAACTTGTTAAGTAATGAAATTGTTGATGGGCAGGAAGAAGGTTGTTGAAGGTAGAGAATTATAATAATATTGAAGAGAATGAAATTAGTGATCATAAAAGGAGAGAGGGAGGAGAAAAGAGAGGAGGGGGATTTTAATTTATAGAGAAAAGGGGTGGGAGGGAGGGAGGGAGGGAGGGTTTAGGGAAGTTAGATTTTGAAAGTCCATTTTGATTTATTTATTTAATTAAAAAATAAAACAACTTTTCAAGAATTTACCCAACTTAATAATATTAGACAACTGATGGGAAATTGTAATAAGTTGACCAAAATAGTCTCTGATTTCGTTACTTTGTCATTTAATTTGCTAATTTTTTTTAATTATTGCTGCCAGATGTAATAATTATGATTTAAATTAAGAGATAAATTATATATATTATATATATTATTAAAAGATAAATCTTATATTTAAACATTTTAAAAAAACGGCTTGTTTAATTTTTTTTATTTTTTTTTACTGTCAAACTTCTGGTGGAATATATTTTTAAGTTATTTGTCATATTATTGGAATCACTTTTATTTTTATAATAATTTATTTTTGGGAAATTTTTTTTAACTTAATTTTTTTTTAAATAATTTTCACTAATATAATGAGATAGATTCATAGTAAGTATAATTATTTCATCATATATACGTAATTCGGATGATTTTGTAAAATACAATAATGCTCTTTATTTTTAATCATTTTCTTGAATCACATTTTATAATATTGTTTTTTTGTAATTGGGTTCACTACAATTATTGAAAATAAAAATATAAAACTATTCGTGTATTAATTATTTATGGGCCCATAGAAAAAATAGAAAACTTATTTAATTTAATTGCATGTTTGTTTTGATGGTAAATATTGGTCATAAAAAAAAAAACCGAAAATCGACCATTTAAGTAGTCCCTTAAATTTATATATCAAGAAGAGAAACAAAAATATCCTTTAATTCTTAACTCAGCTTATTATAGGTTAAAAATTAATTCATTAATTAACTAATACATAATACACTGCATGATGTGTTAATTAATATATTAATACTTATCTTAGAATGTCTACTCTTGCAAATCTTTTGGAGTAATGACATGTGAGTATTATACCTGTATTTTATATATTTTTTTTATATCTCTCTCTAAAGAATTATCTATCACTGCATTACTGAAAAATTTCCCAGTACGAAGCAAATTTGAATTCTGTAATAGAGCTATAATTATGTATTAACTTGGTTCATTCAACAGTAGGATGATTATTATTATTTTTTTAATTTCGATTCATATGTTTTAATTGTATTAAATAATATAGAAAAAATAAAAAAATAACACCATAAAAAATTTATAAAAATAAAAATAACACATCAATAATATCAAACATTATTCAATTGGATGACATTCAACAGTTTTTAATGGTCATAATTAACATGAAATGATAGTTGAATTTTTTTAAATAGTATAAATATACGAGATATTAGTAACTGGTGTTGATCTTGTAACTATAAATTTAAAAGATTTATTTTTGTTATTTTCGTGATAATATCTTTAGAAGAAAGCAACACCTTCAAAATTCAAACATATTCGGATATAAAAAAAATATTTGATAACACCACTATACTACTCAATATTATTTAAAAATCTAAACCATTCTTACTCTTATTCTTTTTCCTCTAAATTTTTTTGAATAAATATTAATACAAAAATAGTTATTTAAGTTAATCTGTAAAGTCGACTTTTGAAAAAACTCGACATATAATGAATTTAAAGTCGATTTGGTGTAAAGTCAGTTCGACACGTCAACCGACGTTATTTTCTACGTGGATAGCGTCGGTTCTTCACGTCAACTGACGTTACGCCTTACGTGTATTTTTTAAATTAAAAAAAAACATGCAGTTCACAATTGAAATTTTTTTAGGTCAATTATTATTTTATTTGACTCTTTAAAATTTAAGTTTGATATATATAATATATTTTTTTCTTTTTTTTTTAAACAATTAGTTTTTAAAATTATATAATTTTATTTATTTGTTTAGATATTTAAATTTATATACGTATGTACAATATATCTTTATTTAATTTTGTATATTTGTTTTAAATATTATTGTAAAATTATTATTTTTCTTTTTCTATAGTACATATATATATATATATATAAGAGTTTAAATAAAATAATAATTGATAAAAAAAATTAATTTTAAATTGCGTGGATAGCGTCGGTTGATAAGCGTTACGTGTTCGCCGCGCGTCAACCAATGCTATCCACGTGGACGTAGCGTCGGTTGATGGGGTAAACCGAAGCTACACACATGGATAGCGTCGATTTGCCGTGTCAATTGAATCTATCCACGTGGACGTAGCGTCCGTTGACGGGGCAAACCGATGCTACGCACGTGGATAGCGTTGATTCGTCGCGTCAACCGATGCTATCCACGTAATATTATCGTTCGACTCTCTTCTTCACTGCAGAAACCCAAAAAAATTTCATTTCTCTTCTCCACTTCTCCCAAAATCGAGCTCACCCACCCTCTTCGACCATCATTTACAACGGTGTTTGTGGGTTATATTCCTCTTCTCATTATCTTTCAGATCTACTATTTTTTTGAGCAAAATACTCAAATTTTTTTATTTATTCTCACTTACAAAACACCATTTTCTTCTTCATTTCATTCACTTAGTCACTTCATAACATTCTTGTAAATATTTATCTTAATTTTGCAACTTATTATTTAGTTTGTTTTATTTTTTGTATAAATTTTTGATTTATGTATGTTTTTTATTATGCTTGTTATTATATGTTTGACTTATTTTCTATGGAAATAATACCTGAATGTTATGGGTTTGAGGGACTATAATATTTACTGTACGTGGATAAATTTATTTATATATAAATAATTATATTTTATTAAGTAAAAGTAATACATTTGTAAAATGATTAAAATGATAATTGTTTTGTATTATGTATGTTTTGATATATATTCTAATAATTAGAGAATTTATATATAATAATACTTGAAATATATTCATTGGATACATAATTAATTAATATGCTTAATTAATGTCATTAATAGAAAATAGACAAATATTAGATGTTTAAGTGTAGAATTGAGCAAGACTATATTTCTCGAGTTAAAAGTTTCATGGAATTTGCTTGTAGAAAATGTAATATTGGAACTAGTATGATTCGATGCCCATGTGTTAAATGTAAAAATAAGCGATTTCATGAATTTGATGAGGTTAAATATCACCTTATCCGTAATGGTATTCTTTTGAGCTATATATGTTGGTATTATCATGGAGAAAATATTAATAATACTCATGGGGAATAGATAAATCAGAATGTGAGTAGATTACATACATCTTATCATGGAGAAAATATGTTTCATGGTGTTGAAGATGAATTACGTGAGGATGATCCCGAAACCTTTAAAAAACTTATAGAAGATGCCGAAAAACCATTGTATCCAAAATGCAAAAATACACTAAAATGTCAAGGTTGGTTCATTTGTACAATGTGAAGGCAAAACATGGTTTTTCTGACAAGGGATTCGCAGAATTACTAAATCTACTAGTCGATATGTTTCCTGAGGGTATTGAATTTCCATATACAATGTATGAAGTGAAGAAATCTCTTAGTCGATTTGGCATGGAATATCATAAGATTCATGCTTGTCCAAATGATTGCATTCTTTATGGAAAAGAATATGAGACATTAGATGATTATCCGATGTGTAAAGAATCGAGATGTAAGCATGGTACAAATGAGACAACACATAAGAAAGGTGTGCCTGCAAAGTTTCCTTGATACTTTCCTTCGATTCCTTGCTTTCAAAGGTTGTTCAATAGTAAAGATACATCAAAGATGTTGACTTGGCATTCAAATAATCAATCTGATGACGGGGTTCTACGTCATCTTTGTGATTCTCTAAATTGGAAAGTAGTAGATAATTTATCTCCTCAATTTTCATCTGATCCGCGCAATTTTTGTCTTGCCATTGCTGCTGATGGAATTAATCCACATAGTTCCCTTAGTAGTAGATATAGTTGTTGGCCAGTAATTATGGTAACATACAACCTTCCTCCCTGATTGTGTATGAAAAGAAAATTCATGATGTTAATATTATTGATATCAGGATCGAAACAACCCGGTTTTGATATTGATGTATATTTACAACCTCTGATAGATGATTTAAAGACATTAAGGAATGATGGTGTAAACATTTACGATGCACATAAAGAATAACACTTTAACTTGAATGGGTCATTTTATAAACAATTAATGATTTTCCTACTTATGGAAACTTATCAAGACAAGCAACAAAAGGTTACAAGAGATGCCCTATATGTAGTGATGAAACTTCTACAACTTATCTTGTTCACGAATGAAAGATGTCTTATAGAAAGAAACCGTTCAATGTTGAAGAAGATCATGATCATGCAACCCGACCTTTGCGAGGTGTTGAGATATTAAGGAAATTGAATGGTATGACATTCAAACGATATAGAAAGATGAAAAAAAACTCACTAAGGTAAGGAAACGAAAGAGGTTAACTAATGAAATGGGTGAAAATGAAAAAAGAGTTTGAACCGACTTAACATGGTTGTTGGAATAAAAAATCAATATTTTGGGAATTACCTTATTGGAAAGACCTACACATTCGTCGCATCTTAGATGTCATGCATATTGAGAAAAATGTATGTGAGAGCTTGATTGGTACTTTACGTAATATACTTGGAAAAACAAAAGATGAAATTAAAGCAAGACTGGATTTAAAGAAACTAGGCATACGACCTGAATTGGAAACAAGGGTGGAAAATGATAAGAATCGAACATACTTATAACCAGCATCATATACAATGTCAACAAAAGAGAAGGATGTGTTTTGTAAATGTTTGGAGGGTGTGAAAGTTCCTGATGGTTACTCATCCAACTTAAGAAATTTTGTGTCTATCACCGATAAGAAACTTTATGGATTGAAATCACATGACTGTCATATCTTAATGCAATAGTTATTACCAATTTCTATTAGATCAATTCTTCCAAAACATGTTCGATTATCAATAATTTGGCTTTGTTCATTCTTCAATCCCTTGGCCATTAAGGTTTGAACAAGGCCAAGATCATTAGATGTTGGTAATCATTGATCTGTTCAATAATCATGCTTGATTGTGTGACTCAACTTTCATAGAACTTAGTAAAGATACAAAAACATTTGTTGAAATGTAGGAGTTATAGCTAGATATTAGTTTATTCTATTATTTTTTGTAATATTTGATAAAAACTAATCATTTTAAACCTTGATAGGGCATGAAAGTTGTGGAAAAAGTTTAGGGGCATTTACCTTAAAAAATCCCATAAGCTTATATGGACAAAAGTTATGGTATGTACAAGCAAATATTAATAATTTTATTAATTTTAAAATTGAATAAATAGATATTTGAATATGGAAAATCATGTACACTTATTTTTTGTAGGTTCCACAACAAAATAATGGAGTCATGTGTGGTTATTATGTCATGAAGTTTATGAGCGAAGTCATTACAAATATCAAAATTCCAATTGATGATGTAGTAATATCTTTTACCTATATACATAAAAGTTTTTAACATATTTGAGTTATTTTTTGTAAATACATGAAATTATATTTTTATTTTGATTTTAAATACATGTAGTTCTTTGGTTGGAACAAGACGGGTTACGACTAACAAATTTTTGATGATTTACGAGAGGAATGAGCAGAACATATGGTTCAAATTATATCATCACAAGAAGAATGAGGAGAAGATTCTGATGACCTTGAATAGCATATGACAACATAACAGTAATTTTTTTAATGATTTAATTTCTCTATTCCTGTGTTTGAAGTCCCTTGTTTGATGGATGGTTATGTGCTTATGTATTTAGGAGAATGCATTATTTTATGGACCCGTTTTTGGCCCAAAATTCATCTCATCTCTCTTGACTACTTTCCTTATGACAACATCATGGTAGCACTTTATTAATCAATTGATGGATGGTTATGTGCTTATGTATTTAGGGGAATGCATTGTTTTATGGACCCGTTTTTAGCCTAAACTTCATCTCATCTCTCTTACCTACTTTCCTTATGACAACATCTTGGTAGCATTTTATTAATCAATTGTCTATAAATATGAAGTTATCTGGAATCTCTGTTGGTATTTTTAATGATATAATGAGTTCTAAATATGAAATCAAATGTAACTCAGATTTGTTAATTGGCTTGTATGAGTTTTGGTACCCTTAAACTTATAGAACAATTTTGTAATACGTTCATGGGCACCAAAACTCATACAACCCAAGTAACAAATCAGAGTTATACTTGATTTCATATTTTAAGTTAATTATAACATTAAAAATTGATTTAAAAATTATTATTTAAAAAAAATTATTTTAAAAAATAAAAGAAAAGAAAAATTTTAATCTTAATTTTGTTAGCTTGCTTTTAACAAGATGAAAAATTGATTTAATTTTTTTTATATAAAGGTTTCAATTTTTTAAAAAATAAATAAATAAATAGTAAATATATAATAATAATTATTTTATGATAAATAAATATAATACTTTGTAACAATATCATACTATCTAAATATAATTATACCAAGTAAATCAAATATAAAAATAAAACATATATAAAATTGACACCGTACATAAAACTTGAACGAAATTAATAAATGTTTTTATTTAATATTAGATATAACACAATCTATGTAAAAAAAAGTGATTAATTTAATACAATTAAGACTAAAATAACAATTCAAAGTTTATAAAGTATAAAGTTAATACAAATAAAATTATCAAATATAAATTATATTATTATTTATTATATAAATATTTTAATATTTATTAATTAATAAGAGAAAAAAAAGTATAATATATATTTTGCTACAATCATAATGAGATATATAAAAAGAAATAGAAGAAAAAAATCTTCGTAGAATGACCAAACTTTGAGGATTTATATATATAAATATATATATACACAAGATAGAATTACATATATTTTAATATTTATAAGTGTAAAAAAACAAAAATTAAAAAATAATAGGGAAAGTTGCTAAAATCATTGAGTTATTTTATAAAAGATAGTTAAAATAATTATTTATAAAAGATATATTTATTATAAAAATATTTTGATATTTATTAATACTAGAAAATAATAAAAAATTTAAAAAAGAAACCCCAAAATGGGAGAACGACCAAATTCATGAGATTTTGTTTTTTATATATAAGAAATTAGCAATATACACCTTAATTAGTGTCAGCTCCATAGCAACTGACAAATAATGCTTACAATTACAAAATCTTTTCGCCTTTAATTACTCAGTTTTTTTATATATATATATTATATATTATATATTATGAGCACTATATGCCATAAATTTATTGCAAATGTACGATCATATTTTACCTAATTTGTAAATATTTGATTGGATGTAGTATTTTATTGTGTCTAAGTGTAAACTTTTTTGTACTCAATAATACTAATTTGTCATACGTTTAAATCTATTTCAAATTTAAAGATGAATAGAGTTTTTCGTATCTACAAAATCTGTAAATAAATATAAAATATACACTTAAATTATACAATTTATTAAAATATACAATTTAATCTTCTATCTTTTATAATATATATATATATATATATATATATATGAAATAATCTAATCATTTCAAAATTTCAATCAAGTCTAAATAATATTTTTTAAATAAATAAATATAAAATCTCAAAATTAATAAAAAAATTAATTTACAAAAAATACTAAAATTAGACATAAAATATATAATAAATAATAAATAAACATATCAAAATAAAAATAAAATAAATAATAAATATATTCAATTTATATTTAGAATGAAAAATTAATGTTTTTTTTACATTTTACATTTTATGTTTTTAAGATTTTTAATTTTTTATAAAAAATATTAACTTTTTCCATTTCAAAATATAACTTTTTCTTAATTAAATTTTTGTATTTTGAAAATTGAATTTTTAATATATATTTAAAAATATATTACTTTTGTATTTTATTTTTTAAACTTTCTAATTTACTTTCGAAAAAAAAACTATTTAAAATATATTAAAACTTTAATTTTTAAAAAAGAATTAGATGAATTTAGATATATATTTAAAAAATAAATAGTTAAAATGTATCTTTTAACATATTTAATTGATAATAATATAAATGATGATTAGAATGATTCTAAGTATTTATATGTTTTGTTTTATTGTTAGTGTCTAATCAAATGTAAAATATTATAATAATAATAATAAAAATATTTATTTATTTCACATTTCAAAAAGATATGTTGTAATATTCTATTTGATGAATTTAAACTCTTTATGAGATTGACTTAGTATCCGGGGTATAACTCTCAACTCCATTATCATAGACCCAAATTTAAATCTCACACATAATATAAAAGTATATTTTAGTACTTCTTTTAAAAAAAATATTTAAAATATTTTTTTTTCTCTGTATATTTATATAATTATTTTTTTTCTCATTTTATTTAATTTAAAAGTAATTGTTTTTAATTGTTTTTAATTTTATTTCAATATTATAACTATTTTATTTGGCCGTTAAAATAAATTTAATAATAATATATTTTTATTAAATTTAATTATGATTCTTATTATTAAACCTAATTTAAATAAATATCTTAAAAATTAGTGTGATAAAAGATATAGTACTTGTAAAACCAAAAAAACCCATATTTGTATGCAGCATGATAGCTGGTGCAGAGAGGAGCAGTATAGCAAGTACTTATTAATTATTGTGTCAATAAAAATTTAAAATCGTAATATATATATATATATTACGACCACGTACCATTGTTCTAGAAACACATTAAAAGCTGGTGACTCTCTTTTCTTACATTCCATGAACTTTAACAATTAGGTATTTGCCTATGAAACTTCCTTTGCAATTATATATTATATTTTATATATAATATAAAATTAAACTTTATATATAATATATTGTTACTGTTTTCCATGTGATAAATATTTTTATCAAATTAACTTAACTTTTAAATAAACACAAATTAACAAATATTTTTAATTATAGTTAAATATTTTTTTTTTAATTTTAAAATTTATTCATTAATTTGAGTTTCTATATTCATTAACATCAATATCTTTAAATATTTTAGTTATTTAAATTTTAAAAATTATATTTTAATTCATTAATTTTGAAAATAAATGATAAATTAAATGAAAAAAATAAGGATTATTATTATTATTTTAATAATTTATCAATTAAAATATTATTTGTTATTATTAAATGATTAAAATGTGATAATATGAGCCATTAAAAGGAGAAAAAATAAAATTTATTATGAAATTTTTCAAAAACAATTAACAATAATAATAATATTCAAACATAAAATTATTTAAATAAATATTTTTAAATTTAAAAAAATAGTAATAATAACCAACTATTCAAACGAATATTTTGTGAAAAATATTTATTTTACCTATCTTTTAAAAATGTTAAATAATCAATTTTTAATATCATGACATAAAAAAATAATATTTTAATAAAAATTATCGAAGATAATATTATTTGTTCTTAATTATTTATTTTTCTCAAAATTAAATTATTAGAAAACATTTTTTTTAAATCTGAGTGACTAAATGCATCCTAATGCTTAACATGAGAGACGTAACTAACACTTTTTTTTTCATCCATATATATTATGTTGATACTAATTTTGGTCGATATTAGAGACCATTATTCTTTGTGGATATGTGAGAGAGAAATATGTTAAGACTTTGAATCAACAAGAGTAACAACCGTTTACCCTTGTATATTTAAGTTAATTATAATATTTGTAGAAAGTATAGGAGATTAAAGTTTCACACTTTTATCAATAGAAAATATAATGTTTATGGTTGTTATTTTTAATTATGAGATATCTTGTAAAGTATAAAATGGTGAATATATATAAATATTAAAAGTTAGTTTCATGATTATTTATATATAATAATCTATTTCAAATAATTATTAAATATTTATTTTTTTATAAAAATTATCCAACATATATATTCATCTAATGACACATACTTGATTTTCTAAGTTTTTTAACTACTAATTATTTATCATATGATACATATTAAATTATACCTAATAATATATAAGTTAATTTGCATGGCATTACTTAGTTTCATATGTTTTATTTTTATAATTAATTATTTATGAGATTCTTGATTTAAATCCTGATCATGAAGGTGATATGCACTCGACATAATTCCACTAAGAGTTCGTGTTCTCCACTCTTTTATTTTTTATTTTATTTTTACAAGAAAAAAGTAAGGGAAAAAAGCAAGAACAAGTAAAATCCAGGCACGATCCAAAATATTAGTTGATTTTTTAAGATATGATGGTACTTTTATGTACTTTCATTTTATATCTCACTTTAAAACGTAAAACTTAGTTTTTTTTTATTTTTTTTTTAATAAACAACATATACATGAAAGATGCAGAAGGATATAACATGGAAAAGAATAATCCACGCACACTTCAGAAAACTAATTAACTTTTAGAGATGTAATTGTATTTATATATTTTTATTTTACATAACACTTTGATAAAGTAAAACTTCATTTTAATAAATAACATACACACGAAGGAACTAAGTGAAGAGAACGTAAACAAATAGAATCCACGTACACTCTAAAAAAGCTAACTGATTTTTTGGAAATATGGTGATACTTATATATTCTCATTTTATATCACACTTTTACAAGAAATAAGGGAATAGAATAAGGACACATAAAATCTATACACACTTTAAAAAACTATCTGGTTTTTAGAGGTATGATGATACTTACATATTCTTATTTTATATCATACTTTAACAATATCAGATTTTGTTATTTCTTTTTGAATAAAGAACATATACATGAAGTAAGGATAGGGTAGAGAATAGAAACAAATAAAATCTAGGCACACACTCCAAAATGCTAGCTAATTTTTAAAAATGTGATGGTAATTATATACTTTCATTTTACATCGCATTATAACAATATAGAACGTCGTTAATTTTATTTATTTATTTATTTTTTTAATAAACATTACACTAAAAAAATAATAAAGACAAGTAAAATTCAAGCAGACTAGCTGAATTTTAGCAGTGTTATGGTACTGACTTGGTGCTCTTCACTCTTGAGAGTTGAGAGCGAGAGACACAAACAGAAGATGTCTAACTTGTCTGATATATGGAGGTCAAGCCATTCATGGTCATATAACGAAGAATACTCCTACATTTCAAAGCAACTTATTGGTTAAATAGTAAAATATTAATGTTTTTGCTAAAATGTCTACAAGAATAAAAGCATTACAACACTCTTGATATATAACAAAGGGGGAAAGGTCATCGCATGTACTCGTAAAGGAAAAAAACTTTTATCCTAACTATTACTTGACTGACAAAATCTTAGAAGCCTGGCCTTTCTCTTTGTTATATTAACCCTACTTCACATGTGTACCGTACAACTAAATTTAAGCATCCTACTAATATTATATATCACTCCTCGCTCAGAAATTTTCCTTCCCCAAATTATTAAGTCCATATAACGTATTTACTGAAAGAAAATACTAATGAAAGGAAGATATTAATAGATTTAATTAAATAAAAAAAGCTATTATGAAGATGGTCTAATGCCAATCCTGTGTTATCTTCGCTCAATCTTTCACCAAGTGTACAACAAAATTACTTAGTAAGAGAACCCATTACACAGGAGGCAAGCAGTTTACTCAATCTACAGCCTTAAAATTACCTTCAGTATCAAAATGCATTATGTCATCTTACCTTTCACAAACAAAATATGATTCCAACCATACTTGGTTGCAACACCCAAAAGAGGAACTCTGTTCATTTCGTTAGCTTCAGCATTATAATTATTTACTTTGCTTATCTTCTTCTGGGATATCTACACCCTTTAGTCTTGTTTATCTACATATTTGTTTTGTTTTACAGCTCCAAAGATCACTTGTTTACAGTGCACCCTGAATAGTATTTTCCTCTGTTTTACTGCCATTCTCAACGGCCATTGCATCATTAGCTTTTGTTGTCACTTGGAAGAGTTCAAAAGGCAAAGCTGCTGGATCTAACTCAAGACAACCCTTTGGTGCATTACGAGCTTCTTCACCAGTTAGCTGGTAATTAGGTACCTGATGTGAAAACCTAATCATCTCTTCTTTTGGAATTCTTGTTATTTCTATGCTATCCAACTGGACACAAAACACTGTCCTGAAACCAGCAACCTTAACTAGAGGAACAGCAGAAACACCTTGCTCTTCATCGAAATCGTCAAGCACTTCTACCACATCGTACTTGCGTATCACTTCATTGGAAGTATGTTCGTTCCATTCATATGACCAATTTCTATAAAGTGCCCAAACTTCCCCCTTTCTTGGATATATCTGAATCAAACCCTTTGGCCCTTCTATCCAACTTACCTTGTGCGAAAAAGAATTCAACGTGGTAGCAATTTCCCGTCTGCTAGTTCTGAATTCCCCACAAGTTTTAGTAAAACCAGAACTTATCCAATCTAAGGGACCCAATTCACAGTTACTTTTTGAGTTAAGCCAACTGATGCTCATCTTGAATGGTGTCAATGACATCACCTTATGAATTCGAGCATAATAACGAGGCATCCCATCATTGTCATCATATGCAGCCCAAACCTCGTCATCTCTAAAGCAGCTCTCAGTTCTGTCCAAGTCAAAGTTATGAAAATCAGGATCTGGAACACTGATAGACGATGGTGAAATGTCCTCTTTATCCAAATTGTCAACAGAATCACCAGCTTCAGGCTTATTATCAGTAATAACAGAATTGGCCTTTGCAGTGCTCATCTGGTTTGTTGCCTTGTCTTTCTCCTCATTTTTTTGTTTGCTTTTCGCTTCTTTGATTGTTATTGAGCTCCACTTTTTCAGCCTCCAGCCGATTTTAGTCCTTGCTTTGAACATCAGCATATTTTTAATTTCAGCATATGGCAATTCTCTCTCTCTTTCAGGCTTTTCGTGCATATCAGTGAAACCAAGGACACTATCTATTCCAGAATTTCCTTTTCCCAGGCCCAGACTAGCCATGAAGCCTCTATGACCATTCAAATAGATATCTTCGATTTTTCTCCTTTTCCAGGGCATTTCTGGTTTAAGGGGACGATTACTTGAAGTGCTCGAAAATTCACTCCTACCCAATTCAACAGTGCATTGTCTTTCCTCTCGCTCCCTTTTCGCCTTCTCACTAGGTAGCTGATTCATACTCACAGAATGAGCAGCACCATAGTTTGGTCCAAATGTAGCACTAGCAACAGTGGTCTTTGAGAAAGGACCACAGTGTGAGTTTGTTTTGCAACTAGAATTAAGACCTGAAGTCATCCCAGATTCTGAACCATGCGCACCAGGACAATTTCTTCCAGAATTAAATTGATTACCACCAACAGGTTTCTGACTTGGTTGACGGTAATACACATTAGCTGACCTGGAAACATTTGGAGGTAGACCCTTTTCTAATGCCATAAAGGCCTCATGACATTTTTGGCACCGAAGAGTGTGATTTAGATAAATCCTGAGGTACTCAAAATAAGTCTTGCACTTATTGCAAATAGTCCAAAATGTACCAGTTTTTTTAACATGAGGAATTGACGTGGAACCAGTGTCAGCTTTGTCTTGAGTCGTAGCATTTGAATTAGCACTTTTGGTAAATTTTTGATGTCCATTTGCACTGGGAGGAGCTGTAGGTCGACGTGTTTGGGGTTGAACTTTCTGTTGAAACTCCTTCAAATTCCTCTTTTGGTTATATTCTAGTCTCTTTGCTTTGTCGGATAACAAACTCCATGCCTCTGCCACCAATTTGAATGCATCCTCTGCACCAAGAGACTTGTTTTTATCAGGGTGAAGAATTAAAACTAACTTCCTATACTGTTTTCGAATAGCATCATCGTCAGCTAAAGGGTTCACACTAAGTATGCCATACCAATCCACTTCACCACTAATTTTATTCTCAAAAGAGATGAGCACATCAATTGTAATCAGCATTTGGTTGAGACCCTCAAGCTGAGGATAAAGATTTTGAGCCTTCAATGCAAACTTCTTTGCAGCAGCATAGTTCTTCTCTGTAAATTTCCTTTCAGCAATATCTTTAGCCCTGATCGCCTCATCTTTATTACACTCCATATTTAACAACGAGTTTAAGCAAGAGTCAACCTACAATATCAGAATTTACCCCTAAACAACAAAACAGAACAGAAACCTCAAAACAAAATCGAAAGTTTTTTATTTTTCTAAAGCTTACTAGCCATTACTACCTGCATCTACTGTTAATTAAGTAGAATGAGATGACAAAATCCTAACAAGATATGCTTTCTGATTAAGATGTTAATGTCATATCGAAAATAAAGTTAGTACAATATCAGTTGATAGTCAATTTTTCGATCGTCAATAAACTTTATATATATAAAAAAAGCCAACATTTAATACTTTGTTACATAAATGACCATTTCACTTTTAACTCGAGTTAAAAATCGACGTAAAAAAACATATGTTTATTTTTTTACTAAACTAAAACTAAAAAATATATGTTCATTTACTTACTAAACTAAACCTAAAAAATATATGTTCATTTACGTTTAACTTCTACAAGTGTTAAAAATGGAACAATATTATACCATATAATTAAACCAAATTTTTTCAGACGCCACTTTCATTATGTCCAACAAAATGACGATGAGGCTACACCGATCTTCAAAATAATATTTCCATAAAAATTTAAAGAATAATACACAATTCAAACACTTCAAATCTATATACATGTAACGACTTCACAATTGATTTTAACGATTAAAAGATTTAAACATTCAATCGGATTTTATGATTTGAAACCCTAACTCACAGAGATTCACAACATTGGACCTAATTGCCAGAAAATGTATTATCTGAAGCAAAAACTGAAAATAAGAGAAAGTTTAGGATTTACCCGTGTAAGAAAAAAGTTCTTAGGCCACGAAGAATTTGAACCAGAGATCCATTGCAAAATACACTGACCCAGTTGTCAAACCCGCCCTAGAGAAGCTTCGAAGACTTTTCAATCACCCTCACCGACCCAAAATAATTTAACCTTCCACACACCACAAATTTATGCAAAAAATTTAGAAAATTACATTTTTAGAAAAATAAATAGGTTTTTATATAATAAAATTTTAAAATTTATTAAAAAATATCATTAAATATTAATTTATTATTTTTATAACATTAAATTTTATAAAATATTATAAAAATATCATTAACTTAATAAGTCAGGGTAATTCGATTATAGTTATATTTATAAATTTTAATAATATAAGAATAAAATTGATAATATTATTATAATATTTGTAAAGTAATAATAACGAAGTAATAAAAAAAATTATTTTTTTATTTAATTAAAATTGATATAATATTTATTAATTTATATAAAGTAACAATGTTATTATAATTTAAATTATTATTATTATAATATTTTATTTAATAATATTAATATATAATTAATGATACGGTAACATAAATATTTTATATATTTTTATTATAATAATAATAATAATTATTATTATTATTATTTCAGCATGATTACCCTTTCCATTTTAGATTAGTAAAACTTTATATACAAGTAATTATGTCACTATTATTTGAACAGTGATACAGATATCTATCAGTATCGGGTGAACGACGCGAGAGGTACAGTAGCTTTTATTAAATTAGTATTTTAATTTTATAATTTTTATAAAATTAATATTTTTGTTTTATAACTTAAAAAAATATATATTCTAATCTTAAAAAAAAACTCAAAATAATGATTAGAGTGCATCTTCTATAATAAAAAAATTGGACTAAAGTGAGCAAATTTTTTTAATTTTGTGAGGTTTAAATGTTATAGTTGAAATTTATAAAATTAAAGTGTTATAATTAAAAATTACGAAATTAAAATATTTTAAATAAAATTTATAAAATTAAAATATTATATTTAAAAATCATGAAATTAAAAAGCTTTTTTTTGTTTTGTTAAGGAGCACCTAGTATCCTTCTTCCACCAAAATAATACGAGTATACAACTATTTACTCCAATTGTGACTTTGGTTTTTATATTTTAAATCTTATCTTATTAAAAAAATTAAGATATAACATTTAAAATATTACAATTAATATACAACACATAAAAGCTTAAGTAATTTTCTTAAATTAGATGTTATGATATTATTAAAAGATAAAAATTAAAATAATTTTTTTAAGCCCCCAATTGCTATTGAATATCGAGTATAGTGGTTCTCTCTCACATAATGACCAATAGATAGAGGACTGAAAATCCAACCGGCAAAAAATAAATATATTAGTCAGTGTAATTTTTTATTCGAGAAAAAAAAACATTTTTCAAATAATATTGCTGTAGTTTGTTCGTGAAATAAAAAATAAAAAATAATATGAAGTTTTGTTAAATGAGACGTGTATTGCAACTTATAATAATGAGTGTATTTATAAAAAATATTATTAAATTATTAAATTATTGAACTATTTTTCGTATCATTTATACTCTGGATAAATTTAAGAAAATTAATTGAATAAATACTTAATGAGTAGAAAAATTTTAAAAAATAATTATTATTAATTTTTAATAATTTAACGTTAAAATTAATATAAGTTATAATATAAAAGTATTCATAAATTGTATTAATAATTTAAAATAATACAAATAACTATAAATATATTTATGTAAGTAAAATAAATAAATAAATTACATAAAATAAATTACAAAAATTAAGAAAAATCTCATTAAACTTGCACCTAAGAAAATCAGGCCATAAGTGACTGTACACTTACTAACAACAAAGTTTTATAAAAAAGTTTTAATTACACGTGTATTGTACATACATTCGTAGATAAAAATTAATTAATTATTATATTATTCCGAGAGTAAAAAGGTGGTAACACATTTTTAGAGAGTTTATTTTATACTTATAAGAAAAAATTTCAATTATGGATTTGATGGTTTAAAAATAATAATATTTAATAATACGTATATATCAATTCCATGATATATACCTTAAAAGGATATAAATATTATGCATTTTACTTATATTATTTCATTTATTTATGTTTAATAGTGTAATAAATTGTTATTTGAATATACCATAGTAGTTATTTAATTTGTTTTAAGTTTATTACATGTATAATGTTATTAGACAATGATTAACATATTTGTATAAATAAATTTTTTTATAAATTGCCTATATATAAATAAAATAAATATAGAATAATAATAATAATGGATGATATTTTGGCAAATTTACTCCACAAAAAATGTTTTTTTTTTGTTGTTGTTGCTAAAATCTCAATAATAATCGGGAGATAGAGAGAGGTAAATACAACAAGCAAAATATATTTCTACCGAAAGCTTTTTAATAATCATTAATAATTTAACTTTTTTTCTATTATAATTTTTTAAGATTTAATTATTCAAATAGTTTTATTTTAAACTTACATAACAGATATATTTATTTTTTTACATTATACAAGAAAAAGATGTCATTTGCACATATATTTTAAATATATTATGATACGTGTTAATATTAATTAAAAAAAAAGTTGTATTTTTAATTTTGAGAATAATTTTAATACATATAAGAAGTGAGTGTAAATGTGGGATTTTCCGGAAATTCCCGCCTCATTTTCATCCCCAACTGTCTTTGGAGTCGCTTCTCTGTTTGTGTCGAAACAAGAAACTTTGTGCTTGTGTTGACTACGGAGTTTCAATTTTGTTTTTATTTTTTTTATTTTTTTTTATTTTTATGGAAGAAGACCGACCGTGGGTCTCTCTCTCTAGTGTCTATGAACTATTCAACTCAACATTTATTCCCAGAAACTTCTCTTCTTCTTTCTCATATCCTTCTTTCTTTCTCAGTTCGTTTAACTGGCTTGCTTCTCCTATCACTCTGATTTTCCCTTCTTCTATTGGTATTTTTTTTTAAATTTATTTATTTTACTGTTTCTGAGGTAAATTCAGTTAGCAGACCTTTGGTAGTTGTTCAAGTCATCCGGGAATTATTAGGTCATAATTATGTTATGTATATAAATAAAAACAATATTTCATCTCATAATATAGTGTTTGAGATATAATTAGATCTAAATTGAATAATAAATACAACTCACAATTAAACTAGGTGCACTTGACTCGTGTATGTTGCAGTTTTGGGTTATTGACTTTTGTAATTAAAGCTGAACTACCAATTTGTTTTTTTTCTTTTTTAAAAGAATTTTTATTTTTTAGTTTGTTCTGTCGTGGGTTTTACGGATGTAGTGATTGTTTGATGAGAAATTACTTTTCTCATTGGATATTGTTCTTTATATTGAATCTCAATTTTTTTCTTGTTCCCGGAATTGACTCTGGAACCTCATGGTACATGACAAGGGACTCATTTGAGTTTTATCAGTTTTAAAGAACTTCATTTCTCATTTGGGGAACCGCTTAGAAACAATCTATAATCATGAAATTCCCAACAGAGAAAACCGTGAGGTCAGTTCACTCAATTTTGAATTTTGAGTTTTGTTGTTTATCTTTGTAAGCATTTGGAATTTGTAAGAATGTTATGTTTTCTGGTGTCTTAGAACACCATCAAACTTAACTTTAGGAATCGAAGTGTACATGTTAGATATATATGCTCTGTTTCTACTTTTGAATGAAAATGTTTTCATAGATGTCGGATATAAAGTAGTGAACGGATTTTAACTTTGTTTATTTGTCCTTTTTAAGGTTTCAGGAATGGAATCCAGAGAAAAATTTTGATGGGTTATATACACCTAATGATGGGAAATTTCTTAGGACAATAAGGTCGGTTTCGAACAAGTTTCAAAGAGGTTTTGAATTCAGTTCAGAGAGGATTAAAATAATTAAACAAACATTGAAATCTTATTCATTTGACAGTGTTGTTTCTAGGAGCTTCAGTACTCAAAGGAAGATTCTTGATCCTCAAGGACCATTTCTTCAGAAATGGAATAGAATATTTGTACTAGCATGTGTAATTGCAGTCTCATTGGATCCTTTGTTCTTTTACATTCCAGTGATTGATGATCAAAAGAAATGTCTAGTTTTAGACAACAAGCTGGAGATCATAGCTAATGTTTTGCCTTCATTTACAGACATATTTTACATAATTCATATAATTTTTCAATTCCGTACCGGATTTATTGATCCTTATTCTCGAGTATTTTGGAAGGGGTGTTTTAGTTGAAGATGGTTGGGCTATAGCAAAGAGATATATAGCTTCATACTTTCTAATTGATATTCTAGCTGTCCTACCACTGCCACACAGGTGATTTGAATGAATTTATATTATGGTTAAATTTTGGTTACCCATCGTCACATAATTTTAAACAAACGAACGATTTAGTGTTATAACTAAAATATACTTTATACCTATAACTTTAATATAAAATATATATTTTAATCTTTTTTTTTTTTGACTTTTTAAACTTCAATTAAATGCTATAATTTTCATGTATAATTTGGTCATTGTATTGACTTTCAATCCCTTTATATTTTGGGAGGATGAAAATAGAGTTTCGTAGCTTTTGAAAAAAAAATATTTAGTTTAATCTTGTAGTTTTCAAACCTGTTGCGTACTTTAAATTCTGTATTTTTTTTTTAAAAAATTATGTATATTATTAGACCTATAACTTTAGTGTAAAAGGAACACTTTAGTGTCCTATTTGTTTAGAATTATTTTTTTTTGTACTAAAATACATACTTTTTTTCAAAATTATTGACTAAAACATTTCAATTAAAAGTAATGGGTTTAAATGCTCATCTTATAAAAGTTGTAAATTTCTTTGCCTTCCACCTTTAAATTTTCACTCATAATTTGGTGATTGTATTTACTATTGATCCTAGGTGGTGACTTTAATCATCATTCCAAATATAAGAGGCTCAACATCGTTGAATACGAAGAATTTGTTGAAATTCATTGTTTTATTTCAATATCTCTCAAGATTTGTTCGAATTTATCCTTTGTTTTCGGAAGTTACTAGTGCTTCTGGCATACTCACTGAAACTGCTTGGGCTGGAGCTGCATTTAATCTCTTCCTTTACATGCTTGCCAGTCATGTAAGTTTGATTACTGTTGTAGTTTTGTTTATATCATTCATCACGAAAATTTTCCAGTAGCGGATTTAGTATTTTTATTCAGGAGGAGCCGCACTTTGGTCATTTGGTATTTTTTATTCGCCCTTGCTGTTTCTATTGAATATTGTTGCTTTATTGTCTTCTTGTACTGCCTTTAATTTTTATGCGCCAAAATTTCAAATTGTTTGCTATGAACTTGACTTTATGAGGGTTAAAATTTAGCAAATTGTAGCGTCCATTTGGATGTGGATTTTTCGGAAGTAGTTTCAGTGAAAGAGGTTTGAGATAAAGTTATTTGGTCAAAAGTGGTTTCAAAAGAAGTTAGAAGTGATTTTGAGTGATAATTTAGTGATTATTTTAAAATGAGAGTATACATTCAAAATTACTTCTCCAAAAAATAAGTATTATTTACTTCTCTTAAAAACACAAACAGTGTTTTCTAAATTTTTGGAAGCACGTTTCATAGAACATTGAAATTGCTTTGATTCATTTGAAATCACTTTCCACCACCAAAAGGAGAAGAGAAGCGGTTCCAAAATACACCTAGTATCCTCAATTTGTGTGTCTGATTATCAATTAATGTTCTGTTATAGGTACTTGGAGCCTTTTGGTACTTGCTTTCTATAGAACGAGAAACTAAATGCTGGCAACAAGCCTGTGGGATGAACTCATCTTGTATTCGTGATTTTTTGTACTGTAATAGCTCTAAAGGGATCAACACAGTTTTGAATGATTCCTGCCCAATACTAGAAGATAGCTCCAAATTTAATTTTGGAATTGCTTTTGATGCCCTTCATTCTGGTGTTGTGGAGTCTACCACTGATTTTTCACCAAAGTTTTTCTATTGTTTCTGGTGGGGACTAAGGAACTTAGGTGTGTTCAAGTTCTATCTTCAACTACTTGATCATATTTATTCCTCACTCCTCTTATGAAAAATTTATCATGCTCTTGCTCTATTTTGTATGTGTAATGTCTTTGTTATCCGTGTTCTAGAGATATAACATGGACACGAACATGTTTAGTTATTCATGTACTCTAATTTAGTAAGAATTTACATAAAATTGAGAAAAAATAGATATATTTTATACAAGAATACGTTACTACTGTTGGGAAATAACGCAAATTCCCGATAAGCTAAATTTACGAGAAAGCAAGAATAGAAAAATAACACACAAAATTTGATAACGGAGTTCGGCCAATCTTGCTTACGTCTCCGGACCTGCTGCAGATCTTTTTACTGAAATGGGAGAAATTACACAAGGTGTTTACAACACTCACAACTCACAACCCAATTACACTCAAGAAAATTACTCTCAATTTTCTCTCACAAAAGGTTTTTCTCTAAGCTTTTCTCTCAATTGGAATGAACACTTTGGATGATTAATTCATTACAATTACACATCTATTTATAGGAAAATTCACTCCTTGAATTACTCCTTAAATTAATGGTTCCTTAAATTGCTCCTTGAATTAAGCTCCTTGTTTTGCTCCATGAATTGCTCCATGTTTTGCTCCTTGTTTTGCTCCATGTTTTACTCCATATTTTGCTCCATGTTTTGCTCCTTAATTTGCTCCTTAAATTAAGGAGCTTTATAACAATCTCCCACTTGAAGACTGATTTCAATCTGTCTTCACACCTTGATCAATGCAGCAGCTTTTCTAGTCTTTGTTACTCTAGCAGACCAACTGAAGTTGAGCACAACTTCAATTTGTCAATAGTCACCACCTTTGTTAACATATCTGCTGGATTTTTGCTTCCTTGAATCTTCTCCAGTATTAACACATCATCTTCCAATAGAGATCTGATGAAGTGATAACGAAGTCCAATATGCTTTGTTCTAGAATGAAATGCTGAATTCTTCGCCAAGTGTATTGCACTTTGACTATCACTATGTAGAACATTCTTCTCTTGTTTGAATCCCATCTCAATTAACAAACCTTGAAGCCATATCATCTCTTTACTAGCCCGATTCTCGCTACATACTCACCAGAAGTGGATAGAGTGACAATTTTACGTATTTGTGACATCCAACTAACACCGTAGTTCCAACAAGAATATATAACAGGTGGTGCTTCTTCGGTGATCAACTTCACCTCCAAAGTCTCCGCTTCACGCACTTGTACTTTTAACTCTCCTTTACTAAAGTACAAGCACTTTTCTCGTGGTGCCTCGCAGATACCTCAAAATCCACTCGATCGCTTC